>CM057845.1:216940837-216960342 GCA_030068395.1 Apalone spinifera
TCTTGGGTGTATAATACACACACACCACTCACTGCCCTGACCATCGGCTGACAGAAGTGTAAGATGTCACTCACAAAATTCTCTTTTTTTCCATTCTATTTTAATTATTTGGGCAAATGATAGTCACATCCTCATCATATTTTTTCTCTGATTTCTGTGATGGTGTTTTCAGCAAAAACCTGGACACAATGGTTTGTGAGATTTATTTTCAGACACTGAATCAAGCACAGTAAATAGTAACAATATTTGCTGGTATGCTAGATTATAGTCATTAACGTGAATGTAAGCAAGTAGTTGACTACTCGACTACCCGATAAGCATAAGCTTATCAGGTAGTCAAATGGAGTACTCGACTACTCACATCCCCTCCCCCCACCTCTGTATGAGAGGCACCAATGGGGGGGGGGAGAGGGAGGAACAGCAACCTTGCCCCCCCCCCGTGGAAAGGAGCTACTGCTGCCAAGAAGCTCCTGTCCGTTGCCAGTTCTGGAATGGCTGTACATCTTCATTTTAAATATAGTAAGAATAACCAGGCTCTTACTACACTATAAAAGCAGAGCTGCACCAGTCCACAGCTGGTGCGAGCCGGGACTGCTCAGTCCTCGCTTGCACTGGCTCTGGGAACCACCCTGGCTGCAGCTCTACAGAGCAGCCCTTACCATCGACTAATCATGTAGCCAATACAAATTGTACACGATTAGCCAAATAACTGCTCTTTAGCAGCCTTAGCCATTAACAGATCATATTTTATATTCAACCAAACATCTTGTGTTAGTATCGCCGCTGATTCTTTTCTCCTCTATTTCCTCACTTGCAGCATCTAATAGCAAACCTGCAACTTTAATTGAAGAAATAAATGCAAGTGTTTCAATCTTTTTTTAATGGTTTGATTTTGTGCTACATGGAACACGGTTCCAAGCAGAGTGTAACCAGGGTGGAGGTGAGGGGGAACCTAACTTGTTTCAAGACTGATTTTGAAAGGATCATGAAGGGCATAATATGCTGGCACTGTGTACAACGAGCATATGGTCCATCCACAGCTGCTATGAGCAAACATCTCCAATGTCTGGTGGCGGAATACTAGATGAGAGAGGGTCTGACTTACTACTGAGAATTTTTTCCCAGATGTCTGGCTACTGGCTCTCCCACATGGCTCAGGGTTCAACTTATCACCATACTTGAGGAAGGAATGTTCCCCCAGATCAGATTTACAGAGACCCTGCAGAGGATGGGGGGGGGGAGGGGGAAAAGAGGTCTCCTTTCTCTGTAGCTTTGAGCACTGGTCACTTGCCCATCTGAACTCATGTAAATGGTGTATGCTCTGTAATGAAGTCTTTAAGTCAAGATTTCAGGTCTTCAGTGACTCAACCAAAAGCTATGGGCCTATTATACAAGTGGGTGGGGGAAATTATGTAACCTAGGTATGCGCAAGAGGTCAAACTAGATGCCCATTGTGATGGACCCGTCCCCCTATGGTTTATGAAATGGACTCATGGACATGAATATACATAACTCAAAGGTGGTTGGAGCGAATTATTTCATGTAACCCATCAATATTCATGTCATGATCTGCTGGTTCTGTTTATCTTACTCTGTTGTATGTATCATTTGTGTGTGTAAAATTAGACACAGGGAGTGGGGAATAATTTGTGAGTTTCAAATGTATGAATGAGAGACATGGAGAACGTTACCCTCAACTGTTAAATTACCTCTTTTGTCCTTCAGCCTGAGCAGTGGTTGGTAGGGAGTGGCCTCAATCCTTTAACAAAAAGAATAGGAGAGGAGAGGTCTGGGTCTTTTGGCTGGGCTGCACCTGAAGGAAGGGGCCAGAGACCCCGGGGTGTGGAAGAAAGCCCTGGTTTGGAGGGGCAGCTGGAAAAGAGGTTTTAGGATGAGTTTAAGTTTGTACTGAGGTTTCAGTGGAGAATTAGCCAAGCTGTTTTGTTTCCTTCGATTTGTAACCTACTTTGCTCTGACTGCTTTCACTTATTACTACTTAAATCCTACTGCTTCAACTTAATAAAATCATTTTTATTTTCTATCAAGCCCAGTGTAAATAATTGTTAGCTGGGGGGAGGGGGCAACCAGTGTGCACATTCCCCCTTTCATTGTTAAAGGGGGCTTACCTAATTCTTTGGGGTTTGATATCCCAGGAGGTTGGGTCCTAAACTGTACTCTCCTTGGACCTGAAGAGGTTCAGTGTCGGTACTGCCTCTCACTGGGGGCAGGGACCTCAGCTTGGGGCCTTGGCTGGGAGAGACCAAGGAGGTGGCCCAGCAGGACCGGGCGGTGAGGAGCCCCAGAGAGCAGGAAGGCAAGTGGCAGTGGCCATGTCAGCACTCTGGGAGGTGCCCCTGCGGGGTCGGCTGTGACTATACCACATCACAACTATGATGTGATACCACATCCTTTTTGCCGTAAGGTCTAGGAATTTATGTTATTAGTATTAATGGGCATAGCTTTCTCATCAAAACATTTGCCTTTCAGTTTTTCATATAATCACAGAACAATTTTTTGCTAATTTTCTAACATCAAAGACAGACTGCTTCAGGAAGAAATTTGTTTAAAGATTTTTGAAGGCCTGATGGGACTGGGATAGGACTTAAATTATCACTATAACTATGTTTTAATGACAATAGCATGAAAATCCACCATGAATGTTAGTAAATTGTTCCAATGGCTAATTACTCTCACCATTAAAAATGTATGCCTTAATTCTGGTCTGAATTTCTCTAGCTTCAACTTCCAGCCATTGGATCATGTTATACAGTTCTCTGTGAGACTGAATAGCCCATTATTAAATATTTGTTCCCATGTAGGTAACAACACACTAATCCAGTCATCCCTTAATTTTATTTTTGGTAAGATATAAAATATCCCTGAGTCTATCACTATAAAACATGGTCCGGTAGCACCTTAGAGACTAACAAAAATAATATCGTAAAATTTCATGGGCACAATCCTCTTCTTCAGATGACAAATATGGAGCTAGGGTTGCATATTTGTCATCTGAAGAAGTGGACTGTGTTGCGTAAAGCCTCTGCTCGAGCTATTACCCTTTAAATTCGAGCTACTTGATTCACATTCAGTTTAATACATTTCCAGAAAACATAAGATCCTGCCAACACAACTTAGAGCAGGGCCACTCAACATGCAGCTCGGATCCTTTGAACATGGCCTCCACTAGGAACACGGTTCCACAACAGCGAGGTCTCCCCCACGCGGGATAAGTAATGAAAGATGCAAATGGATGGGCTGGCTGAAATAGATGGATACAGAGTGTTGGCATTTCTTGTCCTCAGGGAGGAATGCCAGGGCATTGTGGGAAGTGCTAGCTGCTTAGTCTTGTGGGCAGAGCCTGAGAGGTGCTGACTAAGGATGCTAAGGACATGCTTAGCAAATGCTTAACGGATAGTGAGTCGACTAGTCGCTTTCCCCCCCACTTTGCTGCCTCTATTAGATAGAGGCAACAAGGGGGGGGGGGCGGGGAAGAGAAGGGAGTACTTCAAAGCAGCAGCACCATGTGGAGCTCGGTAAGAGCTCTGTGCGGCACTGCTCCTTTGAAACGCCAAAGGGGCAGCACCACACAGCTGATCCTAGGCTCCATGAGGCGCTGCCCCTGGGCTCTGTGCAGAGCTGCCCCTTTGAAACGTCACCACAGTGTTTCAAAGGGGCAGCACCACACAGAACCCAGGATCAGCTGTACGAGTCTGCCCCTTTGAAATGCTACCATGGCGTTCCAAAGTGGCAGCGCCTGAAACCCAGGGTCAGCTGGGGGCTCCCTAGCTGACCCTGGGCTCGATGCATCATTTCCAAGGAACCCCGAGTCAGCTGGGGAGTCCCGAGTTGACCTCAGGCTCCATACGGCATTTCTGCAGAACCCGGAGTCAGCTGGAAAGTCCCCAACTGATCCCCAATTCCTTGGAAATGCTGCACAGAGCCTGGGATCAACTGGGGAATCCCGAGCTGACCGCAGCTTCCCGTGCCATTTCAAAGCATCAGTGCCACAGAGCCCAGGGTCAGTGGGGGGACTCTGAGTCCCACGCTGATCCCAGGCTCCATGCGGGCACTTCCACTTTGAAATGCACAAGAACTTCCACTCAAAGCTGGCATGCCGCATGCAGCCCGGGGCCAGTGGGAAGTCCCACTGACTCCGGGCTCCGTGCAGGTGCTTCCACTTTGAAATGCACAAGAATCCCCGGGGACTCTTGTGCATTCAAAGGGTAAGTGCCCTCTGTGAAGCCCAGAGTCAGCGGGCCTTCCCGCTGGCCACGAGCTGCACACGGAGTTCTGCATTCCTCCTTTGAAATTAGAGGCTCTTGTACATTTCAAAGGAGGAATGCGGACGTGCCTATCGACTAGTTCAGTAGTCAATGGAAATTCCATCGACTACTCGACTAATAAATTAACTGATATTTAACATCTTGAGTGCTGACTGGCTCACACTGGCCACGTTTGGGTCTGGCACCGGAGCTTAAGGCTTAATTTTTGTATTCATGCCCATCAGCGTGAAAGAAGCTATTTGCATATATATACAACCTCACTTAAGTTGCGGCTTTTGGCATTTGCTGAGAGTATCATTGTGGCCCCCAGGGCTTCCAAAGTAGCCCTGACTTAGAGAATGACAAAACCTGCTGCTGACAGCATTGTTGTGAACACTGTTGGGGGGCGGGGGAGGGCCGTTGTCTTCTAAATCACTTTATTACTGATGATTTGTAGATGATTAAGATGGAGATTGTTCTCAATCAGTTGCTGTGCCTTGGAAATTATTTTTGTAACTACTGAACTTTGAAGCTTTGTCATGGTTTCTTCGTAACTTTCAGCTGCTTTGCTTTTTAAATTCTGTAACTTATTCTAAGCTGCATTCCACCCTGTGATAAGAATGTGTGTGTGAATGGAGACTGGAGCTTGTTTGGGGTGAGGAAAGCAGCAAGGCTAAAAAAAACTTGGAGCCAAGAGCCAGGAGATGACTAATTAAAGCACTTCACAGAGACACTGCTGCTCTAAGCAAACAAAGGACCCGAATCGAGGGAGGCCTGGGCATGCTCCTTGGTGAGAAAGGACCCTGCATGAGTGGGTCACTGCCCCTGACCCACTGCCCAGTTCCAAGGAAAGGAAAGAGCACATAGCAGAAGCCTTCTTTATGATCATCACACCATGATTGCAGGCAGATGCTCAGGACATACTATGCCTTGGCTTTCTCTTTCCTTCTCTGAAATCCTTGCCTGTGTAAGTGCCTGAAAGCATGAATGAATGTGTGTAAGAGAGAGATGGCTTTTTCCCCTTTAACTTAACACTATAGTGGATAAATTCCTCATTTAACAAATCCATGAGTGTAAGCCTGGGGTGGGCTCCAGTGCAATTTGGGGTAACAGATTGTGCCCACGAAAGCTCATGATACTATCTATATATTTTTGTTAGTCTCTAAGGGTATGTCTACACATCAAACTTAATTCAAAATAACAGCTGTTATTTCGAATTAACTTTACTAGCGCCTACACAGCCAAACCGCTATTTTGAAATAAATTCAAAATAGTGAAGCACTTATTTTGAATTTGGTAAACCTCATTCTACGAGGAATAACACCAAATTCAAAATAGCTAATTCGAAATAAGTGCTGTGTAGACACTTACATCGAAATAGGGGGCTTCTAGCCTTCCCAGGGTGCCCTGCAGGCCACTCCAGCCTCAACCAAGAACACTCCTCACCCTCCTCCCCACCCCAGAGCCCTTAAAAGGGTAGACTCTGGCTACAGTGCCTATGCCAGCTCCAAGCCTGCCAGCCCAAAGCCAGCAATCACTGCCCCTGATGCAGTGGCCCCAAAACATGAGCCAGCAAGCCACTGGCAGCCAGCCCTCCACTGCTCCCCAGGAACAATCTGTCAGCTCCCAGGAACCTGCCAGGACCCAGAGAAGGCGGGTGCCTTCCTGGTCAAGGGTGGAAATATGGGTGGACCTTACTCAGGTTGGGGGGGGGAGGGATGCCCCCAACGTCCATGATCTCCGCACTAGATGGAGGAACACAGTCGTCTAGGGCAGGATAGCTGCCAGCTTGGCCACCAAAGGCCACATGCGAACCCAGGAGCAGGTTCACATGAAAATCAAGTTGGTCTGGTGAGATCCCCCCAACCCTGAGCTTTCCCTCCCCCTTCTTCCCCTTTCCAGCTCCCTCCTACCAGGTTTTCCACTCCCCCTCCCAGCCTCTCTCCTGCCTCCTTTCTCCAGTCTCAGAAGAGTTTCATCCTCCCTCCCCCCCCCCCCCCCCCCCCCCCCCCCCGTTTTGTTAAATAAAGAGAGTTTGTGTTTATGAAAATACGTGTATTTTATTTGACATCAGGAAAGTGGTCGGGGGGGTGGGGGAGAGGCTAAGTGGAAGGATGTGAGGGAGGAATGAGGCACAAGCCCCCAGTGGGGCAGACCTGGGAGGCTCTTAGTGCTCATCACGGTGGAAGCTCTCGTGCAGGGCCTCCTGGATACTGACAGTCTCCCGATGGACCTCCTGGATGGCAGCCTGCAGAAAGTGTAGCCAGGCTTGCAGCAACGCGTTCACGAGAAGCACCAGAGTGCCCAGGGGCAGCTCTGGCTCCATGTTGTAGAGTGCTGTGGTGTCCTGAGTGAGGGAAACCAGAGCACGCAGAGACACAAATGCTTTGCTGTCCCTCAGAGGTAGGCAAGCAGGGAAACCTGAGAACTGGCTGCCCGGGGTGAGGTCCCTTTAAGCACAACCTTCAGATCTCCTCAGGCAACAGCCACACAAATAAACTCCTGACCTGATGCCCTGCTGGATCTGGTTCCTGCCAGCCTTCGAGGCGATTCAGCATCCACTCAGTCTTGACACTCTATTTCAAAATGCACTGTGTGTGTAGATGTGTTATTTCGAAATAACACTATAGTGTAGACCTACTCAAAGGTGCTACAAGACCATTATTGTGTTTTACGTTTTTTTTAGTTAGGCTAATACAGCTCAGACTATAAAACATGTTCTCTTATCCTTTAATCATTCTCACAGCTCTTCTCTGAATCCTCTCCAATTTATCAATATCCTTCTTCAATTGTGGACATCAGAACCAGAGTTACCTATAAGCTTAGTGCTTGTGTGGCTGCTCAGGAGATACTGGTTAGCAGAGAACTCACAGCTATGTCTGTGTTTCTATTGGCAGTGCACATATACATGGCTCTGTGCACATAAAAAAAATTATTCTGGACATGAATGGGAAAAATACACACATGAAAGGAAAAGATTAGAGGCAATATTGATCAGAACTAGATACAGTATTCCAGCAGTGGTCACACCAGCACCAAACAGAAGTAAAACAACCTCTATATTCTTACTCAAGACTATTTAGTCTATGCATCCCAGGATCGTATTTAGCCTTTCTGGCCAAAGCTCATGTTCACCTGATTATCCATTATGACTGCCAGATCTTTTTCAAAGTTTGCATCCCAAGATAGACTCCTCCATTTGTAAGTATGGCCTACATTCTTTGCTCCTAGATGTGTACATTTATATTTGGACATATTAAAAACAAATGTTATTTGTTTACACCCAGCTTGCCAATCATTCCGGACCTCTCTATATCCTTTATGTCCTCTCCATTATTTACCACTTCCCAATTTGTGTTTAATCTAGAGGGATGTTAAAATTTATTTATTTACTTAAACGTGTAACTGCTGGTAATTTCAGCGGTTACATGTTTACACATGGGGGGGCCAAGTGGTTCTGTGCATACCAGCTCCTGCCTCCCCCCAACCATACTGCTGCCTCTGACACAGAGGCAGCAGCACAGAGGGAGGGGGCTGCGTGTAACCGTGCATATTAACCGATGAGCCCAGGCTCATCGATTAATCATATACACAGGTATTCCTAGTAATCTGCAAGCATTATTAGTGTTGATTTAAGATTTTCTTCCAGATAACTGATAATGCTAAATAGGACAGACACAACAACTGACCCACTAGAAACACACCTGCTCAAATACTGTTCCTCCTTTACAACAAAGTTTTGAGACCCATCAGCTAATCTTTTAATCCAATTAATGTATGCCATGTTAACTAGAAAGATATAAAGTTGTTTTTAAATCAATCAAAATGCCTTACCAATATCTAAGTATACTAGATCAGCACTATTACTAGGGATGTTAAGTACTGGTTCATTGAATAGTTGATTAACCTCATGAATTCTTATCTGGTTACTCAACTGTTCTATAGTCCCCATCGGTGGGGCTGGCAGCCAGTGCACTCCGGCCCCACTCCCAAGGAGCCCCCTGCAACTCCCCACTGCTGCCTCCATATCACAAGTAGCAGCACGGGGTGCCAGGTGGGAGCTGGTCTGCGAGGGGAGCCAGTTTAAAAACCAGCTCCCCTCACAGCCCAGCTGTCTGTCCAGAGGCAGGGCTGAGCTCTCAGACCCACTCCCTGGCTCCTAATACATTTTAAATGCAGAGCTGCAGCAGGGGTAGGTCCTAGATCTAGCATGAGCCAGGACTGTGCCAGGCTGCTGGCCAGCCTGCTAAAAAATTTACTGTCGAAGCGGGGTGGGAAGGGGGCAGTAAGCTTTTGTTTACTGGTAGGGATCGACAAATCAATTAATCTACTCACCGAGTAGATTTCAGCCGGTCGCCCCGTTCACCAGCGAGTAGATTTCAGCCGGTCGCCCCGTTCACCAGCGGCGCACGCATGCGCAATGCGGGTCTTGCACATGCGCAGTGTGGGGCTGGCGAGTAGGTTTCGCTGCCGTTTGTCAAACCCTGCTTATTGGTTAATCGGTTAATTGACTACACTATTGCATCCCTAACTATTACCTTTATCAATCATATCACATCAGCAAAAAATATATATCAAATTATTTTTACAGGATCTATTTTCTATAAACCCATGTTGACTGGCATTAATTTTATTGCATTTCTTTAATTCTTAATTAATCAAGTCCCTTATTAGCTACACCATGGCCTTCCCCATGATCCAGACAAGCCATCCTGTTCACTCTTTTTAAATATTGGTATATTTTCTTCCAATCTTCTAGAACTTCCCTGGTGGTCCAAGTCTTATTGGGAAAAAAAAAAAACCCTCAATATTATTGGTCTGGCAAGATTTAGACAGTTTTTCTAAAAATCTTGGATACAAGTTCTGAAGCTGATAATTTATAAGAGGTCTAACTTTTAGTAACTGATGTTTAACATCCTCATGAAAGAATAGCAGAATGGAAAAAAATGACCTTATATGTCTAAATCATCCATTTTTTTCTCCAAATACAGACTAGTTATTAATAATTCTGCCATTTACGAATGGAACAATACCACTGTTAGTACTTTTTTGTTCCTCATATAACTTATACTCCTCGTTTTCCTTAACTCTGTTTACCATAGAATTCTGCTTGCGTCCCTTTGCTTCAATTTTCTCCAATTGATAACTTCTGATTTATATTAATTACTATCAAATTCTCAATTCTTCCATTTGTGAGTGCTGCCTTTTGTTCCCCACTAAATCAAGTCTTTTTTTTTTTTAAAACAAAAACAATACAGCCTTCTTTATTCCATTGTAGGATTGTGGCTTTTGGGACATCTAGTAACATTCTTAAACAAGTCCCAATTATCCTTCACATTTTTCTGATTAAATTTTCTTTAGATGATTTGGCTCATAATTGTTTTCAGTTTTGTGAAGTTAGCCCTTTTAAGATATGAAGCATATACATCACTGGTGCGGACTTCATTCGTTTGCACAATATAAACCACTCAATTCCAGATCCTCTGCACCTCTTCAGGGGAGACTCAATGTAGAACTCTCCCATGTTAGAAGAAACATGAGTTAGGAAACAGTCATCTATAATATATAGAAATTCCCAGACTGTTTTTATACTGGAAGCATGAGACCAACAAGCATATGTGATCCAAACTGAATTCCCCCATGATCATGAAGATTTTTTTCCTATACATTATAGATAGGGGCCAGTCATCCTATTTCCTTGTATGATCTGGTGTCTGTAGCAGATGCCAAATACCTCATCATGTGCTTTATCAGTTAGGACATTCATCCATTAGCATTCAAGATCAAACTTAACAACCAGCAAATAGTCCTGCAGCACTTCAGAGACAGACAAAAAATGTAGATGGTATCATGAGCTTTTGCGGGCACAACCCTGCCCACAACCCTGAGAACTATTCATGGTTTAAGTTTTTTCAGTTACGGACTAACATGGCTACCCCTCTGAAATATCCAAGATCAAACTGTTCTGTGATACAGAGGGCTACTCATCCTCCCTTTTCGCCTACAATCTTTCTTAAATAGGTTATAACCCTTGATTTTCACATTGCAATCACAGGAATCATCCCACCACTTTTCAATAATAACAATACCAAAAAGATTAAATTTATACTCTGTGTAAACAATTTTGTTATTATTTTTAAAAAGTGTCACCAAATGGCGCATTGCATCTTAAGACTACTGAAGTGAAAAAGCAAAATGCTGGGTCTGGGGCTCTTCCAAGGGAGAATATTTTTATGACACAGTCTTTATTAAAATGCAGCCCCATATCAGTTCAGGCTTTCTAAAACCTAAAAACATCCATTAAATTCAGTCATCATCATCATCATCACAGACATCACTCTGATTACACCAAACACACACACACACACACGGGGGAGGGGGGGTCAACACTTGTTCCTATTCCTCTGGAAAGGCCCTGTGATATCAGACTTTAAAATCAGAATGCATTTATGAACAGAAAAGCAATACTGCATGGAAATATTTTCCACATATTAGTTTAAATATTTTCCCTCTCTGAAGCCTCTACAGCGGGATACATAATAATGAAGGCATCTAGTTTTACAAGCCAAAGAACAACAAGTGGCAATGTTCAAAAAAAATAAAACCCCCACTAACACGGAAGTTCTAAATGGTTGTCATGACCCCTCAGGGAGTTACAGAGAGCTTTAAGCTGTCTGTTTCATGAGACTGACAACCCCAAGCCTCCACTTAATTAAATACCACCTCATTTTTAATTTGTAAGGGGATCACACTCAGAGGGTTGCTGTATAAAACGAGTCACCAATACAAAATATTTGAAAACCATTGCTCTAACATGTTTTCTAAGTATTTTCCTTAAATTATATCATGTATAGAATACACTAGGATGTATTTTAATGCAAATGGTTTATCTGCTCTCGTTTGGGATGACCTGGATAATTAGAGTTTACCCCACACATGTGCTCATGCATATACAGCATTTGAATCTTACCACATGTGTACTATTTAATCATGTGTGCAAGTGAGCATGAAGGAGAGAGGAAAAAAAGTCCAAGGACTCCATCTAGCAATCTGTTTCTGCAGATATTACATGTTAACTTCACCAGAGAGGTGAGAAAGGCCATGTTTTCACTTCAAGCTGGACTGACAGGCAACAACTGATCCCAGCAGGAGAGGTTATGTCCCATCTAATACAGATGTGCTAAGTGACCAGCGAACGTTCTTCTATCAACTCCAGCAATCCACAAAAATGAGAAGAGTAAGTGGAGCTGAAGGAGGAGGATGTGGCATAACTTAGATTATTGACGTTGCATAACTTAGGTCAACAACCCGAGAAGTGTACACAAGGCCTACATAGGGCTCTCTGGTAATAGTGATCTAGAACCCGAGACTTGGAGGTCTCAGGAGGGAAATTCAGGACAAGGGCTTTAACAGATTTACATTGTGTTAATGTTTTACACTAAAAGAAAAGGCTGGGCTCTCCCATCAAACCTTTTCATTGCTAAAAGTGATCTCTTTCTCGGGGCTCCTTACCTTTCAGAGACAAGGGACTCGGTGGGCCAGTTAACTGATTAAATTTATAGTTTAACAGGCTACATTTTAAAGGGGATTTTACATCCCTACATCCAACCCTGATAATCTCTGTATAGGCCTATGCGTCCTCTGTGTCCAGTTGACACCGAGGACGCATAGGCCTATACAGAGATTATCAGGGTTGGATGTAGGGATGTAAAATCCCCTTTAAAATGTAGCCTGTTAAACTATAAATTTAATCAGTTAACTGGCCCACCGTGTTGTGCTGGGAGCGAGGAGCCACAGGAGCAGTCACCACCTGTGGCGCAGTGGGCACAGCCTGGCTGAGCAGCTTCTTAGCCTCAGTGTGCCACAGCCATGAGGTTGCTCCAGCCCAGCTCGCCCCATCACTCAGCAGGCTCCTTCAGCCAGAATGGGCCATGCCCACCACACCATGCCCTGTGTGTGGGGAGGGGGCAGCTACTGTGGCTGGATTCTGGTTAAACGGTTACTATGGAAAGCATTTGCCTTACCAGCATGCTTACCAGGTAACCGGTTAATCCTTTACATCCCTAGTTGGATGCATGCATAATAGTTCACGGAAAAGTGACAAGAGCTCTGAAATCCAGTTAGCATAATCATGCAAAACACAGGTACAGATAAAATTTAAGGAGTTAAATATATATACTAAACAGAAAAAAATTATTAAGGTCTTCATCTGGCTTCACTCTACCAGAAGGTGACATACCTCAGGAATATTTCTTTCAGGCAGGAGATAGCAGATAACTCTATCACTGTCTGGTCATTTGTGCATCACGCACTTTACTGAGTATGCTCATTTGCACACTCAGTAAGAGATTACAAAATCTACAGTAGAGGAAGTCTACAAAATAGAACCAAGAGCAGGAACATGTCCTACTTTACAATAAAGACAAAGGTACATCTTAGATTGCCAAGCGCTCAGGCCTCAGGAGACAAAGGAGCCTCAAATTTTGACATTTTTGTAACTGCTAGGTATATAATAAACTATATATACATACATGCAAAAAATTGATTTAAGACATTGTGGGACCTCAGGCCTTCGCCAACTTTTCAGTCACATTCGAGTTTTCATCTGCATGACTAGAGTAGCTTCTGTGATTAGTGATTCTACATTATGAAACGCTGTTTACACTCTCTGCACAGTTTAGAGGTTTTGAAAGTCATAATTAATTCTGTTACTGTAAAGTGATTTTGCTTGGCCTGAGGATGAGTTTAACATTTAAATTAGATGTTTATCTCTGCATAGGAAATTTTCATATTCCTGTTTTTGTCTTAGGTGTCTTTGTATACAATACCCATAACAGGCTCAGCTGCAAGCTACCTCTTCATCCAGTTTTAGATTCACCTTTAAAGGCCTCTTTGAGATAATGAACTTTTAATTCTAGTTGTTTAATAAACTTTATATCTAATCTGGCAATCGTCCAATTTTTGTATTCATAATAATGCTCCAGTTATTTGAGGAATTTAATAATGGGAACAAGTTAGCAGACGAAATGTCAAGACTTTGAAATAAGACTATAAGGGCCGTAGTAAACAACACCCCCAAACCATCATCATATAATATTCATTGAGAAGTATATGCAATTAAAATTTTGTATAAACCAACAGCCTTTAGTGAATTAACTTATTGTGTGTTTCCATGTTTAAAAGAACCCCTTTATAAAAATGAAGAAGATTTGAAAGTGGTTCAAGTAAGAGATGGAGAAAGCAAAAGAGTTGAGCAACAGTTAAGAGTTTAAAGCCAACAACATCATTTCTCAGCTATTAGACGGTGGCCATACTGACAGTGACACTTTCAGTTCTGATGATGAAAACTTTGTACCCACAAACGACATGTCAATGTCACTGCTTCAAAATGAGGAGCTATTAAGGCACAGAAATGCCAACAGTACTGATTGATTCAGAATCTATGCTCAATTTAGAGACTATGCAGGCAGAAAAATGAGGACCTCTGCAATGCAGTCATTTCTCAAAGTTAGTTTTCAGATCCAAGTAATATACCGAAAGATGCTGAAAATCATGCTTTTCCCCATTGTCGGCTGACAAAAACTCTTCCAAATGGAGATATCTACACAAGAGACTGGCTCTGCTGGAGCAGAGAAAATCAGGCTCTGTACTGTGTACCCTATTTCGTTGTTAACAGTAATACTTCAAATGCATCAGTATTGTCTGATCCATCTGGTTGGAGTATCAGTAGCAGTTGGAGGAAGTTGAAAGACTGAATACCTGCACATGAAACTTCAGTATTGCATAACGGTAACTACATGACATGGAAATCAGCTAGTACAGCAGCACTAGCTGACAGTTCAATTGAAAACTTACCCGAGTGAAATAAACACAGAAACTGATAAATGGAAAAAACTCCTTGAGCACATATTCAATGTCATTTTTTTTCCTTTCAAAACAGAGACTGGCTTTGTTTGGTTCCAGTCAATGTATCGGTGACCCTACAAATGGAAACTTTCTTGGTATACTTGAGCTTCTTAGCAAGTATGAGCCACTTTTATCAGGCCATATTAAGCGTGTTTGTGAATCACAAGAGAGAAGAAAATGCATGCAAGTCCATTATCAGTCTACCAGAATACAAAACGAGTTTATTGGAGCTGTGTGGGACATTTGTGGAAACAATTCTTGAAGAGATTCGACATGCAAAATACTTTTCAATTATTATTGATGCAGCTCCAGACTGTTCTCAAAGAACAGATGACCTTGGTTGTTAGATATGTTAAAATTGCAGAAAGTTCAAAGGTCTGAATTGAAGAATTATTCATTTTGTTCAATAATTTCATGGAAAAAAAATGGAAAAGAAATTGCCACTCCTGTATTAGAAATTCAAATTAAATTTTCAAGTCTCTATTGGCCAAGCCTATGACAATAGATCCAATATGGCTGGGAAGTACAACAGAGTACAAGTAGTCCTTGAGCAAAATCCAAACTGTATTTTCTCCAGTTGTGGCTACCACACAATATATGTTATCAGCATTGATTGTGCTGAATCATACAAGGAAGCAATCACATACTTTGGAACAATCTAGCAATTGCACAACCTCTTCAGTAGCAGTCCTCGAAAGTGGGAAATTCTGAAGCAGCATCTGCTACCTGTTTCCCTTCATGGCATGTCGACAAGATCATCAGCATGAATTGATAGCATTAAACCAGTTGCACAGTATATGAACTCTGAGAAAGGCTTTAAATGATCTTGAATCTCTTACTCTCACAGCAAAGGTTCGCATTGAGTTTAAGTCAATTCAGAAGTATACATCCAAATTTAAATGCATTTTAATACCGTCTATGTGGATGAAGCTGCTAAAAATAGTCCACAAAACTAATCTTGTAATTGAAGCACGCAATGTTACATTTGATGATCAGGGATAACATTGAATGACTTCTTAAAGATATTCAAAAGATTCATAATGAATGGGATACTATCTTTTCTGAGTCCAAATCAGCAGCACAGGGTATTGATACTTCATCTGAGTTTTCCACCAAACACAGCCTAACATCTCCATCTCATACAGAAAGGCACTATTGCACCAGTACTTTGTTGTAGTTATTATTGATTCCATCAAATCTGGTCGTACACGTCAATTTGAGTCATTATGACTAATCTGGACACTTTTTGGATTCCTTTGGGAGTTCAGAGGACTACGTGATGAAGATCTATATTCAGTGGTTGAACAGTTTCAACAAAGGTACAATAATGAAATTTTAAGAGAGCTCTGTAGACACTCCACCAACTTTAAATTGGACTGCAAGCCAAAAGAACTGCTTCAAGAAATATTTGATTTCGGCCAGTCGACTGTATTTCCTAATATCACAATAACATTATGTATTTTTGTCAGTCCTCCTGAATCAGTGACTTCAGGTGAATGCGCATTCAGCGTGTTAAAACAAGTGAATCATCATCATACTACAATGGGACAAAAGCATTTGAATGGGCTTACAATGCTTAACAGTGTTGTTGCACATTAATAAGATTTTTCTTCAATTACAAATGAGTTTGTACACGACAAAGCCAGAAAAACATTCCTAAAAATGAAGAGTTTTGCTTGCAGTGGAAACTTGCAATTAAAGTTACCTTTTTAATATACATTCTATTGTTATAATGACTTAATTATTAATAAATAAATGTCTCAAGTGTTCATTTTCATATATTCTTTTGGTTTTAGTATGATCCTGTGGATGAGAAGTTAGATACATCAGGGGCCTGGGTGGGGCCTGGACCTCTAAACTCAAAGACCCTGGGCCTCTGTCATTCTCTGAGAGGGCCTGCAAGCACTACACTGGAGCCTTCATCCACGAGGCAAGCTGACAGCATGTCTGGCTCATAAAAGGAGGATAACACTCGGAGGGGTTGAGGGTAGTGTACCTAGTGCTAACCTGTAGAGACAGAGAGATCTGTGAGGTTTAGGAGAGAGTACTTGAGCTGCCAGAGCTGAACCCTGCAGAACATGCTCTCAAGTTAAGGGTAGGTTGTAGTGAGGGGATTCACATTTTGTTTACTGTTGCAAGTGCAGGGTTTCCAGATTCTGCTGGGCTTTTATATATTTTTGTCCTACCAGCTTGACTTGTAACACTGTTTTAATCTATATTGACAGGGGGCAAAAAAATCTTGAATATGATTAAATTCCAACAGAACTTACCAAACTTCGATACTGTCCCTGAAAGAGTTTTGAAGTTCTACTGTGCAAAGACTGGGATCCAAGGGAATCAAATGATTTTATCCGATGAGATGAGGGTCGTGCACATACGGAATCACTTCCTAGCCCAATGTCTGTAGAGATGACAGTAAAATACTAGAATTGCAGAAATTATATACACTTTTTACACACCAAGATCAAGTTGGGTGCCTAAAGTAAATCCATGAAATTTGTGGATATTCAATACCTCTTAACACAAGAAATGAGATCAAATATACCTAAAGTGGATAAAAGTGTCCAGCCTTAAGCACCCAAGTTTGAAAATCTTGGCCTAAAAAGGAAAAAAAACAACCACAAGGGAACCCAGAGGTACTCCCCACAATCATAATGCAGTCAGTCATGGACATGAGCAACAAAATCTGACTAACTTCTTCTATTATATTTTCAGGAAATCAGAAGTTTGGGGAAAGATTCTTTTCACTTCTTTTCTATTATTAAGACACATTCTGAAGTTAAAATATTTGTTAAAAGAAAAAATAAATTAGCGTATCAGTTAAAATTGTACTAAATACCTGCACCGGTTACATTTTTTCAGATGATCAGAGTCAAAATTCAACCAAATTCTCATTGCTTGCAAGCGGCTAATTTAATTTTCTGTGATAGTGGCATTCTCCTTCAAAAGCTCATTCTTATGGAGGCTGGGAAGAGTGTGTAGATGGCTTCCAAAATTTTACAAGAAGAAAAAGGACTGAAAGTGTTTCTCATTTTCGATCAGCAATCAAGCCAATTAAAGAGAGAGTCTTCCTCCTTCCCATTCATTCTCTCTGACACCTAGATTTTCCTCAATTCTTTTTACACTGCCCTTCCATCATTTAATTAATAACATAATTCTCTCATAAGCCTTTTTTTTCTTTTTGACAAGGCTTAGGTTGTTGCAGGGGGCAGGGAAAGAGAAAGGTGGCTTTTGGGTTTTTTTTTAACCTCTTAATTTGTTTGCCTTCCAAACAGACCACACAGTTGAGACCTTCCATCCAAAGGAGTGCCGTCACACTCAGCTTTCCTTAGAACTCATCAGTGCTGCTCTGTCATCAGACAACCACACAAAGCCACTCCTTATCTCAGCTTTGTTTGGGCGCTATTCCTGGCTCTTAGTGATCCCAAATCGCAAGGTGATACGTTTCCTCCCAACTCTGATACTGCAATAGTATGCTAGTAGGCCACTCTTTGCCTTTCTACCATCGGCCCCATTTGCTTGTAGCAAGCCTTGCGGCCATTCTGGTGGTGGTGGTGGTGAAGCAACTATGCTCCTGCCCATGATACTGTCTCAGCAGCAGACTGAAACTAACAGCTTGCAGTCCAAGTCTATTCCTGTTGCACATCCCTAGCAGTACCATAGGCTGAAACAAAAGAAAATGTGAGATGCCTGCCATTCCATGTCAAATTAAATCAGAGGGTAAAGCAACTCATTTGAACTGGGAGAAATGTAACAAGGAGAATGATGTGGGGATGAGGGTGAAAGAACAAATGGAACATCAGGGAAGCAGATGCTATTAAATTCATAGGATGCTCTAGTTCCTTCAACAACTTCTCCTAAAACTTTAATCATCTTGTACCAATGACTCATCTTTATCTTTCAGAAACAATATAAATGTACTATGTTACAAATGCAGAATGTTTAATTGGGACATTATTAAAGATATTTTTCTCTCTTCTCACTTAAATATACATTTTATTCAGATTGTCATCAACACAACTTTACATCAATGCAGCATTTACTCTGAACAATTTAGAAACTTCTTACTCTAAATTTAATTTTTGAAAACTTCTTGTGATAATAAGAGCTTAAAATAGGTTTAGATACTACATTCTTCCATTTGTAGTATGTCTAAGCTCTAAATTTTTTCATGCAGTATGAAAACAAGGGACAAGACAAGATAACACTGCACAAGACAGAACATTTCACATATGGATCACAAGTTTACTACCAAGGTAGTTGCTGGGTTACTTTAATAATCTTTGTAGTTAACCTTAAAAATTCAGATATGAGCATTGTCAGACAGCAAGATATTTTAGAAGGGTAACAGTGACCTGAAGTGTTTTTGTGCTGCAAAAACACACATAGGACTCATCTAGATTACGCAGAAGATTCGAAAGATCTTCTTCCAATCTCACTTTCGGAAGCAGAGCTTTCAGAAGTGAAAGTAGTCGGGATATGTCTTTCAGCAACCTCCTCCCCTTTTCGAAAAGCCACTCTTCCTCAAAAAATTAGATTTACAAGGCTTTTCGAAAAAGGAGGCTTTGCCGAAAAAGCCGTGTCCCGACTACTTCAAAAATTCCCACTGAATTTGCATATTCTCTTTCTAATCTTCCATGTAGTCTAGACATATTTGCAATTTGCAATGAGAAACAGAAGAACTGAAATGTCACCAAACTGAGTGGTAAACCTGGAAGCAATTCGTCAGTGTTTCCAGATAGAAATCCCCACCCCCACATCCTCCTCTGCAAATGGAGATCATCAGGTATTTCCACTTCGATAAATTGCTTAGTTATCCAGCTTGGATTGAATGTGGTAGGAAGACTACTCTGAAACCCTCTTATATGGAAATCCTGTTTTTAAGAGATGTGTGCTGCTTCCTGAAATTTGCACTTCCATGAAAACAGAGTTAGTATGCAACGACTTTTGTTAAGACCTTCATCTACCATATAAGAAGAAAACATTTTCTTTAAAAAAAAAAATATATATATATATATATATATCAATCAGTTTAGTTTAGGTATCACTCTGTCCCCCGCAGCCCCTCCCTCCGCCCTCAGTCGCAGCATTGCCTGTCCCCTCCGCCATGCTCAGGGGGAGACGTGTAGCCTCCAGCCAGGCCTTGCCATAGCAAGGCCTCGGTCTGGCCCAACCGCCCAGCAGCCGAGGGGAGAGAGCTGGGCCTGGTGAGGCCGGGGAGGGGGACGAAGAGGGTAGGGCCGGGGCTGGCCTAGCATCCCACACTCCCGGCAGCCAAGCCTAGTTAGGGTTGCCAGATGGTTTAACCAAAAATACCGAACACCCCTCCTCCCCCCC
>CM057845.1:216960442-216980035 GCA_030068395.1 Apalone spinifera
GGCCTTCCAGAGCCAGGACCTGGCTCAGCCCAACCCCCGGGGGCAGAGCCAGGCTTGGCCTGGCATGGCACACCGAGGTCTGGCCCTTCCTGGCCACCGGGTGCAGACCTGGGCCTGGTGTGCCACGGCCGTGGCTTGACCTTCCTCGGCCACCAGCGGCAGGGCCTGGTTTGGCGCATCGCAGCCCAGCCTTCCCCAGCCACAGAACCAGATTTGGCACAGCCTTGGCCAGAAAAGGAAGGATTAGGGTTAGGCTGGGAAAGGAGAAGGGGCCCAGGCTGGTGTAGCTCTCCCTAGTGGCCAGAGGAGAGCTGGGGTTGCCTACCACCCAGGAGAGGGGTTTTGCAAGCGTAGCGAGCCAGAGACATAGCCCCTTCTTCCCATAAAAAAAATATTATCCAGTGTACAATAGCTAGGGCGATGCCAGAATGCCCTGTCCATGTTCTTGCAATGCCAAACAGGAGGAACCATTCATATCACGTAAGTTGAGCTGTCAAAGAAAAATAATTCTTTATAGCTATCAGAATTTTGAAATTGTTTAATTTCCAACTTTGAAAACTACTATGGTTTGTGCTTAATTTGTTCATGGGGTCCCTCCTCCCTCTTTCATTCCGCTCCCTTCCCTCATTTTCCTTTGCAAAACTGAAATTTTTGATTTTCGAAAATGGACAACAAACAATTATTTTCAGCCACTGCAAAAAAGGAATGGCTTTTTTCTTCAATTTTTGAGTTAGTGGGAAAAAATAATTTTGCAAAAATGCCCCTTTGTAAAGTCATTTTTCAACTAAAATCTTTTGAAATTTTCCACTACAAGTGCATAAATCTGGAGATTTGATGGACGACTATAATTTGCATATTTGATAAATATGTATTGCCTTACTTGCATAGATTCTAAAAACCTATCCCCTCATATTTAACACTTTGCTGACTCTCTACTTACACTACTTCAACTTTGCAAGATAATTGGGGAAACTCGGAGGCAGTAGAGGGGAATCAGGAATGGGGCAATGTAGTCTCTGACCACAGGACACTGCCTGGAGTAAGATCCCCAACCCAAGTGTGGTTATAGACAGGGCTTGACAAATGGCAGCGAAACCTACTCGCCAGCCCCGCACTGTGCATGAGCAAGACCTGAATTGTGCATGCGCACATAGCCGGTGAACGGGGCGACCGGTTGAAATCTACTCGCCACAGGCAAGTAGATTCAAGTGATTTGTTGAGGCCTGGTTATAGAGATACACTGAAGTGAGTGTTTGCATAGAACCACTCTCTCACCAATCCTCTAGCAAAATCTAGTAAGCAGTGTCTATGGATAGTCTGTGAACTGTGCTCTTGAGATGGTCTGCAGGGGTACAATTTTTGAGAAAAGCTCCATGGCCTAATCGCTAGGGCACCAGACTGGGACTCAGGTGACTTGAGTTCTATTCTTGCCCTCTGGCTTCGTGTGTGCTTCAGTTTCCCCATCTGTAAAATGAGTGTTATACAAAAGCTACAAATTACTTTTAAGAACTCACTGGAGACCATGATGGCTATCCACCAAAACTAACTATTGATAAATTGCTGGAGTACCTCCCACATACTATTCCCATGAAAATAGGAAAAGCAGCTGTTTGGAAGAGAAGCTTTAAGAGCTCTGGCCACTTCTAAGAATAAAAGTTCAGCAGGCAAGCCAGTGACACTAATAGACTTCGACCGAGGGTCAGATGATGAATTCCTTGGAGCTATGCCAGTTTACACCACCTGAGTATCAGTCCTAAAAGTTCTTACTAACCTTCTAAATCAATGCAATAAAAATATTTCCTGATGTAAAAACAAACACAATTTTCCTACTGTAATATAGCATGGTATATTGAGAGTTTTGTTGGAACTATAATCTACTACTTCCAGAATGGGGGAGAGGGCATTTTCTAGTCCTCCTTGCAAGTTCCCAAGCTCTACAGAGAAGCGTGAAATCTGTGATTAATTCTGCAAAAAGTCTATAATAAGGTGGGTTGGATTAAGCCTCTCTGTTTTATGGATCAGACTGTTTTGTGTCTTTGCTTTGGGGTTCTTATGTTATCATTCTGATTTCTAAGAAAACAAGTAGTGGTACATTGCTACTCTCTAGCAAGAGTATTTATGTTTTTATCTTCTACGTGTTTACGCCATGAACATAACAATACGTACAATAAACACGAGAAATGACATCAGAAGAGTTATTATCATAGTAAGGAAAAATCATTTATAACAGGCTTCTCTTCTCAAAAGTTTGGAAGTGCTGAAATAAGGGCCTTCTTCCATAAAGTCCATCTTTTCTTCTTTTTGATACCTAATATGATAATCTAATGATTTCTTTCTAACATTTTCATTGGAAAAAAAAAACCCAGTGCTGTCCTCTCATAAATACAAAATTATAGATTCTATCCAGGATCAGAAAGAAACTTAATTGGGAAGGAGAAAGTTTTTAGTAGCATTCAGTCCCATCCTTCAAACCTTATTCATGGGAGTTGTATCGTTTACTTTAATTAAATTAGTCGTACAAGTAAAATTGACCCGCGTGTGAAGATTGCAGGGCTTGATCCAATGTGTATGTTCCCAGCATCTAAAGAAACAAGTACTTAAAAAAAATAGTGTTCTATCTCTTATAACTTCCACCTTCACCTCACTAAGAAACCTCTCTCTGAAAACAAAACTAGAAAACACTGACAAGTCCTTAACAAGCTTCTTTAAAACAATGCAAGACTAATACAGAGGAAGAGGAAGCTGCTTAAGGATGACATTATAGGCACCTTCCTCATAGTATGCATCAAAGCAAAACAGAGTCTACTTACCTGCAGTTACTTTATTTAGAGCAACAAGGGAGCTGAGCACCTTGTTGAAGTTCTGTCCCTGATACAGATCATTTGCCTCAAAAGTCTGAAAACAAATAGGAAAACAACATTAGGTTACCAGTCACTTAAAAAAATTATCCTGAAAGCTAAGTAAGTCTACAATTACCAATAATGAGAACACACACAAGTACAAACATTTCTTACCAAACGTTTGTACTTTGTTTCTTTAAAAAAAAAAAATTTTTTTTAAAGCGATAAGGTAAAGATTGGTGTACACATTTTGGTTTTATTTTAAACTAGAGACACAGTACAGATAGCTGTCTGTATCTGGAGACAGTGAGATAGGTCTTTAATTCATTCTTCCATGAGAGTTAGTTATAATGATGTAGAATAGGTCCAGCTTTGGCAAGGTAGGTGTGTATAGTTAGATTTTCTCTACAATCTTCAAGCAGAAAAAGTTTTTCTTCCTATTTTATCTGATGGGAGGCAGAGGGGGAGGGTGTTACAAGATCCAAACAAGCACAGATCATTAGAGCAGCTAGACCAGGGTTTCCCAACCTATGGGTCTGGACCCAAATATGGGTCGCCATTACATTTCAAAAGGGTCACCAAGTGTCTCCCCAGGTGGCTGTGCACCCTCCTCCCCATTTTTGAATTGCCTTAGGTCACTAAGTCTTCCTGAATTGTCAAAATGGATCCCCATCTGGAAAAGGTTGGGAACCGCTGGGCTAGAGCTTGGGACCTCAGTAACCAGCATGTGTTGCAGGAATGTGGAATTAGTCAGCACTATACTGGGCAGATGTGACAACTCATAGTATTGGATACCATCCGATGGTTAAGGAACATCTATTTAGAACACGACTGGTTATCAGCAATACCCAGAGAGATGAGCTGGCATGCCATGCCATTGAGAAGCAAAGTCAGGAAAATAACTGGAATTAGGGATATTAGCGAGTGGTCGACTGAATTATCAATTACTCACTTTCCCACTCCCCCTTTACTGCTTCTCTGAGAGGCAGCAGGGAGAACAGGAGCTGGTGCTGGGGCGGGAACTGAAAGTCGGTTTTTCCCAGCACCAGCTCTGCGGTGCCGCCTCCCCACTCCCCGTTGCCTCTATCAGAGGCAGCAGGGGAGGCTGCTATGAAGCAGCCTCTGCCCACTACGGGCCGAGACTTGCTGTGGGTAGAGGCTGTTCTGGCAGCAGCCCCTGTCGGCAGGGGTCCCAGCGGGGAGCTGGGCCCCCCCATGGCCGGGGCTGCTGCCACCAAACAGCCCCTTTTCGTGGCAGCCTGAGCTGGCTGTGCGCACGAGCTGCTGGACTCACTGCAAGTTAGGACCGAGTAGTCCCAGCCCACCCTGGTCCAGGACACTGTGCCTCTGCATTTTAAAAGTAGTAAGAGCCTGGCGGATTTTACTGCATTTTAAATGCAGAGACACGCAGTGCAGGTGGCTCCTGGTGTCAGCTCGAGTGCTGGAATCAGCACCCGGAGCTACCCCTGCTGCAGGTATGTTGACTACAATTTGTATCAACTACACTATTAGAAATATGAAATTGTAGTTATCTGACTAACTGAAATACTTCTCTGATCAATAACTACAGAAGGACAACCTATCCTAAACACTCAATTACTGAGGCACAATTTACACTCATTGCGATGTTTGTTTTTGTTTTTCTCTCTCCCTCTCCCTCTCCCCCTCCCCCTCCCCCTCCCTCTGTCCCCCGCCCCTTCTCTTCCTCTCTCATTTTTGACAAGTGATGTTCCCAAATATTTGGATGCTAAAATTTAAACCGTATTGTTAAATTTATTCACCTACATTTGGATTATTGCTGATTATGTACTAGATATATTATTGAACAAGGAGTTTGGTGGCACTTTAAAACACTAACAAATTTATTAGGGTATTTTTAAACCAAACTTTGTACTGTTGGACTATTTAAGCACTATACCCAGAAGTTCCAGCATTCCTTCTTTATCCTGTGCATTATATAATTTTACCATTTGTTTTAAAAACAGATTTTTAAAAACTATTATTGTATTGTAAATGGCTGCCTTGTTTCACCTGAAATACATTAATCAGTTACCACTGTAGTTGAAGTGTCATACACTGTAGTTCATAAAGCACTTTGAGAAAAGGCTGTCTTGTATAAACTACTATATTCTTGTGCATTTTATCCATATAGAGATGAGTTTGCCTTTGGTGCTCTACAAGACACAGAAGACATGCCCCGTCTTTCCCCAAAAATAATGCATCAATGAAGTTTTCTATTCTGATCAAATCACTGGAACTTAAATTTGAACGTGATTTAGCTGGTTTAAAAAAAGCCACAAGCCACCATTGGAGAAGAATCTAAATTCACAAAATCTTTAAATTAAATAGATTTGATAAACAACACACACGTGAAACTTTGCAGAACTCGGCGAGAACATGAAACATCTGGGTTTACAGACAAAAATGACCCAGAACATTTGCTTGAGGTAATGGCAAAACTCATTCAAAACCTCATGAAAACAGATATTGCACATGATCCTGTTTATGTTAAAAGGAGTTATAGAATTCTCATGTGCAAAATCAGAAAAGGACAACAATGCCAGCACTATTATAGTTGCTCTTGGTGTCCTAAAGCAAAACAGCTTTTATCTACAAAGTCAACAAGCTCCTGTTTATTTTCCTGATAAGAGACCCATCCTACAAGCACATCAGAAAGAGCCTGTCCTCTAAAGAAAGCATTCAGACAGAAGGGAAATGAAAAGATCATATGGGGGTGGGGGAGATTAAGAAGTGAGAAGACATGCAAGTCATGCAGAGTGAAAATTATCTCAAGTGACCATTCATAGGGCTTACAAAGCAATTGCTAAACACAGATCCTCCAATAAAAGTGGAACACTTAGGGAGGTTTTGTTAGCAAGGTAGTGTCCTGTCTTTTGTAAATCATTCACTGTATTTCAGAGGTTTTTACCAGCACTGTTGTTTAGATTTTTAAAAAAAAATTGCTAAAACCACAGCTTGTCCTTGATTCTCCTTGCAACTGAACAGCTCAAGCTCCAGTTTAAGCTCCAGTTCAGCTGCACTGGATGCTGACACCAGTTGTTAGCAATGGATAATTTTCACGGTGTCATACATTGGTTTTCAAACCCTGCAAGATATTCAGAGGTCTTCCAGGAAGCACCATCCACGCATTTAGATATTTCCCTAGTTTTACAATAGCTACATAAAAAACGCTAGCAAAATCAGTACAAACTAAAATTTCATATAATGACTTGTTTATAACTACTCTATATGATGTATGATGAAATATAAGTGGAATATAAATATTGTAATTTATTCATTTTATAATTATATGGTAAAAAGGAGAAAGTAAGCAATTTTTCCATAATGGCATGCTGTGACAAATTCATATTTTTATGTCTGATTTTCTAATCAGTAGTGAGGTGAAACTTGGGGTACTCAAGACATCTCAGACTCCTGAAAAGGGTATTGGAGTCTGAAAAGGTTGAGAGCCCCGGTGTAGACAAAGCTTAATAACTCCGTAAACCTACAGAATCAAGCTGATAGTCAGTGGACAAGTACAACTTCTATAAAATATTCCAGAGGAATCTCTTCTTTAAGTATCACCATACCAGAGACAATTCAAATGACATTTAGGCTTATTTAAAATTGGAAGAAATAATAAGGGGCTCATGTACCCCCACAGCTGCAAGTTCTGTGATGCCAACTACGAAAAATGAGATAAAGTATTTAAAAAAAAACCCAACATCTACACATATAGTATTCAATATAAGTGAATGAGACACTATTAGCCTTTATAGAAAGGGAGCAAAAAAATCAACAAATTCTGTTGTTTTGGCAAAGTTGCATTTTAAATTAAAGAGAAAAGAAGGACACCAAGATCACACAATATTAAGAGAAGGAATAGGTTGTATACATTCTGCTTGAAATCAACCGGCTGATGTGCAGGGTTTTTGGTTTTGGTTTTTTTTTTTTTAAATTTGGCACTCTGCTTAGAAAAATTTGGCACTCTGCTTGCAAAAAGTTGCAAAGATTCAGACTTCCTGCATGTATGTGTTTACTGTGGTAGCTTTCAAATGGACACAAAATTACAAAGTGATATGAAACTACAGTGCTGCTCCTGTAAGACCATGTTGTCTAAGCCACTAGCCAAATGTGGCTATTTGCTGGTTGAGTGTGGCTAGTTTGCTATAGCAGCAGGACACCACGGCTATAAGAGGATCCACAAGAGCAGACTCTTATTCCCACAGAACGTCTTACTGATTTCAATGTGATTCTATAATTTGTGCTTCCAGAACCCTTTATTGACCTGGGGATTCTAACGGTAAGTAGATATGAGAAATGCTTAATAAACTGGTACCACAGGAAAGGACTGTAAAGGATGGGAATGTATTGCTTACAAAGGCTGATTCTATTTAAGTTGTCCTAAGATTTTTTGGGGGGGTTTGTTTTTTGTTTTTTTTAAAGACTTTGCTCATAAAGATGAGCCCCGCCATTTCCACTTGACACTGAGGAACAACAAATTTCTGCTTCTGTTCTGCCCCGTAAATCAATGGAGTTATAGCAATCAGTGTAAATTGGCCTGTTAGCTTTTCTACATCCATCTCTCTCTAAAATTTTTCACATGTGATCTACTCAAATATTTCAATGTGCCTCAGAAAGACATTAGATCAAAAGATAAAGTCTTACACTTCTTTTTTTTTTAATGCAGTTTAAAAAAAATGTGGACAAATGTTTGGAAAACAAATTTATGCAAGTCTAAAATAAAGAACATAAGTATATTTAAGCTCACCTTCATTGTGGCTTCTTCTACAGCAAAACGCTCTGCACCAAAACTAGTTTAACTCAAGAATAACAGGAAGTAAAAAAGCCTTAAGTTTCCTGTTATGCTGAGACTTATATGGGATACTGGAAACAATTTAATTGTGTCATCCCAGGATGAACTATGTCATCTAGAAACTGTAACTAGGAAGTACATCTAGTCTGAATGACTTCACAGGAAGGCAGATAGACAATGAAAAGCTAAAGGAAGGTTTTGCTTGTGAGTAATATATAATGCTACTTGAAGCACAGAAGCCCTTATAAAGGCTGTCTAGCCATAACAAAAACACAGCCACTAAACTGTTCAGTAAAGAATGGTTACTTATCTCGTAACTGTGATTCTTCGAGATGTGTTGCTCATGTCCAGTCCAATATAGGTGTGTGCGCGCAGCGTGCACACGCTGTCAGAATTTTTTCCCTCAGGGCCAGCAGGGAGCCCCCTGGAGTGGTGCGGGTATACCAGCCCATATATACCCCTGCTGGCCTCCTCACCCACTCAGTTCCTTCTTACCGGCATACTCCAGATAAAGGGTGGTGGGCAGGGATTTGGAATGGACATGAGCAACACATCTCAAAGAATCACAGTTACGAGGTAAGTAACCGTTCTTTCTTCTTCAAGTGATTGCTCATGTGCATTCCAATACAGGTGACTCCAAAGCAGAACCTAAGGAGGCGGGCAGAACCTAAGGAGACGGGACGATGAAACTACAGAGGAATGGAGGACTGCCCTACCCAGGGCAGCGTCCCCTCTGGCCTGATGTGACACAGTGCATAGTGGTTGGCAAACGTATGGACAGAGGACCATGTGGCGGCTCTGCAGATGTCCAGGATGGGAACCTGCGCTACGAAAGCAGTGGAGGCAGCCACCGCCCTCGTGGAGTGTACTCTAAGGGGCGGAGCCGAAATGCCCACCAGAGTGTAGCACTCCCTGATGACGGCAGTTATCCAAGAGGCTATCTGCTGGATGGACACGGGTTGGCCCCTCAGGCGCTCTGCGATAGCCAAGAAAAGTTGTGGCGACTTCCGGAACGGTTTGGTCCAGTCTAAACAAAAGGCTAACACCCTACGGACATCTAGAGTGTGTAAAGCCTGCTCTTGCGGTTTAGGATAAAAAACTGGCAGGAAGATGTCCTGGGAGGTGTGGAAGAACACCACCACCTTCGGCAGGAAAGCTGGGTGAGGGTGAAGCCGAACCTTATCCTTAAAAAATACCATGTAGGGGGAATCTGATGTGAATGCCCTAAGCTCAGATACCCGCCTGGCGGAAGTGATCACCACCAGGAGAGCCACCGTATAAGATAGGTGGAGGAGGAAGCATGTCGCTAACGGTTCGAATGGGGGCCCCATAAGTTTGGAGAGAACCAAGTTTAGGTCCCACTGGGGAACAGGCTGGCAGATGTGGGGATAGAGCCTGTCCAGCCCTTTCAGGAACCTGCTGACCTTTGGATTGGTAAATAGGGTTTTTCCCCCTTCCCCCTGGTGGAAGGCCGAGATGGCCGCCAGATGAACCTTGATGGAGGAGGAAGAAAGATGCTGGAGCCCAACAGGTAATCTAGGATCAGGGGAATTGGAACCCACCTTGGGTGCACCCCCTTCTGGGAACCAGAACAGAACCGCTTTCATTTAGCCAGATACATTGCCCTGGTGGAGGGTTTTCTGCTACCCAGAGTCCTGAACCCATTCAGAGGACTGGAGCTCCTTTGCTGTTAACCACGGAGCTTCCACGCTGTCAGGTGCAGCGATTGCAGGTCCAGGTGGTGGAACCTGCCTGAGTCCTGGGATATCAAATCTGGGACCAGTGGGAGGGATATGGGCCTCTCACAGGAGAGGCTGAGAAGGGTTGAGAACCAATGTTGCCTGGGCCATGCTGGGGCAATTAGAATCAGGGACGCCCTCAACTCCCACACTTTCAGGAGGACCTTGTGAACTATCAGAAAAGGCAGGAAGGCGTACAACAGTCCTCGCAGCCAGGGGAGGACAAAAGCATACCCTAAGGAACCCTGCCCCTGACCCATGAGGGAGCAGAAACGCGGGCACTTCTTGTTCTGCCCCATGGCGAACAGGTCCAGGTGGGGAGATCCCCACGCGTGGAAGATGGAATGGGCTAAATCCCAGTGCAGGGACCACTCATGACCCACAAACGATCTGGTCAGCCTGTCCACCAGGACATTCTGGGAGCCTGGGAGATAGGAGGCCATTGGGTGGATGTCCGCAGAGGTCCCACAGGCGGATCGCCTCCACGCACAGGGGAGAGGAACAGGCCCCCGCCCTGCTTTTTTATGTACAATACCGCTGTCGTGTTGTCCGACAGAACAAGGATAGACTTGCCCCTCAGGGGGAAGGAAAACCGCACAAGCCAATCGGACTGCCCAGAGTTCTTTAACATTGAAATGCAGGGAGGTTTCGTCCGCAGACCACATACCTTGCATGTGGGGATCTCTTAGGTGAGCTTCCCAGCCTGTGTCCAATGCATCCGTGACCAGTCGGATGGACAGCACTGGTCTGGAGAATGGGACCCCTGCACAGACCTCCGCCTGGTGGGTCCACCATTCCAATGCAAGGAGGACAGGGGCAGGGACTGTCAGCATCCTGTCCCAAGAGTGGATGACCGGGTTGTAGACTTGCGATAGCCACATTTGGAGCGGGCGCATGCGCAATCTGCATGCTACACTACATAAGTGCAGGCAGCCATGAGGCCCAGTAGATAGATGCAAGTCCGGGCAGTGGTCACCAGAAAGTTCTGGAGCGTCCTGACCGCTGTCTGTATCATGAGAAACCAGGACCTAGGCAGAGAGGCTCTTTGTGCCGGGGAATCTACGATGGCGCCCACAAATTCTATTATCTGGGTAGGAGTCAGGATCAATTTGTCCAGATTCAACAGAAGGCCTACGTCTTCAAAGAGTTTGCGGGCTGTGGAGATGTAGGCTCTCACCCGAGTCTCTGACTCCCCCCTTAGGAACCAATCATCTAGGTAGGGGAACACTTGGACACCCCTTTTTCTGAGCTCGGCAGCCACCACTGCCATGCATTTGGTAAGACCCGAGGGGCCTCAGAAATACCAAAGGGGAGGTCCGTGAATTGGTAACGGTCCGGGTGCACAATAAACCACAGGAACCTTCAATGGCGGGAGGTAACTGAAATGTGAAAGGAAGTGTCTTTTAAGTTGAGGGCAGCGTACCAGTCTCCGGGGGCTAAGGAAGGGATAATGGATGCCAGAGTCACCATTTTGAATTTTGTCTTGACGATGAAGGAATGTAGAGCTCTGAGGTCCAGAATGGGACGAAGGCTCCTTTTCACCTTTGGAACCAGAAAGTAACGGGAATAGAATCCCCTGTTCCGAAACTTGGGAGGGGAGGGGAAAGAAAACGCGTTCCACCGCCCTTAGCATGAGGAGATGATTTACTTCCTCCTGTAGCAGAGGTTCATGAGAGGGGTCCCTGAAATGGGACAGGGTAGGAGGTTGGGAAGGAGGGGGCGAGTGGAAAGGGATTACATAACCCCTTTCCACCATCTCCAGCACCCATCGACCCGAAGTAACAGACTGCCAGGCCTGAAGGAAATGGGATAAACGGTCCCAGAAAAGTAGAGAGAAGACTGGTAATATACCCTCGAGGGTCCCGTCAAAGACCCTGACGGGGCTCCAGGGGTTTGTTAGGGGGCCCCTGGTTATTGTTGGGGGCTGGGCACGGCCGGCACCTGTCGTTCCTGCCGTTGCCACTCCTGTTCTTATGGCGGGCGAAGTCGGGGCATGGGACCTGGGGAGCCACTCTAGGAACATTCCTATTTGAGTAGGTATGCCTCTGGGTAGTAGGAGTGCGCAGGCCCAAGGACTTTAACATCGCCCTGGTATCCTTGAGGCCATGAAGCCTTTGGTCGGTCTTCTCTGAAAAGAGCGAGGGGCCGTCAAACAGGAGGTCCTGAATGGTGTTTTGGCGCTCCAGCAGCACCCCAGAACCCTGGAGCCATGATCAATGGTGCAGAACAAATCTGGTGGCCATTACTTGAGCTGTGGCGTCTGCCACGTCAAGAGCCACTTAAAAGAGCCTCTCTGGAGATTGCTCCCCCCTTTTTGTAAAGAGCATTGTGACTCCGAGCGCCTAGGGAGTCCCTAGGAATTAAGTCTGTAAACTTGTCCATGGATGCCCAAGTGTTGTATGCGTAACGGGACAAGAGGACTTGCTAGTTGGCAATGTGATATTGGATGCCCCCAGATGCGTAGACCTTCCGTCCCAGCAGGTCAGACTTTTTGGCCTCCCTGTTCTTAGGGGTGGCAGCAGGCTGCCCTTGTCTCTCCCTTTGATTAACGGCTTGCATCACCAACGAGCCTGGGGGAGGGTGAGAGAAGAGGTGTTAGTTATCCTCTTGGGGGACAAAGTACCTCCTTTCCGCACACTTAGCCGTTGAAGGAATGGAGGCAGGGGTTTGCCACAAGGCTTTGAAGATTTTGGCCACTGTTTTGTTGACTGGTAGAGCCACTGTAGAGGGGGTGTCAGCATGCAGATTGTCAACAGTAGGATCCGTGTCGGAAACCTTCTCTGCTTGAACCCCCAAACTTTGGGCCAGGCAGTGGAGAAGGTCCTGATGGGCTCTAGCGTCCATGGAGGGCATGGACGGTGTGGAGTCAGCCAACGCCTCGTCCAGGAGGAGGACAATGACCCCTTTTGGACCTCACTCACAGGGGCATCCTCACAACCTGGATCGTCAAAGGTATCTATGGACGAAGAGGGGGGAGGTTGGCTCATCGGAGCCACGCTCCCCCCTGGACCTGGGGACAACTGGCTCGGAGGTAAAGAATGTCCTGAGGTGGGGGACTTACCAGAGGTGTCACTGACGGAGCAACTTGTGGCCCCGAAGAGACAGAAGCCGGTCTGGAAGGAGGGGTCCGCGCCTTGGCTTTGGTGATAAGCCCAGGGAGTCCAGAAGGGCCATTGCCCTGGAGGATGAGGGGGCCATGTTTGCACTATGGGCACCTGGACCAGCTGAGCCCACTGTTGCTGGTACGGAAGCGGAGGACTACGGTGCCAGGAACGGTGCCAACAGCAGGAGTGGTACCACGAGCAAGACCTGGAGGCCCTCGAGGACTGGACGGATTCCACCTCAGAGTCAGATGAATACTTCGAGGTGGACCAGGGTGGTGCCAACATGGGTGCTGAAGGAGTTGCGGTGCGCCAAGACATGAACTCCAGTTTGCCACGGTGCCGAGGCGGTGGAGGAGGCATGGCTGCGCAGGGGTCCTGCACAGAGGTAGGTGCCGATGGGCCCCGGGGTGGTGACGGCACTGGGCAATGTTGCTGCACTCAGTCCAGTGCCATATCTTTGGACGGTACCAGGGATGTCGGTGCCTCTATGGCCAGTGCCGCATGCGGTGCCATCGGGGCCTGGCAATGTTTGCCCTCAAGCACCATGTCTTCAGTCGCCCCGGAAGGTGATCGGTGCCGAGCGTCCCTGTGCCACCTAGAGGGTTCCAGAGTCAGAAGAGGAGAGGAGGGAGAGGACTTGATTAGAACCCTCGCTGCCTCCAAGGTCTCTGGTGTGGATGGCTCTAGGAAGTCCTCCGGAGGGCTGATGTCCCCTCGCTGGGAGGTAGGCCCGCCCGACCTAGGTCGGTCGGTCTCCAGGCTTGTCAGCGCCGCGTGCCCCACTGGAGAATGCATGTAGGGTGCGTGCCTAGGTGGGTACCAATCCCTGTTAGGCCACCTCTTCTTCTGAGGCACCGGCAATTGAGAGCAGTGCCAGGGTCCCTGCGGTGACGGAGAGGCATGGTGCACGGAACCGTCGCACACCGAGACCGGTACGCTCTGGGAGGCTGGTGCCGAGTCCGGTTCCAGTCAGAGAGCCGCTTCCATGAGGAAGATCTTAAGGTGCGACTCCCTCTCGCGTTTCGTCCTGGAGGCCTTGAAGGCCTTACAGATTTTACAGGCTGCTGTAAGGTGTGCTTCTCCCAGACGCTTTAAGCACAATGAGTGCGGGTCACCGCACGGCATAGGCCTATTGAACTTTTTGCAGGGCTTAAAGCCTTGCAGGCCCACGGCAGGCTGTGGTGGGGAGCAATAAACAAAAAACAACAAAAAAGTCTTTAACTTAAATTACAGACACTTAGCTGAAGATTAACTAAAGATTGAAGAACAATGAAGACAACCATCACGTTGAAGAGCTAAGGGTTGTTCCAATGACTGTCACAGTGGTAAGAAGGAACTGAGTGGGTGAGGAGGCCAGCAGGGGTATATATGGGCCGGTATACCAGCGCCACTCCAGAGGGGTCTCTGCTGGCCATAAGGGTACCACTGAGGGAAAAACTTCCGATGGCATGTGCACACCCCTATATTGGAATGCACATGAGCAATCACTCAAAAAAGAACTTCTGTTCTTTGAGATGTGTTGCACACATCATCGATTCCACTCAGTGTCACGACATCCAGTCGTGGCAGTCAAACTTTTCCCTGCCTCAGTGACACCCATCAATTGGCTCAAGCTTCTTTTGCTGCCATGTAGCACTAGGCACTAAGCCCCATCCCACCCCTCCTTGCTGGAACTCCAATAAAGAAGGATAGATTAATGGGACATGAAATGGACACATGCAGCACATATCAAACAACAACAGTTATGGAACAGATTTGTAACCATTTTTAATTTGAGTTACTGTACATGTGTATTCTACTCCCGCAAATACCAACAGAATAAGATTCGATTGGGGTCTAGATTGGAGAAAAACTTGTCCAACTTTAGCAGTCTCTGGAGTCTTGAGCCACACCACGTTAGGAAGCAAACGTAGACAGAGGACTATCTTGCCACTCTACAAATGTCGGTGATTAGAAATTATACCAGAAAGGCTGCCAAGCCTAATGTGACCTAATCTAATGAATTGTAACACCCTGGCAGAGGAACATTAACCAAGTCATAGTATGTGCATATATCGGATACAATTCAGGAAGAAATTCTCTGGTGCAGGCTGACCAACCTCTTACTCTGGTTACCCCTGCTACAAGTAGCAGGTTACCCCTGCTACAAGCTCCCTCCCCGTCCAGAAAAAACACTAAGAATTGACTGACATCCAAAGTATGCAAACACTGTTCCTCCGTGGTTGTATGTGGCTTTGGGTAAAATGCAAGCAAATAATTCCTTAGCCGATGTGTAAAGAAGAAACCACCTTTGGCTTGAACTTCAGATGAGGAAGCAGGTAAGCCTTATCCTTAAACACTTGCATACGGACGCCTTGATATTAATGCCCATAGCTCCCTTACTCTTCTGGCAAAGGTAACAGCCACCTTCATTGATTGCTGCAGCACAGATCAGAGCAACGAGGTCAAATGGGGAACCTAAGTCTTGACAATCCTAAATGTATATCCTGTGGTGGTATCATCTAAGACTTTTTAAAGGTTTATACAAATGTCATCAGAAAAAAAAAAATTAACTATCCACTTTAGATTGTAACACAAAGAGCTTCCAGATGATGGAACTAATTGCAAAATCCTGGTGTTTCAGATCTAACAGCTAGTCCAGAAAACACTGAAGAAGAGGTCAGTGACGTTCTGTGCTGATGAGACCAGAGAGAAAAATGTGTCCACTTAAAGAAGGAAACAGCACATATAGAAGGTTTTCTACTTTAGTAGGTTCTTTTGAATGTCTTTCAAGTAGGCCTGCTCTCTAATATCTAGTCATAGAATATCCATGCAGTTAAGTGAAGGGACTATAGGTTCAAACAGAGGATTAGGACCAAATCTAACAGAAGCTGAAACTGGCAGTATCACTGACAGTACCAAGAAAGTGGAGAACTAGTGCTGATAGGCTGATGCTGGAATGGTAAGAATGACTCCAGTCTGGTCCACTCCCATCGTTAGTAATACCCAGTGAATGAATAGGAAAGCACAGAAGAGCTTGCCTGACCACATCAGTAGAAAGTGTTATAAAATAATTTCTACTCCTATTCAATAATCCCATTCATACACCTAAAGACCGTATCAGTCCTTTTAGCCACAGCTTTTCATTGGGCATTCTCATTCCACTATGTATCTAGCATGAGTTCCAACCCTTATTCAAACTCACTGCTTCACAAGAAAGAGTTCCCTCATCTCTTAAATAAAACCTGCGTTCTTTGTTCCTAGATGTCTGACCATGCTTATTTAAAAAAAAAAAAATACACAACCATCATTTACTTGGTTCCGCTTACTAGGGGACCCAGATTGCTCTTGAATCACCTGTGCTTTTCATTATTTTCCATACTACATTGCAAACATGCTCCTATGGTTGAAGCCAAACCAGCAGTTAGACTGGAGCTGATGTGGGGGCAGGGACCTCAAAAGTTTGAAAATGATGACTTTTTTTTTATAAAGCAAACACCTGCCTCTCATCCTTTCCCGCCCAAATGTTAGTCACTTCCCCCTTTTTTTGCCAGCTATATTGGTGGCTACCTGAAAGTCAAGTGGCTTCTTCTGCTACTAAAGATGCTTCTAATGCAGCCTCGAGAGCAGACCATGTGTGCAAAACTGTAGCCCAAGGCAGAAGCCCCTCTGCCCTAGCTTCTCTTTTTTCCCCAGTAATAGATCAGTCTTTAAAGAAAACACATGTAGCTTGCCTTTTTTAGCCAACAATTGACTGCTCCCTCCTTGAATATCACCCAACCGTCTGAGCAGCTGGAGAGGGGAGTAGAGGGGGAAGAAGACAGACAGACAAGACAAGAGGGAAAAGGGAACCAAGACAAGAGGAACAGAGAGAAAGGGGAAAGAAGAGGTGGTAATGACAACTTGCTGGGAAATGGCATGAGGAACACTGCTCCTACCCATATCTTCCAAATCATTGCAAAAAGTTGAGAATCATAAAGATTTGAAGACAGACAGAAAGATGGAAAGGAATTTTTTTTAAAAAAGAGTAGATGCACATAATTGGGTGGCCAAGCCGCTTCAGTGTAGGAGTGCCATATGGCTTAGTAGCTAAAAAATACAAGTATTAAAATATAAAATTGTTTCATGTGTGCAAATATACGGGACAGACTAGAATAAAATCTAACCCAGATATAAAGTGAACTTTTCAGAGATAAAACTTCATAGCATTAAGACATTGCAAAGACTAGATCAGTGGTTTCCAACCTGGGGTCTGCAGACCCCTAGAGATCCATTAAAAGAAATAGATGAAATAAAAAATAAAAATGAACATAGAATCATGGTCACCAACCCGTCAATCGTGATCAGTTAGTCAATTTTGGGGGCACGACCAGTTGATCGTGAGGCGTCCCAGTCCCCTCGTTATTCCCCCACCACCTGTGAAAATGGAGGTAGCACCGGCTTCCTGTGGCATGGGGGAGAAGTGCCACAGCTGTGCGCCAGGCCCGGCATCTCAGGAAGCGCGCAGGTGGCTCCTCCCCTCCCTCAAACAGCTGGAGCACTTCCTGAAGAGTCAGGTCTATTACGTCGCTGGGGACCTCCTTCCCCCTGCTTCCTGCCTTCCTTCCTGCGCAGGAGGGGGGTAGGAGGAGAGTAGGAGTCCCGGGATTGCACGCCAGCTCCAACTTCTCAGGAAGTGCGCCAGCTGTCATGGGGAGCGGAGGTAGAGTTTAATGACGTGTACATAGCGGCTAGAATTGGCTTTGATGGGGGTCCGCAAAAACTGTTTGGGAGGGCAATAGAGGGTCCACACTAGTGAAAAAGGTTGGGAACTACTGGCCTACATAGTTTTCATTCCAATATTTAGTATTTAGTAATTCCAATATCTCTAAGAAATCTACAATAGTAGGCAATATAAATATAGATTATATAAAATGTACATATTGGTACACACTAAACAAAAAACTAATAGTGAGGGAGAAATTATTTTTTTTTAAGATATCTGAAAATCTTCAGCTAAAACCTTTCCTATCCACAAGGTGAATAAAAATATTATTTTAAAACAAGCCATATAAATTCAATACAGGTACATCTTTAAAATAAATCTTCTTAAAACTAAATTTTAAATGGACAACTCATGTTCAGATCTAAAATTATTAAAGTAATTTAAATTAAATAAAATTAAGTAGTGTATGTTTGCTGTCAAGCTTTTAAGAAAATCAAACCACTGAATTATAAATCACTGGTGCAACAGGAGACCTATGGTGTGAAGTAGAAAAGAGTTTAATCATTCTTCCCAAGCAACTCCTCTGGTCTTAGACCTGTCAAACTCTCCATAGCTAATACCAGGAAATTAGCGTACTTGTACACAAAGGGCAGTATAGAAGGTCTCTGTTGAAAGACTGGAACTTATCAATACTCAATCATTGTGAGATGTATGTGTGAGTAATATTTAAAGGAACAGTGTAACCCAGATTGAAAATTACTTTATGGTCTTGGAGTGAAGGTGAGTCCCCAGGGAACTGATAATCTCAACGAGGGTCCATTCAAGTTGTCACCCCCCTACGAGCTAGCCAATTACCTAATGTATTGCTCAACTGTCTACGTTTGCACCAACCCAGAAAAGTCGATGGGAAACCAGCAGAGAAACTATCAGAATCAATTATAAGGGTTGGGGCCCCACTTGCTGCTTCCACACAGCCGGGGTCCCACGGATCCCATGCAGGCACGGCCTTGCCTGCCACCCCCACACAACCAACTACACTTAGTCAGGGCAGCTCCATCCTGCCTAAGTTGGCTGTCCAACCAGTTACCCAGTAAGCATTCCAGTAAGCCTAATGCTTACCAGGTAACCGGTTAACCTTTTACATTCCTAATTTGGGAAGACTTAAGGTAATGCCAGATTCCCTCTCTGACACAGGCAGACACACACAAAACTGCCTGGGTTTTCTGAATCTTTGTTTGCAGCTAGTACCTTAAAAATGGCACTGTCAGGGTTACCAGTAGGGCATTCTTGGAATTTTCAAGTCAGCTCTTAGCAGACTTCCTTTGAAACCTAAAATTGAACGAATCTTAAGACTATTTCAAGTGTTGTTAGTCTTAGAGTTTGAAGAAACAAAGAAAGGTTGAGAATGCAACTGCATTTGTACTTTCACATGGAAAAGCCTCAGCAGCTTCAAGAACCTACCTGCTCAGTTAATTATAGTCACACTTCAATCCTGATGCACTGCAAACTGCCATATAAAATGTAAAAATGGTACAGAGGGGTATAGTCTCTTCCTCTCCTTTGAAATGTAACTAGGGTAAAAAACTGTCAACACTTAACAGTTTAAAAAAACATTACAAAATTATTTCAGGCAAGAGTTAGAGGGTATATTTTCCAGCTGGAACTGCAGGTGGAATGTGGGTTGTCAGAATGCAATTGCCAGAGTTGTAATTTGACCAGTACATTAGAGAACAAAATCCTCCTCTTGCAAACAAAAACATGTGCAAGCATTAATTTGTGCAAGTGGTAGGTATCTCAGTTTTAGAACTCATCAAAAAAAAAAAAAACCCAACAACAGTGTCTTCAGCAGAACAGACTCCATGGAATTAATTTAATACTAACTCAATGGAAAGAATGCCACATGTAGAATCATTTAATTCCATGTCTTGCATTATCCAGGTATGCCTTGGAAATCTCCTAACAGAGCATAGATAGGCCAATCCTCGCTTCCAAACAACCCCCTAACCTGAAACAAATTATTTCCAGCAACCATTCAGGACACCTCAATCATACTCACCCAGGAACCCACCCCTGCAATAAAATCCGGTGCCAACTCTGTCCACACACCTACACAAGCAACATTACCACAAGACCTAACCACATAAGCCACCACATCAGAGGCTCATACATCTGCACATTCACTAACATGAAATGTGCCATCAAGTGCCATCAATGCCACTCTGCCATGCATATTGGCTAAAATGGATAATCTCTATGACAAAGGATTAATGGACACAAATCAGATATTTAAAATGGTAACACAGAAAAACCAGTTGGGAAACATTTTAACTTACCCTTAGTGAGTGTCTGAGCAAGTTATGTCTACACTAGCCACCCTAGTTTGAACTAGGGTGGCTAACGTAGTCATTCG
>CM057845.1:217007093-217026629 GCA_030068395.1 Apalone spinifera
ATGCAAATGAGGCTCGGCGATATTCCAACGCTGAGCCTCATTTGCATAGCTCGGCGCAAAAACGCACCAGTCTAGACGTAGCCATTAAGTTGAATGTGAGTCCCCTCTAAAATCAAAGGAGTCCATACAAGTGTAGCAGTCTGGCCACTTGGATGAGATTATAGGATTGCTGCCTAAATTAAGACACAAGTGGGTATAACAAATGGAGCAAATGATGACAAGAGTAACAGTGATAGAAAGGTGTGCCCACAAAATAAATTTGCAAGACTGTTACCGTTTTCTATAACAGCAGATAAAAATCCAGTGCAATGGATGAGCCTTACCCTGGGAAAACCACCTTTGTGATAATGGTATCTCCCCTGCCAGGTAAATATGCAGAGGGCTTGGCACCATACAAGAATTGTCCCCTAGATTATAAAAAAAATTAAGTCATCTATGCATATCATGCATGCTTATGGCACAATAGACACAAATACAATACTCTACAATATTTGAGGGTTCAATTATAACAGGAGTGGGACCCTTTTTGAGGTCAGAGACAACACAGAAGTGAGAAGCAAAAAAAAAGCCCCAAGCCCTCACAGACGTGGCCCCTGGCTGAGAACAAGAAAAACACTCCCCACATTGTCCCCAGAGGGGCTCAGACTAGTAGGTTTTGTGTGCTCCAGCCCCACTGTTGGGGGAGACGGGAGGGCTGGAGTGCCAGTGCAGGTTCCCAAATGCCTGGGGGGAAGACCTGAGTCTCAGGGGCCAGATCTAGGCAAGCCAGTGGCCTCATCCAGCCCCTGGACCTGAGGGTCCACACCCCAGCCTTAGAATATTTAACTCCTGAAATCCTGACATCAAGTTCTTTGGGGGCAGAGGTTGTACCTTTTGTACAATGCCAAGGACATTTTGGGCTCTGTGATAATATACATAAAAATCAGTGAAAAGGAATGACTTGCTTGAATAAGGAAAACTGGAATGATTAGAAATGGTTAGTCACCATCAGCTTCCAGATTTAAAGCTTAGGTTTTAGCAAAGACAACCGCCAACTGGGGAAAGGTCATAAAAAATCAATGCTAACACCTTTAAATCAGGATCCAAGTGACATCAAGCAGGCAGAACTGAGGTTTAAACCAAGTGTTACATCTTTAGGGAATCCTATGGCTAAAACTTCAGTGTTCTAAGTCTTGCCCTTGCCCTTAAAGATCTTTAAAATACAGGATTTGTAAAAAGTTCAGAAAGGGCAAACTCTTGCTAAATACTCTTACAGTCATGATTGTCTGCTTAATGATTTTGCTTTCATGTTTGCTTGCCTTTAGGGTTTTGGTGTTTCTGTATTACATTCACTGAGTATACCCTATTGAATATCAAAAATATTTAAAAACAAGAAAATGTTCATAATTGAGAGTACACTGATCACAAACCTCAGCATGTAAGTCTCTGGAAAAAGAAACAAGCATAAAAGAAAATGCCTGGAAAAGTCATGAAGTTCATCCCTGTTGTATCAGTGGACTTTTTTTTATTATACTTCCTAATTAACTTATGCCTAATTTACTTTTGGATAATTCTAACAACAGTGCTTCAAACTGCTTTAGCAAATTATTCCATCATCCAATTGAACACATAGTTAGAATATGTTCCCTAAAATCTAATTTAACTTTTCCCTTTTCTCTCCTCTGCCTATGCTCTTTATTTTGCAATGTTAAATATTTTCTTCTCCATGTTATCTTTCAAATATTGATATGATCATATCTCCTTTTTGTCTTTTCTTTAGATATATAAACAATGAATTCCCTTAATCTCTCTTCATAGTTTATATTTTCTAATCCCTTTATCATTTCTTACATCCTCCTTTACAATTTCAATTGCAAGATCTCTTTTCATAGTAAAGAACCCCAAAACTATGCACAGTGCAAAAATAATGACATGTATAAATCCAAGTTTCTCTCATAAGAAGCAAATTCCTTGTCCACCAAGTAATTCTTGTCTTGAAGCACAATCAGGATTATATCTTTAATAAGCAATAATCCTTATTCCTAAAGCCCTCAACTACATAAACACAAGATTCAGATGTGTTAAAAATCAAGCCAGCATAGCTGGCCCAAGTGATAGATATTTTGTGACATGCTTTATGAAAATTGGTTTATGGATATAAATATGCACAACTTGGAGATGCTTTGGACAAAATACTTCATATAACACATCAATCTTAATGTTACAATCTGCTGGATCTGTAGCTCCTATTTTGGTGCATGTATCGTTCTTGTACGTGAAGTTACAAATATGAGGTATGAGACTGTTTATAGTTGTAAAGATGCTAATAAGAGCCATTACTGGTTCTTATCTCCCCTTCCTCCCCCCGTCCCCCCCCTCCCCTGCACCTTAATGATGAACTTATAAAAAGCCTTATTTGTCCTTTAAGTCCAGAAGGTAGTTGGTCCTAGGAAAACATGTGACGATACCACCTGGTACCAGTATCCATTTTTGAACCTGATATTTTTTCACCAACGGGTTGGGGGTGCAAAACAAAGGATTCCCTCCCTGGGAAAGATTCTATTTAAGCAATGGGAAGCTATCAGCCCTTAATCTTCAGCTCGCCTGAAAAGCAGCCTGGCACATTCTAAAATGATAGAAAGAGGGCTGGAGGCCCAAATCATAGTGAAAAAGTTTCTCTGACTTGAAGAACAGCTTTTTAGGGTAAGAATCTGCTTGCAATAAGTTTCTTAGTGGATTAGAACTAGCTATGAATTTTCTATTCATTTTAATTTAGTAACTTGCAACCACTTAAATCCTACTACGTATTTGTACTTAATAAAAACACTTCTGTTTAATATCAGGCCCAATGTAAATAATTGTTACACCTGAGGGAAGCAAACATTGTGCATATCTCTCTTTTATTGCTAAACTAAGCTTACCTGATGAGCTTTCACTGAGCAAAACTTTTACAGAGAAAAATGTCTCAGGGGGTAGCTGTATTAGTCTGTAACTTTAAAAACAATGAACAGTCCTGTGGCACCTTAGAAACTAACAAATATATATATATATATATAGTATCATGAGCTTTTGTAGGCAAAACCCTCTGAAGAAAGCAGATTGGCTATGAAAGCTCATGATACTATATATATCTGTGTTGGCCTCCAAGGGTGCACATACCCTAAACTCAAAAACTTATTTTGAATCTATTTTGAAATATGGCACATCTACACAGCACCAAATTTCAAAATAGTGCACTATTTCAAGCCATTCCTTATCCCTTGTGCAATGAGGTTTACTGGGATGGTAAAATAGCATGCCCGTTATTTCAAAATAACGGGTGGCTTGTGTAGATGCAGATACCAGAGGTATCCTGAAATAGCCGTGCAATGTAGACCTACCCTAAAATATCACAGGACTACTTGTTTTCAGCAAAAAATATGTTCATTTGGGGGGGGGGTTTAGTCTCATTTGGTGGTTGGTTACCTGGATGCTGTGCCCCAGAACTGCATCCTCCCAGAGATGAAGTGGTTCAGTGTATGCATTGCTCTGCAGGGGGTGGTTACCCCAACTCTGTGGCTTGTCTGGGAGAGATCAGAGGATCTGGTCTGACTCCAACAGGATGTGGTGGTGGGGAGCCCCAGAGAGCAAGAAGAAAGATGTGAGTGCAATGATAAGCACACGGGAACAATCCCAACAAGGACTTCTGTGACCACAACCTGTCACAATTATCTCATAGGTGGCAGCAATATCTGGTAACAGGACAAACAAAGAGTTCACAAAGGATGCCATCAAATGTGACAGGAGGGAGACAACTGCCAATCAAGACTTTGAAAAAGTGGCAACGAATTCCCATCCACATCAAGAAGCTTAAACATTGGTCATGTTGCATTTTCAAAATGTTTTGAGACTTGCCCAGAAGTGTCAACACTGTCAAAATCATGCAACTCTCATCTTTTGAGGGAAGCACAGTTGTGAGCTAGAAAGTCAGTTAGCAAATTCTGGCAAATCTTTAGAAAGGTAGTTCATATCTAAATGTTTATATAAACTGTTTCTAAGTCATTTGTGGAAGAAGATTGCAAGGATGTTTGTGGAATTTTAAGAATTTCCAGGGTAATATCTGGCGGGGTATGTGTGTGTGTGGGGGGGGGTTATATATATAAACTACCTTTCTAAAGATTTGAACCACTTCATCTCTGGGAGGATGCAGTTCTGGGGCACAACATCCAGGTAACCAACCTCCAAATGGGACTAAAATCCCCCCCAAATAATCAATTTTTTGCTGAAAACAAGTAGTCCTGTAGAAACATTTATATGAACAGTTTGACATGTGAAATAAACTCATTGAACTGTAGATATAATTTCCAAATATATTAGGTAACATTTCTTACAAGAAGTTATGGGAAACAGAAACTTTATCTCACACTAGTGTGAGGCCATGGATTATTTAAAACATAGATAGGAAACAGTAGAAATAAAGAGCCAGTTCTCAAGCAGGAAAGGAGGTCAACATTGGGCTGCTTTAGCAATCATTAAGAAAGAAGTTCTTCAATTACAGTCATTAATTATCTAGAAAATAGAAGGTACAACAGAGGCAGCAAGGTAAGTTCATGACCCAAACTTATTTAACTTAATAAAGGATAAACATTGTGAACAACTACTCTGAGAGGGGAGAAATATGTTTTTAATTCTGTTACAGCCGCGTTTCTCAAACTGTGGGTCCCGCCCCCCCCCCGGGGGGTTGCGAGCAACATAGAGGGGGGTCGCAAGCAACTTAAAGGGGGGTCACAGTATCACAAAGTTTGAGAACCCCTGTGTTACAGCATTCTCTCTATCTTTGCTGACTGGATTGTTTCCCTCTATTATTAACCAAGAGACTCTCTTTTCACTACATGTTTGTAAAACCCCTAGCAAATTGGGGTCACTGTTTTCTGACTGGAGCTTGTAAGTACTACAGTAATATAAATAATAAAGAATAGTAATAATTAGAAAAGGCAGGATTATCAGAAGGCTCTAACAAATATTTAAATAGAAATTGGGGCAACACAATGGAATTCAAAGAGATAAGTGCAAGGTAACACATGCAGCAGGAATCATTTCCATACAAAGGTTTCTGCTAAGTGTTAATTGCTCAAAAATTATTATGGATAGCTCCACTGAGATTTTTAATGCATACACAATGCTGATCAAGAAGGGATTATTTAATGTGGTAAATAATAGAATACTATAGGATATATATAAATAGTGCATCTTCACCTTAAACTGAATATTACATTCAGTTTGGTGAATCTACATCTATCTCTTCAGACGAAAAATCATCTAAAAAGGACAGAAAAGCAATAGACAATATCCAGAGTACGCACAGTAGAGCTTCCATGCCTGAACACATTGAATACATTACAATTATTTAATTTGGAAGGTGGAACAGTAAGGGGAGCTGTGGTAGAGGTACAGAAAAGTATTATATTTACACAAGGGAAAGAAAGCATTCTCATTTTATTGAATTAATTTAGAAATTGTAATGAACATCTTTATGAAGACCTGCTTCGTCCTTCCTCTGCTTTACCTATACAGAACCGAGTCATCTACTTATTTCATTTATTTATCTAATAAGCAATCTACTTATTTATGATGAGAACATCGTCAAATGAGAGAGAAGGCTCTAAGAACCCTGAAATTTAAACTGGAAATTGCTGTGGAGGAAAGATAGGAAGGCTGAATACTGGAGGGAATTTAGTGCATGTAGCCTTAACAAAAAGATCTAACACACATAAAGCTAACATGATATACAATGCATGTACCATCATGATGTAAATGGGCTATCCCAGTAACAAAAAAAGGCACTTACCACTAGGGATGTTAAATACTAGTCGACTATCCGTTAAGCATTTGCTTATCGGATAGTCTTTTGACTAGTCAACTAGTCAATATCTCCCCCCCTCCCTTGCTGCCTTTATCACAGAGATGCAGCAAAGGAGAGGGAAAGGGTACTTCAAAGTGGCAGCACCACACAGCAGCACTGCTACTTTGAAACACCAAGGCAGCTGCTGCACAGCTGATATGCGGATCCTCTGTGCGGCGGGCTACCCCTTTAAAACGCTGCCTCTGTGTGATTCAAAGGGGTAGCCATGGAGCATGGACTCCCCAGCTGATCCTGGGTTCCCCGCGGCATTTTCCTGGAACCCAGGATCAGCTGGGGAGTTCCCAGCTGACCCAGGGTTCCAGGGAAGTGCAGTGTGGAACCCAGGGTCAGCTAGGAATCCCTAGCTGACCCCAGGCTACTAGCAACATGCAGAGTGAGTCCCCTGCTGATCCCGGGCTACCTGGTTTTGAAATGCACAAGAACCCCCGCTGGGAACTGTTGTGCATTTCAAAGCTGGCATGCCGCATGCAGCCCGGAGTCAGCGGGACTTCCCACTGGCACCAGGCTTTGCGGGGGAGTTCCACATTCCTCCTTTGAATCCTCCTTTTGGGGCTCTTGTACATTTCAAAGGCGGAATACAGAAGTGCCTATCGACTAGTCAATTAGTCAATGGAAATTCCGTTGACTAGTCAATTAACCACATTTTAACATCCTTACTTACCACCTAATACAGAAAAAAACACGAGCCAGTTAAAAATGGACTTTTTAGGACTGCAGCTGTTTGATTCTGATCAATTTAAACATCCAGTTGCAAAAAGGGGCACTGGAACAAACAATCCTGCAAGGAGACAATCCTATCCTGGGAAGAGTTGTGAGGAAGAAGGAGATAAACGAACAAAGTGCTGTACGGGAAGGAGCTACTACCCTTTTGTACACCTATCCCAAACAGCCCTGTATTATTTTGCTTGCCTGTTGTCTTTTTAGACTGTATGCTATTTAGGGCAGAGACTGTCTTCCTCTACATTTGCAAAGCACCTTATGCATATACTGCTACAATCTAAACAATAACATACTTGTTATTAATGAATGACATAGCAAAGGCTAACAAAGCAATCCTGTTTACCATATCCTATACTTCTTTAACAGGTGGTGTTTAGATGCCACAGTGTCTATCAGACATCTGCCAAACAACCCGGGGAAACTGAATAATTTGGCAACACATTTGTGATAGATAAAGATTTTTTTTTCTCAAAACCACTATTGGAACTCAGTGACACAGAACATTAGTAAGGTAAGTGGTTTATGGCTACATCCTGTTTCTTGCATGAAGCCCAAGTAGCTGGGCTTGGCAAAGGGATTTCAACAGAGGCTGTGGTGGAAAAATTAATTCTCCCACCAAGTTGTGGAACACAAAGTGGCAAATGGAATCACTCTGTAGCATCAGTTTTCAAACTGCAGGGATTGACGCCCTGGGGTGGCACATGGCTTTCAGGATAGGATGTGGGACTGCAGTTGATGGGATGTCCAGGCCTGCTGCTCTCCCCCTATTCTCTTCTCTGACTGCTGGGGACTCCCTGTTCTGTCTCCCAGCTACTGTCCTGTCGTGGATACCCAACCCAGATGCATGCCACATACAGGAAACCCTTGCCATTTATGGCACCACATTCTTGGCACCACTGCAAATGGCAAAATTCACAAATATGGGGAGCCATGGCTCCTGAACTCACCCCAGGGCCAGGAGCCGTGGGGAACTCACCACAGCTGCCAGGAGCAGGGGAACTCACTGTGGCTCCCAGCAGCTGCAGGGAACTCACTGTGGGGGCCAAGAGCTGCAGTGAGTTCCCCGGGGCCGCAGGACCCTGCCATTGTCCACAGGCTGGGGCAGGAGACTCCTGCAAATACATGGAACCGCAAATAGTGATTCTGCAAATTGCAAGGGTCTCCTGTGTTTAACCCCCTGAAACTTGTTGGAGTTAGAGGCTCTGGGCAGGGGGAGTGTGGGAAGCCCCTATCTTCTCCATGCTTCCTCATAGGTTTTCTAGACCTTTAATCATTTTTGTTGATCTCATCTGCACTTTCTCCAATTTCTTCACATGTGGTGATTTATCTCCTGGCAAGAACCTCTGGACTTCCTCTAATTTGTCCACATCTTTCTCAGAGTGTGGTGCCCAGAACTAGGTACAGTATTCCACATTAAGCCTTATCAGTTCTGAGTAGAATGGAAATATTACTTCCTATGCCTTGCTTACAACACTAATACATCCCAGAATGATGTTCACTTTTTTGCAACGTTACTACAGCACTGACTTATAATTTGTTATCCACTATACTGCCCAGATCCTTTTCTGCAGCACTCCTTCCTGGACATTCACTTCCTATTTTGTATTAGTGCAATTGATTATTCCTTCCCAAGTGAAGTATTTTGTGTGTGTCCTTATTGAATTTCATTGTTTAGTTCAGACTGTTTCTTTGGCTTGTCAAGATCACGTTGAATTCTAATCCTGACATCCAAATGTTTGCAGCCCCTCCCAGCTTGGTAATGTCCACAAACTTTTTAAGTGTATTCTCTGTGCCATTATCCAAATCATTTGTGAAGATATTGAATAGAACTGAACACAGGACATATTCCTGTAGGACTCCACTCAATGTGTGCCCTTCAAGCATGATAGAGAATCATTGATAAGTACTCTCTGAGTATAATTTTCAAATCAGCTGTGCATTTACTCACAGTAGTAGGTTCGTCTAGGCTACGTTTCTCTAGTTTGCTTATATGAAACAGTCTCAAAAGCCTTACTGAAGTTGAGACATATCACATTTGCTGCTTCTCCTCATCCACAAGATGAGTTAGTTACCTGTCAAAGAAGGGTATTTGGTTTGACATGATTTGTTCTTGACAAATCCATATGGACTGATTACACATTTGTTTGTTTGCACCATCTACAGTAACAATGTTTTCCTAATTTTTTTTCAGTGTATGCTTTTGGAAATCTGGCAAATTTAGAATCTTCTTGTGTTGAAGACAGAATATAGTTTTAATGGGAAAATAATGCAACCTAGCTTTCTGAAAGGAAACTCTACTTGTTATTCTGTGTCCCCTGGTCTACAATAAGGGATACGTTTGAATGATTATACACAACTTCAGCTACGTTAATTGTGCAGCTTAATTTGAAGTATCTTAACTCAAATTTTGGCACTGTCCACGCTGAAGAAAGTTGAAGGGAGCACGCTCTCCTTTCGACTTCCCATTCTCCTCATAGAGGCAGGACTCCTGGCATTGACAGAAGCACCCTTTCAGTTTGAATTAGCGTGTCTTCACTAGACCAACTAATTTGAACTGCAAAAGATCGATTGCAGCTGCTTCAGTCTTATTTGTAGTGTAGACACGGCCTCTACGAGATGATGTATTTATTTTAAACAGAAAAGTCAGGTTTCCTACTATCGAAGTCCAGTGGCTTCTTTCTCTACTTAAGATAAACCAGTTCTTTGATATTTTTGCCTTTTCATGGGCACACTGCCTTTGTTTATTGTACTTCTGTTTTTACAATCATTATTATTATTATGGTGCCCAAAGATCTTAAAAGCAGGACATTTTAAAAGTATTAATACTATTATATATAACTTCCTCTTCAGTCCCTCTCCCCGGACAGATGTCTTCTAAACACATGCTATTTACAGCATTTTCTAAAAAGCAGCAATTGACAAACATTCTATTTAGATACTCTCCTGCCGATCTGTCATTTATTTTCTGTATGTCCCATCTGTTTTTAATTACTAAGGGTATTTGCATGAAAATGAGGTCTGTGTTTTTTTAGTAGTCTGTTCATGTTGTTTATTCCTAGTGAGTCGCAATTGGAACTCTTTGGGGAAGTGAATGAGTCTTAGGCCTTGTCTGTTCTACAGAGTTTTGTCAATGCAAGCTTATTGATGATCAAAACCAATATAATTACATCATTTGCCAGTATTCACTCAACATTCCTTCTATCAGTGGAGCATGCCCTAAGTTGTTGCTTTAACATTGACAAAGAGAGTAGTGCACTGTGGTTAATTATTCCACTTTGCAACTTGCCATCTGCTAGGAGTTGTGGGAAAGCAGAAAGGGTTGCAGTGCATCATAGGTGAGGGTTCAGTGTCCAATGATGACTTTTTCTCAGACTTATGACTGTGTTTCACAGCATTTTTCAATAGCCTCTGTTTACTGTGCACCCACTATCTCTGTTTGAAAGGATGGATGCTACACTGCTCTCTAGTGTTGCGGTCACTGTTATGAACACATCGCAGTATATTATGAGGACACAATCGGAACAGGAATCAGAGATGCCTGGTGTGCTGTGTGCCATGGAAAGAAACAACCCCAGCTTACTTTTAGCAGTCAGGGGAAAGCTGCAAATAGTGGCCCAGCACTTTGGGACTCAGGAAACAGGCACTTAGTGGGAGGACCACATTGTTATGTAGGTCTGAGATGATGAGCAGTAGCTGTAGAACTGTGTGGAGCTTGCCTAACAAGTTGGCACAAGGACACTAAAACAACAGCTGCCTTGTTGGTGGAGAAGCACATGGTGATCACTGTGTGGAAGCTCACAACTCTGGACTGCTAGCAGTCATTTACAAATCAGTTTGGAACCAGGAAGTCTACTGTTGTGGCTCTGTTAATGCAAATGGGCAGAGACATTAATTGCATCCTGCTGTGAAGGAGCTGGTTCTTGGCAAAGTGTGTGGATGGCTTTGCAGAAATGCATTTCCCTAACTGTGGAGAGGCAACAGATGACATATATATTTCAATTATGACACCAGACCCCCTTGCGATGGAGTATATCAATAGGAATGTGTACCTCTCCATGATGTTGCAGGCACTTGTACATCACCATGGGCATTTCACTGACATCAGTGTAGGTGGTTAGGGAAGGTTCAAGATACATACATCTTCAGGAACACTGGCCTCTACAAAAAGCTGCAAGAAGGGACTTTCTTTCAAGCAGAAGATTCTAATGGGGGCCAATGAAATACCCATAATGATCCTTGGAGACCCAACATACCCTTTATTCCCTTTGCTCATGAAGCCTGACATGAAAAACCTGGACAGCATGTTTTGTCTTCAACAATAGGCTGAGAAGGTACAGTATAACTTTGGCAGATTAATAGCACACTGGCCCTGCCTTCATGGCAGGTTAAACCTAAAGGAGGAAACTAGTCACATGCTCATAGCCGCCTGCTGGATGCTCCATACTATTTGAGAAGCTAAGTTTCTCGAGAATGGAGCACAGAGGCAGATCACCTGATGGCTGATTTTGAGCTGTTAGATACCAGATCGTAGGTTCACAACAGGAGGCTATTTGAAATCAGGGAGACTTTGAGGCACCATTTTGCCAATGAGCTCCAGTAATGTGTCATTCAATATAGCAATCTGCCATGCTTTGTTAGCTTGCCACTTTGAGTGACAATTTTGATGATTCCCAACCAGGATTTTACTCAACAAATGACAAACCCTCTGGCAATCAATCTTTCAGGGTTCAGTGTAGCGGATCTAGTAAAGAGCCACTAAATCAAACACAGATGGTGCCCTGTTAGCACTGGTACTCTTCACTGTTGTGAGGAGTAAGGGAAGTCAATGGGAGCAGTTCTCCCATTGTCCTCCCACTGTAGAGATGGTGCCAAGCTTGACTTAAGGTACATTGACTCTAGCTAAATTATTTACGTAGCTGGAGTTGCATACCTTAAGCCAACCTTCCTCTTGCAGTGTAGACCTGGCCTAAAGTTTTGACCCAGCAAAGAGTTAGTCTGGAATTATGCAGTGTGAAAAAGCCTGGGGTGAATCTGTGCAACACTGGACCCTACACAGACAATAGACGGGATGGGAGAAAAGTAGTACTATTCCATTTTGTAGATGAGCAACTGAAGCACAGAGAGATTGGCTTGCTGATGTGCTGTGACCATTGCTTATAACATTGCTCATATGTATCTCTATATTGTGCTTCAGCCCTGTTTGTCATTTCCCCTTGTTGCCATGTCTCATAGTTAGATTGTATATTCACTAGTCATGGGCAGAATTCTTTTTGGTTGTGTTTGCACAGTGCCTAGCACAATGGGATTCAATTGCTGACTACAGCCCCTGGGAACCATTGCAATGGCAATGCAAATACAGGGTAATGGTACAAGTTTTACCTCCCTAAACCGGAACTTTCTGGTCTGGTGATATCTGTGGTTCAGCAGGGCCACAGATGTTCCTGGACCACAGAGCCCAAGTACAGGGAGGTCTGGTGGCGGGGTAGGTGGTGGGGCTGCAGGGGGAGCTGGTGACTCAGCCAGGAGTCCCCTGTTGGGGAAGAGGGTGGCAGTGTGGGGAGCTCCAGCCCTAGCAGCAGCCAGAGAGCTCTGGCCCCAGCCCCGTTCTGGCCACAGCAGTCAGGGAGCTCTAGCCCCAGCAGCAGCCACGGAGCTTTGGCCCCAGCCCTCTGGCCCCAGCACCAGTTGCAGAGCTCCGGCCTCAGCTGCAGAGCCAGGTGGCCATGGAGCTCCACCGCCGAATTCCAGCTGTGGCACTCCAGCACCAGCACCAGTGGGACTGGGCTGGAGCTCAACCCGGGGGCAGCAAGGCAGCACAGTCCATGAGGAGAGGGACCTCCCGTGGTCCAGCAAATCCCCTCATTCAGGACCAGTCAGGTCCCACAAGTGAGGGACCAGAGAGGTCCAACCTGTAATCTGTAACAGACAAGAACTGAACTTTGTTCTCTACCATTCCAATCTAGTGCCTGATTACAAATCCATTCTAATTCATTTATCATACTGTATTTTAAAATACAGGGGTTTCCCATTGGCCCATTACTCTTCATCATTCTTTTCCTCATTTTCTTGTATAGTATAAAGTTTTAAAACAAGTGCCAACACGCAAATCAAAGTTTCTCTGTAAAAAAAAATGTGCATTTCAGTGTCCATGCAAACACCTATTTTTCTGATATTTTGTATAAAAATGGAAATAAAGCTGCCTGCCTCTCCACCCACTGAGAAGACTGGGACTGCAGTGCGGCTGTTTAGATCTCCAGCAGGCTGCACTACCTGCTGGGACAGGGGAGACTAAGGGCTTGAGGATGTTCAGGGGCTGGGGGCAGTAACCTGCAGTAAGGGCTGAGCTTCGCTCCAGAGTGAGGGATGTTGTGGAAGGAGCAGAGCCTCAGGCAAAAGTGGCAGGGCTGGGGCTTGCCTTCCCTAGCTAGGCATTCACCCACCAACTATGTAGCCTACTTTGGAACATGGAATAAGTATTCAAAATCCTTTCCATTTGGATCCCAAGAGGAATTATTGTACTGTATGTAAGCAGGGTCTGAATGAATGCTTCCATTACAGACAGCTGGAATGGGAGAGAAACCCTGGGTGTGTCTATGTAAATACAGTTTGCCTCTGCATTGCTTAGATGTGTTAGATATTCAGCTGTTACAATGGTGTTTTGCTCATTGTAATCAACTTGGATGGTGTTGGGTCACAAATTGTGTTCACACTAATAGCACTGTCTGTAATTATTGTGGGAATACAAAAGAAAAAAGTCTGTGCTTAACTTGACACAAAAGAGAAAGAGACACTGTCAGTGTAAATCAGTGGTTCTCAAACTGTGGTTCGTGGACGGCTGCCTTCCAGGTGGTCTGCAGCTCCAGCTCAGCTGGCCCCCTTCCTCCCAACTTCCTCTCCCCTCAACAGGAAGCCCGCACTGGCGCTCCAGCCTCATTTTCCCGCCCCCCTCCGCGAGGTTGGAGTAACAGTGCTGGCTTCCTTAGGGGGGAGGGAGCCCCAAGCCATCCCCCACCAGATCCACGTGGGGAAGAACCGGAACCAAAAGGACTCTGTGTGCTGCCACTTCCCTTCCCCCTCCCCTGGCTGAGGAAACAGCAGTGCATTGATGCACTGACTGGAGGCTTTCCCCACTGCTCCTACTGGCTGGAATCCAGCCAATGGGAGCAACAGGAAGCTGTGCCTGCGACACGATGCCTGTGACTTCATGCCCAGATCCTGCACCCCTACCTGCTCCTGCATCACCCCCTGCTGAGACCCCAAACCCCCAACCTATTCCTGCAACCTGCCCTGGCCAGACACCCTTCCCCCAGCCCGCTCCTGCACCCTCCCTTGCTTTGCCCTGACTTTGCACCCTTACCCTCTCATGTACCCCACCTCCTACCCAGATCTCACACCCTCACCCTTATCCCACTCACTGGCAGCTTTGTCCCACACTGAACCTGGCCTGGGAGGTCCACAAAATCCACTAACCCCGAAACCCCAGAAGAGTAAAACCAGCCCATGGGAAGCCCTGAATCTCAGTCCTCTCTTGCCCCCTGGGGCTGGAATGCCAGAGGAGTGAGGGGTATCAATTGGCGGGTAGAACAGTGAGGGTTGGGGGGTTCTGGAGGAGTTTTTTTGCTACTCGCTTGTGTGCTCCAGCGGTTTTTTTTTGTGGGTCAATGGCCCCAGATCCAATAAAAGGTCCTTATCCCTGCCATCAATAAAGAAAACATGGGAACCTTTTGTATTGGACATAATTAATATTTTACTTTATTTAAAATGAAGTTTGATAAACTAAAGTGAGGTAAAGTACTTGATCTGTTTAATAATTTAGTATTTCCTTTCTTACTGGTTAAACCATTCTTCCTAGCTGCAACAACAGTAAAATGGCTCGGGCGTAATTAACAGTGACTTTCCATTAGCAACTGGTGGTCCCTGGAAAGGCTTGCATTGAGCCAGATGGGTCATGGGCCAAAAAGTTTGAGAACCACTGGTGCAAATAAACTTGGATGGATAGAAGCCCCAATCCCAGAGTCTTGTGAGATTAAGCTGCGGAGGGCAACTCTCTGAGTCAGCAGGCTACATACCCTCCAGGTGTGAGCTATGAGACTGGTTCATCCTGTTTCTCGTCTCTGTTTCAATGATAGAGCTAAAGAAAGGCTTCATAAGAAGTCTCTTTTAGTATTTAAATTTACTCCAGCGAATGCTGGAATCTCTTGTGGCTGGACTGTGCTTTGGGCCAAGAGCTGAAATCACTAGGTTTGGCCCAGAGCCACCACCAGCCAGTGGAAGATGCCATGAGTAGCAGCAGTACAATGAACGGCCAGCAGGGCAGCCATGGAGAGGCATAATGAGCGGCAGCAAGGGGACGACGAATGGCCAGCAGAGCAGTGCCAGATAGCAGTGAGCAGGTGGATGGTGAGTGACCAGTGGAATAAGATGCCTCTTTACTTCCACCCCACTCAGAATAGGTGGTGAACTCTGAGGATGCACCTCTGAACTCCGGGTCTGCGCTGACCAAGGGCAGCAACTGTGAATGGGGTGAAGAAAAGGGCTGGGCATGTGGAGGGGACATTTACATTGCTGGGCCTAAGAACCTGAGAGGAAAAGGACATTGCCCAACCAACTTGGGGTGGGACTGTTACTCATGGTTTTGATTATAAACTCTGTTTGTGATGTTTTCACAAATTAATACCACATTACTTCCCTTTCCTCTATTAAAGGTTATATTAAAGGTTTCTTTTCTGCACTCGGACTCTGTGCTTGTGAGTGGGGAAGCACTGCCTCTCAGAAGTACCCAAGGGTGTTGTTTGAATTTCCCATCTTACTGGTTGGGGGCTTTAGCCAGTTCTGTGTTGGATGGATGGAGAGGAACCCCTACATATTGAACCTAGCCCTGGCTGCTAGTGGTGCTACCTGGCAAAAGGGTTACACGTATATAAGTGTATATGGTACATAAAAGTTATTTCACATTTTATGTTTGTATTTTTCACATAACACAAAATAAAACTGTAATGCTGTTTTTATGTCAGTTTAAAAAAAAGAAGACTGTTCTGAATGATAGGTGAACAATAAAAGACCTGAGTTATACAAAAGCAAACAGTCTACATGAAAACTATTTCTAGTGTTTAAAAACATTCCTCTACTGTTTACTGAGACCCAGTCACATTGCATCTTATGCTGTTGGAAACATTTTTAATATTCCAGCAGTTATATGGACTGGTTTTGAAATGTCCTAAAGTAAGACAGATATAGATACATCTAATTCTGTATACATTTCTCCTTCACATACAGCTAGGATTTTAATATTGAGAGACATTTTCTCCTCTATAAAAGAATCTCACAAAAACTGAAAAACTCAACCTCCTCTCCCCAAAAACCTATGTACACAGGTCACCATTTGAGCACACTACACTGCTTGTTGTCTGGCCCACTCTCCCTGCTTATAATCACCTCTGTTTAGGCCCCAATCCTGCAGTGGGGTGGATCAACAGTGACTGCACAGACCCACTCCATTCAGTGTACCCACAGAAACCAAATCAGGGTTTTTGAATGTAAATTACTTGGGGCAAGGATTCTGTCTTTACAAGCACTTAGGGCACTTCATAACCAATAAGGGTGAGGGGTGTGTGAGTGTACACACACCACTGTCACCCTTATTGGTTATGAAGTGCCCCGGGTTCTTGTAAAGACTCATTGTAATACACTTAATAATTTCCTAAATAAGATTTCGTCACGTGGTTCCTGCAGGAAGACATCTGACTGGGAAATTGTTTTCATCTGGCCATTTTTAATAGACCAGTACAGAGTCTAACACATCACGATCGTATTCAATCAGCTGAATTCCTGTTCCCCGGCAGTCTCTCCCTTTCCTCCCGCGCAGGAGGGGGCAGCTCTGGCTTAGCCCGGCTTCCTGCCCTTTTAACAGTGACCTCCTGAGTCCAGCCCTGCGGGAAAGTCTATGCCCGCCTGCGCCCCTTCCTCCGTCCCCCGGCAATGGCGCCTTTGCGGTGCTGCCCGCTGGAGGAAGCTGCCGTGCGGCTGGCGGCCGCTGGCCCAGGGGAAAGGCCGCCCCGCTCCCTTTGCCGCTGCCCTTGGGCGCCGGGCAGGAGAAGCCCCGGGAGCGGCCGCGGGCACCGCAGCCCGGCTTTGGGGGCAGGCTGTTGCTGTGCGGAGCGCCATGCGGGCGGCGGGCGGCTGAGGAGCGGGATGTGCTGCGCAGCTTCTGCCCCCGCGCACACCGCCCTCAGCTGCCCGGGGCAGGTGGGGGGCGGGCCCGAGGCTCCCCCGGGGGGCTCGAGGGGTTCTGGGGGCTCCGCCCGTGGGGGTGGGGCGCGGGCGGAAGGGGCGGAGATGGGGCTTGGCCTCCCTGACGTGGGGCACCACCCGCCGCCCGTGCCGCGGTCTGTGCTTCCAGGGGTGGGGTGAGGGGGCCCGGTGCACAAAGGAAAGTGCGCGCATCTCATCCCGGAGCGGCTCGCTGCCCGGCCTGGTCGGGGCTGGGAAGCGGGGCTGGGGGGGATCCGGGCGGGGACGCGTCTCCCGGGTGCAGCCCCTGTGGCTGAGCGTAGCAAGCGCCTCTCTCTCCGCTCCCCGCCGCGGCGCCCCCTTTCCTCCCTACACAGCAGACGCGCTTAGCGGGAGAGGCTCCTCCTGCACATGGGGCGGCTGCAGTCCCCGGCTCAGCTGCCACTGGCGCCTGGCTGCATTTGACACCCAGCAGGGCGGATGCATGACCCGGTGCGGGGCATTATTTGGGTGCGTGAGCCTGGCTGCTAGAGGGCTGGGCGTGCGGCGGGGGGGAGCTCGGAGCCAAACACACGGCCGGGCTGCTCCCGCCGCGAGGGGCCCGGGTGGGGCGAAGGGGCCGAGGAACGTGCACTTACTTTATCGATGGTGCCCGGGAGCAGGCGGTCCAGCAGCCTGCACAGCACCACCCCGTCCTTCAGCGACGATTGCAAAAACCCCTCGGGGTCCGAGATGGTCTTTTTGGGCGACTCCAGCACGCCCAAGGTGATCAGCCATGTAACGGTCTGCTCCGCGGAGTTCATGGCTGCTGCCGCCGCGGCCAGGCGTTGCGGCTGGGGGGGGGGGAAGCAATCGCGCGCCGGAGGAGGCTGGATTTGGACGGTGCCCCCCCAGCGCCCCCACCCCTTTGCTGGGGGTTTCACATTGAAGCAGCAGAGGCCGGGGCCGCCGTCGCCGCCGCCTCCCGCGCCATGGAGCTGCTGCAGAGGACGCCTGGCTCTGCGAAAGCCAGCGGGTCCGGTTCCTCTCCCTCTCGTGCGCTTTGGCAGCTTGTCAACTGCCTTTTCATTGCACACACATGAACCTGCAGCGCCTCCCCCTCCTCCGCCCTCAGCGCCGGCTGCCGCCTCCGCATGACATCACTGACAGCCGGCGGGGAAGAAAAGACGCGGGGCCCTTGCCCGGCACACAAACCTGCGGCTCGCGGAGGGCGCAGCTGCTGCGGGCACCGGCCTCCTTTGTAACCCGCGCCGAGCGCTGGCACCTCTGTGGCGCTCGGACCCTCGCGCGTCTGCACCCCGGATACAAATGGGAACGTTTGAGCTAGTGCACAAATGAATCCTGCTTAGGTAACAGGAACAATGTGTGTGTGTGGGGGGGGAGATGTGTTTGTGTCTTATAGAGTCACACATATTACATGGGGATGGGTGTTGCCATGCACACATTGGCAAACCGTGCACATATTTATACACACAGCATCCTTTGGTATATACGTTGTGACAATTTTCTTCCACTATTTGATCTGAGGAAGTGGGTCTGGCCCACGAAAGCTCATCACCTAATAAACCATCTTGTTAGTCTTTAAAGTGCTACATAGTCCTGTTTTTTGTTCCAGTATCCATGGTGAGATTTAGATGCGGCATGGGACACCATTTAAATCCTGCTTCCCCCTCCTTTCCCCCCACATATACATGGTGGCTAACACTGGTAACATTTATATTGGCGTTATTCACCTGGAGGCAATGTGGATATTTGATCTGGCAAATCGTGGCATCCTTCAGGATTTTGTGGCATTAAAAATAAGTGTGTGCCATCTTCTCTTTTACTGTCCAGCAAGCAAACGGTGCTGAGTGAACATTTTAATTCGCTATGTAACCAGATGGATCCTAAACAGTGCAGAGTGGACTCATAAAATCTGCCAGGAATAGGTCTGCTCTGTATTGTGCTTGACCTTGGTAGCATTAACAAGGATCTAACATTAAACAAACAATTTGTTTTATGTGCCCTCTAGCGTAGGGTTGGTTTATGACACTTCATTGCAATCAGTGAATGCACCATGTAAAAAAGAACAGATTTATAAATAACGGATTTTGTGTAATTTGATATTTCCTAGTCAAAGTGTTTTACTGCTATTACATTTGACTTGTGGAGCCATACAGGTACCAGAAGGAAAAGAAACCAAGTGCAATACCTTAATAGACTTCTAACAAGAAAACTGCCGTTTTTTGAAGGAGCAGACTTGCCAGGAGCAAGTCAGGTATTGAAATTCTACTACCAAAATAAAAGAGGATTGAGTTGCTTTCTCTACTTTTGATAACGCTGAACCATTCTGAACACCTTTACAGAGATGACTGTTTTCACAAAAATATTCTTGAGTAGATTTTTTTTCTTTGAACTGTACCAAATTGTAGCTACAGAGTTGCAAAAATTACCAGGGCAGAATGCCCCTAAACTTCCCTGCAAAACTACACTCAGCTCCCTATTTCAAATTACACAAATTTAACAGTGTATTGTAAAACAGTTTATATCTACTATATATTTGAGAAAGTTTGTCTTTCTGCAATCTGTCTGTCCATCCATCTGTTTGTTCAAGAACTGAACAATAAGAGCTAGGACCACCAAATTTGTGATGTAGCTTCCTCTTTTCATAACTTAAAGTAAGGTAATAGTTTGGTTCTATGGGGGCTGAATTTCCCCCCCCCCCA
>CM057845.1:217028980-217041779 GCA_030068395.1 Apalone spinifera
TTTGCATCCCTTTTCCGGAAAAGGGTGCCTGTGTAGACGTAGCCCAAATGTTTTCAATCAGTAGAGGAAAATTTTGAAAAGTGAGTAAAAGATATTTAGGAGTAAAAGCCCCATTAGTTGTTAGTGGGAATCTTATGCTATGAAATCTCTCAAGCTCTTTTGAAAATCTACCCATTAAATAATTTCATACAAATCATAGTATATATATGCCAGCTTCTGCATGTGAGCTCAGGAGAAGAAAAAGAACCTGCTGGGTAGACCCAGCCAGAGACTCAGCTCAGCAGGAACACCTGCAGATGCAGCAGCATCAGGAACCTTTGGAAACGAATCATGTTATCAAACCATTTTCTAGTTTTTCACTCTGAATGATCTCTTCCCTCTCCTACTTGGCTGCTAGATCCTCATACACTCTTCATTTCAGCTTCTGACCTCCCTCTATGCCCCTCTCCATCTTGCCCTCCAGCTTCTTCCTGTTTTTCCCTCCCTCTTTCCATACACCTTTTATTTTTTTCATTTTAGCTAATCTTCCTGTCATCCATTCCCTCCTATTGTTGCCCTATAATGTAGTTAATACAAATAAAAATAAAGAATAAAATAAACAAAATGCTACCCAAAGCTTGTTTAAAATTTTAAAATAGCCTATTAGTTCCATGACACTGACAAACCATCACTCGTTTATTCCACTTGCACATTCTCATCTATTCCTTCCCCTGTGTCTGTCTTGTATATGTAGATTGTAAACTCATTGGGCCAGGGATCATCTCTTACTCTGTTACTGGAAGATTCGGAGTTAACTATATAGAACCAATGAGTTTGCCTAAAACACTACTTTTCTATTTAAAACCTTTATTCTTTCTTGTATCTAATCTGGTAATCAAGATTTTGACCCACCCTAAAGGAGATTCCAGGCAAAACCACCATTAGCTAACTTCCCCTTTAAGGACACAGTTTCATCCTTTTGATCAAGATTAGGCAAATAAACCATAAAGTCTTTGTAAACAAAATAATATTTACTTAGAAGTGTTTATAGTAAAAGAGTAAAGATAGATAAAATGGGATATCAGAAAAATGGAATCAAGTAAAATAGCGGAAGCACAACACTGCAATAACACTTTCATTTAACTCAGTCTATAGCATGTAACAATCTAAGAATATAATCATTTAACATTCTGATGCCTTATAACAATATACAAAATAAATGTGACAATATATCAATTAAATATTTAATACTAAATACTTAATACTAAACATCCAACAAATGCTGATCAGGCTATTATTATATAGGTATGAGAAGATCTTACTTACACCACAAGCATCCAGCTTTATTTATACTTGAAACCCATATGCTCCAGGATGGTAAAAAAAAAAACCCAATTAGACTCACAAAAGCCTTCTTAAAAATCCCTCTGAGTCATCTTACAAAGATCCTTCTGCTCTGTGAGCAGATAAAGATTGCTGTTTATGGACAGTACATCCAGGTGATAGTTGTTGCGGCTGTTGCTCCTGCTGAGGTGAAGTTTCTCTTCAGGTAATGGATCCGGAGCCTGACTGGTGGCTGCTATGGTGGCTGGTGCAGTGGTCTCCTGCTGGTGGAGTGGCAGAAACAGCTGTTATCAGGCATGCTGGTGCTGAAGCTGCTTGAGAACGATGCTAGTAAGCGTGGGTTGCGGTTAGAGCCATCCCATCCATTGGATGGTCTGGGGAAGCCACCCTGAGCCCTGTGCTTTGAGGGGACCAGCCGGGCCCAGAGCAGCCTAGGAGATTACCTAGGTGATCTGGAGGCTGGCAGCAGAGGTCAGGCCTGCCCCTGCATTCACCAGTGGCAGCAGGAGCCAGGGAAAGCAAAGTGACCCAACCTCGGCCCTGCTCCACTCAACCTTCTCTCAGCTGGTTGCTTCACTTCACTATGGCAGCAGGAAGTGGTGACCCTGCCTCAGTCCACTCCTATCCCCAAAACTATGCAGCTGGGAGTCAGGGGAGTGGGGTGGGCTGGGGCCAAGTTGCTCCCTTCCCACCTGCTGCTGGCACCACCCCTCCCCCCCCACCCAGTAATCCCCTGGGTTGTGTTGCTTGGGGGAAGGGTGGAGTGGGGGATACAGTGGAGTGGAGCAGGGGCAGGAAAAGGCAGGCTGGGTGGAGCAGGGGTGGGAGTTGGGGGAAGGGGTGGAATGGGGGCAGGGCAGGGGGTGATTGTGAAGGGCTGGAGTGGGAGCGGTGTGGAAGCAGAGTGGGGCAGGAAGAGGAAGGGCCTAGGGCAGAGTGTGGGGTTATCCTGCTGTAGCTTCTAGGGTACAAGTGCCATAAGCTACATATGGAAGCCGTTACTTGTGGCTTGTGATGCTGCTGTCTGCAAGTGAGCACTGCCGATGCTAGTGATCGTGGGTAGCTAGCTATTCTGCTACTGTAAGGCAATAGCTAACTTTCTTCCCCGGAAGGGTTCCATTGGTGTCGTTGCTGCAGCTCCATGAATGTTTTCTTCCTTTGGCTTTCCGGTGTCCTGCAGCATAACCCTTTCCTTCAGTTCTCTGTCCACTTTAGCCTGCTGGTTGTCACCTGCGAAGGGGGAAAAAACTGTAGATGCAGAGCCATCCAATCCATAGGATGGTTCAGGGCAGGTGCCCCAAACCCTATGATGGCCACCTCAAACATCCTATGGACAGGACAGTCCAGGGAATTACCTGAGGGCCTGGTGTGGGGAGGCAACAGTAGCTCCCCCTGCCCGCCCTTACCACAGTAGCTGGAGCCAGAGCGACCCAGCAACCTGCTCCACTCTGCTCTGCAGCTCTCTCCCAGATCACTGTGCTTTGCTTCACTGTGCCAGCAGGAATCAGAGAACCCGGGCCAGGATAGGGTTGCGGAATGGAGTGGAGCAAGCCGCCAGGCTGCTTCAGCTCCTGCTGCCATGGTGAATGCAGGAGGGGGGGCAACCCTTGCTGACATCCCTGCCAGACTCCCAAAGCTTTGGGTAAGGGGGCAGAGCAGGGGCAGGAAGGGGTGGGAAGGAAGCAGAGAAGGGGCAAAGCTTGAGGAAGGGATGGATTGGGGGAGGAGCAGGGGTGGGTGGAGGCATAGCCTGTAGAAGGTGGGCACTGGTGGGGGATGCCCCAGCCCCACACACCTCTAGGGACGGCCCTGGATAGAGGAATAGTGGAATCAGGGAAATCCACATGGCTGTAGATTCACCCTCTTCCATTGAAAATGTGCTTTCCGGTACTTCCTTCTCAGCTCCCACAATAGTTCTTTTTTGTACACAGTTAGAGGAGCATCTAAGGTATAGGGCTACAGTCACAGCCAGCAGCAGCCAGTCAGCTGAAGCTTATCTTCTGAAGCATTAAGTTCAGCATGAGTGGCGTTTGTCAATGAGTGATCCTCCCTACGCTACCCCATCCTGAGTAGCACATAGTTTTCTCGTGAGTTAAAGAAATAGGAAGGGGAAAAAGAAAGAAGCAAATAACAAGAAAGAGCAATACAATAAAAATAAAATGGAAAAATAAGAGACAAGCTGAACAAGAAAACAGAATTATTTATTTATCCGTGAAGTGCCAATTTGCTGGACACACTAAAAGAGATGCCAACCTCTGTGCAATGGAACATGTAAAGGGAAGCTTTTTAGCCATCAATTCACCCCAGGAAGGTCTCGAAAGGGAAAAACTGGTGGTTAGAAACCACTGCCCTAAACTTTAAGGTTTGTTTTCACTAGACTTTTGTACCTTAAATTTTGATTGTGATACACACACCATATTGGTTAGGGTAGCCTGCATGGGCATGACCCATAGTTTTCCAGGCTACAAACATTTGTTCCGTATCCCTGACTGACCTCTTTTCTCAACATTTTCCATTAAAGTTTGGACACCAGCACTGAACACAGTCTTATAATAACAGTTTCATTAAAGCCATAGACGGTGGTTATAACACTTCCCAATTTCAACTTAACCTCTTATAAATCCAAGGATTGCACTTGCTGTCTTTGATCCCCCATGTTGCACTGGGAGCTTATGTTCAGTTGGTTATTGGCTAGGATCTCCAGTTTGTGTCAGATCCAATGCCTACCTCAGCTTCTGAAGGGATTTGCCACACTATCTAAGAGGTTTAGACTTAGTGCAGAGTACTTCTGTATTCCTGATAGGCTAATTAGAATGCCAAGAACAAACAGTCCAAATGTGTTGTTAAATTGTTTTTAATTTCATATAGTGATTATGATCACTTCTTTCAGATACAGAACTTGCCACAGTCATCCATTCTTTTTGAATTTCTGTCCTGGATTACTGCTCTGCTCTTTAGACACACTATCAAGAGCATTCAGAATTTCTGAGGGTCCAGGATATGTGTGGCAATGTTGATCACAGGATATTTGTTTACATCAGTTCAACAACTGAACTGACTATGTCTTTTCTATCAGGCTCACTTCAAGGTAATGGTGTTGCTCCATTATATTCTTTATCAAAGTTTATTTCTAACAATTAATGTGTATTCCACACGTATTGCTATACTGAACAGAATTTGATCTGAGTTTCCTAGGAACAAAGAGTCTAGAAGAACAAGTGTTCCTTATGACGAACAGGGGTTAATTTGAAACTGTGTGCAGACACAATCCAGGCTGTTGTATCGCTCAAAGTGAATATTAATTATACTTGTTCAATGCTTCACGATTAAGTCCATCAGAGAATTATAAAAATGGAAAAATCCTGCACTATGAGAAATTTCTCCACATCAGTGGGCAGTACCTAACTGATTCTGGTGAAAACTGGAAAGCCAAAAAAAAGGGGGGGGGGGGAAATGGGGACACTCATAGAATCCCTTCCACCTGGTTAGATCAAAGAACCAGTTGATAGTAGCCATTAACATCTTCCACTTTAACATCGCCCCCATCTCAGCTCTGCCCATCTTCACAAACAATTTAAAAGGTAGACACCCCAAATAAATTATCACCCAAGCTATGTCTAGACTACAAGATTTTATCAGAAAAAGGTATGCAAATTGCACTCCACAATTTGCGTACCTTTTTCTGATTGTTTTTTCGGAAGAGGCTTTTCCAAAATTTGGCCCATCTACACTGAGCCAAATTTCAAAAAAGCCTCCTGTTTCAGAAGAGCCCTTCTTCCTCATGGGAGGAGGAAGACAGGGCTTCCAAAAGAGTGCGTCTGCTCTTCCGCAAAAAAAAGCAGAAGAGCAGACATGTTCCCTGGATGAGGCAGAGTTTTTCCAGGATACCTCCGGGATCCTGGAAAAACCTTGTAGTGTAGACATAGCCCCAGACAGAAAGAACAGAAATAAGGGAAATAGGGACACACAAAGCCCTTGGCCTAGAGGGAAGAATAGGAAAAGGTGATGGGACAGATTGCCACCCCAATCACAAAGGAGTTAAACATTCTTAAGCAAAGTAAACAGTCATGAGATAAGAGGAAAAATCCTCTCATGGATCAGTAACTTGTTTAAAGATAAACAAAGGGTAAGAGATATCAGGGGTGAAAGTAACAAATTTTTTACAGGTACTGTCATATTGCAGCCTGCCCCGTTGGGGGGTCAGGGTAAGGCAGGAGTGGGCAAAATAGGGCCTGTTGGCCAGATCTGACTGGTCGAACATTCAAATCCAGCTCACCATGATCCTCTGGGCTGCCCTGCCAGTCATGACCCCCCAGAGCGCTCAAAGCTACTGGGTCAGCGTGTGCGTCTCTGTGTATGGTGTGCTCCATGTGGGGGGGGGGAAGGGAAGGGAAGGGCTCCACACATTGCCCCTGCACCCAGCACAATCCTCGCAGCTCTGGTCAATGGGAATTGCCTGGGCTATACTTGCAGGCACAGGCAGTTCACAGAGCTCCTCCCCCACCATTCACCATGGTTCAAGGTCCACATGCAAATTGTGGCCCCAGCAGCCAGCTGCTTTGAGCGGCGTGTGGGGACACAGCAGGCAGGAAGCCTGCCCAAGGGTCTTGCTGGGCTGATGTCTGGAAGCCACCTGGAGTAAGCACTCCCACCCTTGGCACTCCACCTTCTCCTGCACCCCAGTTGCCTGCTCCAGGTCCCAACCCAAATCCTCTGCACACCCTCCTGCACCCCTGCTCCTAGTAACAACCCCCCTCCCAGACCCTGCACCTCTTCCTACACCCCTCCCCAGTCAGAATGCTCTCCTGCACCCAAATTCCCTCTCACACCCCACACCCTCTCCTGTACTCCTATCACCTAACTCGAGCTCTTTTTTGCACCCAACTCAGACCCTGTACTCCCTCCATTAATATCATAGAGAAGTGTGGCCCGTGATTGACCACTTACAAAGTTCTTGGAACAGCCCCTGCACTGGGCTCCGTACTTGTTTTTTAAATGTTTTCTGTCTGGGAGACAGCAGCAGGTGTTGACCACTTATTGGGAGGGGTGGTTACTCAGTGAATAGTGATGCTGCATGGACAATGGCCCTTACGTGTTGCCAATAAATTCCTGAGGAATTCTGCTGGGCACCTGCAGATCAGCAGGTACCCCATGGCTGTTTGCCTAAAAAGGACACGAACAAGTTACTTAATCATGTGATCAGATCTATTTTGGGAGGTACCATCACACAGGAGAACAATGGATTTCCCTTCTTATGAGCAAGATTATAAAAGGATCCCGGGGGTTTCTCCATTTTTGTCTTCAATCCTGCCCTTCACTTCAGAAGCATTCTGCTATGAACAAAGGTCCCGGAAGGATTCATTGACCCATCCTAACATAAGTTGTATTCCAGAGACTTTTAAGATTACAGTTTATTACATCTCTGCTAAGAGCCTGCATCAAGAACTTGGTGATTGATATATGTAATGTGCTTTCTTTAACAATTCTACTCTCAACTATTTCTTTCTTTTTATTAATACACCTTTAGATTTTAGATTCTAAAGAATTGGCACAGCGTGCTCTTTTGGGTAAGATCTGAGGTTTAAATTGACCTGGGAATGTGGCTGGTCCTTTGGGATCAGGAGAACCTGTTCTGAGTTGGTGAGATTGGTTTTCATAACCTCTCATCTGTATAAGGTGTGTTGCTGGTTGTGGCACAGGTAAAGCTGGAGTTAACGCAGCGGTTCCCAACCTTTTCCAGATGGGGATCCATTTTGACAATTCAGGAAGACTTGGTGACCCAAGGCAATTCAAAAATGGGGACAGGAGAGACGGCAGAGCCACCTGGGGAGACACTTGGTGACCCTTTTGAAATTTAATGGCGACCCATATTTGGGCCCCAGCCCATAGGTTGGGAAACCCTGGTCTAAGAGGATTGCTTCTTGCCTGCCAGTGTAGTAGCTGTTGCGGGTTGCTGACTGGCCTTCACTAAGCGGCAATCAACACTGACTCAACTTCATGACTGACCAACACTGGGCTACTGAGAATGACTGAACTGCCAGACCTCAGCCTAAGGCCGTAAACCCGGCTGGCGCTGTTTTGTTTTGGCGTGAGGCCATGACACATTTTAACATACACAACCATGCTTCTCAATGTGAAAAACTCAATTTCTGACGAAGCACTGTTTTACAAGTTCAGTATTTGATACTTTCATTTATAAGAAGATAACCTATAACTATTTCTTTAAATAGAGAAAAACGTTCACTTTTGTCTAATTAAGCCCCTTAAAGTCTGCTGCTCTAGGCCAATGTTTTTCAAACAGTGGTACGAGTACCCATAGGGGTACTCGAGAGAAGTCTGGGGGGTACGTCAACACAACTGAAATTTGGAGAAAACTGAATTTTTGTTTTAAGTTTTACAGCACTTTATTATTTTTGTATTTTTTATACCCAAAAATGTCATCCCTCCCTCCCCCCACCCCGGCTACACTTAAGTTGTTTAAACAAATGTGTTGCAATGCTAGAAAAAAAGTTGTGTGTCTGAAAACTGTAGGTACTGGGGGTACTTATAATTTTTTTAAAGGGGGTACTTTTTTTTGGAAAAAGGGGTACATTATAAAAAAAAGTTGAGACACACTGCTCTAGGTGATTGCCTAGTTCACCTATATGGTTAGGGTTGCACAAGACAAGGCAACCTATGACAGGGACTCTGGTATGGGCAAAGGGAGAATGGGAGTCACACAGAGCCTCTAGCATGTTGGGATGAGATGGGAAGCCCACAGGACCTCTGCCATGGAGGGGAGAATGAGGAACCCTCCTATGTGGGGAGTACAAAGAACCCCTGACAAGAGAGAGGAGATGGGGGGATTGCTAGAAGTCCATGAAATAAAGGGGGTTGGAATGCAGGAAGCCCAGGGTGTGCAATGAGCTTCTTCAATTGTAACAAAGTGGGCAACACCTTAGTCGATGTGTTCATTGTGTAATTGCCAGCCTTTACTCTCAGACTCTTGTCTGTGATTGTGATTGGGTGGAAGGAGGGTTAAGAATATATTTGACAGGAATCAGGAACATGAGGGTGTTGTGAATGGCCACCAAGATTTCTAAAGTGTTTTTATATAAAATTGTATCTGTGCTCAAGGATTGTGGTGTTTGGCATGTTTTACAAATTACCAAGATGGAATGGGCTCCAGCTATCCATGTCTTTGTCACTCTCCCCATATCCCACCGCAACACTTGCAATCTGCTGGGCCATTCTTGCTGTCAGTTCCTGGGGCTGCATTCTGCAGGACTGACAGCAGGGCTTTCTCAGGGACAGCCTTGGCCTTTGGCACCTGCTCATTTTGCAGTTGGCCAGGCACCATAATTCGGCAGGTCCATTGTAGTATGTATTTGTTTAGTCAAGCTTTTCTCTCATCTCTGGACTATTTTTGAAGCAGACCACATGAGCTTATGGAGTCTCTATTTTTAGTCCTACAGAATAATTTGACAACTTTGTGTTTATTTTTAATACACACAAGGCACTCGAGTGATAAGGTGATAGAAACAATTTACAGATTAGTCAATACATATCGCCATTTACTTTGGGATCAGTGTTTTGTGGATCACCACAACCCTCATGTTTAGATTATAGTCCTGTGTATCATCATTAAGGCTCCATATTTGTTACGGAGGTCGTGGAAAGTCATAGACTCCATGACTTTCCACGACCTCTGTGACTTCTGCAGCAGCCAGTGTACCTGGCCTGGGAGCCACCTGTACAACTCAGGCAGCCATGGGACTAGATGCACTGGCCACTGCTGGGACAGTCTCAGGCCCTCACTGCTGCCAGTGGAATCCTAGGGTTGGAAGACATCTCAGGGGGTCATCAAGTCCAACTCCCTGCCCAAAGCTGGACCAACCCCAACTAAAACACCCCAGCCAGGCTTTATGAAGCCAGGACTTAAAAACCTCTAGGGGTGGAGATTTCATCACCTCCCTAGGTATCCCATTCCAGTGCTTCACCACCCTCCTAGGGAAATAGTTTTTTCTAATATCAAGAGCTGGGGAATATCCTTGTAGGGAGGAATGCTAGCAGTCCCCATAGGACTCCACAGCAAACTGTCACCAGAAATTCAACATGTTTAATAACTGTCCTGCTTCTCTTTTGTTAACAGCTGTGATTAAAAACTCACTTTGGCCTTTATAAAACTTGTTGGCTCAGGGCCCTTGTAAGGACTTTTTAAAGTGGCTTGGAAGGTACCCAATGTGTACACTTACATGAGCAAACTGGTGTGTTGTGGTGTGCTCTGTGTTATGTTATGTGTGAATTTAAAGAGAAGCAAAATAGACAGTTGTTGCTAGCAAGGTTGTGAAAACAGAGGAAGGATAAACTGAAGGAAATAAAGATGCATGGACCCATCATAGGCAGTAAACAAAAATTCATGGTCCATGACTCTATATAATCCCTGACTAAAACTTAGGGAGGTTGGCTCAAGGGGTGGCCTTGGGGAATGCTGTGGGTGCTGGTGGGGGGGGGCACAACCCACAGGGACATGTGTGAAGGGAGGGCAGGAATTGATGGGGCTGGGACACTTCCTTACCCAGCTCCTGGGAAATGGCAACATCCAGCTCTTAGTTTCAAGTTCTGCTTCTGCTCTGCCCCAAACCCTAGTTATGCAGCACCTATTGAGAATGGGAGCCAATGGGACCTGCAGGGCAGTGCCTGCAGTGGCAGCATGTGGAGATAGGACTTGAGGGAGAAGAGGTCATGTCACCCTGCCGGGGAGCCCCACCCTGTACCCCTCCCTGTACCCTCCCACAGCTAAATTCCTGCTACTGGGGATGTTTAGATTGGATAAATGGACTGTAAGGTGGATAGAAAGCTGGCTCAATGTCTGGTTGGCAGTCAGTTTCAAGTGGAGTGCCCCAACAGTTGGGGCTGAGGGATTTGGGCTTATTTCATCTTCAGAAGAGAAGAGTGAGGGGGGATTTGATAGCAGCCTTCAACTTCCTGAAGGGAGGAGGGGTTCCAAAGAGGATGGAGAGAGGCTGTTCTCAGTAGTGACAGATGGCAGAATGAGGAGCAATGGTCTCAAGTTACAGTGGGGAAGGTCTAGGTTGGATATTAGAAAAAACTATTTCACTAGGAGGGTGGTTAAGCACTGGAATGGGTTACCTAGGGAAGTGATGGAATCTCCATCCCTAGAAGTTTTTAAGTCCTGCAGCCACCATGTGCATCCCACAGCTTCAGGATGTGCCTCAGGTAGGATGCACTACCCGGGGAGGTGGAGCCAATAATAAAGCACGGGGCCATGTACAAGGCAACTGACTGCACACACCTCACACCAGCATATACTGATGTGCTCCTCATGGTCCAAGACCTGCTGCAGGTGGAGGCCTGTCAAGCCATTTACTCAGTGGAATCCTCCTCCCGGGTCAACTCGGTCAAGAGCTCTGGCCTGGTGGTTGGGGCTGGATGGCAAGTGAGTTCCCTCCCCGCTGCGCCTTCAGGCTATTTGGTGGAGCTGGGTCCACTGCTATATCTCAGCATCTTTCTTTCTTCCATATATCTGTCCCTGCCAGAAAATTGGTAAGGTTTAGAGCACGGGTGGGCAATAATTTTTGTCCGGGGGCCACTTCAAACATTTTTGAAGTAGCCCCGGGCTGCACAGGAAGGGGTGGGGCCTAAACAGGAGGGGGCAGGGCTACCTCTGCCCCAGACCATGATTGGTCGAGAGAGTCCCTTTGCTCCCTCCTTCCCACTAAGCATCCATGCCCAGAAAGAGTCTTGGCACACTCTCCCACCCCCAGGCCAATCAAGGCCTGAAGGCAAAGAAGCAGAGGAAGCCTCCTCCTGCCCTGTTGTCCCCAAAATGTGGAGTGCACCCCCCGTAGTGAAGAGTGGAGGAACAGTCAAGAGGTTGCAGTGTGACTGGACTAGCCCCCACAGGGAGTGTGGAGGGAGTGCCACTCTGCCACCCGATCTGCTCTGCTCCTGACTCCCAGCCAAGACTCTGCTCCCATTGCCAGCACCCCACCCCCCAGCTGTGGCCCCAGCCTCAGCTCCTGGCTCCCATTCTGGCCATGGCTCCAAATTCATCCTTGGCCCTGTCTGCTGGAGCTCATCTCCTGGCTGCTGCCCCAGCCACAACTGCTCCCAGCCCTGCTCCACTCCCAGCTACCACTACAGCCCTTCCTGAAGCTACAGCCATGGTCTTGGCCCCTGATTCCCAGCCTGACCATGACTTTAGACCCAGGCTCTGACCCGGGCCCCAGCCACAACCGTGGCCTCAGCTCTCAACTGCAGCTGGGGAGGGAGGGAGGGCACTGATATGGGTGAGGGGTGAGGTAAAAAGTTTGAGGACCACTGCAATAGGAGCTCTAGTTGCAGCATGTCAGCTTCAGTCTCAGCACTGGCTAGAAAACCAGGCAATAGTAGTGTATATAAATAAATAATCTACCCTGGATATCACAAATCCATTGGTCTGTCTTTTTCTTGGTAAACAGGAATCTCAATCCGACTGTGAAATAATGACAAAAAGAGACCTTGGTGACAAAAGCAAAATGCTTGTAGGATAAATCTAAAATGTAAGTAACACAGTACCAGGATATAATCTTCTTCTGACCCCTGTATCCCATTTCCCTACTAGCATCACCTTTCTGCTCATCAGCACTAGGTTCCCACTACTTGCAGGTTAGCTTCCCTATGGAGGAGAAATCAGCCTTGTGGAGTCTGGATAAATGCTAAATTGTAACTTTTTTTAATCTGTGGTTGCACCAGTCCTGGAGCACAGCTGGCCAATCAACATGCGGGAGATCCCTTCTTTCAGGAATGGCAGCCCAGTGCTTGGCCCCTGGGGAGCAACTCTGCCTTAAGAATTGGCACCAGTCAGAGACCAAGGCAGACAGCAAACTTCTTGGCTTGCTCCCACAGCTCCCTTTCCTGGGACCACTTCCTCTACACAGAGTTTTGCATAAACCAAACTTACTAACACTCAGCGAGGCCGACAGACCTGCTGGGCCCCTTTGCAAGGTGAGGGCCCCCAGCTTCCTGCTTCTGGAAGGAGCAGAGCCTTGGGCAGAAGGGACAGGACTGGGAGTAGCCAGCCAACAGTGAAACCTGGAATGCACTACGCTGCAGCCGTCTGCCTCCACTAGCCCTCAGAGCCACCTGCAACACACCATGAAGAGCTCCAATGGCAATTTAAAAGGGCCAGGGCTATGGCTGCTGTGAATCCTGGGCCTTTATAAATGGCTGGGCCCCAGGACAGTTGCTCCCTTCACCCCCTCATTGGCAGGCCTGATTACAACCCATGTCTGCCCAAAACTGAACATTTTCTTGTACACTAAGAAAAACAACTTGTAAGATTCTGTTTAACAGTGATACCTGCTGTCACAATGATCATGTACTATAAATTAGATAGGGTTACCTGAGGATTTAAAAAAAATACCAGACACACTTGATCTCAGATCGGGGGAGGAGGGGGCAGCCGGGAGGGGAGCGGGGCTGGCCAGGGGAG
>CM057845.1:217041879-217070434 GCA_030068395.1 Apalone spinifera
TGATACTCATGATAATAATAAAAACGTAATTAGAAAATACTGGACATTTATATGCACGGTATTTTCTCAATTTGTTTCCCAGACAGAAAGCTCAAATATCGGACTGTCCGGTTCAAAACTGGACACCTGGCAACCCTATTATCAGAATATAAAAATGGTCATACTGGGTTGGACCATAGGTCCATCCAGCCCAGTATTGGGTCTTAATACCTGGTGTACAAATGCCAGGTGTCCCCAGAGGGAATGAACAAAACAGGAAATCATCAAGCAATCCCACCCATCACCCATTCCCATCCTCTAACAAACACCATTCCTAGCCAATGGTAAGGACACCATTCCTATCCATCCTGGCAAATAGCCATTGATGGACCTAACCTCCATGAATTTATCTAGCTCTTTTTTGAACCCTGTTGAATATCTGGCCTTCACAATGTCCTCTGACAAAGAGTTCAACGGGTTGACAGCGCGTTGCATGAAGAAGTACTTCCTTTGATTTGTTTTAAACTGGCTACCTATTAATTTCATATAGGGTATGTTGATACTATCAGTTTTTGCCGGAAGAGGCAATACAAATGAAGCACTGATTAGCATATTGTCGTACTTCATTTGCATAATCTATTCCGAGCCGTTTTGAGCAAGGGGTTTTTGCGCAAAAACAAGCAGTGTGGACATGTCCATTGTGTGCAAAACCCCTTTTTTGCGCAAGATCCTTATCCCTCTCCCTGTAATTTTGAGGAATAAGGGTTCTTTCAAAAAAGGGGAGGGAGGTTGTGCAAAAAAACCCTGTCTAGACACCTTTTTGGAGGAGGTTTTGTCAAAAAAAAAAAAAGCAATCAGAAGATATGCAAATTCACACCAAATTTGCATATCTTCTTTTGGAAGCAGAGAGTAGTCTAGAGGCAAGTGTTGATGTCTGAGATTGGTCTAAATGTTAAGAGAGGTTGAATAGACCCTGCTTTTTGCTTTGTTCCTAAGAGACTGTCTCATACACACATGATTTCCCATTCTGGAGTTTCCGCAAGGGGTAGATAGCTTTCGTTTCAGAGCAGCACACCAGTTAATATTCTACTGACGATATGATGAATTGGTGTATCCATTAGTGGGCCACCCTTCTATTTCTTGAGATGTGCTAACCAGCTGCGAAGTCCCTGAAAGAAAGAACATTCCATGTCACTTCAGCTCCTCTCCAGGCAGATTGTCCATCCCTAGAGTCTGCACCAGTAAAAGCCGACGCAGATGTTGAACTAACGTGTCTATAATTGCTCCAACTGTGTAACATTGCAGTACCAATTAATCAGCAGTGTATGCAAGATTGACAGATGGATCCTGTAGCATAATGAAAGGATGAGAACCCAAAGAAGTGGGAATGGGGGCAGCAACTGCAGTTTAAAAAAAGAAAGGTCTTGTGACTAGAGGATGCATGTTACACACTCAGACACAGAAGCTTTAACTTGATTCCCCTTTGAGGACCTACAGTGCCAAGATAAAGTAACATAATTAACAGAGTCAAAGCAATGCAAAAGCATGTTTAATATCGAACTGCAAAACATTAAAAACAAACACTCAACAGCAATGTTGATAAACAATCCTGAAAACAACTGGAATGATTTTACAAAGTCACCGCACAGCTAACCCATGTGACAACATGCAGCTGTTTGGGTCACTCAGACATTTAACCCGTCTCCTTTAACCTTCAAAGGAGTCGTATGAACTAATTACTAAATATTATCCAAACTCATTAGCACTGCCAAGCCAAAGATTAACTATTCATTTTAACACACTTACGAATCTTCATGTTTTAATGTGAAATTCTAGATATTCAAATACAGACTTTTTTTTATGTGGGGAGACACATGGTTCAAGCTTAGAGATTTAAAATAGAATGCAAGTCAGAAATCATGTTATGCATGTGCTTCCTGTTGTCCATACAAATCTCCGTGGGCACGGATGATAGTAAAATGAGGCAACATATTTAGCATAAATTCAAGCTGAAACTCCTTCCTGAAGGGGGCACTGAAATTCCAAGGTTGCGGTGTTCAGGATCTTTAAAGTTACATTTTTAATGTATTTTTAAAGCTTTGCTCCTCAGAATAAATTCATAAGATACCACATTCCATTTTCTACTCCCGTCTCAAGACACATTTCTTCCATAAAGCCTTCCCAGAATAACCACTGCAAGATTCCAAAACACACCTACAGTTTGCACTGTTTTGTCTTTTTCCGAACTGGATTATAATTCTTAGGAGCTAGGAAGAGTGTCTCCTTGTCTCTGTATAACACCAAGTCCACCCTCAGCAGGCAACAAGTGATAAGCTATATTTCCTGAGAAACAACAGATAACAAACATGTATTGCTTATATACATCATATTTGCTATACTGAGGGACTCAACACTCAAATCATAAATCAAGCCCCCAGAATCATGAGATTGGCTTAAAAATATTGAGATTTAAAATACTAATACTTTGGAATTGTTTTTAGTTTGGGTTTTGAGCCTCTAGAGTGAGCTCATGTCACATTTTCAAGCTTTTCTCTGCAGCCATGAAACTTACTTTTTAAAAGTGAAAGCTGGGATTCCCTTGTAATCACTTAACATCAGGGCTGTGTCTAGACTGGCCAGTTTTTCTGAAAAACCAGCCGCTTTTCTGGAAAAACTTGCCAGCTGTCTACACTGGCCGCTTGAATTTCCACAAAAGCACTGACTTCCTACCTCAGTGAAAACTAAAGTCCTATATCTGTGTGTCCTGATATAAGACAGAGCTAGCTTTCCTGTGCTGCCTTGCCAATGTGTCTCAATTCCAATCTGCAGCAAGACAGCTCTTTGGGTGAGTTCACTCACTATACCAATTAAATAGTTTACCCTCTTTGGAGATTCTGCTAACAACCAGCTGCAGAGGTGGCCATTTTTTTGTTATATGTACATTAGAAGTATTGCCAACTCTAAACCTTCAAAAATCAGAAGTGAAGTCCCCTCCCCCTCAGGATATTGTTTTTAAAATAACAAATGTTGGAAGGGGGGGAGGCTTTATTTGCCTTCTGTTTTTTTAAACTTTCCTGTTCAGAGTTTCAAGCTTTCTTCTTTAATCATTTAAGGATGGCTGAGAATTTCACATAATCACATAATTCCAGGCGCCAAGGCTTTACGACAAATGCCAGATATACTAGCAAAAGCTTGAACATTGGCAGCACAGCTCCTGCCTATGAACATGAGCTAAGACCAGCCTAAGTTGCACAGGCCAGAAAAGTCATCAGGCAACAACTTGTAACTGGCCTCCTTTGGTTCTGACCTGCTCTGCTTAGTGACCAAGAGGCAAGGCTCCATCCACGTACCATTGAGCACATTGAATGTGCTAAGCCCTCCACCAAACCCCTATATTTTGGTGGCATTTCTGCAGTAAGTATTCACTGTGGCAATATGAACGGAATGATTACAGTTTGTTAATACTGATTCTTTAGCAGTGATGCATTCATTAACTGCAGGACTACAGAATCATTCCATTGACTGTACATGTCTCAGCTGAGAGAGCAGCGAAAAGGTAGCAGAAGAGGGTAAACTATTGTCCAGAAGGGAACAGGGGAGGCTTGCAGGAGGAAGCACCTGGTGTCTGGGCTCCAAGCTCCACAGTAGTGGAGCTCCTCTTCCATTCTGTGCTGTTCAGGAATTGTGGGATGACATCTGTCTTCTCCTCAGGACTCCCCACTTTCTTTCCAAGGTAGGTAAGTCCCTTGTGATCTTCATGCCGCTGTATGCTTCCTGGTCCTTCACATACATATCTTGCCAGCCTCTGCCTCTCCTCTCTGCTTGTGGTGCACTTTTTTTTTAAAGCAAATTATGCAGTTGTGAGTGTAGGCACCTAAGTACACAATGCACAAGGCCTTCCCTAAAAGTGAGGGACTGTATAGCCTCTTTCTCCTACCCTCAGCTATCCAGTCTACTTTCCCTCCTTAAGCTTACGTGTTTTACTATGAAAGCTGTCTCTTTTCTAAATGTTTGGCCTGCATATTGACTAGATCCACTAAAGTCAAATGGTTGCCTTCTGTTCACAGAAAACTCCCATGGAGCTCTGACCTCCACTCTGAATGACATGGAAATTTCCTGCTTCCTTAAGAGAGCAAGTTTTGCCTTTTTTGCTGCTCAAAAAGCAGTGTTCAAAAACTATACCCTTCTCTTGTAACCATTCAGTGTCTCACTTGAAATGCAGTTACCACTGCCCAGGGAACATTTTCATTTCATCCTTCAAAATATCTGTTACTTTACTCCTATTTGTCATCAGAAATTGTGAGGCTTGCTTGTGTCTACATCATCTGCAAGTTGCTATACTGGCACCTATTGGCAATGATAGATAAGACAACTTATTAAGAGGAGATTTAAGTTCATGTATTTGTTTCTATTATTATGTGATTTGCCAGAAGGTAGAAGTAGTTCACCTACCTAAAACATTCTGGCCACATCTACACTGGCATGATTTTCCGGAAATGCTTTTAACGGAAAAGTTTTCCGTTAAAAGCATTTTTGGAAAAAGAGCATCTAGATTGGCATGGACACTCTTCCGCAAAAGCACTTTTTGCAGAAAAGCGTCCGTGCCAATCTAGATACGCTTTTGCGCAAAAAAATGCCGTCCTGTCTACACTGGCCCTTTTACGCAAATGATTTGCGCAAAAGGGACTTTTGCCCAAACGGGAAGGGCAAAGTATTTCCGCAAGAAGCACTGATTTCCTACAGTAGGAAATCAGTGTTCTTGCGGAAATTCAAGCAGTCAGTGTAGACAGCTGGCCAGTTTTTGCGGAAAAGCGGCTGATTTTCCGCAAAAACTGGCCAGTCTAGACACAGCCTCTGTGTTTTGAAATTTTAAAAGATCCACTTAAGAGACTCTACATTATAACAGTCTTTTGAAATTCTAGACTTTTAAAGGTTGATTAAATGAGATAAAAGGTTGTTTGAAGAGACATTTAGCCAAATACATTTGTCAATCAGGTGGATATTGACACAAAAATAAGAAATTAACTAGTTGCAACTTTTTGCAGCTCTGTCGAACTCCCTTTCTGAGAATAGTTTAGTAAAGAGGTTTGTGGCATGGATATTCATGGGGAAAAAAGGAATTTTAAGAAAATACTTTCAGAAAATGTTTTTATATCATAAAAGTGAGTATTTGCATCACACAAGAGCTTGTCTGCATGAACAATTAGTACATAGCATGACAGGATATAAATCTACAGTGCACTAGTGTGGTACATCCTGTCCATTTGAACTCTGCAATTGCCATACACTATAGGTTCCCCAGTGGGTTTTGATCTATTCCACTTTGAAATAGATCCACGCAAATAGTAGTGTATTGCATGCTAGGGCAGCATAGATTTACACCGCAGCTTGCCATATACTATCTGTTCAATTAGAGAAGTCCTGAGAGAGTTATATTTTGTGATGCTCTCTACCCAGTGGTACCACCTCTGGACAGAACTGCAGACTATTTCATCATATACAAATAGGCTATGGCTATACTACAGGCTTTGCCGGAAGAGGCAATGCAAATGAAATGCAGATTAGCATTTTCTCATGCTTCATTTGCATAATCTCTTCCGGTCCATATTTGCGTAAGGGGTTTTTGCGTGAAAACAAGCAGTGTGGACATTTCCTCTTTGCGCAAAGATCCTTATGCCTCTCCCGGGACAGAAAATGCTAATCCACGCTTCATTTGCATTGCCTCTTTCGGCAAAACGTGCAGTGTAGACATAGCCATAAAAATCAAAGGAGTGTCAAAAGATATTGTAGTGTAATCAGGACAATTCAATGGTATTTCCTTCACTTACCTGTAACTTGTTGATTGCTATCACATTACATTATGTATAGCCCTGTAACTAGTAAATCCTAGATAAAAAGTGTGTTAGTGTTAAAATGAGAATGTATTTGTTGTGTAAACTTCATGAAAACTAATGAAGAATTATTGTTTGCTATTACATTACCTTTTACATTGTGTATACCTTGAATTAAAGTTACCCATCATACCCAATTGGAGCCTTGGAAATGTAAATGAAGACGAGTGCCAATTTCAGAGCGAGATCCATTGTGTTCAGCAACAGGAATTTACAGACTCAGTCCACATTTCCTACTCATCTGCATTAATGAAAAACTCATGAGACTAGAGAGACTGTCAGGTTGTCTTCTGTAAGATGAAGATGGATTCAAAGAAAGATCCTGGATTTCTAACAGATTGGACTCTTTCAGGGAAGATACCAGATATGAAGCAGAGATTGCCAGAAACATCTGGGCTTCCTGAAAATATTTTGGGAAACTTTACTACTTTAACTGCTATCATTTTAGACTTACAAACTTTGGCTCACTTGTTATTAATTTTATCTGTTTTAAACTCTCAATAACTCTCCTTTTTTCTTAGCTAATAAACCTATCGTTAGTTTATTATAGAACTGGCTGACAGTGTTGTCTTTGGTGTGAGAGTCAAAGCACCAATTGGTCTAGGGTAAGTGACAACCTCTGGGATTGAGGATAAACAGATGTGGTGTGATTTTTGGTTTATGTGACTATTATTGCTAGATCCAGTTTGTCTGGGTGATAGGATAGACTGACTGTTTAAAGGGACTGTCTGTGACTCCAGGATAAAACTAATTAAGTGATCCAGGAGTTCACATTTGTTACTCAGTTGGTGAAATCTAATTAAGGACTATACCACCAGTCTTGGGTGTCTTCCCTGTTTGCTGACAGTCTGATCTGTGACTGGCATTCACTAGGGATGAGAACAGGTAACTGGTTACCTGGTAAGCATCACCTTAATAGGTGATGCTTACCAAGTAATGGTTAACCGTTACCTTGTAGCAGTGCCAGATTGAGAGTTGGAAGCTTCACATGGGGGTGGGAGTAGGTGGAGAGAACAGGGGGAGAAGGCTGCCAGCTCCCAGACTGTTTGAGCCTGCCAACCCCCAGTCCACGAGCCCGCATGGGTTGGGAGCCCTCCTTCCCCTCTCCCCACCTCCACTGCTGCTTCCCAACCCGCATGAGGCTGCTGACTCCTAACCTATGTGGGCTAGGAGCCAGCAGCCTCACAGAGCTGAAGCAGCTGTTAACTAATTAAATGGCATTTTATATCCCTATCATTCAGTTGCAAGCCCCTCTAGACAGCATGATATGCTCATTCAGGCCCAACCCAGGGAACACATGTGAATAACTTTACTTACATGCGTAGCCCCAAAGAAGAAAATTTGACTCTTGTCTAAGTGTTCTGCAGAATAATGGCCCCAGTCAGAAAATAGAAACCTCATATGAGGTGTCCAATCAAAACCAAAATATGCTCATAAGTTTCAATTTCAAAATAAACTGCCCACAAACAACTTACACATGCAAACTGTATTCACAGAAATCATAGAAACTTGGGGGGGGAATCCAAAGTTGCTCATAGATATTTCATAAGCAGAAATATAGGTAAAATTCATGAGGGCAGTATTCTCCACTCAACTATGGCCAGTTTGCAAAGGGGAAAAACTCAGGAGTTCCAGCAGGAGTCATCCCACCTGTCCCAAGTGAAACGGGAGGAAGAGAGTAAGGAGGGGCAATAGAGATCCCTAATCCATGATTCTCCATCATAAGATCTTTGGCAGAATTTACTCACTCAACTTCTGCAGAATCCAGATGTCTGAAGGTTCAAAAGCTGCAACAGGCTCCCTGGAGCCACCATACTGCACCATGTTTGCTTAGCCATAGTGGAGAATCAGGGCCTAAATAAGTTATGAATTGCAAAATTATTCACCCATCTTCTTTAATGGAACCACTCTGGATTTTCACCATTGTACTTAAGACCAGAATTTGACCAAAGAATGGCAATCAGGGCTTTGAAATTAAATCATGTCACACACTTTTTTCCCAGAGCATGCCATAAAATTATGGCACAATTTGATGTCATCCCAGGCTCAAAAGCAAATATATAATGTAATCTTGTCTTTAAAGACAAACATTGCATAAAATGCTGCAATCTGGAATATTTCTCTTTATTCCAGAACATAACCTTTTGGTGGCAATACACATGCCCTGATGGAGATTAGTATAGGAGTTGCATGATATTTGATCTAATCATAGAGCAGGGGTGGGGAATTTGCCTGGATCCGGCTACTGGCTCCCAACCCCAGCACTGGGAAGCCCATGCCTGCTACAGGATTGGAACACACAAAATTTACTAGCCTGGGCCCCACTAGGATCTAGTGTGCTAGGGGAAAGTCAGGGGAGTATCTTTCTTCTCAGTTAGGGGCCACATCAGTAAGGGTAGGGTTTGTCCTTTTTTTTTTTTTTGCTTCTCAGTGGGGTGAGGCTCCCGACTGATTTTTCTGTGGGTCAGCAGCTCCCCAACCCAAAAAAGGTTCCCCATCCCTGTCATAGTGTGATACTTTTGGAAATATATTAATATCCTCTTAAATTCTCTGTTAGGGCCCTTGTCTTTCACATTTTTCTCCAGATTATTTTAACAAAAACATCCAGCTATTATGCTGAACCCACAATCTGAAACCCTTTTCCCATATTGTCCCTGGGGTCACTAACCCCAACAAAATCCTACCCTACTGCCAAAATTTTTAGCCTCTTCTCTCCCCCCACAAAAAAAATCCTTTTACAATGCAGTTATAAGTTTTCAAAACAGACTTATGCAACATATTGAAAATTAGGGGCAACATAAAATTAAACATCAGAAGGAATATGGTGCTGATTTTATTACCAATTTTCATATTTAACTCAGTAAAAACCTATTTTTAAAAAATCATGTGAAGCTTCTACAACAGCATTTCTAATCTGCTGTCACTTCATTAAAGCCAGGTGTTCTGTTACAGAATTTGGGTCAAGCCTACCATGGAGTTTGTGGGGCAGAAACAATGCCTTCTTTATTATTAACATACAGCTTATTTACCACTTTTGAGCCTCAGGGCATGCTATGTCTGGATCGTAGACTTTTCAATGTATTTTGTGGCAAAAATTCTGTCTCTCTTTCATCCTCTCTTACCTAAGTTTGTGTATGGTTGTACAATTTTTGAATAACTGGACACATTGCCAGATTATTATTTGTGGAAACTGAATTGATTCATTAGTCAGTTATATAAAGGCAATGTTTGATACAGATAGAGATGAATGTAGAGATGAAAACTCTCATTTTCTTATTGAGTATGTAAGAATAAAAATTAAATTATATTTCTGAGTCCTACACACACAAACATTTTAAGATAAATATTAAGTTGCATTGATGTTGTGCAACAGTTGATTCCCTATATGTGAAATACAGTTCCCTGGTCCTAAAGGACAAATCACACAGTCCTCACTCAGGTAAAGCTCCCATTGATTTATCAGGGATCTTTGCCATAACACAGACTTCAGGATTTGAACCTAAAGGCATAATTCAAAACAAAAAAGAATGTGGTGACAGCAGTTGGATTGCTTCATACCATCTGTGAGTTTTCATACATTTTTTAAAAGAGAAAAGATAGTGGATTATCTTGGAGGTTGTTCCAGATATACAAGGATGTCTGAAAGAAGGCAGAAGAGAAGCTTCAGAGTGATTTGAGTATTAGAATAAGGAGCTTAACAGAATATAGACGCAAGGGTAGTCCCTGCTCCTTGTACCATTGTCATGTTCTGGGAGGTAATCCAGACCAGTGAGGGTGTGTGTTACATTCTACCTTGCGACTCAGTGCCTCATGATTCTTTGCCACTAGAGCGCTCTTCCAGGGACACTTACAGTCAGTGACAGGCATGCAGGTCACACCCTGAGAGTCTTGTGTGCTATGCAGCCAGGCCTGGTTCTGCAAGGAGTTACTCTCTTCCCCTTCCTCGAAAGGTTATTTGGACATGGACTAGTGAGGAGGGGTTTTAAACTAGGTTTGAGGGGGGCAGGTGACCAAAGCCCACAGTAAGTAAAAAACATGGAGACATGGGACATGGGTCAGAAATGGGAGGGAGCATAGGTTATAATAGCAGAGAAAAAGGAGGCACAAGGCAGAACTGGGGGGGGGGCAAAATTAAATCAGTACCTTAGATGCTTGTATACAAATGCAAGATGTATGGGTAATAAGCAGGAAGAACTTGAAGTGCTAATAAATAAACACAACTATGATATAGCTGGTATCACAGAGACCTGGTGGGAAAATACACACAACTGGAATATTGGTATAGAAGGTTTCAGCTTGCTTAGGAGGGATAGGCAGGGGGGAAAGGAAGGAGGTGTTGCCTTATATATTAAAAATGTATACACTTGGACTGAGGTTAAGGTGGACATAGGAGACAGACTTGTTGAGAGACTCTGGATTAGGTTAAAAGGGTAAAAAACAAGGGTGATGTCATGCTAGGTATCTACTACCGACCACCTACCCAAGCAAAAGAGGCGGATAAGGTTGGTTTTTTTAAATAACTCACAAAATCATCCAAAGCACAGGATTTGGTGGTGATGTGGGACTTCAACTATCCAGACATATGTTGGGAAACTAACACAGCAGAGCACAAATTATCCAATCAGTTCTTGGACTGCATAGGAAACCATTTTTTATTCCAGAAGGCTGAGAAAGTTACTGGGGGGAGTTGTTCTAGATTTGATTGTAACAAATAGAGAGGAACTGGTTGAAAATTTGAAAGTGGAAGCAGTGTGGGTGAAAGTGATCATGAAATCATAGAATTAATGATTCCAAGGAATGGTAGAAGAGAGAACAGCAAAATAAAGGCAATGGATTTCAGGAAGGCAGATTTTAGTAAACTCAGAGAACTGGTAGGTAAGATCCCATGGGAAGTAAAATTAATAGAAAAAGCAACTGAAGAGATTTGGAAGTTTTTCAAAGGGACATTATTAAGGGTCCAAAAGCAAACTATTCCACTGCGTAGATAGAAAGTGTGGCAAAAGACCTCCTTGGCTTAACTAGGAGATCTTACATGATCTAAAAATTAAAAAAATTAGTTGTATAAAAAGTGGAAACTAGGCCAAAATACAAAGGATGAATATAAGCAAATAACACAGGTAGGCAGGAACAAGATTAGAAAACGGAAGGCACAGAATGAGCTTCATCTAGCTAGAGACATAAAGGGTAATAAAAAGACATTCTACAAATATGTTAGAAGCAAGAGGAAGACCAAGGACAGGGTAGGCCCACTGCTCAATGAAGAGGGAGAAACAATAACAGGAAACTTGAAAATGGCAGAGGTGCTTAATGACTACTTTGTTTCAGTATTTGTCAAGAAGATTGATGGTGACAGGTTGCCAAACACAGCAAATGCTAGTGGAAATGCAGTAGGTTTAGAAGTTATAATAAAAAAGAACAAATTTAAAATTACTTAGAAAAGTTAGATGTCTTCAGGTCACCAGGGCCTGATGAAATGCATCCTAGAATACTCAAGGAGCTGATGGAGGAGGTATCTGTGCCTTTAGCTATCATCTCTGAAAAATCATGGAAGTCGGAACTGATTCCAGAAGACTGGAAAAGGGCAAATATAGTCCCCATCTATAAAAAGGGAAATAAGAACAACCCAGGAAACTACAGACCAGTCAGTTTAACTTCTGTGCTAGGGAAGATAATGGAGCAAGTCATTAAGGAATTTGGCTGCTAACACCTGGAAGATAATAAGGTGATAGGGAACAGCCAGCATGGATTTGTAAAGAACAAATCATGTCAAACCAATCTGATAGCTTTCTTTGATAGGATAATGAGTCTTGTGGATAAGGGAGAAGCATTGGGCATGGTATATCTAGAATTTAGTAAAGCATTTGATAAGATCTCACATGACCTTATCATTAAACTAGGGAAATACAACCTAGATGGGGCTACTATAAGGTGGGTGCATAATTGGCTGGATAACCATTCTCAGAGAGTAGTTATTAACGGTTCACAGTCATACTGGATGGGCATAAGAAGTGGGGTTCTGTTCAGTATCTTCATCAACAATTTAGATATTGGCATTGAAAGTACGCTTGTTAAGTTTGTGGATGATACCAAGCTAGGAGGGGTTTGCAAGTGCTTTGGAGGACAGGGTCATAATTCAAAATGATCTGGACAAACTGGTGAAATTGTCTGAGGTTAACAGGATGAAGTTTAATAAGGACAAATGCAAAGTTCTCCACTTCTGAAGGAACAATCAGTTTCACACATACAGAATGGGAAGTGACTGGCGTGGGGACAAGGGACTGAACTCGATGACCTCTTGAGGTCCTTTCCAGTTCTAGTATTCTGTGATTCTAAGTCTGACCCCAACAGCCTGATCCATTTGCTCCTTTATGAAGAACATCTTCCAGATTGCCACACTAACTAAAGTTAACCTTCATTTTCATTTAAACACAGCACTCTTGGTTTAGATTAATAGTAAAACAAGTTTATTAACAAAAAGGAGATAGGATTTTAAGTGTGTTCAAGTATAAAAGATCAAGCTAGGAAGGGTTACAAGCAAATAGAAGTGAAACCATACATCTAGAAATCTAAAATGTGATCTAGCAAAGAATGGATTTTGTCCAAGAAGGCTTTTCTCACCCATAGTATTCAAACAAGATAGTGGCTGACCCTCTCCTCAGTCAGGATCTCTCTCAGGGGCCCAAAGGTACTGGTTTCTTTGTCTTAGGTGAAAGAGGAAGCTGAAGTTCTCTACCCCCTTATTTTATAGTTCAGTGAACCTTTCAAATGGATTCTTTTGAAGGATATCCCTCAAAGCAAGGTTCATTCAAGTTGCAGGTAAGACAACAAGGAATCTGGTGGTAAAGAAAGCTCCATGCTCCTTTTCCCCCTCACTGGTATTTGCTGAAATGCAAATTGTTCTGTTTCCTGCTGTCTCTACCACCCTCCCCTGTCTTGATTCCTTTGTTTAGAATAAACCTATCTAATGGCTTCTCCCCATATGTCTGGTTGGCATACACATTAATCATAACTCCAGCATATATTCATAACTATTCATATAACTGATCAGAGAATTGTCAAGTGATAAGGCATATTTAGTACAAAGATTTTTACAATAGTGTGTAAGGCATGAATACAGGGTGCCTATGATAACCTTTGTCTTGCTATTAGGTGTTGATTATTCAGTTGTTTGGGGAGGGGTTATTTGTCTTGCTGGATCTTTTGATGATCTGGGTTGGTTTCAACCATTTCTTAATGACCCAGTCATTCCACCCACACATATCCTATCTCCTGTGCTGTTCTAGGAGATGTGTTAACTCCTTTGTACCTGCTGGGTAGTAATCCAATGCCCAGAGGCACGACTAGGCTTCATTAAACATTTACAGAAAATTTCCACTTCATCATAACATTACATAGGATGAATTAGGTCACGTGACTTCTACTACTATATGGTATGTTGGAGTTGTCAGAATACTATAACAGAAATCAAGATGCTCAGATACTATCTCAATAAGCATGGTATAAGAACCAATATAGAATAGACTAGAGACTGGAACGTTTATGTTACAGACAGTGGGATATATGGCTTTTCAGCTGTAAATCACTGATGTATAGTCAATAGTGAATGAAAACGATTGTCACCTGGTAGTAGTTTATTACCAGCAGACCATGAAAGAAGCTAACTATCTCCATCCATTGCCCAGTGGGAAGATTGTACAAAATGAGAAATATCATTGCAGTTAGTAGTATTCCTGCCAATTGGAGCAGAGGTCACGATTGTATGGGCCTAGTAATTAGCCTCCCTTTGTACCAGGAAAGGTAATCTCTTCAGCAGATGGTTAAGAACATTAATAAGACAGTATAGGAATATTTGCATGTGCCATTGCCTATAATGTATACATTCATTTTTTAAAGTTATCACATCAGCACTTCAGCCTCAATGAACTGCAATGGAGAACTGAAAATAAGCCAATCCTTGCACTTTCTCATCCCTCACTGAAATATTCTGACTACCCCCAACTCTTGAACTCTACCTTTCATGTCCCTTCTGCAGAATAGATCATCCACTGCAACACCCCACAAAATCTCAGACTAAACTCCCCATATCCTATGACTATTCATTGCCTGCTCCCTGCCACCCCTCACTTCTCTGCCAACTTTCACATTTTGCCTACTCAGTTTCTCATGAGTTCACTCCACAATCGTCACAGACATACACTTACAGCTCACAATCAATCAAATTGAATCTGGCCAGTTTGATGGTCAGATTGAGATTCAAATTTAGCTAGGTGTTCTTGTAACAACAATACATTCAGTATCTTTAAAGATTCTGGTGAATATGGAAATGTTTAATTTTTAGCCAAAGACAGTAAATCAAACCCATGTAGAATTATCTTGCAACTAAATAGATCTATATGAGCCACTGTACTGCAAGTCTCTTCACCTCATTAATATTGATCTTGCTAAATTTAGCAAAATCATAAGAATTTGTTTTAGTCTCTCCTGTCTCAGTGAAAGAAGCCAACATGAAATTATTCCTTTTAAATAATTATTACAAGCACCACATCTGCCTAACAAAGTTGATGCCAAATTTAAAGGGTCAAAATAGTTATATGTTGCCAGAGACATTCATTATGTAAAGTTAATGTTGGTGCTAATTGGTTTAGTGACTGTATACCTCCTCAGCTCTAATCAATAGAGGCCCAGAAGTTCAGCTGAAAGAACCATTTATAACTATGTACCCTCCCTCAAACATATTTCACGTACGGAGATGGCCTCTTGGCTCCCTGGACTTTTGACCAGCTGTTTGAAGAGCATGGTGGCTGCTTATGAGTTAGCCAGAATCTTCATCAGGCACTAGACAAAGGGGATATAAAGTCAATTTGAATAACCCTGCATGTGACATATGCTCTGCAAGAAGCTCATCTTCTCTAAGACACATTTCTGTTTAATCTGAGGCACAATTGTTAAAAGAGGTGTTTAAAAAAACAGGAGGAAAAGGACACATGGTAATAATGAGTTTTTATGACTACCATCTGGAAGAGTGAACCAGGTTATACTTCACAAACACATGAAGACCACTTTCAATATTAAAATGCAGGTGATATTGAAAGTAAATTGTAGGTACTCTATAGCCATGGGACTGCCTGTGGACGATAATGTCACCAAGGGATCGTGTCAGCCACAAAGGATTGACTACAGCTGTGCCCAAGATGACAGCTGTGTACTTTAATAGAGTAGTGGAGGAAAAGACATAGCAAAGTGATTATTAACAGGATCACATATAATTAATGCTTCTGCACATGACTCAGAGGAAGAACGAACACTGAGCGATTTTGTGCAGCCTAAACAATTTCAGTGATTCGGTAAGGTACATTGGAAATAAATGCAAATAAAGCAGAAAATCTGTTCACAGCCACATGATGTCCTAAGTAGAATGTTCTAAACCTTGTGCCAAATCAAAAAAGGTAAACTCAGTCCAGAGTAGAAACAAAAATCACAGAAGCTCTTTAACACCACTGATACACATGTGACCGTACAGAAAGAACACAGAGACTCTGACAGATATTCTCAAGGAACCACTAGAAGCAAATAGTAGTGAGAAACTGTAGCTAAAGAAGCATGGTTAGTGACAGCTATTTAGAAAGTCATTTGTAGGAGCAAAAACCGCCACATGGCTCATGAAGTGTTGGGAAGCAGACATTGTGTTAAGTATCATCAGAGGTGCTGGACCTAGCACTGCTGGGGTTAGCACCCCATTGGCTTGAACTAGTAATAACAACCAAATACAGTAGACTTCCGATAATCCACAACCTTTGGGACCTAAGTGGTGCCGGATTAGTGGATATGCCGGACTATCAGGAGGTACTATAAGCTGGTTATATATATACTGTATGCATTATATACTGTATATAAAGTGTTCTTAACCTTTTTTATTGTACATACTGTATACAGTATACTGTGATGTTTTAGTTTTTTTAACCCTTTTTTACCCTTTTCGCTTGGTTCAGCTGCTGCCGCTGTTGTCTTGTGACTCGTTTTTTGCCGAAGCTCACTCACTAGGCTCTTGCCATTTTGATGCCGGACTATCAGGAGTGCCGTACAATTAGATGCCGGACTATTGGAGTTTTACTGTAAATGGTTTCTACTTTCAGCACCCTCACTATAAAATTGTTCCAGCACCCTGAAGTATAATTACTTACTAGACTGGAAACTACAGTATCTCTAACTTTCATATATCTTGCTTATGATTCTGGGTAACAGGTTTTCCTGTATACATTTCCTTATTTGATCTTTTTTTTAAATGAATGTTAGGGTTCATGCAACATTGCAACATGCATACTGTCAATCAACATTAAACCAAAACATTACAAACTCACACCCAAATTCCTGACAGTTGTTTGCTCCTTCCTATAATATATGGGACAGGGGAACATTAGATTTCCCTCACTGTTAAAGTGCCTGGCAGAAATGCCATGGAAATCTTGACTAAAACTAGGCAAACACTTCCTGTAAAAATCGAAATATGCCCCAAGACCAGGCTTGAAACTGCTGAATTGAACTTGAATAATGGAATTAATTGTTATGATCTGAATTGGCAAAACTCTTTTTTGGTTGGACAGAATAACCAAGATCCTTGGCTACAGCCAAGGAACACTTAGTTATGCCCGGAATAAGGACAGGCCTTTTCTCTGATCTGATTCTTTATTCTATTACATATTATGTTCTAGCCAAGTTCTTATGCTACACCCATCCCCATGCTATATGCTGGGCAAGTCCTCTGATGTGACTAGGTTGCTCTATTTTACACTGTCTGTCATAGCCCTAAGGAGCCATTATGGCAGATGAGAATCAGTGAGTATAAAAAAAAACCCAGCTATGCTCCCTGACAGCTATACCCTCCTTTCATACCAGCTTCCAGGAGTTGTTGGGAATGGGTGTTGCAGGAATCCCAACACTGGGATGATCCTCCTGTACACAACCACAATGACTTCAGCTCCAGAATCTATTACTAGTAAGGTACAGATAGGTTGTGCTTCACTGCAGCCTAGGATGTAGCAAATGCATACAGTATAGAACTTGGCTGATCCTTTTAATTTGGGTTTGATTGTTTTTAGTTCCTCTTCATGCTCCAAAGGAGGTGATTGTCAATATCAGACTAAAACTTTAGGACTCCCCAATGTATTTCTGAGTTCTTATTTTTATAAAGTAAGAACTTTTACCCTGAGAAATAAGGTTTAAATAATCTCTTTTTTCCCCACTCCAACTCCACAAACTTTAGACTTTCCAGGCAACTGTTCAACTTGCCAAACTAACCCCAAATATTTGAAGTTATGCAAAGTCATTGCTTATGGTCCCCCAAATGACCTTTACTTCAATTGAGCTATTTGCCATCAATTAATTTGACCCAAGAATGTTTCCAGAAAACCTAAACCCTGACATTAATTGGTTCTATTTCTAGCAGTCTCAACAAAGAGATCAATGAGTATGAAATTTTCACCATCAAGTTTCCAGGTTAGTCCTGGGTCAAGGTAGAGACATATGGACAAGGCAACAAGGTGAAGATTGCACTGCTGCTAGTGCCCTTGCGGTGTCTATTAACAAAGGGCTTCAGACTTTAAGGAGGTCATTCAAACTGGCAGCTTTCACAAGCACTAAATTCACAAAAGAAGTTTGAACTGAATTTTAAAAAGACAGAAATGGCTTAGCTAGACATTTACATAAAGGGACAAATATACTGCAATTGATGGTTATTTATGCCTAAAGCTTGTAAAACTGTAGTACAGTACTTACAATTATCATAAACTGCCTTAGCTTAAGAGAAATCCACTGAAAACTACTGTTAAATGTCAAATTATGTTGCCAACATTTTACTAGACTTTACTGGCAGAAAGATGTAATCTGTTATGTCCCCTTCTCCATTCATCTAACCATATGGGCATAGCTGTTCAAAGGATTTCCAATTATCATTTTGCATATGCCACCAAATTTCCATGCCATCTTGAGTCGAACTTTTCTAAATATAGTTTGCGTATGCACTTTTTCTCATTGTAATTCCATAGAATTATACAGTCTTAGGAAAAATCAAAGTACACACACAGAATAGTTAAAAATTAGTAGTCCTGTGGTACCTTAGAGACTAACAAATATTATATACCTACTTCTTCAGATGAGATGATCTTGAGTGGAAAAAAAGATCATCTCATCTGAAGAAGTGGGTTTTGCCCGTGAAAGTTCATGATACTAAGTATAATATATATTTGTTAGTCTCTAAGGTGCCACGGGACCACTCATAGTTTTTAGTTAGACTACACGGCTACTTCTGAGGTTTTTACACAGAACAGTTGTAGCTTTTATTTTTTTTAAAAGAGATCATTATTTTAATTACAATAACATACTCCATGGTGACTAGAACTGGCAGGATGTTTTCAGAGTTACTGTGATGAACAGAAAAAGAGCCCCAGGGCTTTCAGTGAAAGTGGTAAATTGTGAAATTAATCCCTTCACACAGAAGGTACTTGCAGAAATTTCAAGAACACATTTTTAAACACTGAATGATTATCCATAAACCAGAAGCGGCTGAAGACGTTAGACATTTAAGTGTCATGCCTAGACATTGTTTATGGCCTGCCTTAATGCTTAAAATATCACACTGCCATTCCTTTGGAGTTATGTGTTGATATAAATAATGGCTGTGGTTTAAGCCTCCCTGTAAAGATATTCCATGTAACTTTTAAAGTCTGTTCTTGTAAACATTTTAGGAACAGAAGCACTAAAATTAAATCAAATTTATTTTCTTCAAAATATAAGCTTAAGTTTCAGAAGAAATTACTCAAATAAGAGAACAGCTTCTACATTAGAATCCCTGGCTTTGATAAAATAATGTCAATAATAATAACATAGCAGGAATAACTTGTTTTTAGGCTTGCACAGGTACTCTTTGCTCAAAGGTGAACTGCTTCAACAAGTAGGGCCAAATAGCTGCACACCAAAAAAATGCATTGAAAGTGAAGATGGAATGAGGGTAGGCCTACATGTTAATAGACTACAGTGCTTTTTCAATTGGGTCAGGCAGAGATCCATTTTCTTAGTCTACCTACCCAGTTACTGTTTTTACATGAACTTGTCTACTGAAGATAATGAGATGAATTCAGTCAGACTTGATATTAAGTACAGTATCTTAAGTAATTCCCTTAATACAACATGTTGGATTATATCTGATCTCCATTAGTCTGGCATAAAGATGTCATAATTCCATTGGTTTTAGTGGAGTTTGTGATGTGGAATTTGTGATTATGCATTCACCCTACACTGGAAAGGGAGGAGTTAAAAGCAGCTTGAGAAGCTGCACAAAGATCAGTCAATCAGGGCCTAGCAGGTTTACATAAGACGAAGTGCAGGGTCAGAGCCAGTCAGTCGCTGGAGCCCAAGGAGAGAGTCCCATGTCCTCCTGGGCTGCAGGAAGGGTAGCACCCTGGACAGAGCAGTTGCCAGTAGAGACCAGGGGAACAGGAGGGAGCTCCTAGCAGGCTGCTGGGACTTGTTAGCTGAAAGCCCCAAGAAGAGAGTGAAGAAGATGCCAAGGCTGTGGGGAAGTAGAAAGAGTCCAAGGAATAGAAGGAGCGGAAACAGCTCAAGGAATAGAAACAGCAAAGAGCAAATTTACAAGATATTCAGCAGGAGGCTGCTGTCTACAGGCTTGTGCCAGGCTTGATACAAAGTGCAAGTGGACCTGGGTTTCCTCCCACCCCACACTTGCCACTAGAAAAGTGGTTGGACTATTGAACTGAGTAACTTCCTCCTCCCCAGAAGGGTGGAAACAGAGATGGTGACACAGCTAGAGGGCTAAGTCATGAAAAGGATGCTGTGGTCCTGAACTGAGACAGGCCTGCATGCAAAGAAGGTTGCAAGAGAGGCACCACCAAGCAGGGGATGCACTGGCTGAGATAGCTGAGACAACCATCAGGAGGTGCTCTGCTGGTGAATGATCTCTGTCAGAGGGCTACTGAAGATTTATGCCAGCATAAAGAGATCAGAGTTTGGCCTTCTGCACTGTTCAGAACTAAAGGAGGCAAGACCAGCAAAGAACAAGATGGTAAATGTGAAGAGTTGAAGCTAGTGCAAATGCTTTTAATAAAGTTTAGTTTGTCTAGTTTAATTGTGTCTGCTGAGCACTGTAAAAAAATATGCTGCTCCAGATAAAATGTAAATCTTCTTACATAGAAAGAGTAGCAAATAAAAGCCTTGAAGCCAATGAAAATGAGGGAGTGGGCTAGCACTGATCAGTGCATGAATTCACAAGAAATGTCACTGATAATTGTTGATCAGGCTTCCTATGAGTATTAAATCTAAGGGCTTTTTTGCATGAAAATTAAGTTAATCTTTCCCCACAGATACAGGGAATGTCTCATTTGTCGGTGTCAAAGGACAATTTATAGAAATCAAATAGTTTACCATAGAATAGAAGCAAAAGGTTTCATTCGAGCAAATTAGACATTAACTCAAAATGCACCAAAGTGGAAAAGGGGGCGTGAAGACTGAATAAATTTCCAAAGGACAGTACAGTTTGAAACTTTCTTAACTGGGATTCTCTGGTCTGGCACCATCCATGGTCTGGCATGGTGGAGGGCCCGGTGGAGGGCCAGCAGTAAGGATCCCTGTGGGCCGGCAGGGCAGTGGGCTGCCCACGGGGAGCTGATGACATGGCTGCCTAGTGCATGGCAGCAGGGATGCCCAGCAGGACAACGTGCAGGGCTGCTCACGGAGCCCTGGTGCAGCGTACACAGCTGCTCAAGAAGCCCCGGTGCTGGGTATTGCCCAGGGAGCCCCAGCGCACGGCTGCCTGGAGCTCCAGCATCAGGCTGCCCGGCAGAGCCACGGCAGCAATGGCTGCCCAGTAGGTCAGCAGGAGATGGGGAGCTGGCTGGGAGGCCAGCGGCCAGGCCACAAGGGCCAATGGCAGGGGTCCAGAAATGATTTCCCCATGTCCAGCAAAATCCCTCATCCAGGACTGGTCAGGTCCTGAGGGTGACAGACAAGGGAGGTCCAACTTGTACTATAACATTTTCATTGAGAGTCTCTAATTTAAATATTTCCTAATTCATTTAAAAAAGTGTTCTGTTACATTTGACTAAAACAGCTGTACACTGTTGAAGCAGAGTTAATGTAATCTTGATCAATAGGAGTTTCTGAGTCAGAATTAGGTTTTGTGGGCCAGCGCAACAGCTAGTGTAAATCACAATAGCTCCATTTACTTCAGTGGAACTATGTTGTTTTAGAGCAACTGAGAATCTTATGTCTTATTCCAGGGGGCTGCCAGATTGTATCTGAAATTTATCCATGTTTATAAAATCACCCTTCACCAGATTATCAGAGGAGAGATGAAACCAGAAAGTGCTAAGAAACTAGAAAAAGAAAGTTATGAGATTGAAATGTCATTTTTAGACAATTTTCTAAATTATAACCTTCAATAGTTGTTAAAGAGTTGGCGGGAGGGAGAGTAGTAGATTTTACAGCTGTACTCTCCTGAAAACTACATTCAATCTCCTAGCAATTTCTCTCTTTTTCAAATTTTTCATGACACAGCTTCTTTCCAAGAAAGACTGACATTCCCAGCATTCTTGATTATTTAGTTCTTAATACTGAAGAATCTTAAAAATTTTGCAAATATTGTTACACCAGATAAATCTGGAAAATTTTATTGATTTCAATGCAATGACTATGGTGGAACTGCCAAGATACTTCAGATCAGAAACCAGTACTTTTGAATCTTACATATGTATAGAGACAGACCATACTACAATCCTTAGAATGTAACGTGTTTCTTTGAAGAGCACTTAGCCGGTTTTCTTACAAAAGCCTCTTTGAATTGTGATGAGGAAATGGAAATAGCTCACCTGAAACTATTATGACGTTCATACATTAGTCTTGATAATTTATTTTTCAGAAACCTGTACATTTAAAAATATTTTCTTCTTTAAGCAGTATAATGGCTTGTACCTACATATAACCAATATTTTAGTTTCTGTGCTCTTGCCATACTCCTAATAGTCGCGATCACATCAGATTCACTTTTTGGGAGAAGATCTCTTTATTTCCTCACTTTTGACCAAGTGCTTCGAACAGGACACCTATCTTATTTCTGCCTTTCCGCCTTTCTTTCTGCCTTTCTGCACTTTTGAAAAAGCCTCTTTCGAAAAAGAGTGTCTAGACTACAACCAGTACTTTCGAAAAAACAAGCTGCTTTTTCGAAAGAGAACACCCAGGTAGTCTGGATGCTCTCTTTTGAAAAAGCACAGTTTGCATTACATAGCACCTTTTTTCAAAAGAGCACTTTCGAAAGAAGGCATTCTTCCTCGTAAAACGAGGTTTTCCACGGTCAAAAAAACTGCCAAGTTCTGTCGATTTACTTTCAAAGGAACGCGGCAGCAGTCTAGATGCAGGGGAAGTTTTTTTCGAAAAAACCCTGTAGTCTAGACACATCCTTAAAGTCAAAAGATAGATTGTTTCCCTTTTCTAGAGGAAAAAAAAGAAATTATTAAAATAGTGCATGATCATGCCTCAAACTACTTTTTTTTTAAATCACCATTAAATAGGTTAAAACCTTGCGTTAGCAGTATTATATGATTCTACATGATACAATGTTCTTGATCTTTCCCCACTTCTTCATATGTATTCCCTAGCCATAAGTCTGTATCTCATCAAGCCACACTGTCCTCTCTGCCAAAGAAAAGCAGCCTGATCTTTTATGAGAGCTGAGAGGGAAACAGTTTCCTCATCCCATGAATTTTTTTTTTTTAAGTTTCCCATCCAACACTGGGACAAAATCAGAATATTGGAAACTTTTAAGAACTTAAAAATCTGATTTTTATAGGGTTAGCTGAAACATTTAATGTTGATCTTGATCTTTAAATTTGTTTTAAAAATTAAAACTAAAATTTTGAAACAAAGTTGTTAGAGTTTCAAACTAAACATCAGAACTTTTCAAAAAGGGTTTAAACAAAACATTGACAATTTTTTAAATTATATTGAAAAAAGTTTTAAATTTGAAATTCATCAAAACAGACCCTTCCGACTGAAAGTTTCAGTTTTAATAATAGTTATTTTCTGTTGAAAAAATATTTTGTCAAAAAATTTCTGATTGTCCCTGCTTTTTTATCCAGTGCCTCCAAACTGTCTTGTTTTTTATATTTGAGTAATTCACTAGCCTGAATAATAATTCATTGCTAGTGATTTAACAACTGTCTTCATTAGTTACATAGTTAACATGGACACAGAGCATCTTAACTAAGGTCAGGCTATCACTCCAGCCCAGTGGTTCTCTGTTGGCCATGGTTCACAGTCCCCGGTCAATGGGAGCTACAGGAAGCAGCAGTCACGGGAAGCTACAAGCAGCTATATCTGACAACATTCAGGTAAATAAAGCATCTGGCGACCTGCCAGAGGCTAACCCTGTGAACCATGTCCAGTCCATGGGCCACTTATTGCCCACCTCTGTCTTATAACCACAGTAAAATCACACAAACTACTCCAAATGAATTTCTTCATATCAATCTCTCCTCAGAACTTCCAGATTTTCACATTCCAAACAAAGAAACAGCCTTTGTTTCACTCCCATCTTGCTTTAAGGGATAGAACCAGGAATGGCACCTTTTATAATAAACCTTTTGTCATCTGTTTGTAACTATCTTTATACAGGATGAAGTAAGCAGAGAATGTAAAATCGTTATACTCTCCGCCCTCAAACAACCTGTACAAACTCAGTGTGATTTCTATTTGCATGATTGTCCTATATGTTTAAATCATCATCATCATCTCTTTAGCTATAAAGTCACTGCAGTGGCACCATATGATCATCCAAGAGAAATCAGATTTGACCTCATTTAGCATTATTTAAAGACGTTATTATTTTTAAATGATGATTAAAGATGAATAAAATTTGCATTGGTTTAACTGAAGTTGTTAATTGATTTAATTAAACCTGTGTAAGTATCTGACAGTTGGTCAATAATCTCTGTGAAATGAGAATGTATGATGTCCCAGGCTGCGCACCTAGCCCTGGGAGTCTCCAGGCAGCTGCCACATCCTGGCCTCCAGACAATGGCTACTGAAACCAAGTGGGCTATGAAACTAGCAGGCCTATAGCCCCAGGCAAGGCACCACTAACAGGACCCTGATATTGGAGTCGGGATGTTAAATATTGGTTAATTGAATAGTTGAGTAACCTCATGAATTCTGATTGGTTAGTTGACTAGTCTGTAATCCCAGGTTTGGGCCTAGCAGCCAGTGAGGAGCCAGCCTGCCACTGAGGAGCCCCCTGCCACTCCGCACTGCTGCCTCTGTATCAAAGGCAGCAGCGTGGGGTGCCAGGTGGGAGCTAATCCGTGAGGGGAGCCAGTTTAAAAATCAGCTCCCCGCAAGGACTGGCTTGGTTTCTCTTGCTCAGTGCAAAAGACTTGGGTCTATTTTAATAATTTCTTTTTTTTGAATAGGGGGTACAGGAAGGTTTACTAAAAGCCAAGGAGGTACGGGGACCAAAAAAGGTTGGGAACCCCTGCCCTAGTCCTACACAGAGCTTTTAACTGCAACAGTGTGGCTGGGAGCAGCACAGTCTTTGTGGTAGTCTTTGTTTATATACAGAGCCAGGGTGATTATGATAACAAAAGGCTTGTCTTTAAAGTGAACTGTGAATCATTAGTTGATTCCAAAAGCATGGTCAGATATGCCAGTCAAAAGATAGGAAACAAAAGATGGGCAAACAGGGAAGTTTTGAAAGGGAGTTTAGAGGCAGAGTTTGAGGGGGGCTACATACAATTGATAGTCTTAAAATGTTTTAAACTAAAACCAAAACCACCTGATTTAAATTAAAAAATAAAAAACAAGAAGGGATAAGCTCAAGGAGTAAAAAGAGAGTGAAGGCAGAAGTCCAGCAATAAAGTGGAGGCTATCCAATTTATTGCACCCAATGTATGATTATCTGCCCTATAGGAAGGTAGTGTACGTGTGCCTTCCGTGCAAGGAGCTCCTGACCCTCAGAGACCCATAAAGGCTTCAGAGACCAGGGTGGCTGATCTAGGACAACTAAGGGAGGCAGAGCGGTACATAGATGAGATTTTCCAGGACACAGCAGAACAGTACCACATCTGGGCAGACAACCTCTGTGGAGTTGAGGAGGGGAAAATCTCAAGGAAGGAGAACGTCCAACTGGAGCAGAGAGAAATGATTCCTTAATAGGGACTTTTCTTTCAGATAATGTCATGGTATCCTCGCACTGAGGATATTTCTCCAGGGGAAGGGAAAGAGAAGTTATTAGAAAGAGACAGCTGTTTGCAATGGGGGATTCATTCATTAGAAATATAAATATCTGGTTTTTTAATAACCAGAGAAGAGCATGGTGACTTTTCTGCCTGGTGTGAGGGTTGTGAAGCTCTTGACGCACCTAGATAGACTTATGTGTCATTCTGGGAAGGGAGCCAGTGATTGTAGATACCAATGACATAAGGAAGGATAGGAGAGAAATCCTGGAGGGCAAATTTAGGCTGCTAGGTAAGAGACTGAAATCCAGGGTCTCCATGGTATCATTCTCTGAACTGCTTCCAGTTTCACACTCAGGGCCAGACAGACAGGCAGAACTGCAGGGTCTCAATACATGATTTAGGGAGAAGGGGTTTAGATTTATTAGGAACTGGTGAAACTTTTGGGAAAGAAGGAGCCTATACAAGAAGGATGGACTCCATCTAAACCAAAACGGAACCAGATTGCTGGCACTTATTTTAAAAAACCTGTTCTACGGCCATTTTAATTTTAAGGGACGGGGGAAAACTGACAGGTGCAGAAGAGGAGCACATGGATCAGACAGAGACATCCCTTGGGGAGGGTCTATTAATAGAGAGCCTCTATGTCCTATTAAAGAAGAAAGGCTGGAAGATAAAAATACAGATAAGATCTGAGACAAATGAAAAAGAGTCCCATACTATCACATTTTATAATGGCAGACAGCTAAAAAGTGACAATATTTTTAAGTGCTTATATACAAATGCTAGAATTCTAAATAACAAAATGAGTGAATTAAAGTGACTCATATTAAAGGAGGATATTGATAGAACGGACATCTCAGAAACTTGGTGATTCCAAAGCAAGTATACAAACAGTATACATAGCAGTCATTTCACCAATTACTGAAGTGCATCTGTGACGGGGAGTGCATACCCTGCACTGTAATAAGTGGGACTTAAACCCTGTGGGTGGAGGAAGTCCTGCCCCCTCTCCCAGACTGGGTATGCTCCAAATTCTGAGGCTGTATAAAAGACAGCAGAGTAGGCCAACGGGGCAGAAGGAACTCCATCCAGAGCCCCTGAGCTGCTGCAGCCAGTAACCAGTGGGAACAGGAGACCAGGGAGACAGCCGCAACGAAACCCCCACGGAGTGCCAGGGAGAAGCTGCTACCAGAGACACGGAAGACTCAGCAACCACATGGGACGTGGATCTGACCACCACGTTAGGAAGTGACCCAGGGAGGGGACAGAAGCAGCCTCTCCCACCCAGGTACACTTGGCATGTTTCAGCTGGGTTTCCTGCCAAGGGAATGACAGACGGTGCTGCCGCTCACAGCACCCTGGTTTGGGACCCGGTGGAGCAGGGTGGGCCCAGGTCCCCCTACCAAGGCATTAGCCCCAACATTATTGATGTGCTGCCCTGAACTGTGGGCTCCTTATTGACTCTAGCCAGTGTGCCGTGCTGCCCTGAACTAAGGGCTCCTTGTTAACTCTGGCCAGTGAGCCGCGCTGCCCTAAACCAAGGGTCCCTTACTGACTTGGGCTATTAGGCCACACGACCCGGGGAACAAGGTCATTTGTGGACTTGGGATTCCCTGGAGACTAGAGTTATTTAGAGGACTGTAGAGACAGCCAGTTACCTTGTGGCTAATCAGGCATCATCCCACTCAGGAAGAGGCTCCCTTCTGTGACGGGGAGTGCATAAGCCGCCACAGCATCCAACTATGGGGTGGAACATGGCAACTGTTTAAGGCTATATAGCAATTTATGGCAGAAAGTGTCAATGACAGATTCACATATTTACACAGATTCACATATCTACTGAGTTTTCAGGAAGAATTCAGAGACTACTCAAACATGAAGTGGACAGAATTCTATACCTATACCCCTTCTTTCATTCCTAGGATCTTTAAAGAACATATGCGGTGTGGTGTGAACCTCAAAATTACATTCCATCTAGAAGGTAAAGATAAATGGGGATATAAGTTTATTTCAGTAGGGGTGTATCAGAGTGGCCCCAAAGTTGCCAACTTTCTAATTAGAGAAAACTGAACAACCTTACCCCACTTCTCCTTCAAGGCCCAAGGGAAGGAGGGGTTTTGGGTGCAAGAGGAGGTTCCGGACTGGGCCAAAGGGTTTGGCATACAGGAGGGAGCTCAGGCTGAGGGCTCCGGGCAGTGCTGACCTCCCAACAAATGGGGCTGTGAAGCTGGCACTTGAGACAGTGCACTGAGATCTCCTGGCTGCACCTACACCTAGGAGCCAGAGAGACATGCCATATGCTTCCCAGGAGGCACATGGAGCTGGACACAGAGCCCACCTGCCCTCTCTGAAGCCAGCAAGACTTTTAATGGCCCGGGTCCCGTTTTGACCAGGTGTTCTGGTCAAACACTGGACACCTGGCAACCCTATGGTGATCACATCTGGTTCATTGGCATGGGGTTTCAGTCTTGATCCAGGGACCAATGGTGGCAGTATTGATTTCTAACAGGGATTGTTTTATATCATAATTCCAGTATTGTGTTTCTTAGGTAAAAATAATCCCCAGTATAGCCAGGTAAAATGGAAGGGGAAAGAAATGTGACCTGCCAAAGCAACACAATAAAATAGACTCCCTCTTTTAGGGTATGTCTACACAGCAGTTATTTCGAAATAACAGCTGTTATTTTGAAATAACTTTCCTAGTATCTACACAGCCAAACGGCTATTTCGAAATTAAATCAAAATAGCGGAGTGCTTATTTCAAATTTGGTAAACCTCTTTCCACGAGGAATAATGCCAAAGTCAAAATAGCTAAATCGAAATAAGTACTGTGTAGACACTTACATCGAAATAGGGGGCCTCCAGCCTTCCCAGGATGCCCTGCTGGCCACTCCAGCCTCAACCAAGAACACTCCCTTCCCTTCCTTCCCTCCCCCCCCAGAGCCCTTAAAGGGGTAGACTCTGACCACAGTGTCTGTGCCAGCTCCAAGCCTCCTAGCCCAGAGCCAGCAGTCACTGCCCCTGACCCAGTGGCCCCAAAACATGAGCCAGCAAGCCACTGGCAGCCAGCCCTTCACCACTCCCCAGGAGCAGTCTGCCAGCTCCCAGGAGCCTGCCAGGGGCCAGAGAAGGCGGGCGCCTTCCTGGTCCAGGGTGGGGATCATGAACCTTATTCAGGTTTGGGGGGGATGCCCTCAATGTCCATGATCTCCACACTAGATGGAGGAACGCGGCCATCTATGGCAGGATAGCTGCCAGGCTGGCCACCAAAGACCACATGAGAACCCAAGAGCAGGTTTGCATGACAATCAAGTTAGTCCAGCGAGACCTCCAACCCTGAGCCCTGAGCTTCCCCTCCCACTTCTTCCCCTTGCTTCCCTCCTCTCAGGTTTTCCCCTCCCCTGTCCCACCCTCTCTTCTCCCCTCTCCTGCCTCCTTTCCCCAGTCTCA
>CM057845.1:217074573-217119385 GCA_030068395.1 Apalone spinifera
CTGGAGAACTCCCTCTTCAAACTCCCTGTTAGCAGTGCCTGTTCGCAGCCTTACCTTTACTCTTACCTTTACTTACAACGCTGCCACACATTTTACTAAGACAAGATCAGCATATTGGGGCTCTGTCTTCACGATGGGTTTTTTCTGGGACACCAGAGGTATCCCGGAAAAACTCTGCCGCATCTAGGGAACTTGTCTGCTCTTCCATTTTTTTTTTAATCCACATGTAGAATAAATGTTATGTGCACTGAGGCACGTGCAGATATGCACCACCAATAGAAACACATGCCACAGACTATTGACGCTCTGCTAACCTTCTGGGTGGCATTTGAATCTTTCCTGAGCATCTGCCCAAGAACACAGCGTTATTATTTCTTTGGATGATCCCTAGTTTTTGTACTGTGGGGAAAGGTAAATAACTCTTTTTAATACCAATCACTCATTTGCCATTTTGTTGCCCAGTCACCGTTTTTATGAGATCCCTTTATAACTCTTCACAGACTGCTTTATACTTATCTTGAACAATTTTGTATCATCTGCAAACTCTGCCACTACACTGTTCCACCTTTCTCCAAGTCACAAATAAGTATGTTGAACTGCACATGTCCTGCAACAATGGAGTTCCCTAGTTAGGGAACTCCATTGTTTATTTCTTTCCACACAGCAAACTTACCATTTATTCCTAGTCTTTGTGTTCTATCTTTTAACAAGTTACTGATTCATAAGAGGACCTTTCCTGTTGTCTTATGAGCATGTACTTAAGAACCTTCGGCAAGAAAACACATCAAATGCTTTTGTAACCATCACTCAGCAGCTTAGAACCTGGGACCTCTACAACTTAGTATAGAAGCTTCTATAGCTTGAGCTAGGAAGCCAGCTAGAGTGCAGCTGTAGCTGTAGAGCTCACTTGTTATTACCTCTTGCAGTACCTGGTATAAGTGCCACTACATAGGACAGTGGATCACATCCACTAGCTGTGTGGGTTATACTTTCTGAAAAAAACGTACACTGCATAGACTGAATCACCTTTACCCATATGCCTGTTGACACCCTCAATGAATTGTATGATTGATGAGGCATGATTTTCCTTCACAAAAGTCATGCTTCTCTAACAAATAGTATTTATCTTTGTGCCAGATAGTTCAGTTGTTACCGTTTCTACCAATCTGACTCAAATCAGTTTCAGATTTGAGTTCCTTCAGAACTACTGGGTGAACTATCTGGTCCTGGTGACTTTTAACTGTTTATCAGTTTAATCTAAACTTCTATTGACACAATTTATTTAATTTGTTTGTACACAGTCAAAAGTAAACTAAGCAAATTTTCTTATTAGTGGAGGAAGAATCAGAGAGAGCTCACTATACACTTTCAGAATCAGACATTCAATGTCAAAACTCAAAGCTTACATACCATTTCTCACAGTCATTAAATACATTGTACTTGCATTCAATCTAAATCATTCATCGTTCAGTTGTTTTAAACTGGCTTGTGTTTCCAAAGTTAGAGTTATTAGCTACAGGAAACCACATAGTTTATACTAAGGTCATTTTCTTCTGTAATGTTTGAAATACCTACAGCAGTGGTCACCAACCAGTTGCTTGGAATCTACTGGTAGATCTTGGAGCCTCTGACAAGTGATCCTGACTGGTTTGGCCAAGAGGCTACCAAGTGCTGCCACTTCAGCTGCCATCCCCCCTTTGCCTTGAAGCTTCCCCTCCCCCTGGGGAGCCGCCTGCTTGCTGGGCAGGGGAGGGATAGGAGGGCGCTGATGTCAAGGTGCCCCCTCCCACTCTGTATCCTTTCTCCACAAAGCAGAGAGGGGGGCACAACAGGACTTGGAAGGAAATTTGCTGGCTGATTTAGGGAGTGGGCCAGGGCTAGGGCAAGGTTGAGCCTGCCTTAGCCCCACTGCACCACCAACCAGGAGCCACCTGAGGTAAGCAGTGGCTAGCTGGAGCCCACATCCCCAACACCTACCCCAGTCATGAACCCGCTCCTGCACCCCAAGCCCCAAACACCTCTGCATCCAAACACTGAACCCACTCCTATATCCTAACTGCCTTCCCCAAGAGTAGCTCAGTGCCCCCTCACATTCCACAATCCAAGACCAGAGCCCGCACCCCAAACCTCTGCCCCAGCCTGATGAAAGTGAGTGAGGATGAGCAGGAGAGGGAAGATGGAGTGAGTAGGGGTGAGGCCTCGGAGAAGGGGCAGGAAGGAGGTGGGGCAAGGGTGTTTACAGTTGGGGGTAGATCTTGGATTGCATTTAAATTCAAAAAGTGATCTCGTGCTTAAAAAGGTTGGAGACCACTGACCTACAGCAATAGCATCACTTATTTCATTGTTATCATGGTAAATAATAAGAAAGCCATTTTTAATCCCTTCCATCTTTGAAAAATAATGAACAGTATTAGGGAAAAGCTTATTTCCTCTATTTGATGCATCCGAGGAGAAAGAAGTGCTAATCTGAGACCATTAACCAAAAGTTACTGCAATTTCAGTACAATTGTCAGTAATGCTAGGTGCTTTTTTATGTCCATAAGACAAAGGTTGTGTTTTTGTTGATTTATATTTTGCAGTTTCTGGATCTGATATACATTTTTCAAGTCATTTGTAACCCAAATCTTGACTAAAATCATTTAAATGATTCATCACGCCATGGTAAATTTCTTGTATTTCTGCCGCTGTCACTTGACTTTCCTGAAGTGTGTCAATGAGGTGTTCATTTCTGACTTTTCAAGGCATCTTTGTGTTTGTATACTCCATGTGAATGGCAACCACTCTTTTTCTTTCATATTTAATACAAAATTATTGCTTCCACAAAATATATTAAGCCATAAATTCATCACTTTTGCCAAACCAGTTTTTATACCCATGGTCCTCACACGTCATCATTTTCATAACCTTCCTTTTCACAGTATCTTGGAACCAAGTTGTTTTGAAGAGCTGCCACCACACAAAAAAGAGATCTGTTCCTTTTGAAAATGCAAAATTTGGTTATTGCTGGGGAGCTAGAATTAGGTTTGGTTGTTGGGTGAGAGTGCTGATTTTATGACAACTTTGTAACATCACGGAAGTATGGCAGCAGCAGTCTTGGAAGAAGAGACGGCAAATGTACATTTTCCTCACCATTTCAAACACCAGCTGGACTACAAGTAGGCTAGTATTCATCTTTTTAAATAATATTAATATTAATAATAATAATTTAAACTTTTTTCCCCTAGTGAGCAATGTAAATGTTCACGGTTGTGGAAAGGGCAGACCAGACAAGGCCACTGATGACAGTGGATAGCTACATACATTCTCAACACCCTGTCAAAAAAAAGGGGGGGGGGGCTAAATCGAACGTTGGCCAGGTCCGGAGAAGCACGTGGCTTACACTAACACACGCGCGCGCAAGCCTTCGTCGCAGCAGCACCCACGCGACACTCATGGGTCCAGCCCCGCGCTGCCAGCTGCTGCACGTTGCCCTGCGCGGTTTGGGGGAGCGACCTGACACGAGCGGACTCGGGCTGCGCTGTCCCCGGGAGGGCAGAGCCTGAGGCGAGGCTGCCCGGGATCGGGCCGAGGCACCGTCCGCACCCGCCCTGCGGCGCTTCCCTGCCCGCTTCGCATCGCAGAGGCCCTGCGCGGCAACGTCCTTCTTTGCGTCATCCCAAAGGCAACGCCCCGAGGTTGCGCGCGCAAGCTCGCGGCCCGGACCCTAAGCGACACCAAGGGCGGGCGGGCGGCCAGTGATGGGGAGGGGCCCGTAGGAGCAGCCAGCACGCGCGCGTAGCCCCTGGACAACCGCTCCCCCTTCCCTCTCTCAGCATCCCGCGCGCTGCCTGCTCCGCCCCCACCGCTCGGGGAGGAGCCACGCGCTCGCCCCACCTCGTTCTTTGTGCTCGGAGACGGCAGCAGCGGCAGCCGCCTCGAGCCTCTTGTCGCCCGCCCCCCCCCCCTCCCCGGTCACCATGTCGCTGGGAGTCGGCCCGGAGGCGGGATTCTCAAGCGAGGAGCTGCTGACCCTGCGCTTCCCCCTGCACCGCGCCTGCCGCGACGGGGACCTGCCCGCCCTGTGCGCGCTGCTGCAGGGCGCGCCCCGCTGCGACCTGGCCGCCGAGGATTCCTTCTACGGCTGGACGCCCATCCATTGGGCTGCGCACTTCGGCAAGGTGCGGCCCGGCCCGGGGAGGGGACGCTGCCCCCCGCGGGACCCTGGCGCTCATACGGCGCCATCTTGCCGAGCGCGCGGGGAAGGGGGTGTGTGTGCGGCGGGGAGGTTTCGATACCGTCCGGAGCCCCGGGGAGGGCCCGGGCTGGGGGGGAGGTGCCCGTGGGGCCGCGGCGGGCTTTCACGGGAGCTTGTGCACGTCCCACTGACAGAGCCAGTAGCCGCCTCGGCATCCTGCCGGCGCCCGGGCCCCGGCAGCCTGCGCTGGCTGAGGGGACAAGCGACGCGACTCCCAGGGCCCGCTGCCCCTTTCCGGAGCTTTATTGACAGGGACAGATCCGCGGCCCTCGGCCAAGCTTTCGAAAGGTGCCGGGGTCACTGGCAGCTGCCGCGGAGCCAATAGGGAGGAGGAGGGGGCAGTTGCTCCTCCCCCAGCGCGCGGGGGCGGGATAAGGGGGGTTAGTTGCCTCGAGCCCGGGAGGACCCACGTATCGAGGCCAGTAACGGTCCCTTGTTGCGCGCGCAGGCCCCGCCTGGCGGCTCGGCTCGGCCCGCGTGCCCGTGTTCGGACAACCGACGCGGCGCTGGGACGATCTGCGCCGCGGCCGCGCCGTGGTGGTGGCCGCTTTGGCGCGCTAAGGGCGGGCGGGACTCGGCCCCGGGTGTCGGAAGCGCGGGGCCCCACATGTGAACGTCCGCTCCCTTGTTTTCTTAGCCTCTCTTATGCCCGCCTCCCCTCCCGCTCCTCCCCTCCTTTTGTGACTTTTCTGTCTGCACGCCTCAGTCTGGCTGCTGTCTTTCCGGCATCGTGCGCGGAGAGCGGCCGCTTGTGCTTCGAACCGTTGCTTTCTGTGTTAAGCTGTCTCAGGCTCGTGTGTCTGTGCGCGCACTCCCCTGTCACAGGGCTAGGGGGAACAAGCAGGCCTGCAAGTTAATGGGAGAGACCCTAAGCAAAATGCCCATTTTGTGCTCTGTGGCGAGATGCCTTTTAGTGACTATACTAAAGATTAGAGAAGTTATGTTTGTATGTAATTTTTCATACAGATATGTATTGCTAATGTTTTAGTTCTTAGTTTGCTGCACTTTTGGCAGTGTCCCAGATCAACACCCTAAGTCTTTGAGGAGAGAGGCAAGACAGCAAGCTTACAAAGAGAATATACAGGATACCAATAAATTATGAGTCTTAATTAAATTCTCCCAGGGTAGGGGCAGTGCTTGGCTTATTAAACCGTATTAAATTAAATATTATTGAATTCCTTTGCTGTAGCAGAGCCTTACTTATCTGCATTTATGAATAGCTCCTGTACATATTGATGTAATATATTTCAGTATATTTTAAACCTTTTCTTGTATTTGTGATAGAAGTAAATACAACCTTTGAAAGGGACATTGTTATGTAATTAGTCCCCACACTTGTGATTTGGTACAAAAATGGAATATCTTTCATTAAGTAAAAAGAAATACAGCATTTCTCTGAGAAATTAAAACACCCACTTCTATTGAACTTATTTATACACTTTTGTTGTGTTTTCTTTAGTGGAGCTTATCCTACTTGAAAATTATCGTAACTGGAGGTTAAAGTAATTGCACTTCTAAATTTATTGCGCCTTCAGGCGAACCTTTAGAACAGTTTTCTTATGTGTGCTGGGACTTGTGTAGAATGATTCCCAGGATGGTAGAGCTTCAGCTTGTTCCTTTGGAACACCCACTCCCTCTTGCTGCACCAAGCAGATAGCTGGCAGAAGAGAATGATGCCCCACTATTGGCATATACCATAAGGAAAACTATAGGGCTACGTCTAGACTGGCATGATTTTGCGGAAATACTTTTAACGGAAAAGTTTTTCCATTAAAAGTATTTCCGCAAAAGAGTGTCTAGATTGGCACGGACGCTTTTGCGCAAAAGCACTTTTTGCGGAAAAGCGTCCGTGCCAGTCTAGACGCGCTTTTGCGCAAGAAAGTCCCGATCGCCGTTTTAGCCATCAGGGCTTTTTGCGCAAAACAAATGTCAGCTGTCTACACTGGCCCTTTTGCGCAAAAGGGACTTTTGCCCGAACGGGAAGGGCAAAGTATTTCCGCAAGAAGCACTGATTTCATACATTAGGAAGTCAATGCTTTTGCGGAAATTCAAGCGGCCAGTGTAGACAGCTGGCTAGTTTTTGCGGAAAAGCGGCTGATTTTCCGCAAAAACTGGCCAGTCTAGACGCAGCCTAGGTGTTCTGACTAATATCAGTCAACAAAAAAAGGAAGACTGTATTTTGGAGAGTGGGGAGTTAAGGAAGGGATGACAAGGACCAATATTTGTAAATGGAAAAAGATAATCTGGTAAGAAGAGAAATACATGATTCTAGTTTTTGAGAATTTATTGCAAATAAATAACAGTTCTAAAACAAAAAAACAGTTAAGAAAATGTAACTGTTCTCTGGCATTCCTAAGGTCTGATGACTCATTTACTAGTGTGAACCTCCACTGGTAGGATTTTGTGTTGAAGTACGTTCAACAGTATAAGTCATAGTCAGTCCCAAATTGCTCTTTTTGGATATCCGTGGAGAAAACAGTTTTCTGTATATTCCTGAAAACTGAAACATGTATGTTTCCTGGTACACTAATGGATTCCTACAAAATCAGCTACATAAAAATTAATGTTCAATAAAATATTCTCTAGATCATTTATATAGTACTTTGAATTATTTCAAGTGTTGCACAGACCTCTAAGACAGGTCAGTATATTAAGGAATATATGATATAAATAGCTAATGTGCATACAAGGGAACTGAAGGTAGCGAAACAGTCTCAAGATAGCAGGGTTTTTAATGCTTTTCTTGTGTGTGTGTGTGTGTGTGTGTGTGTATATATATATATATATATATATATATATATATATATATATATATATATATATATATATATATATATATATATAACTGATGGTATCAGCTTGCCTATTGCTTTTGTAATCCTTGACTGTTTTCTTGTTCTGGTTGGTTGACTATTTTACTTTTGTTGAATGTAATGTATGGTAAGTAAATTCTACTTTTCTTTGGGCTGTTAATTTAAAAAAAAAACATGATCTAGTGTCCACCTTCCCTATACTGTAAGTGTACAGGAGTCCTGCAACCCTCCACATATTCCTTTTGGGTTAACCAAGATTCCCAACCCCCACTGTAGCAATATCATGAACTTGAAAAATATTCTTTTTTTTTTCATTAAAGAAACCAAAAAGATGATGACCAAAACGAGTGCTCAGTGTTCGAATCCATGGGACAAGAATAAGGGAACCTGGTGTTCTGGCCTCTTCCTGACTAGCAGCTACTTCCATTTTCTGATGGAGTTGGGACTCGGAGAAGCAGGTCTCAGTCCATGAGGCAGATGGTCTCGTGTTCTGATTTTTAATGCAGCGCAGCAACTCATTCTCTCTCTCATTAGACTTCTTAAAATTAGAATACATTTTAAAAAGACTCGTTTTAAAAATAACCTTTTTTAGTTACAGGTTTTGAAATTATGCTAGCATGGGTTACAAATCCCCATTAAATGGTAGGAGGAGGACACTGGTTATTTTTCTGGAATTGACAGATTGCTATCTTTATGTAGTTCACAATAAATGATCACTGTGATTTGCCTGCCTCTCTTCAGGCCAGTAATCTGGATCTGTATGTCAAAAAAGAAAATCCTTTGCTCTTGGTAGAGTGAAGGATCAACACTTTCACTAACATTAGTTTAAAGGATATTTTCTCATGTTGAATGTTAAGGTTTGTTGGAGTTAGGTTCATAGTACTATACTTATTTGCTCATCCCAAGATACTTTTATTCATAGATTCCAAGGCCAGAAGGGACTATTGTGATCCTCTAGGCTGATATCCCATAAAACACAGGCCATATAACATTCCCAAAATAATTCATAGCATATGTCTTCTAGCAAAACATCCATTCTTGATTTAAATTGTCAGTGATGGAGAGAATTCACCATGACATTTGGTAAAGTGTTCCAATGATTAATTACCCTCACTAAAAATGTGTGCCTTATTTCCTCTATGAATTTGTTTAGCTTCAGCTTCCAGCCACTGGATTGCATTATACTTTTCTCTGCTAGATTGAAAGCCATTATATATTCACTTCTCATGTAGATACTTATGCTATATACAGGGGGCCCCGCTATAAGTTGCCCTGGTATACATCTGTTCCACACTAAAGTCGTTGACGTTTCTAGGAACTGATGCATTATAAGTCCTCCCATTCCCCGCTATAAGTCATGCGAAACACTCCCCCCAGTTGGATTAAATGGAAGTCAGCCACGGGAAAAAAATTCCCCGCTTTAAGTTGTTTCGCTATAAGTCCAAGTTTTTTGGAACGTATTTTGGACTTATAGCGAGGACCCCCCTGTAATAATTTCTCCCCTAAACCTTCTACTTGTTAAGCTTAGATTGGGCTGTTTGAATCTGTCATTATAAAGCATGGTTTTTTTAATCGTTCTCCTGGCTCTTCTCTGAATCCTCTCTGTTGCATGGTGAGTTACCATATTTCCTTTATACCCAGTCTTAAATCCACTGAGTTCTTAATGCATTTTATTTTCTGTATTCTGTTCATACATCCTCTTTTCTCAGAAGAGAAATACAGTTAGTTATTAAAGTTATCTTAAAACTAAACCTCTAAATTCATAAATTACAGCTTGAATATTGCATTTTAATTTATTTATTAAACTGGTAGGGACAGTTGCTAATGCCACAACACATTTGCCCAATTATAGTTGAAGTTGAAAAATATTTGAAAATATTTCTAGTCATCATATGTTTTTATTTTAAATTTTCAAAACAACTGTGCCAGATTTTGTCATTTGACTTAAAATTTTTAACAGCACACTTTCAACTCGTTAGAGTAAAATTAAACATGCTATGGTGACACCTATAATAAAATATTAAAAAGTTAATTTCCTGATGATTCCTGTATCTGAAGGCCAAAAGTTGTGTACTTGCATGACACAGTTTTCCAACCACTTCCCTGTAAGTCAAGATCATTCGTTACCTTTGCAATTCTTGTAGCCCTTTGTAATCTGACATCTTTTCAAAGCATTCTGAATTATTTTAATGTTGACATACTAAAAACTTCATAATATGATACGAGATTGAATGTCTGAATAAAAAAAACTGCTAGTGATCATATTCGAAAAGGCAACCAAAAAACCCAAACAGATGCTTTTTTCTATATTACTAGTGACTGTTAGGGACGTTAAAATGAGATTAATCAACTAATCAAATAGTCGATTGAATTTCCATTGACTATTCGATTAGTCAGTAAGGGCGCTTCCGCTTTGAAATGTACTAGAGCCCCAACAGGGACTCTTGTACATTTCAAAGATAGAGCACCACTGCTGTACCCGTACCTCCTCCCATGGAGCTGGAGGGAACCAGCTTTTAAGCCAGCTCCTCCCAGCACCCCTCCTGTTCCACCCCTCCCCCACTTTGCTGCATCTTTCTGATAGAGGCAGCGAGGGAGGAAGGGAGAGGTGACTAATAGACTAGTGTGTTGACTATCCGATAAGTCTTTTCTTATCAGATAGTTGGCTAGTTGATTAGTTACTTACATCCCTTGTGACTGTATTACAGAAATTTTACATGAAATACATGCATTCTTTGTATGGGGTTTTTTTGTTTGTTTGGTTTTTTTAAATTTAACTCAGCAAAGGCACTGGAAAGTTAATATGCATTTTACTTTCTTATTAGAGTTTGGGTTTCTACATCTGCAGAGAAATATTAAAGTAGAATTTTCGGTTAACATTCTTCATACTCCCTCCTTTTAAACTTTCCTGAACTTATATAAGTTCAAATAGGTTTTGTTTATTCAGAAAACTAAAGTTCTAGCAAATTATAGTGTCTGTTTAAATCACATTCGTAACTTTCCAGATCAGAAACTCAGCACCTTTTCTGATAGAAGCAAGCAGAATACAAGTCCCTACTATAATCATCTCTGAAGTGTCAGTTGTTTCCTTATCATATTAATGGTGTTGGGTTTGTTAATATATATATTTTTTGGCAAGCGTTACATTTCTCTTGGCTACTTCTTTAGTGGCAGAGAGAACCTGGAAGAGGTTTTGAAGGCCCAGTTTATTATTTTTTATTAATGTTGTTCAGCCCACTTCCACCAATGGTCAGTTTAAAATAATATTGTTCCATTTTCTTCTTTAATGTAATCAGTAATACCTAAAGTTATTAGGGCATATTTGAAGGATAATATTTCTAAATTACTTTCCCTTTATCTGTTTAAAGCTGGAGTGTCTAATGCAGTTAGTGAGAGCTGGCGCTACTGTAAATGCCTGTACAACACGTTTTGCGCAAACACCAGCCCATATTGCTGCTTTTGGAGGACATCCTCAGTGCCTGATCTGGTTGATTCAAGCAGGGGCCAACATAAACAAGCAGGTATGGATTAATGTTGTGTTTAATATTTGTTTAGTTTTTAAAAAATACATAGGCCTGAATTCACAAAGGGACATTGCTGTGGTGCTGAGCATTGTCGTGTCTAATTTCTAGGTACCTAAAAAGTCACAGGAATAGGAGATGCCAAAATCCACGCAAAAGAAATGCGGGGAAGATAGGCATCTTGGAAAGAAATTCTAGAAAATTAGCTGGCTAGGCAAGGAGCCACTTAAACTAACCAATGGGAGATGCGAATGAGAGTGGTATGTTAAGCCCTGGCGTTTTCATAGATCTCCCTGCAGCCTGGATGTAGGTGCCCGTCTCTGCTAGCAACCCACCATGAGAGGGTGAAGTGACTCTAAAGCCTAGTGGTTAGTGCACTCGCTTAGAAAGTGGAAGATCCAAGTTCTAGCCCCACTGCTTCAATAACTTCTTGGCCAAAGCTTCAAGACAAAAGATTGGGATAGTCTCACATCAGAATGTTCCATAGCTCAGGGATTAGTGCACACTGCTTAGAGGTGGGAGACGTATCTTCAAATCATTTTTCCCCATCATGCAGAGTGGGTAATTGAATTTTAGTCTCCCACATCCCATGCTGACTGCTCCAGTCATTGGGCTGAACATTATGTGGATGTCATCATCACCTCCTGGATTTTTAATTGTACCACGTACTATAGATATCCTCTGAAGATACATACTGGATCAGGCTCCAGACACAAGATAGTGATTTGCCTGTCTCTCCTTGTCAGTTTGTGAATTGCTGTTAGTCTTAGGTGGGAGTGAGATAGAGAATCTGCCCTTGGAAGAAACAGGTATCTAGGGAACAGTTATGCAAAACTTAGGCACTGGATACATTTTGGTGCCTACCAGTTGGTTTAGTAGTTTTATGAGTTGCAGTGAGGCCTAAAAAATGGGAGTTAAGGACGTAAGTACCTTTGTGGATCTGGGCCATACTCCTTTATAAAAGATAATTTGGAAAAGTTTTAATTATTTGTATCTCAAGCATTAACTGTAGAAAGCAGAAGTATCTTACAAAACAAGATTTGTAAAGAAATTGACAGTTATGGTATTTTAACTTAACTGAAGATTTGAAGAACTCATTTTTCCAGTCCAAGATTTGCGATATGGTTGCTATTTTCAGTAAAACTGTTTTTATCAAGTTGCTGTAATGTTGGCAGAATGACCATAATTCTGTTGTTACGTTCTTATCTGTTTAAGAGATGCATTTTAAGTCAAGCTACTGTTTCTCATGGAAACCACCAATCCATCTGACATAATTCGATCAAAATTAAAATTGGTATTAATATGAGCTGATTGAGATTATTTTAGGTATACTTGTTTTCATGTTTCTCTTCCAAGGCTAATGGTCTGACAAAATTCTACAATTTACTTTTAAAAACAATTGGAAGAGAACACATTTTTCTTCTTCATAATATGGGTGAAAGAAAATAATTTCTATTCTGGGTTGGATAATCTTTATTTCTGTATTGTATGGCTGGACTAAGATTTATTCATGGGTGGAGGATTGATTAATATAATATGCACTTTCTTAACAGTAATAGACATGCCATAATTACAGATATATACTGTTATACAAATTGCAAACAATGTGCTTATTAATGCACAGCAAACATGACCTTTAGGGCAGAATAATGTGCCATGTGTATTTTAGCAGTAATTTAAACATTATATTGCTATGGAGTAACAGTGAATTTATATATTATTCTATACACTAAAAATCTATAGTGATGGATCAGAAATTTTGTAGTTGCCTTGTAGCCTACATAACTATTCTCTTAAAAAGAGGTGTTATTTAGTATCTGTTTATGCCGTAAAATATTTCCCATAAAATAAGTAGGATGTGCAAATACTGTCAGGTAAATCTGCTGTAGAACTTCTAGTGTAATTCTCTTAAAAAGTTTGCACAGTTACAATGACTTTCATTTTTAGACTTTAAAGTTGTATGTGACTATTTTAATTAGGGATGTTAAACTGTGTAGTTGACTAATCGTGTAACAGCTGACAATTTCAGAAGTTATACATGGGGCCGCAGCCAGCTACCTGGGAAACGGTGTGCACCTGGCTCCCAGGGCACACCTGCTCCCGCCTTGCACTGCTGCCTCTTATACAGAGACAGCAGTGTGGGGTGGCAGTTGGTTCCCCAGGAGCCAGTGCATGTGAGCAGCTCTGACTGAGTACCAACTCCTGCTTGCCCCTGGGAGCCAGACTAAGAGCTGCATGTAACTGTTTGGATAACCGGTTATCCATTTAAACATCTACACTCTTACATCCCTACTTTTTAATATCCAGATGGTCTTGATTATTAAGATGAATGGGGTAGGAGAGCATTCACCGAGATTATATCTTAGTGTGTCTTAATAGAGAAAGGGCAGGGAGGGAAAGAAGTTAGCTTTTGCCTTGAGAAAAAACAGTGCTATGATTGTTTCAATGACACGTGAACAAGTCTTACAGAAAATACACAGTGGCCTCTGGAGCTGTTCTCAACGTGCTTTTTGTTGTCACTAAAGGAGCTTAATTAGACTCTGCTATAACTAAGCATACTGAAGCTAAGAAGTGAATTTTCAGGCTCACAACTTTATTATCCAACTAGCTTATTTGCTTGTCTCAGTTTATTGTGGTGAGTCTTACCTTGTAGTAACAGAGTCCTAGAAATGGTCTGAATAACAAGTGCTTTTCTTGCCATTGAATTGTACTCTTTCTGCAGCTTATTGGGCATTGGAAAATGGGTTTTGTTCTCTCTGTTGACCTGTTCTGTTGGTAATCTATCCATAGTATTGTACCTAATAAGAAAATTCATTAGTTTTCCTTTAAATAATGATCTCAGATGTTCTTCTGAAAGAAGAACATTTACTTGCTAGTTTTCATAATTCAGGGTGGGGTTTTTTTGTTTTGCTTTTGTTTTTTTCCCCCTTGAGTTCAGGGATGGGAAATGACTGTTGTCAATGGCAATTGGGTTGTTTTCCAGTCTGACGTAAATTGTAACATGCTTGAGATTTTTCCTCATAATATAACAAACAAAACCAATCATCTTCTGGCTAAAAATAATGGTAAACAATTTCATCACTTCAGAAGAGTGTTTGAAAAGTAGCAAATGAATAATAGTTAAAATTTAAATTTTGCCACTTTCAGTACGGATTTTATTGTTAAACAAATGCTTTAAATAAGCAAAATGATTGTATTTTCTGTAATCCACTACATGTCTGTAATTAGGATGGCATTATGGGCCTCTGCTCCATAGTCTGAAATTTTGGAGGGATTTTGTTTGGGACAGCAGGGAAAAGAAGCCCCTTGACCGATCTAAGGAGCACACCTGTTCACTCCTTTAAGACATTAACCCCTGTCATGGTCTGTAAAGGGCACCAGAGCTGATGAGTAGGTCAGTATCAAAGCCTATTGGCTCCTGTGCACTTAAGGGCTTACAAGCTTCTTCCTAGCCCTGGGTGCTGTTCTGCACTGGAAGAAAAAATCCCCACCTTCAAGCAGGCTGGATTTGATTTAAATCAAATTGATTTAAATTACTAGTTGAGAAGACTTGATTTAATTATGGTTTTCTACTTTAAATTACATTCTTGTTGGTTGTTATATCTTTAATACATATTCTTCAGAACTCCGAGATAGATGTAGGTTTCATTTTTGGAAGGTACACACTATACATTTTTAAACTGATTTATTATGAAAATTTTTCAGATTAGCTTTACAGCTATATTAGAAAATTAATGATTGTTTGGTTATTTCATTTATCAAAGGTAATTGAAACAGATATTTATGAAGTTCACCTCCCAATGACTATCTCCAGATCAACAGGTTAATCATTAATATTTGGAGGATTTTCTTGCCATGTTGTATTAGAAGGGAGAATATCACCAGACCGACATTTAAATTGTTTTATTTAACTAAAACAGCAACGTTATGTATTCCGCATTTTTTTCTTCAACAGCAAAAATATATTACCACAAAACATGCATGTTAATTTTTTAATTTAGTTAAACATTCACATTTTTTTAAAATCAGATTTGTTTTTGTTAAAATTGTTTTTAACTAAAATAGTTGATGGTTTTTTTTAATTAAATTGACTCTGTCAGCCAGATCAACATGAAAAACTTAAAATATTGGCTTTTTTGATTAACTCAGTCATCTTCATTTTCCTGTTCAGAATCTGGAAAAGAAAAATAAGCTTTCCTACTTTTTCAAATCCCAAACAATTTCTCAGTTTGGAATGAATTAGTCCAGAAGAAGAAAATATTCTTTTTACACTAGTAGAAGCTACTGCTGTTTAAAAGTGAGATTATCACTTCAACAGTCTCTGAATCTAAGTGCTCAAGTGATTTCCAGTTCACTGGTGTGACTTTGTATAAAAAAAAAATATTTCTTGAATGGTTTACCCTTAGCTTTGAAGGTTTTTTCTTGGTATTATGGAGGGATGATTTCTGGGTGCCCATGTTATAGCCAGCTCCTCTTCAGCAGTTAAGGCTTGTCCCTGACATGGAGTATTGAGAATTAGGGATGTTAAGTAGCGGTTAATTAGCTAATTGAGTAGTCAATGGAATTTCCATCAACTACTCAATTAGTCAAGGCAGGGGGTGGGGTGGGGGAGGGCATTAGCTACTCCACTTGCAGCTCTGCAGTATGAAGTTAGTAGGAGCTGTGCAAGCAGGCAGCCTGGTTCATACTACATTTAAACTGCAGAGCCACAATGAGGTTAGCTCCCAGGGCAATGCAAGCTGGGACTGAACAGTCCCGGCTTGTACTGGCTCCACGGCCACTGCTGTTCTGCCTTCCCTGGCGCCCCCCCTCCCTCCACACACACCATGGAGACTGTGCTTTTAAGCCAGCTCCCCCCAACACCGACTCCTGCTTTCTCCCCTCCCTCCTTGCTACCTCTGATACAGAGGCAGCAAGGGGGGAGGAGGAAGTGAGTAGTTGAGTAGTGACTTGACTACCCGATTAGCCTAAGCTGATTACTCAAATAGTCGCTTACATCCCTGTTGAGAATATTTGCAAGTAAAGGAGCTGGAGATAGTGCTTGTCCCTTTTTTTAATGCTTATAATTTAACTCCATCATTGCATATTTCTCTTTTTAAGATCTTATTCTTAAATGAGATTTCCTTCCAAATTTCGACAGCATCAGCTATAAAACAATTATTTCCCTGCAATATGTTCAGAGCTGCAGAAATAAGTTTCAGGGTCCTCAGCATGTTTTCAACATTTCTCGTAAGCCCAATGTTGAGAACTTTGGCTTTGACATTTATTTTTCATGATTTTGTTCACAAATGGTCATCAGATTAGGCCAGTTCTTCATATGGTGTTCAAAACAGTCCACTACTGAGTTCCATTGCATGTCATGTGGGAGACTTTGCTTGATTCCTACTTTTTTCAGAGCAGCTTCTGCAAAGTGGTTGTTAGGAAGTGTTTTGCAACTTCAACTTCAGTGTTCCAGAAATAAGGGCTAAAGTCTTGAGCTAGGAGGTGCATCAAATGAGCACTGCAACCATATGTTATTCTCTTCGGCCTCTTCACTCTTTTACATTTTTTTTTTCTGATCTTGGGCTAGGGATGTTAAATTGTGTTTAATCAGCTAATCGATTAGTCGATGTTATTTCTATTGACTAGTTGATAAAGCAGGGAAACTGCAGAGCCACAGCGGGGTTAGCTCCTGGGGTTGATCCTGGGAGCTAACCCCGCTGCAGCTCTGCTTTTTAAATGAATTAAGAGCCGCTGAGGTTCTCAAGTGTGAGTTCTCAATCATATATAAAGGAGAGTTTGTTGCATAAACAAACGAGGGATGTGAAAGTGTAACTGTGTAACTGTTTAACCAATGAGCCTGGGCTCATTGGTTAATCTTCCCAGTTACATGCAGGCTCCCAGTATATGCAGGGAGCCAGCTTAAAAGCCAGTTTCCCTTTGGGTCAGTTTTCATGTTTAGTCACATGCTATCCTGGCATCTCTCAGAAGTTAGGCTATTTACATACTGATGAGTTTGCATTGACACTTAAAGCACACTTTGATCAGGAGTCCTTTTGGAGAGGAAGACCATATGACTTCCCCAATTGCTCCTGGGAGTTTCTCAGCTTTTCTGTCTCCAAAGTTGCTATTTCAGAAGTTTTTTCACACCCAAGAGATGTATCTATGAAAATACAAGATGATACAACTAGTTAATGCTGACATTGATCATCTTAACAGATAGAATGGGGATTAGGAATGAAATACATGGCGGGTAGGAATTGGAAATTGCTGCAGTGCAGGAAATGCAGAGTGAACAAGAACTTTGCAAAGATTAGTAAGGGGAAACAAAACAAAGGGCAGGAATAATGGTGGCTTAAAGGGATGCATGTTTCTCACTGAGTGATAACTACAACACTAAGCACTGAATAAAAGAACCAAACACCTACTTCAAGCCCTTATCCTCCTCATAATCTCTGTATAATTAGTAATGTCAGTGGTAGATGTGTGGCACTTATGGGAAGCATGTAGTTCTCAATTATAGTGTGGGCCCACAGATCATAATCGCACACAGAATTCAGCCCTCTCCTACAAATGACATTGACATCCTTGTAGTAGATTGACCTATCAAACTGCAAAAACATTTTGGGGAGGAGTTAGGGGAGGGTTGCATGAAAGAGAAGCAGCATTTTTGCTTGCTCCAGTCCTGATTTGGGCCTCTGAGCACTGCTGCGTCACTAATGGATGATGATAGCCTCAAAGAAGGGTCATTCCTTAATTTACATGGCGTTCGTTTCCTTATGAGGTAATTTTGCAATACTGTTAAAGTAGCTGGGAACTAGTCATGAATGTGACCATCTACCTTTACTTAATTCATGTCAGGAAAAAAAACACTGAATAGAAATAATGTGATTTTTTTTTTTTTTGAGAAGTTATACCTAACAAAATGTGCTTTGTCTTTGCAGGATTATGTTGGTGAAACTCCTATTCATAAAGCAGCACGGTCTGGTAGTATGGATTCCATAAGTGCCCTTGTAGCTCATGGAGCTCAAATAGAGTAAGTGAGGTTTTTTGCTTGGTTGTTGTGTGTCTAACTAACAGGATAGTGAACATAGATACTAATAAACTGAAAAAAATCAGAACAGCACTCATCTTATTAAGATACCTTCAGATTGACATGTTCATTTATTGTAAAACAAGATTTTTAACATGTCTAGTAATCAAAAAATTGGCCTTGAGGTGATATCAATCAGTGCAATACATGAAACACTGAATTAATGTACATTTGTTATTAAAACCATATTTTTTACACCTCTGTAAAATGCCCCCAAAATGTTACATCTTGTCTATTATATAGTTATTTTACAACATGTTATATGTTTGTAACAATGAATAAATTTAAAAAAGATCTAGAACAGATTTATATGCCAGATAAAGCTTTCAGTCAGCTATTAGTGTAATAATTTTTATTAGTATATGTTGTATATTTGCACTGTTAAATTTTTTCTTTAAAGGTTTTTGTACTTCACAAACATTCAGAAAATTTCACAAACTTTTGCAACTTACAGCATGGACAAAATGGATGCAGTTTTCACCTAGACATGTTGAGTATAAGCTCTGCGGCTTATAATAATGTAAATACTTTAGCACTTTATTTATGATTAGAACTAGCTCTAATTTAAATAAGTAGTGTTTTTTGTATTTTAACCTGCAATGTGAATATTTGAATTATACGTGAAATAGAATCATAGTTCATTTCTTGTTCAACCCTTTGGTTTCCATGTTACTGTTTTTGTAATGCTGCATCAGTGAAATCTGCCTTTTTTTGTATATAGAGTTCAGAAAGTATAATTTGCAGGTTAATAATATTAAGCATAACTGTCTTAATTTTTAATGTAAACTATTAAATTGTTATACAAACTCTTATTAGATTTTGACACATTACTTGAAATCAAACTTATTTTTATAAATATCCATTTTGAACTGAACACTCTGAAAGTGAATGCTTGAGACAACTTAAATTAAAATTTACTGTGGAATTGAGGAAACCTTAATTATCATCATCAATTAGTATGTGACCATTTGATTTTGTAATGGTCAGAAAGAATAATGTTAAGTGGTAAATAACTTTAAATAAATAAGATTCTAGAAGCAAAATTAAACTAATGGTTAGCTCTAATAGGAGTTTTCTTTTATGAGCAGTACAAGTAAGAAAGCCTGCTCTAACTTTAAATCATTGAATTAATCTTTCCTGATATTGACATGTCATTGTGCTGTGTAGGCAGAATATTGTTGTAAGGTTTTATAGAGGGCATAGAGCATTGGCCAAAGCTATTTTTGGTCTTTCTAATGTAATCTAAAATGCAACAGAAATGTTGCCATTTTATGGCAATTTGATGTAATAGATTACCAATTTCGTGTCTCTGGTATTTCATTATTTAAACAGTGCCTTAGGTGTTCTGTGGGACTGTACAGGCAGGTCCTGCCATAAAGAGATTATAGTCAAAGACCTCAGTTTTTCAATCTGATTTGCTTCTGTGACTTAGTCTTCGTGGACCCTAATTGAATGCCATCGGAATCTGTAAAACCCACATGTCTATAGATCAGTTTCCAGGATTAATGCTTTAATTTGATTCATCAGTTTCATATAGAATAAAATCCTGGCCCAAGAAAACTCAATGAGAGTTTTGCCATTAAGTATAGGGGCTGTGATTTCACCTATAAGTATAGTTTTTTTAAGATTTAAATGCCAACAATTAAGCCATATCTATATTTAAACACCTAAAAGGGGCATTGATTTTAGGCATACAGGTTTGACTCTGGACCCCCTAGTTAATGTCTCATAGATTATGTAACTCCTTGAAAATGCAGAGTGCCTTAAGAATTACATTTTATTCACATCTATTCTGTGTCTTAAAGAAAAAAAAGGCTCTTCCCATTATAGTATACTAATGAATTCAACCATGGCTATAGTAATTAAAGTGATTATCTGGGATCAAAAGAAGTTTTATTTTTTTAAATATAGAATTAAACACAAAGAATCAAATACACAGGTGATGAAAGCAGCTCTAATGTCTCTGGTTTTAGCTAACTGTGCCCACAGGTTCTGGTGGTGAACTTATCCCTTTGTTCATAGTAATTTGCCACTTTTTTTTGGTTTTTCTATAAATAAATTATTGTTTATTTCTTTATACAGTGTTTTTGTTACTAAAACTGTAGTTGCATGAAGATGCAGAGAAAACAACTATGACCGCAGATAGGCAAATATAAAGACACCTGATATAAACAGGTATACAATGTACACTGAATTTAACATTATTTACTTGTGTTTTATGGGAAGTAACACAAGGATACAAAGATTCCATTGTTTCATTATGGACTACCTTGATGAAAATATTATACTACTACTAGTAGTACCTAGTATTAAAGACTGATAATTGAAATAGTGCTCTTTTAAAATTGAGAACAAAAGCAAACTTGGGTTACCACAGTTTTTTATATGTTTTTACACTATTCTTATATTACTCATTCAGTTACATTGGGAACTAACTAATGCTGACCGTATTTAATTTTATCCTTTCTGGGCAGGTGACAACTTTAGTTTGAATACATTTTACTTACTAGAAGTTCTTCAAGTATACTTTATTCCCACCTTGTTAGTTCGCCATTTCTATAAAATACATCCAATATGTTGCAGTCTAAACTGAACTAAGACTTGCATTATGTTCCTAATTGATGAAAGAAAATATGGGTCTCCATTCCTGTGTAAATTTTTAATTGTAAATCAATATTAAATGTACACTCTAGAAAATAGTTTGACCTTTTTTGGTGGTATTTGCCTTCTCATTTTAGCTGAATCATATTCTGTGCACAGTATGTCCTACATCTGTAAAAAGGATTGCTTCTAACTATGGTATACATGGACTCTTGAAGAGGGGAAGCAGGTGGTCACAATGAGTGAAAAGGTTTGCTTTGTAACTGATTATGAAAGTGGATAATACTTTTTAAAGAAATCCATTGTAAGTGCTGTATTTTCATTAAAATAAAATGGTATGATAGCATAATTTGTTGAAATTGTGCGCATTGAAAAATAATGATGAAACCAATGTTCAGAAACTCTACAAAGAAAAGAGTTCTTGGTGCCAGGTTTTCTTTTGCCCTTTTGATGTATGTTTTCCAGACTTAAATTTATTTGATATTATAAAAATGTACTGTTTAGAAGATATTGCACTTATTAAAAATACCCAAATATAAATGCTGAACAGGCATTGTTGAATAAATAAGCATATCTGCTATAATAATTTGAAATGGTTTCTGGCACATTACACTTGTGCTTCACATCAGCGCATTTCTGATCACATCATTCTTTTTCCTCTTTGTATGAATAGTTCACACTTCTGCAACTGCCATTTGAGCAGCCACAGTACTACTTCCATCAATCCAACACAAGAGTGAGTCATTGAAGAGACCCTCTGCCAGGGCCAGTTCATCTATATATCCTGCTAAGGGGGCGAGAGAATCTTGAGGTCATGATGTGGTTTGATAATGTTCATTCAGATGAACATACTAAATCTTGCTAAGGGCAGTTATTTTGCTTAACTCAATAAAGGAAGAAATTCCACATTTTTTTCCATACCATATTCTTGAAATATTCCAATATGTTGTTCAGGGTTCTTGAATACCAGAATACAAGAGAGAGCTGCTGCATTTGTTGGAATTAAATCTTGTAGAAAAATAGTATGTCATGCTAGGAAGCTGTCAAAGCCTGGTAGTCATGCACCAGCACTATTGTTTATGGCTGTTAGAATTACAGAGGAAAGCATGTTATGTTCTCCCTGGCTTGTGATAACTTAATTTGGTGTCCAAAGGAAGATATTCAAGAACTGAGATAGACATGTCAATGGACAAAGTCAAAATGAGACCAGTGGAATTTGAAACTGTGAAATCATTAGTGCATCTCCTTCTGTTAGGTGAGGCTTTATGCATTCACTTCTAGCTGGCACAAAGATTTCAGCTATTTTCTCACCAGAATTGTTTCTTGATCTATTGATTATATATTAATTCCCAGTTAGCATTATGTGGTTTGACAGAGGTCATCCTCAAGCTGGAAGAGAGTTCTCAACATAAGAGCCCTGATGTGGACAGGAAAAATACACTTATGAAGGGCCTTTTGATTTTGTAATATTTTTAGCAAGATCGCAAGCACTCCAGACCAGTAAAGGAGATAAAGATCATTCAGAATGGTCAAGACTTCTAGCATCTGAACATTCATATACTCACTGATCCTTTGCAGAGAAACCCAAAGTGTCAGTAATTTTCCTATCTTCATTGCTGTCATCACCAGTGAATGTCATCCTTTTTGTCTCCCGAAGCATGCAGGCCAAAATGTAGTTTTTATAATGTGTTATCCTGATACCTACTGTGCTTTAGTTCCTTCTCCTTATTTGAACTTCCACGCCCCTACTTTCTAGAGTGCTCTGTTTATCATAGGCTAACTTATTTGTTCCCTTCATTAGGATTTAGATGACTCAGTCACCATAGTCACTTGTGACTAGCATGTTGCTTACACTCTGTCTGCGAAATCCCCAAAATAATCCGTTTTTACTTGAACATTGCAAAACATAATTCCTAAATATCAGCACTTTTACACATTCTTGATGCAGCATTCAATCTTATGACAACTTGTGATCTAGGGTCAGTTACTGGATATGAACATTATTTGCTTTTGTCAAGTATTTCATGAATAGTTTAATTTTAATGACAGATTCTTCTACATCCTTTGAGAAGCCCTCTATGAAGGAAGTATCTAGCTACATTTGTTGTCATATTCTTTTTCAGGCGAAATCTAGTTTGACATTTTAATTATTATGTCCTTTATGATTTCCTTAGCTCTGGTACATACTGGTAGATACGTTTCATCTTGCCTTCATAAATTACTCAAGATTTCTAGTTTTTGCTCTTTAGAAATTTGGATTTAATGGTGACAGATACCTTAGTATAAAAGACTAGGTTATGAGATTTCTATGTGTCAGTTTCTTCTGCATCAGTTTGGGGGGGAAAAAATCAAGATTTCTCCTTTCATTGGACACTCTGCTTTGTGAAGGAGTTCCTGAATCCTATACAGATCTGTTCCTGTCACCTAATAAATATAAAGGTTTCAAGTACATGAAGTTGTTTGTTTATTTTTAGTCTCTTAGACTCCTAGTGCTCTGTAGCATGTACCCACTGTTGCATTTTTAACATTGTTTCCTTACCCAGATAATTTAACTAATATTGCTTTCATTGTTGAATAGGAGCTTGCAATCATTAAGTGTTCTTGATGTTAAATGCTTTTCCTATACTACTTTTTCTCAATAGAGTAGACATGACAGTACTGCCACTCTCTGTAGAAGAATCATCCTACTAGTTTTGTAAAGTCCACTAATCACATCCTGTACGTACTTCTTATTGATGATTTTCCATCTGACTGTCACTTTAAACACTTCTCAGCAGAATGTTTCACATTTATGGTAAGCTACTACACAGAATGTTTTCAAATGGAAGATCATCTTGTAGATACCTCCTTTCCAGACTCAATTACACACCTTCCTTGTGGCTTCTATGCCTCTGGGTTACTTACAGTAATTTAGGATATTATCAAGATGATGCAATCAAAACCAAAATCTCTTGTTACACAGATCTTCATAAGGCCATTTTCAAGGAACTTTTTGAAAATAAGTACTAAAACCTTAAGTTTGACTCTATTCAATAGAGAAAGCAGAGCACTAGTTTAATATGCTCTTCAAGGCCTCTCTTGGTAAGTGAGGACTGTTTAATTTTTGACCAATGAGTGCTTTAAAGTTGAAAGCTTCCTAAGTCAGGACATTTCAGTCCATTAAGGCTGGAGGGTTATTCACGTGGATAACTGTACTAAGGATGTTAAATATTGGTTAATTTACTAGTCGAGTAGTCAATGGAACTTCCATCGACTACTCGACTAATAAATAGGCACTTCTGCATTCCTCCGTTTCAAAGGAGGAATGCTGGACTCCGCATGCAGTCTGGGGCCAGCGGGAAGTCCCACTCACTCCAGACTGCGCATGGGCATGCAAGCTTTGAAATGTACAAGAGTCCCCAGCAAGGGCTCGTGTGCATTTCAAAGCAGAAGTGCCCTCATGGAGCCCAGGATCAGATGGGGAGTCCCCAGCTGACCCTGGACTCCACACTGAACGCCACCTTGGTGTTTCAAAGTGGCAGTGCCAAGGTACAGCACTGCACAGCTGAGCCGTGGATCAGCTGTGCAGCGCTGCCGCTTTGAAGTATTCCCTCCCCCCTCATTGCTGCCTCTATCTAATGGGGGGGGGAGGGAGAATTGACTAGTTGCTGGCATTTGCTTATCGGATAGTCAACTAGTCCTTAACATCCTTAAACTGTACTCAAGTCGAAAACTGAAGGGAATTGGTGAGCCAAAAATGGCAGAAGACCTTTTTCACATCTGGAGTTATTTGGGTATCCAGTAATAGCAAAAAGTCCAGAAAAAACACTTGCCTCTATTATAAGAATTGGGTATTAGACATGTCTTTTCTGGTAGTGGCCTGTTCTTAAATGTGAGGCAGGACAACTGTAGTTACCAATATTATCAACTACAACAAAGATACTGTCAGAGAGAGAGCGTGTTTAAAGTCCATAAAAGAAAGTATGTCCACCAGCCAAGCCGCAACAGAAATCTTTTCCATGTGCCTGCCTGGAACTTAGCTGAAAAGGATGCAGTAATTGTTATAAGCCTAATTCAGTGTTTCTTAAACTGTGTTCCCGGGCACACCGGTGTGCTGCGAGGCAGTCGGAGGTGTGCCGCATCACAGTTCAAAATGGCCGCCCTCAAAGGGCAGCCGACCTCTTTTTTTTGTTTTGTTTTGCTAAAAAAAAAAAATCCTTTGTGTTCCTCATAAAATAAATAAATTATTGTTTGGTGTTCCTCGGTCTTAAAAAAGTTTAAGAAACACACTGGCCTAATTGAATTGTTAACTAGTTTCTCATAAACTTCTTGATCCCTTTGCTTCTAAAAGGGAGTTTAAATGTGGTGTGATAATTTGTGAGATTTTTTTCCCCCCTCAAGAGAAGTATAAGTACTTGCTGGATTGATTACTTGAAAGTACAGGTAGTAGGTTTCAAAGAATGTTGACTATCCTGGCTCTGGCTTCTAGAAATTCTTTGTTGAGAAAATGAACTTTGAGATGGCTGGTATTGGGCTTGTTCTACACATGCAGTTCTTCAGATGGACTAGTCCAGGTGAAGGTGAACTTTTCTATGAAATAAGTTGATAGTTGTAAGTAAAAGTGCTGGTTTCTTGAATCAACTGGAGAGACCTCAGGATTAGCAAGAGAATGGTGATTTGAAAACGTTCAGTAGAGTAGTACAGCCGCTCCCCGAGTTGCGAATGGTCGAGTTACGACCGTTCGCACTTACGACCAAAGCTCTCATGGAGAGGTCGTAAAGGCAGACCCCGAGTTACGAACGCGACCTGCGCTTACGAACAGCGCAGTCGCATGTAACTCAATGGGGTCCGAGTTGCAAACAGTTCGAGTTACGGACCAAGTGTTGGTTCGTAACTTGGAGAGCGGCTGTATTTTAGCAGCTGCTGTGTGGTGGAGAAATAAACAGTTGACCATGAAAATTAGGTTCAGGTTCTAACTAGCTATGTTGGTGGGCTTGTGACAATTAAGAGAAGGGGTAGAATTTGCTGTATTTGTTTTGCCAATATCCTCTGCCTGGTGTATGATTTTAAACTTGTACCATATTTCACTGCAGCCACTTTTGCTTTCATCTCTACAGGTAGTTTTGCCAGGTTTTGGTTTTGTCATATTTTTACCTGTAGTTGTAATTTTGTGTTCTCAACAGATTTGATAATGACAGAACCTTCTCCAGGGAAACAGTTGTCAAAGGAAAAATGTAGCAGTCACACCAACTCAGAAATTTTAAGTTTAATTGGCCAAAAAAAAGCTCTGAAAAACCTTGTGTGTCTGGGACTTCACTGGAGTTGGCAGAAGGCATCGCTTGCATAAAAGCCTGACAGAAATTTTAGCTCTGACAATAACTTATCTGTCCACTGTATAGAAAAGCTTTATAGGTCACTATTTGAGGACTATTGAGTTAGTTCCTTTTTTCTGTCTCTTATTATGTTAGTAGTATGTGGCAGTTTTGGAGGCAGGGCACATTTTAATTGGTTTTCTTTTGAAATTCTTATCATAAGTCTTTCTAGTTTTGAACCCAGAGGGTCTTTTGTCTGCCTAACTGTATATGATCACATCCACTCATCTTGTTGCAAAAGGTATTCCAGTGCTGTCTGAATCTCTAAAAATCATTCCCCACAACTGGAAGCTAGTGTATCTATCATTTGGTTTGTAATTAACTGCTATTTATACAGTTTTGCATTGTATGTCTTTTTTTGCTTTCATTTGGCCAAAAAAAAAAGTTTCTCTAAGATGACCTACATCAGTCGTATAATTTGTTCTACTTCATGTCCTCAATTTTTATATTAAGTATTTCCCTTGGATATACTTTGTTTTCATATAGATTATTGTTCAAGGGAGTTCCATAGCACGATTCAGGCTTTCCGACATGAGAAATGTTCTTGTTTTAACTGTCTATCCATATGTTGCCATCAGTCTTCTCTCTGAATTGTGAGAAGTGTCGAGGTGAGTGTTGTTGAAAATCATGCACGGCCAGTCCTTGGTGGCATGTAAGAGCTCTGTTCTGCAGCAGCATTTTTACTTGGAAGCCTCTCCAGTTTGTGTTTTGTCTTGATTTTTGAAAACTGGATGGTGGTCTTTCCTGAACGGGTTTGAAAGTTATATGTATTTTTTCTTGCCTGAATATAGACACGAACATACACCTCTTGCAATATCTGCTTTGATGACATTTTCTTAGACTTATTTCCATAATGGAAGTGTTAACTTGAATTCCTAATTTGTCACTAGTCACTGAATAGCTGCAGCAATAATACTTACTGCCCTCTTCCTACTTGCTAATGTAGATGATCCAGTTTGACCTTGGTATTTGACATAGCAGAAATGGTGGTATTTTGTCAATTGCATTTGTATCAAGTTGTATTCTATCTGGAGCCTCGATTTCTCTTTTATTCTACAACTTCACAGTATTCTCCTGTGAATGTGCTTTGGGGTCATTTTGGCAAAGTACTGTGGTGATGCTGTAAAGGTTTTGTTGTTGAACAGTACTGTCTGCAATCTGTCTACAATTTGGGAAGTTTTTTTGTGGATTTTTTTGGGGGGGGGGAATGGAGGAAGTCTCTTCCATTATGGTACATTGCTTAGGTAAACAGATTACTACTTCGAAAACTATTACAGTTTCTTTTATCTTTGAATAGTGTTCATTGTGTAATACAGCATATGTGGAAAATCTGCAAATTACTTCTACTTGTTACCATACAGTTCTGTCATTCCCAGGATACTGAGACCTTGACGTAAATTAGTGAATGAGAATTGCTTTATTGAATGGCACTCCACTCCTCCTCCTAACACACTCTTTGTGGTGATGTGAGAAGAGATTGAGAATCTGGCCAATGATTCAAAAAGTTTCAAATTTTCATTTAAAATTCAACCTTTATTATATCGTGACACTAGTTGTGCAATGAAAACTTGGCACCAACTTCTCATTTCTGTGTATAAAAGCTCAGAATATATTTCTACCAAAACATTTCTCAGCTTTTTCAGCAAATCTCAATGCAGTTAATTAAGTCTTTATCCTTTTCTAGTACCACTATCTGAAGAACATGCATTTAAAAAAAATATTTTGCAACGTGGACACCAAAGGGTTAAAACATTTTAAGTTTAGTATTTTGAACATTTTGCTTTACAAACTTTAGACTAGTATACTGATGTCTGTAGGAAAAGATTTTTCTCTCTGTGAGTATATTTAGTGTTCAGATCCTTTTTTAATCCTAGTTTCTGCTAACTTTTGTATAAGCATATTACTAATTCATTTAAGATGCAGCATATTTGAATTTGAAGTAACTGAAGCCATGAATTGACCAGTAGTTTTTAGCCCATACTATTTAAATTTCATCAAAAGCACTTGACAATTAAATTGACTTCAGGATGCAAGTAGTAATGTTTAAAAGCCAGAAAGGCTCTGTATCTTGTTGTTAAGGTGGTCACATGGTGATGGCTTAAACACAATGACTGACGTGCTACAGCACTCTATGTATGTTAATGTAACTTTTAATCTTAATGTTGCCTGCAAATATGTGATCCCTTATGATGTAAGTTTCCTGTTTATGCACCATTGCCCGTTTAAATCAAACAGAAGATTCTGAAACTGTAAAAACTACACATGTCAATGTTTTACAGCTACGTAATTCGAATTGACTTGATTTTTTCAAGTAATCCTAGAAAGGGGGAGCATTCCATATAGAAACTGCTGAAACTGCCACAGGTGCTTCTCCGAAAACCTTACAGTTGTGGCATTGAATGTTCAGTATCGCTTCCTTTCTGCACACAAGGCATACTGTTGAGGTATTTGTTGCGGTGATTGGTTTTAATGCTAATCTAGGAATTCAGATTTAGAATCTATAGATTTGCATGCTTTTGCTTACCCTAATTTACAGTATCTACATTTTTATTTGTAAACTAACAATAAGTAAGTTGAGGTCAGTATTTTTTTAAGAGTATTACATTTAATATACAAAAACTGTGGTTTATTTTCCTAGATTGTCACATGGCATTAACAAAAAATAGGTGATGTGATAATCACTCTTTAAATGATAGTTTCAGGGAAATATATATATTTTTATATATATATACACATATATAATAAAGTTGGATTATTTTTTGTAGCAAACATCTGCTGTATTTTCCAAAGTATGTGACATTATAAGTGGAAGATTCTTTGAGGTTCATCTTTTAAAACTACTTACAATTATTAAACTCACTCTTTCTTCTGACATAGCAAAAAAACTGTTCACTTGCAAGAAAGAATTTGATACCAGGTTTCTTTATAGTGAATTCAGTTGCAGCATGAAGCTCTTCAAAAAGTAATGGGCTTTTACTGTGTCAGTTCTTCCTACAAATCTTAAGAATACATTTTATAAGCTGTATTGAGAATCTTTGTAATATTTCCAAGAAACGTAATTAACCTAAAATTCGTAACTTAGTATTTCTTTTGCACTCCAGGTTTTTTAAACTTTATATTTTAGAAGGAAGTAATTTTCAAAGCATATATTCTGGTCACTTGCCTAAGATGGATTGTATTTTCTTAGAACATTTTTAAGGAAAAAACGTAGTTAGAGATAACTAGCAGAAAGCAACTTTGTTAAAAATAGGTACCTTAAGATTCCTGGGTTGGAAGCTGACCTCTGGCTACCACACTCAGTTTGGTTAATGAAGATATTTTTATTGACTTCAATGATCTGATCAAATTCCCATTCATCAGCATGATTTGGAGCATTGTGGAAGTTATACCTTTATTCTTGTTTGTATGCTGCATCGTGGTCCTTTTAATAGCTGGCTTATATTGACATATCTCAAATGAATTGTGGCTCTAAAATGGTAGCCAAGGTGATATTGCTTAAAGGGGGAAAATGGAAACTCGGAACAAATGAGTGGAAAACCTAAACCTCTTTCATACCAAGAGAGGTCATAGTTCTGAAGACTCAATCTGTAGACATCTTTTGTTGCATGAAGCAAAATGATACGATGAAAGGGAAGAAGTCTATTGCTGAATGTTGTGCCTAGCATATCAATAAATGTCTTTGTCAAGTTGAAAGATTTAAGTGTTTAAATTCAAAAACGTGCACAATGCATGTATAAAATTTCTATATATTGTCAAATAGCACAAGAAATGTGAACATTTGTCATCCAGTTTTATGCATATTTATATTCTGCCTCTCATTAAATTAAATTTCTTTTGTTTCTTCATCTTATATATCCTCTTTCTGAGTTTTCTCTCTGCAATGTATTCATCCTTATTCTCCAGAGCAAAATATCTGTCTGTACATTGATCCAAGAATCTTGGAGAAAAGTGTTTGTTTTTCCCAATACTTGAAACATATCCATAAGAAAGAACTTAAATGTCTTATATGTTTCCAGGAATAAATGAGTTCCTTTTTAAATTGATACCAGATGTAGTAAATGCTGCGTGAATTGACCAATCTCAAATGGTCAATAAAGAGCCACACTTGACCCCATCTAAAGCTAACTAAAAGGTCCAGTTCTATACTTCTCTCAGTAGGGTAGATAGGCCAAAATGGAATTAGAATGTTCATGTCATTAGAGCTGTCATTTGTAGTTGTTTCCATTCTGAGCTTCTTCCTTCAGAGAAGTCTTCAGTTTCTTGGGCAGAAAAAAGGGTTGTGTGGGTTTGGTTTATCAGTCTTGGAAATTTCTTGCCTAGCATAAGTAAACCTTTAGATTGTCAACTTAATGAAGAAATTTTGATCATGCATAATATAGTAAAAGTTTGAGGAATATAACTTGCGGATGGCCTAGTCAACTTACGGTAACTTTGCCAGGCTAAATTAGTCCCATTCTTTCCACTTGACTTTTCTTCCCCCATTTATTATTTCTTGTTTGGATCCCTTCTATGAAAGGAATTTTGTGTTTTCACTCTCCTCTGAACCTTCTCAATTGGGAGCAAAGTCTCTGAAGGAAAACTGTATCTTTGTCTACAACCCCAAATTTCATAGAATCTGAGAAATATACGATTAGAAGGGACCTTGAGAGGTCACCTAGCCTAGCCCCCTGCACTGAGGCAGGACCAAGTAAACCTGAACAGTCCCTTAGTAACCTCCCTTGGAAACCTGTTCCAGTGCTTAACTATCTATATATTTAGAAAAAAAGTCCTAGTATCTATCTTAAATCTCTTTGTGGCAAGATATTAAGCCCATTGCTCTCTTTCTGTCTTTTTAGTGGACATGGATAACAATTTATCACTGTTTTCTTTATAACAGTCCTTAATGTATTTCAAGATTATCAGATTCCCCTCAGTCTTCTTTAGTCCAAATTAAACATGCCTAGCTTTCTTAGCCTATTCTATCCAGAAAAGTTTTCTAAAGCCTTCATCATTTTTGTTGTTTTCCTCTGGACTTTCCCTACATGTTTCCTGAAGTGTGATTCTCACAGCTGAACACAGTACTGTGAGTAGATGGGGACAGTTACATCCTGTGTCTTATGACCAGGATGGATTTTAAAAAATCAATTATTTAAAATAAAAAAACCCAGATTTTTATTTTTTTAAATATCAATAAAATGCTGTGTTTCTCATACTTAAAAATAATAGTTACAATTAAATCTTACCACAAACATGCTACACCTACACTTACAGTCTCATAAAAATGAATTAATGGCTCTAAACTGTCCAGCGTAACAACCAGCTCTGGCTCCTTGAAAGTTCTAGGCTTTCAATTTCTAGTCTGCTGAGAAACATGCAAAGACAAACACAGGCTAGATAGGATTGTTTGTTCTGTTCTTGTCTGATAGTGAGCCTGGTCCAAGCAGTGCATAGTTAGTTAAGATGTTGTCTAAAGATTGACACAGTATAAAGGAGAGGACAGAGGCAGCATAGAAAGGAACATTTGAATGGATTGGAAAGGAAAAGGGAAGACATTACTCAGCACACACATGCAACTTTCTATGTTCCCCCTACATTTTTTTTTCCATAGAAAAACTCATGGCTTCTGGGTGTAACAGACACCCTATCTGGGAATATTTTGAGGCCCGGCCCACACCACTTCCCACAACTCCCTTTCCCTGCAAACAGCAGAGCCAGTGGGAGCTGCGAGGCTCCATGGCTACAGAGCCAGTAAATAAGCACGCCAAAGCGCCCAGATAGCAGGTTTCTGAGTTTTCCCAGATCACTTTGAGAAATAATGTTTTATAGTGATCATATTTTCACTACTGTTTGAAGAAATATGTTGAAGAACTATCAATGAGAAACTTATTTTAAATCAGTGATTTTTTTTGTATGATTTAAATCAGTCCACCTGCATATGATACACCTGTTAATACAATCCAGAATTAGCCCCTTTATTTTATTTTGGCAACCTCATCACACTGAATCTTACTCAATTTGTGATCCATTATAATCTCCAGATCTTTTTCAGCAGTATTACTGTCTAGCCAGTCATTCCTCCACTTTGTAGTTAAGAAGTTTGTTTGTTTGTTTTCCCTTCCTAAATGTTGTATTTTGTGTTTGGCATTATTGAATTTCATCTTGCTGATTTCAGAACAGTTCTCCAGTTTATCAATATTGTTTTTTTAAATCCTGGCCGCCTCAGTGCTTGCAAATTTCATAAGCATACTCTTTATTCCATTCTCCAAGTCATTAACAAACACATCCGATAGTACTGGACCCAGGACTTGTGGGACTCCATTAGAAATATTTTCCCAGTTGGATAGCAAGCCATTGATAACTACTTTGAGTATGGTCTTTCAACTAGTTGTGCACCCATCTTACAGTTATTTCATCTGGACCACACTTCTCTAGTTTATGAAACTGTCATGTGGGATTGTGTCAAAAGCCATATTAAAACCAAGATATCTCTGATAGTGTTTCACCTAATAGCCTTTTCCAAAAGGAAATTGGGTTGGTTTGTCATGGTGTGTTCTTGACAATTTTATGTTGGCTATTACTTACCCTTTTAGCTTCTAGATGCTTAATAATCTTTAATTGTTTGTTCCAGCATTTTTCCAGGCACTGAAGTTAGGTAGACCGATGTATAATTTCTCAGGTTCTCTTTCTTCATCTTTTAAAGATAGATATGATGCCCTTTTCTAGTAACCTGAGGTCTGATTCAGTATCCTCTCAATGAGCTCTTAGAAGGAATATAAGCCAAAATAGATTTTTCTCACATTAATTAGGTTGAACAGTCACCATTAATCGTTTTAATAAAGACTGAAGCAAAACAAGCATTGAACAGCTTAGCCTTCTTGATGTCATCTGTTGTTAGCTATCCCCTTTTCCCCATCAAATAGTGGGCTTACACTTTTCTTTGTTTCTTTCTTGTTGTTAATGTATTTATAGAACTTCCTCTTCCTGACTTTTATATCCCCTGCTGGATTTAACTCCTTTTGTGCCTTTCTGATTGTGCATATACATGCTTGCTATTCTTTATGCTTCTTTAGCAATTTGTTCATTTTTCCTCTTTTTGAAGGATTCTTTTGATTTCTTCCCCTCATTATAGAGTTTGAGTACAGCCTTGTTGGTTTTTTACTATTTTTCTTATCTTTTTGTCACAGTGGAATAGTTTGCTATTATGCTTCTAATATTGTCTCTGAAAAACTGCCTTCTTTCCTGAACTTTATCCCTTTAGATTGTCTTCCCATGAGACTTAACCTAACCAAATTTTAGTCTGTTTTTTTAAAATGCATTGTCCTTTTTCTACTGTCACTTTCCTTTTCTTAGAATCATGAAATCTCTCATTTCATGATAACTTTTGTCCAGATCACCTTCCAGCTTCAGATTTGTAACTAGTTCTGTCCTGTTCATCTGAATCGATTCTAAAGGACTGTTTCTCTGATTGGTTACTTCATGTTCTGAAACAGTATATTCCAAGATCTTATTGCGCATTTTGTGTTTTGCTGTATTAACCATGCAGAAACCTGTTGGAAAAGTAAAATCCTCCATTATTGCCAGATCTTGTGGTTTTTATACTTGTTGGTAGTTCTTGAAATTTAGTTCATCCTCTGTACAGCCTTGTGTGAAACTTGTTAGACTGGTTCCATCATCTGTGTTGTAAAACTATAAGTACAGCAGTCTCATTTATTGCTAGTTATTATACTGCCACCATCCAGCTGCTATCTTTAAGTAATACCTTTGGGATCTTTTGAAAGAGATGTCAGAGCTTAAGGTTCCGGACCTTACAGGATTAGTGAGAGCCATGCGTAAAATTTAGTTTTAAAGTGTTCTTAAATGTTCTAAAAAATTATGCCAGTAGGTTAGGAGAAACCTGAAGTTTGAGAGATCTCCTTCCCCTGTTGCCCATAGATTGGTAATTATGCCCTTTATTTATTTTCCTTTCATGGTTTGATCCATGAAGGCCTTGTTAGAATCTGAGTTGTTTGTAAAGACTTACTGCTTTTTCAAACAGTAATGAGAATGTGAAGTATTTTCTTTATCAGTTGTCTAGGTACCTCGAAATTACATCATGGCCAAGAATTTTGACTTAATTTAAAGAAATAATCTTCCTTGTTTTTCTTAGAACTAGCCTTTGGTAAGTCTTCTAGTTAGAAACAGTGTAGCCTCTTCTCTTTTTTTTCAGTGAATGTTGATCTGTCACATTGCACAATCTTGGATTGTGCAGTCCAAGCCTTCTATTTCCAGTGATCTGTACTAATTCAGAAATTGATGCAGGTAATTTATTTGTTTAGTGATAAGAGGCACAGTCTACCTCACTTAATAGTTAAAACAGTATTCAGCTTGCCATTCCGTCCATTTTCCCATTCCTGTTTTAGAATTTTAACTTCTATCTGGAAATGTCTTTTGAAGACTTAATGTAGGATCTCAGGTTACAGTGACTTGAGAAGCAAGGTTTAGTCAGACCCTTGGACACATAATATAAGGCAGTGTTTCTCAAACTGTGCTCTGCAAAAACCTTCTCCAGAGACTCCGCGAGGTTAACCAACTGGAAACATCAATAGGTACAACACATACAATCAGTGGACCACTGGGATTCCGCATAAGTACAACACATACATTTTTGGGCTCCGCATAAATTTTTACAAATGTAAAGGGCTCCGGAGCCCAAAAAGTTTGAGAACCACTGGTATAAGGAAAGGGAAGAATGTGGTACGGCAAGTCACTTCCAATATCTATGGGATCTGGCCATAGTGTTCATTTTAGCACAAAGGATGGGCAGAGCTCACTACTAACATCTCTGCAAATCTGTAGCACCACTGGGTACCCACAGATGGGAATACATGATGCAACCCCTGCAGGGGTATAGGAATGGATGTGCTTGCTGCTGAGGTAGTGCAGACAAGGTCAGCACCAGTCCTCATCCATGCCAGTGTTTTAAAGGTGCAGTGAAGCTCTTTATTAGGGCATTGAGAAGACTCAGTGAGAATATTGCAATTCATTGTGTACCCAGATTCCTTTCAGTGGTGGGTGGCAGGAGTTTTCTCCATGACATTACTTGGAAAACCCCTTGCTTGCTTAATGAAGGTTAATTTTGCATCTGTAGGGTGTTTAACTTTTATCCAAATCCTATAACTATATAATCCTTATGATTCTTTCCTATTTGTTCTATGCAGATGCTAATTATTTGCAGCCTTTCCATCAGTTAGCTTCCATTAGGATTTCATAGTGCAATGGCCTCTTTATTTGTCACTTTGTGCTCTTGTCAACAAATTTCTCTTCTAGGTACGTGTCTGAGAAAAGATACCCAAATTTGGGTAGGTCTGATCATATTTATTTTCTACTAGATTTTCTTATTCTTTGATAGTATCTTAGATTCTTGGAACTCCCCCTCAGTTCCAGTTTGTGTCCTCTTCTTTCTTCCCATTACTAGTTTCCTAAGGTTTTAGCTTTTATTTAGTTAAGATCTGACTTGAAGCTTTCAGCCTTTTTTGTTAATGTGTTTATGAGCTCTTTAGTGCAGCTACTATGTTTTTGTAATGTATTTTTGTATAGTTACCTAGCACATCAAGATCCAGAGATGCTACTGCAATACTTTTAGTATGGTAGCTCTTTCATAGAAGGCAAAGTGGTTGGACCTTCAAGTTTAAACCAGGCTTTACATTATTTGTGAATTAGTAACTTTTATAAAGCGTAATATATCTTTCAGGAAAATGAAATTAGTTGTGCCCTTCTTGAACCTTTTCATGTGGTATTAAAGGCCTAAACATCTTAATTTATACATTTTCCACTTATATAGACTTTCATGCCCATCTGCCACTTTGGAAAATGCTGCCAGAGCTAGTCGTCTTAGCATTTTACACTCCTTAGAGCAGTGAAATAGTTCAATAATATTTTAAATGTCACCATAATTATTTATCATTGGTATCGGAGAAAGTACTCATTGAAATGAATGGGGCAATTCATACCTCAGGGCTGTTGCTTGATGGTTTTCTGCAAACCTATGCAGGTGTCATTGTATCTGTTGCCTTTGCTTCATGTTAAAAGATTTTCTTCATAAGCATAACAGCTAGAGCCTTTATGAAATTAAAAACTGAGACTCAGGAGGAAATTTACCAGTCTGTCATTCATCTAGTCCTTTGCACACATGCCTGCCTTCTCCTTTCCAATGAGGGAATATGATCCACACTTTAGGAGACACTTAAGTGGATATGGGTTTCACTTAATCCTGACTTGGTTAGAAGGAGCTATTGACTTTCTTTGTTCAACAAAGGATTTTTTTCCCCAGAAATTAGCATTATTTGAAGTCTCTAATGTTGGGTTTTCTGGAGCGCCTGTTTAAATGATATGTGTGTTGCATAGGCAAGCTAGCATAGGCCATCCTCTATGGACCTTGCTTGAGTAGTCTAGTACAGGGGCCCTCCTTGATTTCCTTAGTCAGTGGTGTTTCTACTTCTGGAGACCGAAGAAAGTGAACATGTGTGCTATTTAAAAAAAAAAATCATCTTCGCTATATCCATCTGTTATGGAATTGATCTTGTTATAGTATTTCTTACTGTAAATATTTTTACCTCCTTTCTGAGCTGTGTGACAAGCAAGCCACAATTTTCTAGGAAGAAACTCTAGTTCAAATTCCATAGTTCAGTCTGTGTCAAGATTTAGGGTTTCATTCAGCTGTCTTTTGCAGTCTTGCTAAATTATTCTGATACCAGGCTTATTAAGAGTGAAATAGTTCTGACAAAATTGAAAAGAACTATGTTGCATTGCTATAATTTAGATCATGTGTTTAACTTGCTTGGTTCCTTTTGTTTTCATGTATCGTAAAGAACAGTTTATTATATTTCAGGGTAATTTCAATAAAGGAGCCAGTTCAATGGATTGGTAATGTTAATATCCTATAATATCCCTCTGTTGATCCATCTGCTTATTTTCAGGAACTTGAAAGTAATAAGCTGCTTGCCTAAACTGCTAAATCTAAGAAGTAAAGATCTGATTTTCTGGCTGGGAGTTTTTGTTTCCTGGTGTATCTAGTTAGGAAAGATTCATTCGTATCTTCTATTTCTCAATCTAATTGTGCTGCTTCCAACTCTTTGTCTGCACTATTGTTACAACGTTTTATTACTTTAATGTTCATATTTCTAAAGACAGGCTTACTATTGTCAGAGGACATTCATGAAAATGCTTGGCAACAGGGAAGGGCAAAGGAATTCTTTCAGAACTTTCATCTATAATTGTTCGGTGTCCTGTCTGGCTTTACTTTTAATGAAAAATCTCATTAAATTAGAAAATTAAAAATTCAATGTTCTGTCTTGGACCACTGGCAATCTTGAGTCAAGTAGCAGAATAAATCTCCACCCCATCCCCATTTATAGTGTCACACACTTTGAAATAAGAAACAGCAAAAAAAATAAGGAAAGCATAACTAAGCATAGCTTATATATTTTACTGTTAGGAAGACTAGTGATGTTAATTATTGTTGTCTTAGATACCAGAATGCCATGGACTATTGCTAAGTTGTATTAAGTTTGTTTTGAGGGTGGTTTTTACTCAAGATAAAGAAATAGATTGTCAAAATAAGCTGCAGAAGATGACAGAATTCAAAATTTAGATTCTGAAGCCTATATAAAAGGTCAGATGCTTCAGACTGTAATTTAGAAATTAAGCATTTTGAGATGTTTAAATAGGAAGATACGTTTTAAAGGCACATAGTATATTGATTTTATTGAAAAATATATTGTCTCCCAAATTTTGCTTAGAAGCCAGATATGTGCAAAGAGATAAGTTAGTTTTATAACTAAGATTGATAAATAATTCCTTAATGGAAATTTGCTAAGTTTATGTTCTTTCTCTCTCATCACCTGCAGATAGTTTAGTCAGTAAGAGCAGCAGCATCAGTCAAGGTGGGTTGATGAATGAGTGTAATTCAGTTTCTTTGTATTGTGCAGCTTGAGAAATGCCAGTGGATTGACAGCAGCAGATCTTGCACATACCCAGGGTTTCCAAGAGTGTGCCCAGTTTCTCTTGAATATCCAGAACTGTCACCTGAACCATTTCTTTAGCAATGGCACCTTTAATGGTGGTCCCAGTACAGTCAATGGTGGGACAAGTCGAAAGAGATCCTTTGAAGATGTGGCGTCTCCTGGAGTAAAGAAAGCTAGGACTGAAGGTGAGACTTCAAGAGGTAAAAATGGGAGGGGATGATGATGGGAGTAAAAGAAGGTACTCTGGGCTTGAAAGTTTATTTAAATGAATGAAATATAAATAAAATATTTATGAAAACTAGATTGCCTCCTTAGAGAATTACATTTTGCAGGTTCCCACTCTTGCTAAGTACAGGCCTCGTTTCTGCAAGTCCAAGAGCCATTTGGATAGAAAGTAACTTGAAGGCAATATATGCACTCTTGTGACTCAATGTTGATTCATAAAAGGACTGGGGAGCATCTTTTGGCTTCTTTCTAGCTGTCATAAAGATCATATAATCACAGAAATGTAGGACTACAAGAGACTTGGATAAGTCATCAGATCCAGATTGCTGTGCTGATGTAGGACCAAGTAAATGTTAGACCATCCCCAAAAGATTTGTCTAGCACCTATGCTTATAAACCTCCAATGATGTGGGTTTCACAACCTCCCTTGGAAGTCTCTTACATTACTTACTAACATGGGAATCAGCTTTTTTTTCCTCCTAATAACTAACCTAAATCGCCCTCAAAACAGATTAAGCCCATTACTACTGATCCAACCCCAGTGCACCTGGAGAAAAATTGACCACAATTCTCTTTATAAAAGCCCTTAACATATTTGCACACTTTTCAGGTTCTCTCTTTTTCCCCACTACCCCCATTCAATCTTCTTTTCTCAAAACTAAACATGCCCTTTTCTCATAGGTCAAGTTTTATGAACCTTTTATCGTTTGGGCTGTCTCCAGTAAGGGTGCATCTAGACTGCAGGGTTTTTTGGGTGCCCCACCCCCACCCGGAAAAATGGCCATTTTTCCGAAAAAACGTCACTTACGTCCACACTGCTATTGCGTTTTTGAAAAAAAAATCGAAAGAACACAGGGTTTATTCCAACATTGGTAAAACTCATTCTATGAGGAAGAATGCCTTTTCCGAAAGAGCTCTTTTGGAAAAAGGCGTGTGTGGACGGGAAGAGGGAGCTCTTTCGGAAGAAGAGGAAAGAGGAAAAAGCAGAGGTGCCCTGGTGGCCACTCCATAGTAATCAGAGCTTAAATGCGAGATAGCGTCCATTCAGTGTGGACGCTATCTTTCAAAAAAGCAGATAGCTTTTTCAATGCACTTTGGCAGTGTGGATGCTCTTTTTCGGAAGATCTCTTCTGGAAAAGCTTCTTTTGAAAGAAGCCTGCAGTCTAGACATATCCTAAGTGTGGCACCTAGAATTAGGGATGTGAATGATTAGTTGACTATCCAATAAGCAAATGCTTATTGGATAGTTGACACACTAGTCAATCAGAAAGAGGCAGCAAGTGTGGGGAGAGGAGAGAGTGTTTGAAAGTGACAGTGGCACATGGAGCCTGACACAGGGCTCCCTGCAGCATTTCAAAGAAGCAGCACCACATGGAGTCCAGGTCAGCGGGGCAGTCTCCTGCCGACACTGGGCTCCACGCAGTGCTGCCATTTTGAAATACCACGTGCAGCCTGGGGTCAACTGGGGACTCAGCTCAGAGTCCCCAGCCGACCCCAGGCTCCATGCGGCTCTGCTGCTTTGAAACGCTGCCAGGAGCACTGGGCCAGTGGGAGACTGCTTGCGTCCTGGAGCTGTTACTACACTTCTAAGGCAGAGGCGCCCTTATTGAATAGTTGATGCAAATTGCATTGACCATTTAGTTAGCCGATTAATCTAAATTCAACATCCCTACCTAGAATTGGACATGGCGCTGGTGAAGCCTCTGCTGAAATACTTAGTAGCACAGGACATCTACCTAGCTTGTGTGTCTTGCGGCACGAGAAGTATTTGTCCATCCCTGAAACAAAAGACAGAACTATGTAGCACTTTAAAGACTAACAAGATGGTTTATTAGGTGATGAGCTTTCGTGGGCCAGACCCACTTTCTCAGATCAATATGTGGAAGAAAATTGGCACAACCATATATATCAATGTGATACAATCAAAAAAAGAACCCATGTGAAATGGACAAATCAAATTTTAGCTGGAATACTGTGTCTATTTCATAATGTTGACTGCCTTCTCAATATGAGTTGAGTGCCTAACCATATGTCCTTCTTAAAGCAGAAGTGACACCTTAAACTACTACTTCTACACCATAGACCCGGAATATAAATAGTTGGCCTCACCAACAGTCCTGTTGTTTTTCTTTCTGCTATATTCTGTAGTTAGGGACATTTTCCTTTCCCTTCACCCTTGTGCAGTAGTTAAAAATTACCCAAAATATCCTGCATAAATAGTTTATACTATAAGACAAGGTTTTCCATAGGCAAAGTCCTATGGAAGATGTTGACCAGATTTGGCTGCCATCCAAAATGTACTAAGATACCAAGACTTCTCCATGATGAGATGTCTGCTGACATTCTCTGTAATGGCCTGGAGACAGACTCTTTCTTTATCAAAATTGGGGTTAAGGAAGGATGTGTTATTGCCCCCAAGCATGTTCTCCATCTATTTAGCAGTCCTTGTTAAAGACCACCTCCCCAGTGGAATTGACATTCAGTACAAAATGGATGGGCGGCCTCAGCCTGTCCATTTACTGATCTTCAGTATGCTGATTACTGTGCCATCCTCTCGCAGATAAGCTGTTCAGGTTTGTTAATGTGTCCTCCTAAATAGGTGATATAGTCTCTGGATATGACTACCATTGAGAGTCAGGCAGGCAGACAAAGCAGCTCTTGGACCTCACCCAAAATTGCTGACAAAAGTTAGAACTGTGTGGTCTTTGGAGAGAAATCCAAAGGACAAGCCATCTATTCAAAAGTGTATAAATGATTGGTGATGCATCCAGTCCTCTTAAGAATTAGGTAATGATGTTCTTCTTGAGCACTCTAGAGAATACTCCTTTAACAGGCTGTGATTATATGGTACCCGTGTAAGAAGTCTTTTGGTACTTGGTTTGCCGCAGCATAAATCATAATTCTCTCTAGACTGTAGCAAGAACAGGTACAGTTTGGGGAGCACACTGCTTCTTCCACTGGCCAATTAGCAAGGCTCCTTGGAGGCAAAGCTAGGAAGGAAATAGGACATTGCTTGTTTTATGTAACTCCTGGGACTGGGTAGATAATACAGAGCTACAGTGGCTTATTCTCTTTTCCTCTCTCCACTCTGTTTTTGGAGCCCAGTTACATTTCAGTGCTCTGGAAGTAGAGGGAAATGGGGAGAACATTGGTGTGGGAAGTCAGTCTTTATTCTCTGGGTCAGGTCAATATTGACGTCAAAAGGTTCTCTGTGAATGAAAATCCCCTTCTTTAAGTCTCTGACTCCCGCATTTAGAGCGTCTCTTCATTATGGGCTGGATAGATAGGCAGCAATTAATCTTGCAGGTGTCAATATATAATGCCAGTTATAGATGCAATAAATCAACTGCCAAGCGTTCTCCAATTGACTCTAGTGCTCCACCAAAATGAGAAGTGCAAGCAGAATTGAAGGGAGAGCTTCAGCTGTCAACTCGCTGCTATGAAGATACTGCGTTAAGCAGATCTAAGTACGTAAGCTTCAGCTACATTATTTGCGTAGCTGAAGTTGTGTAACTTAGGTTGACAGGCCATGGTCGTATAGACAAGGTCTTAGGGTTGCTAACTCTCATGGACTGGACACCATTGCTGAGAATGATGTCTGATCCATCTAGTTGGGAAAGTTGGCAGAGCTACGCTACATTGTGGCTTTGTGGAAGAATAAGATATTTGAGGTAAGATAAGCCACTCTTTCCCCTTGTACAGTATATAGTTTAGCCATTTGTGTACATGTTCCCTGCCTGTGCAAGGATGCATTGGGTGAATGCATACATGTTACTGATGATTATATTCCAGAATGTAAACTTTTACATAAAAGCAAAATTGTCTATAGTCTTTATGGTTCCAAAGATAGCATTGAGAATCTGCACCAAAGACAAGGCTGACTGATCTTGAGCTAAAAATGTTTTCTGAGAAGTGAGAATTGCTTTCTTTTTCATGTTCATGTGCTAACTGAAACCTAATCATGGGTAATTGAAATGTCAACTATTTCTTCTGTTCACTAAACCAGAAAAATAAATGTCATGTACTTGGATGTAGTGGGGCATCTAGTTTGTGTAAAGTCATAATCGGAGTTTAGAGCTAGAAGGGGTGATCGTTTAGTCTGGTTGCCTGTATATGACAGGCAACAAACAGCGCCAACACACACTAAAGCCAACTGTCAAAATTAGACCGAAGTATTACAGCACACAGGAGACTAAACTACTATGTTACCACTGACAAAAAATAGGAGGAACTGAATTATATCAATGATATCAATGTCTGAGGCCCCTGCAATGGCAGAAAGTTGATGAAATAATCCTGGCAAGTGACCTGCAGTCTATGCTACAGAAGAAGACCAAAAAAAAAGTCTCTGCCAATCTGTCCTGAGGGAAAATTCCTTGATACACCTATATATAGGTCTGATCTCAATCTGTGGCCATTTTGGATGCTTCAGAGGACATCTACCAAAAAAAAACCCACCACAGAATACACAGGGGGTGAAAATCCCTTTTTAATTCTGTGGATGCCCTGCTGACGTCTAAGCATGAACTTATAGAAACATAAGACACAAATTAGAAGGGATCTTCAGATCTGCCCAGCCCTAAGTCCCTCCCAAACTCTCCATTCTCCCAAAGTTAGTCATGTCTAATCTAAGGATGTTAAGGACTAGTCTACTATCCGATATGCAAATGCTTATCGAATAGTCGAGTCAACTAGTTTATTTCTCCGGCGTTTCAAAGGGGCAGCACTGCACAGAGCCCAGGATCAACTGTGCGGCGCTGCCCCTTTGAAACACTGCGGCAGCATTTCAAAGCAGCAGCGCCAGGTGGAGCCTGGGGGTCAGCTGGAGACTTCCCAGCTGATCCTGGGCTCCAGCATGTCATTTCAAACCACACAGAGCTTGGGGTCAGCTGGGGGGTCCCCAGCTGACCCCAGGCTCCAGGAGGGCGATTTCACTTTGACACCCCCCCCCTCCCTAGAGACTCTTGTTCATTTCAAAGCTGGCACACTGTGTGCAGCCTGGGGCCAGCGGGAAGTCCGGCTGATTCTGGGCTCCACATGGGTGCTTCTGCTTTGAAATGCAAAAGAGCCCCGGGGTCTCTTAGGCACTTCCACAGTCCTCCTTTGAAATGCACATCGAGGATGGAAATCCCAACTGCTCACTAGTAAATTACTCCTTAATTAACATCCTTAGTTTAATCCTATGGTCACCAACCCGTCAATTGCAATAAGGGGCTCGATTGCAAGGTGTTTAGGACCCTCCCTGTTTCCCCCAACCCCCAAGAAGAAAACCCCGCTGACTCTACCTCCAGCGACAACGGAGGTAGCGTGGTCTTCCTTTGGAGGGGGGGAGGCGGGGGGAGACCTGAAGCTAAACACCACTTCTGGACTTTCAGGAAGTATGCAGGCTGCTCCCTCCTCTCCCCAAACAGCTGGCGTGTTTCCTGAAATGCCAGGTCTGTGGCTCACTGGCAACTCTCTTCCTTTGCTGCCTTCCTGGGGGGGGGGAGAGGGGAGGAGTCCTGGGAAGAAGCGAGTGCTGGCGATTTCCTTCCCCTGCTGCCTTCCTGCGCAGAGTGGGGGGAGTTCTAGGACCGCGCCAGCTCCAACTGCTCCTGGGACTTCTCTTCCCTCCTTCCCCATCCCACCCCCCCAAGGAAGGCAGCAGGGGGAAGGAAGTCCACAGACCTGGCATTTTAGGGAATGTGCCAGCTGTTTGGGAGAAAGGGAGTAGTGCATATGCTTCCTGAAACCTGGCTGCAGGATCCCTAGGTACTGGCTCAAGCTGACCCTGTCCCCTCCCTCTGGCCAAATACCATGTCCTCTGCCCCCACCAGCACAGTTGGGGCCACATTAATGAGGTTTGGAGGGTTATGGAGGAGGGGGGTGGGTGTGTGTGTGGCTTTTTTGCATCTCACTGTGTGGCCCCCTGACTCAAAACAGGTTCCCTGCCCCTCTCATAAATAAAGACAACACTGAAACATTTTGTGTTTGATATATTTTATTTAAAAATGAAGCCTGACTGCAGCATCATCACACTCCTGTACCACCTCCATGCCTCACCAACCCCAAATCTGAGCCTATCATACACTGGAACCCCCTGTCCTGAGCCTCTCATATTCCCCAAACTCCTGCACCCCCACATCCCCAGTCTTCTGCCACAACACTCCTGCACCAGCCACACACCACAAATCTGTGTCCTTAGCCCATCATGCTCCAAACCTCCCTGCCCTGAGCCCCTCACGCCCACCCAAACTCTTGCACCCTCACATCCACAAGCTTGTGGCTTGCTCAGCACCCCAACCCTCCACCTGACTCCAACACTTTCCAGCCTGGAGCTCCCTTCCTGAGCCAGCATCCCCTTCTCCACATCTTCCTTCATCCAGATTCCCCCCCCAGACCTTGCACCTCTCAGCCCTTCCTACATCCAGATCCCTCATTCCCACCCCAGAGCCTGCACTTCCTGTCTCAACCCAGTGAGGGTATGGCTAGACTACAAGAGTTTTATCCCGGAAAAACTCTTCCATGTCCAGGGACAAGTTTGTTCTTCCACTTTTTTTTTAGTGGAAGAGCAAACACGCTCTTTCAGCAGCCCCGTATTCCTCTTTCCACAAGGAATAAGGGGGCTTCTGAAAGAAGGATTTTTTCCAACATTTGACCCACTCTAGACAGGCCAAATGTCAGAAAAACCTCGAAAAACAGCAATGTAGCTGAACCCTGAGAGTGTATAAGGGCTGGGGATAGCAAGTGATGGAGAGGAGGGGAACAGAGAAGGTGCGGCCTCAAGGAAAGGTTGGAGTCTTGGGGAAGAGATGGGGTAGATCTTGGCTTGTCCTGACATTTAAAAAGTGATCTTGGGTGTGAAAAGGTTGGAGACCACTGGTCTAATCCAAAGTCTCCTTGCACCCCTACTATCTGACAATATAATTCTTTCCATATAGCAGATGTTTTCTTTCAATAATGAGGCTATTTACACTTCTGTTTATTGGCTTGGTTATCAGTTTGCAAAATATGATCTGGAAACGAAATCTTTTT
>CM057845.1:217119395-217130435 GCA_030068395.1 Apalone spinifera
TTTTTTTTTTAAACCAGCTCATAGGTTTGATGGCTTAATACCAATGACGAATGGAGGAAATGAGGATGATGCTGACAGTATGCACATTGATAAAGAGTTTGCTGTTGTATCAGGTGGGACTGGACAGTTTCCTGTTAACTACAACAACATTCAAATGGTTGAAGACACCAAACAACAGGAGAGTGGTTCTGTTGGACCAAAAGAGATTGAAATTTACACAGTTTCTGCAATGCAAACCCCCTGTCGTTGCAAGAATCAATATGCATTTTATTTCTAATTTAAATATAAAATATCCTTTTATTTTTTGCACACTATTGTCCAGAGTCTTGAAAATTATTGTACTAATGTAATAGCTATTATATTTGGATTTTTAAGTAGATACCAGAGATTAGCTATTTCCTAGAACACATTGCAAGGGTTTAAGGGAGATCTTATTGATAGCGAAATTCTATTTAAATTATCTATGGCTGTTTCACTTTAATTACAGGCTTACGTTTCATGTGCCTTGTTTTTTAGTTTATATGTTTACATCTTAAAGGAAAATTCAGAGGTATTTTAAATTGTTGGTTTCATTGGTACCAAATAGAATTAATTGCCAATAAGTATAAGAAAAAGTATATCTTAATGGTTTATATAGTTCTTGAAACAATGTGTGGTACCACTTACTTAGTTTCAAACTTGCTTGACGTATGCTAAAAATAATAGTCCATACTTAACGACTGTGTTCAACATTTGTTCAGACATAGCAATATGACTGTAGAAACTATGTTGTGAACAGCTACTGCTTTTGTTTTATTTGGATAAAATAATTGATTCCATGGGATTTTCACTGAGTTGTCATTTGGAACAATTTTGAAAACCACTGTTTGGATTTTGTATTAGTTATCATAAAAACAGCCACATTGTTAGTAGAAGTGCATATTCAGGGGCTGCTTGATCAAGATGCTTTTTAATAACCCATGAGTGTTGTAATCTAGAATTACGCTGTCTTAAGAAACATTGTCTTGTCAGCTTGTCCATCGACTTTGTAGTTAAAGGGAGGAGTTACTAATTTAGTGCATTACATTTTGGAATGAATATTCATGTTGTAAGACATATTATGATATAAATGTTTCTGCTTGATACCATAGGTCAGATTCACCAAAAGATATTAAGTAGAGATTAAAATATGTAGGGATTACAAAAAGCCCTTTTCATTAGTTAGAAAGTAGAGGAAAAGTTTCAATGAGAGAGTTACCAAAGTTCATTGAAAAGTAGTTCAATTTCTCTTTCATAAATATTGTGTATTGTTATAGGTCCCTATTTTCAACAAATATAAAAATGCTGTAATTATCACTAGAGCTATTCTCTATTTGCTTTTGAATATTCACTAACAAATACCATTGATAAAATTAAGCCATTTGGCAAAGCTAGCCTACATTACCAGTTTTTAAACAGAACTGTGCACTTTTTTCATTAATAAATACTTTATCAAATTTTTATTGTGCCTCGTCACAGAATTAGGCATGATGTGTTGACACTTTTTTAACTTGACCTCCAGCAGGATTTTATGACTAATAAGTTTAGTTAATGTAGTTATTTTAAGCAGCGTAGGAATAAAGCAGGAAACTTCAGTTGCTGAACTTACAGATAATTCTCTCAATTTACTTTCTTGGCATTGTGTGTTACTGTATATGAAATACCAATGTCCTATTATGTAGATCAGTTTATATCTATGTAAAGAACTGTTGGAGAACCACAACTTTCCACTTCTTCAGTGTAAAACAGTGGTACTCATTACCTTTCCTTCAAATAAAGATCCCATGTTTTAAAATTTGGCAATGTAGTAAGAGCAAATTTTAACTGCCGTGAGCTAGAAATAAAACAAATTATACTTTGTACAGAAAAGATTTGTGTTAATATGTACATAAATATATGTACATATGTCCAGAGAGACCTAGAAAACAAAATGTAAAATGCTTAAATATCAAAATACAAAGCTTAAAGTCTCTAGGTTTGCCCTGCTTAATGTTAGCCATGTATATACACGCACGCACACACACCTCAATAAGTATTTTTAGGGCAAACCCAGTAATGTACTTTTATGCTAGTACCTTGAGTACCACTGCAAAAACATACATTTGAAACTTGACTTAAATTTAGATTTACGGAAAATATAATTATTGTACTAATTACCAAAATGCAAATGAGAAATTGCTTAAACCAGATTGTGTTTTTTGCATGCATGTTTTTAGTATTTCCTGTCTTCTTTTACTAATCTTATGGTCTTCTGTGCATTCTGCTGTTGCTGTTGTATGGCATTTTGCATGTGGATTGTACAGATGTTACAAATCTGTCATTAAGGAAAAACACATTTTTTCTTGTTTAATTTTTTCCGTCATAAACTACAAGTATAATTGATATACACCCTTAAGAAACTTTTTATATTACCTTCCCCATTGACAAAAGCTTGTTCATGTTGCCTGCTTCAAAGTGTACTGTTACCTCCGATTTGTCACCAAAGAGGAGGCAGGAAACTTAAGTTAATCACCACTGCTAAACTATAGTCCACTCAAATTTCAGTTCTTGCACATAGGCTTTTTAGTTTCAAGTGGGTTTTAAATTTATGTAAAATGGCATCTTAATTTTAGAAACTTTTTGTCCTATTTCTCAAAATACTATTTCCTTTTTAATTTAGATAGCAGTTATTTTTTGAAATTGAAATAATCTGTCAGTCAGATTATGTTACTTTTAAACTACCTATGTTGACGTGGAATATAAACATTAGATTTGAACTCAGGTGTCCTTTTTTTTTTTCTCAAGTTTCCATACATAGGATTTGAAAAACAAAATGGAGTGCAGTGGAGACATTTTGATGTATTTCCATTGATTCTCAATTTTTAGTGACAGATGTATTTCTTAATGCAGATATGAATAGCAGTAGCTCCGTTTTGAATGCATTGACAAATGGACGTACCATCAGTGGACATTTGGACTTCACCGCCATAACACAGTTCAATGGAATGGATGACAGGCATGAAGAATGTTTAATACCTAATGGAATAACTCCTGGAGTAGCTTCTGCCAGTAGGCACAGAATTCACACCAGTAATGGCACTGAAGAACCAGAAAAAGCCATGAATACTTCTGATGATATGTGCGGTTCACTGCATCTGAATGGAAGCCCAAGTAGCTGTGTGTCTAACAGGCCCTCATGGGTTGAAGATTTTGGAGACACTTTGCACTATGGACATTATCATGGTTTTGGAGATACTGCAGAAAGCATCCCTGAACTTAACAGTGTTGTTGAGCATTCCAATTCTGTTAAAGTTGAGCAGAAATATGATAATACTGTTTTAGGAACAATGTATCTTTATCATGGTTCCTAAATCAACATCTTGTTAAATTCCTATTGAAATTGCTACCAAATGTTTGGGAGGGACAAAGAATGCACACCTAGCATTAAATCTTGAAGAATGCAATTACTACTATTTTTACACTTTGTTTATATAAACAAGTAAACCTTTCATTTGACAGTCTTATACTGTAGTTCTAATTTGTTGCATGTTTGGGGCTTATTTAGTGATGCAAGTAGATGCTGTTAATGAAATGTTTTACTATCAAAAGTTGTGGTTTTGTACCTTTTTTTATTTCCAAGCTAGTGAACACTATCCCCTTTTTAAAAAGTTTTCCCTCTTATTAATATGATCTAACTGTATTGAATTTTGTGCAGAAAACAAGTTGTGTTTTTGTGTATCACTCTTGAAGTAAAGTTTTTTGTGCTGAAGCTATGGTATCAGTATCAATGCCAGCTGTTGTCACTATGCAAGGTTTGAAGTGTTGTTCTTAAAGGTGCTTCTCTGACTTACAAATGTATACATTTGTTTAATAGAATTGGAAGTTCATCTTTATGTTTTGTGACAAGTGAAATATTAAAAATGAAAAGATAAGTTTGAAAAATGTTTCACTTCAGTGTAGCACAGGAATTATTTTCTTCATTGTTAGAGACCTTTGAATTATAGAAATGGAAAAGCAGATTACCCATGTTCAATTGCAAATGAAGATGATTCTGATGTGTTGCCTTTTTTTATTTTGCTTCTCTGCTTTAAATGTGTGCTTGATATTTTACCATAGCTCACAGCCTGGAGGCATGTTGGCATTGTTTTTGCTTTTTATGCAATTTAAAATTACTGCTATTTGTTAAAGAAATTTGATTTTGATATACTCTACATTATTTTGTTTGCTTTGTGTGTGTGTGTGTGTGTGTGATTTTTTTTTAATACAATGGCTTTGAAAATCTAATGCTGTGTATATCTAGTCAGTTAAGATACTTTTAGGGCTACATTCATTGAAAATACATTGTATTTAAAACTTATTACACAAGTAAAAATTCATACAAGTACTCTGTAAAAGCATTAATAATATACTACTTTTATAATTTGGGAATATATTAAATGAGAGAAACCAGTAAGCACTTTGAACAGTAACCATGGTTTTTGTTTAAAAGAAACTTTTACAGATTGGATTTTTAAAAAAATAACTCCATATTATATCTGGATTTATTTTGATTAAAATTATTAAACACTTGTTCAGATCAATTAATGTATCACTTGTAAAGTCAAATCTCATGTAAATATTTAATCCTTCTTAAACTCTGTGTGGAATCTTAGTTTATTCTCATTATGTGGAAATGTAAAAATGAAGATAAATAGGCTGGTATGTCATTGTTGACTGAATTTCTTCATTCTTTGAAAATTACTGGCACGTGTTTTCTACCATTTGAGTAAAGACCATCAGTCTTGAGCTCCAAAGAAAGATCAGAAATGTTAGCTCTGTGTTTAACACTGAAATTATGTAGTACTCATTATTCCCTTAAACACTACAGTAGGAAAAATTCTGAAAACTCAGTATTTTCTAATACAGCTTACAAATTTTATTTCATATATCACCATTCATATATAAAATACCACTAAGTAAGTTAGTAGTGAGTTAGATACTAGTTAACTTATAATGACAATATAAGCAAATGGAGCAGAGATGTGAATATAAGTGACCAAAATAACCACTTAGCTTCTGGGAACAAATGACTGGGCAACGAGGCCTAAATCTCACCTGATGCATGGTATTTTCTAGCATGCTATAATTTTATGTCCTCGGCCCGCATTTAAGACAGTGCACAATGCCTATTGTAAATGAGGGTTCGAGTTACGATGCCCCTGACTTGCGATGCTTCCCCAGGAATGATTGCGTCACAAGTTGGGGGCCACCTGTATATGCAATAGGTGGGACTAGTTAGTAGAGTTTGTTTGAGCTGGGCAGATCGGAATTGGCTTGTGCATTACAGAGCTATAGTTTTGTTATGAGGTGATTGGGGTTTGCTCCTACCTGATATAGATAAGGAAAAGGGTGCATGACTCTAGCATGCATCATTTTATTGCAAAATTATGTAGGTTGTCTTAGGCTGTTGCTGAGGAAGTGTCAGGTATGGTCTCACCAGACCTACCTTAGGGCCAGGGTAGGTAATATACCCCAGCCCACAATGAAGTGTAGGGCAGATAGGCACCTCATCCCAAGGTTAGATTTAGAAGTTGTTTCCCCTTCCCCCAGCCTGGTTAGAGATAGGGTAGGTCAGATCTCCCTAGCATACAATTAGGGATGGGGCAGGTATAGGATATGAGGTAAGAACAGAAAGTGTCAGATGAAGATTAAAGCTAAAGTGAAGAGGTCTCCCAAGGCTAGGGTTAGGAATGGACGTTATGGACCCGATTTATCTGGTTAAACCAAGAAATATTTCTTAGCGAGGACAACATGAGTGGAAAAGTGAGGATCATAGGTTTGCAGTCTATTTCCAAAGAGGACAACTAGCAGAGTGCCCTGGACAATGGCCACTGCTCCTCAAAAGAGTACAAGAAGCTGGTATATCTTGCCCAGAGAAACTCTGCTCGAGTGGTTGAACAGACAAGTGCACAAAATCAGCCCCTACACTTTTGGTCACTGGTAAGTCTTCCATCCACTCCCTTCCTTTGGTATATGGCCTATTCGCTAAAAGCCAGAAGTAGGTTCCACAACTTCATAGGACTATGGATAGGAATAAAGTGTGGGGAAAAGTGAAACCAGAATCCCAACAATCCATTCTGGAAGAGGCAGATTAGGGCCTGTATAATGTCAGTATGTTAGTGCCAGGGTTGTCCTCTCCCCACGAGGAAAAAACAGTACGTGGAATCTAAAATCCACATCATCAGTAGGCCTCTATTCACAGCTCTGCAAAGGAGCTGCCAAATTTGTATTCCTGACAGGCTGTGGCACCAAAATGTAATACAGGCTGGCCAACTATGGCTCCTCATCCTCCACAGATGGCAGTAGGTCCTGCCATTACGTAGTGAAGTGGTCCATGAGGATGAGGAAATGAATAGTATGCAGCATGAGCTTGCATCGGATGATGTGGCTTGGAAATGGACCCACCAGCTCTGAGTTGGCATCTATTGGAAATTCAAAGCAGCCAGGAAGGTGGTGGAGGGGTGGCTTATAGGGTACATGACTGGGAAAATGGGTGAGCCAGAAACACTGTAGAGGCTGTGAGCAAAGCTGCCTTTACCTCCTTTGACCCACCTGTAGTGTGCATTCCTATTTGCTGAATTAGAGTATTGGGATCCACCTAATCCTGCTGACAGTCCAGCGTGTCTGATTTTGGTTCTGACAGCTATCACCAGCCTCTGGCGCACAGAAGGCCTTTAATACAAACTCATGACCAGCTAAAGAGGCCCACAAAGAGAAGAGCTGCTCCCTGTAAGGGAAAGAGCCTGAGGAGTGTCAAGACCCATGCTGGGTGGCTCAGCACCTCTGTCAGGGAGTTGGGCCCCAGTTCATGTCACACAGTTTAGCCCATCCCATGCCATTCTTGCCTTGCTGGACATTGAGGAGTGCCTAGGCTAACTCGAGGTCCCATCAACACCTGAAGCTGTACAGGAGATCCTAATGCTACTGGTGTGTCCCACACTGGTTCTGGTGGTACCATCCAGAGGTAACCATCTTGTGACCACCCCGTGTGTCCACCTCAGCAGCACTATTCCCCATCACAAGGGACAGTGCTTGCCTGCATGGAGCGCACTCATCTCAAAGTAGGGAGGCAGGCTCAGTGAAATTATTCAGTCTCTGGATGCTGACAGTGACAGCAGGATTTGAAGCCTTGCTCACCGGTAATCTGGTTTGACCAATGGAGGCATGCGCCCCTGGCAAGGACATTGAGATTGACCCTGCATGTCTCCAATGCCCCGCACCACTGATCGTGACCAGTCATGATCCTGCCAATGACTGGCCTACTCCAGCTCCCAGTCCCACTCTAGAGGACATACATGCATGACATGTTGCTCACTGAATTACTGATACCTATCTATCAAATGTTGCTAGTCCCAAGCAAGGGAATTGTCTCGATTGGACAGGTCTGCATGGAGACAGCAGCTGGCACCACACAGAGAAGGGCCACTGGTCTGCCTGATCATGGTCACCTGGTAGCAATCACTCCACTTCCAGCTCCAGCAGTGAGCAGGAATCCTTGACAGCAGGATAAGTCCTGACAAGGGTGGTACCATCTACATCAGGGGTGGGCAATTATAACTGGCAGTTCACCAGAGTTAGCCGCTGATGGGCCGCTGGGTGATTGCAGCTCCTATTGGCTGGGAATTGTGATCTGCGGCTAATGGGAGCTGTGCAGGTAAATGTAATATGGGGACAGGATCCAGCCTGTAGACTGGTATTTGCCTACCTCATCTACATCAGCGATACTGCAACAGACTCCTTAGGCCCCAGTCCAGTAGCTGAACTCCCTGGAATGCTTGGGGATTTATCCAGTCTTCGCAGGCCATTCTGTAAGTATCAGGGACTTTAGTTTTAGTCATTGGCCTCAGCATCCCACCCTCTTCTGGAGGAGGAGGCCCCAGAAAAGAAGACCTATCTCTTACCCTCCCCCCTTCCCCCAAACCCATGAAGACCCAGGGGAACAGCTGGCTGGACCACTAGGGGATGTGACAGATTCCACGACACCAGCTTCTTCCTCATCATCACTAGATGAAGTTATTGCGAGTCCCCCTCACCTTCTCTGACAAAGTGGGTCTTTGCTCACAAAAGCTTATGCTCCAGTGGATCTGTTGCTCTGTAAGGTACCACAGAACTCCTTGTCGCTTTTGCAGATCCAGACTAACACGGCTACCTCTCTGATACTTGATCCCTCACCTAGTTCCACAAGGGGGAATCTCCATCACTGGAGATATTTAAGAGCAGTTTAGATAGACATCTACCAGGGATTATCTAGATAAGGGCTGGGCAAAATACAGCCTGGAGGCCGGATCTGGCCCACCAAGCCATCAAATCCTGCCCACAGACCACCCTGCTGGGAGCCTCAGGCATGCAGCTGTGCAGCTTGTGCAGCTCTCTGTTCTGCAGGGTAGAGGAGGCTTTGTGTGATCTCCCTGCTTCCAGCCCAATCCTCAGCTCCTATTGGCCAGAAACAACAAGCCAATAGGAGCTGAGAGATTGGTCTGGGGGATGGGAGCATTGCAAATCTCTTTCCCCTCCCAGAGCTGAGAGCCATGAGGAAGGAGCAGCCTATCTTGGGGTGCCTCCGGGCTGCTGGCTTAGATAAGGGCCAGAACCTGTCTCCGGCACCCTAGCCCCTCCTACATCCCAACTCCTTCCCCCAGGTCACCATCCAAACCCTCTGCACGCACACACACACACCCCGTGCCCCAGGTCACAACTCCCTCCTATACCATGTACCCCCTCCTGCACCCTTCCCCCAGGCCCGAATCCTCTCCTTCACCCAACGCCCTCCCAGACCCTGCACCCCATTCCCCTGCCCCAAGTCATCACCCACACCCTCTGCAGTCGGCATCCCCTTTTCCTCTTCTCCCAGATCACAGCTCCATCCCAGATTTTATACTCCCTCCTAGTGCCCCTCCCCCAGGCCAGAATCTTCTCCTGCACCTATACCTCTTCCCTGACCATACATCCTAATCCCCTGATCCAGGTCACAACCCCCTCCTTTGCCCAAACTCCCTCTCAGATCTCATACCATCTCCTGCACCCGTCCCTTACCCCATGCACTCTTCTGCACCCAACCTCCAGCCTAGAAAAGTGCAGCCCTTGACCACTTTCCAAAATCTTAGAGTGGCCCCCTGCAAAAAAATGATTGCCCACTCCTGATCTAGCTAGTGCTTGGTCCTGCTATGAGGGTAGGGGACTGGACTTGATCTCTCACAGTCCCTTCCAATTTTAGTATTCTATGATGCTATGAGGCTCATCTGCAGCATCTACTAGGTAGGCTTTGCCCATACATGAAGAGGTATTGAAAATTACTAATGCCCTATAGCAAATTCACTCCTCCCTGTTCCCCATTTTAGAAAGGGCTGAATGCAAATACTTGTGACCTTTAGCTGGAACAAAGTATCTCTCTGTTCACCCAGCCTCAAACTCCCTCATAGTTGAGGCTGTTAAATCAGAGGGAGAGTCAGCTTTAACCCAAGCCTACCCATACCAAGAGTAAACACTCACAGAGACTTAATCTGTCTGGGCAAAAATATTATTTATCTTTCAGCCTTCCATTGAGAGTGCCAATCACCACACCCTCCTAGGCCACTACAATTATAACCTGGGGCAAGCCTTGACCAAGTTTGGAGTTTTGCTTCCTGAATGGTCCAGGAAGGAATTCTGGGTGATCCTTGAGGACACAGCTGTGGCAAGAGCAGCCCTCAAAGCAGCTTCAGATTTGGCAGACTCTGTGGCTCATATCATGGCCTTAGGCGTCTCCATGCAGCAGGCATCTTGGCTGCTCCTCTCAGGTCTGTTGATTGAAACTCAGTAGTTGATGCCTGACCTCTTTTGATGCCCAAGTCCTGTTTGTAGTGTAGACCAGAGCTTACCCTATGCAGCTTAACTGTTCTTTTGTGCTACGAGTTTATTTTGAAATACTCCCTCTCCTCCCACCCAAGGTTGCATCTACACTACCAAGCGGAGCATCTACACTACCAAGCTCATTATTTCAAAACAGGCTGCAGAATTTGAAATCAGTCTTACTCCTGATGAAAAGCAGGAGTACAAATTCCGAAATAGTTATTTCAAAATAATGGCCATGTGGATGCTCTGGTGCTGCTAATTCAAAATAATTACTCCCCAGAGTAATTCAGACTAATTACTTCCTGGGGCTTTAGTCTGAGGCAGTCTCCGTTAAAATGGACACACCACCTCAGTCTTAATTTCAATACTTTCCCATAGTGAGGACACACTAGTTCAAATCTGTTAAATCGGGAGTTAGGTCAAATTTAGTAATTTTGAAATAGTTTCCTAGTGTAGACATGGCCTAAAAAACTCCTACACTACCCTAAAAACTTGGGCCATTCATCCCTGGTCCAGCCCATAAGTAGTTCAAATCACAGCAATTTCAGGATGAAGGGAGCCAAGCCCAGCAGCAGCTAAGGCCAAGTGGGGGGGGCCTTCATCCCATTCTGTATCTGTGTGGGCTAAATTATTACTTGGTGAGGCTTAAGTGTTGTATGGTGTCCCTGGCCTCTTCATTAACCAAGCTCAGCCAATCATGACTGGGATGCATTGCCGGGCAAGAGAACTGATGTGTTAAAGGAATTGTAATGGGATGACTCACCACCAGAGATCTCCTTTTGGTCAGTCTGGGAATTAGCTCTCCTGTGGTGGTGTCTTGCTCACTATTATTCCTGCTCTGTTGTCTCCACCAGCTGTGACCTGCATCACCCCCTGGTTCGTGGCATCCTGCTCTGAGCACTGCCTTACAGCTGTGCCCTGTTATCTCATCCTTTCCACACACACCCCTGCATTTTGAAGGAGCTAGCAGTCTCTTATCCAGCTACTTGTGGTAGTAGCAAACTGCAATCTCTGGTTCATGCCTCCTGCCTTAGTGTCCAACTCTACAAGGCAGAAGGGTTACACATGTCCTGTATGATACTGGGCTTACAACTTAGACCAGTGGTCTCCAACCTTTTAACGTCCAAGATCACTTTTTAAATGTCAGAACAAGCCAAGATCTACTGCCCCATC
>CM057845.1:217137505-217150938 GCA_030068395.1 Apalone spinifera
CCGGGCTTCATTTGCAAGTCGGAATGACTACATTAGCCACCCTAGTTCGAACTAAGGTGGAAGTGTAGACATACCCCTAAGGTGACACTAGCCTTAGTGCTTTTGAATGGGCCTGCAAAACAATTTTTTATGCTGTCCCAAACGTACCCAACTCAAACCTACCATGTTCACATCAATAATGCATTGGGCCTGCCACAGACTTCTGGAGACAGCTAATGAAAAAAATTGATTAGAGTGGCTTACATCTGCTTGTGAAAACTGAGACTTTTTCCTAATGAGTGTGACTGCATTTTATGCTAAAAAACTTCAACTTTCAAGCACCCAATCATCTCCCCCTACCAGTCAACCCGCTCCCAGCCAGTCTTGCTTTCTGCCAGCCAATTCCCCCCCTCTCCCGCCCCCTCTGAGATCAAGTGCGTCCAGTATTTTTTTTTTAAATCATCTGGTAACCCTATGGGTCTACAGGGATCCACTCCGCAACACACTGACCTGGTTCTGGCCCAGCCAAACGATGGTCAGGTTCCCTGAGTTCTTTCCACACTCACCCTTCAAAGGGGTACATGTATTGATTAAACATATTGTTAGACTACAAGGCAATGTAAGAGCTGGCATTTCCCAGGGGAACATGCCTATGTGGCTACCATGCTGGTGGTTTCAGTGAGCACAAGCATGTTTCCCTCATGCTCCAGGAGGGGAAGTACCAAATGTAAGATTGTTTAGCTAAGTGGTGCTCAACCAGGGGCACATGTATCCAAGAAATACGCAGAGGTCTTCCAAGGGGTACATCAACTCATCTAAATATTTGCCTATTTTTTACAACAGGCTGCATAAAAAGCACTAGCAAAGTCAACACAAACTAAACTTTCATACAATGACATGTTCATATTGCTCTATATACTAGTCACTGTAAGGTGAGTACAATATATTGCAATTGAGTCATTTCATAATATATTAAACATGAGAAAGTTAACTATTTTCAATAATAGTGTGACACTGACACTTTTTTGTATTTTTATGTCTGATTTTTCTGTAAGCGAATAGTCCTGAAGTGAGGTAAAACTTGGGGGTGCATAAGACAAATCAGACTCCTGAAAAGTATATAGTAATCTGCAGGGCTTGCCAAGCGGCGGTGAGCCCTGCTCGCCAGCCGAGCAGTTTTGTGTTCTGTGCATGCGCAGATCGCTCTGCGCCAGCTCTTCCGGGTTGTAATCTACTCGCTATAGGCAAGTAGATTACATTATTTGTCAAGCCCTGGTAATCTGAAAGGTTACAAGCCATTGGCCTAGCTGTCATGAACAGGCTAAACTTAAGACACGTCTTAACTAACTGCTGACCAAGCCCAACTCAATAATTGCTAAAATAGTTAACTATTGTGAATATATTTATAATAAATAAGGGCAGTTGAAACTAACTAAATTAAATATTGTGAGTACTTCTGTCTCTAGTAAATAAAGCAGGCAGAAACACCCTGAACTGATAAGCTTGCTGTATGCAATCTGAAAAGCGGCTGGTCTGTACATAATCTGCAAAGAAATTAGGCCAAACGCAGTCTGCAAAGCGATTATATTGTACATGCAAGAAGTACAGATGTTAGTAGCTAGGAAAGAGCTACATAAATAATGGGGTGTGTCACATTAGCTGGAATGCTGGTATCACCCTTTACATAGATGCAGAGGGTGTAAGTCTGGACAGCCTGGGCAAAGACCTATAACATGACTAATAAAGTAAACTGAGTGACAAACTGGAGTTGAACTGAGTATTTTGGATCCCACAGATGCAGATTAACTATTCTTCCTGAACTGGACACTGTTTTCTGCACAAGCTGAATGGAAAAGCTCTCAGAGAGAATCCAGCAAAAAGATGATTCACATTTCTGGGTACCCAAAAAATTGTCAGAGTCATAAGATGCAATAGGGGAGAGGCACCCTTTGGGTATGCATTATAATCAGCATTATTTCAGAATAACTAATGTTATTCTGGAATAATATAGTATGCGTCAAGCCTCTATTTTGAAATAATGTCAAGCTGGAGGACTTCTTACTCCAACTCATGGTAACCCTCATTTCACAAGGAGTAAGGGAAGTCGAAGGAAGAGTGTTCTCCCTTTAACTTCCTGCTGTGTAGATGTAACCCATGTACCTAATAGGGAGCTATCTCTTTAAGAGACCCCTGTGGGGGAGATAGGAGTGAGTTGAGTGTTACTGTTGCTGGGCAGATTTAGCACTCCACACCCAGAAGTTTCTGGAGTTGGGTCTGGTAGTTTGGGATCAGACTTCATGAGCAAGCAGGCAGGTGTTTTTCCTATGGTCTGTGTGAGTTGGGAGAAGCTGAGCCAGGAGCAGAGAACAGACTGTTGTCCCTCACTTGGCAGCAGGTAGTGATGTTAACTCTCTACCAGGGATCATGGGCAACGCTACTTAGAGCAAGGAGAAACTGGGAAGGAAAATACCTTCTTCTGTGTTAATTGTCTGCTTTAAATGCTGTTTTGATTTCAGCCAAACTGTTTTAGTTCACTTTCTCTGTGATTCGTCAGCTCCTCTGTAAATGTAGCAATGGAGAAAAAGTCATTTCTATTTTGGTATTCTCAGGTTTTGTATTTTCTCGTAAGGGGGTTTCTTTAAGTCTGTTCACTTGTGAGTTAACTAACTAGTTAATCAGTGAGCTGGCTGCCTAGCAGTGATCCACAGCAGAGGAAGAGTCTGCCTGGTCTTAAACTGAGGATTCCCTACAAGCAAGTGGAGAGATGATTCAGATCAGCACATGGTCAGAGGTACAAACTGAGACTTTGGTGAACTAGATCTGACCTTTTAGGATCTCTCAGTCTCTTCTTACTGTGTTTGTGTGCACTGAACTGTTCAAATTTCACTTTACTTATGTTTACTGTAACTGTGGACAGTATCTGCAGGTTATAAAATAGCTGTTATAAGAATTATATTCTGTTATAAGAATTAGATTATTTGTTTCTTCATAAGATTTTATAAAGTTATTTATAAATTCATTTCTTTGGTTTCTTTTGGAACTTGATTGTAGGGAGGCTGACACTAGGCGATCCTTGCCAAAATTTCTTACAGACTGAACTCTGGGTCTCTAGTAATGCTGTGGGAGTGGGGGTTTTGTAGACACTGGAGAAGGGCAGTGAAGTCTAGCCCACCCAAGGTTACACAGACAGCGCCAAAAGTCAAATTAATCTATTTCTACTTCAGCTACACAATGATGTAGCTGAAGTTGCATAGCTTAATTTGACTTTAGCCCTGCTGCGTAGATGTGCCCTTAAAGACCATGCCCTTTAGAGTGTAGGGGAGGAAGAAGCCCATAGAGGTGTACAGAAATTATTCTTAATCATAGAGAATTATATCTTTCTATGGGTCTTTTGTATTCTATAGAATGTCCCTATCAGCTTCTGAATCACTCTCATCATGGCCATTTCCATAAGGAACTTCATGTTACAACAGAAAACTTGCGAACAGGGGACTATTAGAGATGACCCTGTACATCATATTATAAGAGCTTAGAGAACTCTCAGGATATGTTTGAAGAGGGAGGACAGTGCATGTGAGGAAGGTATATAGCCTGTGTATTACATTATTTGGCATTTCCCACTATGGTTATGCACAGAACATGCTGTCAATTGGCTCCTTCAGGTACATGAACTGTGAAATTAAGAATATCATATAAAAATACCCCATAATAATGATGACAGATGGGTATGGAAAAGTGAATGTGTTTAACAACTGGACACTCTTTCTAGCACAGTGGCAAAACTACTAAACTGTTTACAGGATTGGATTAAAGAGCAGTCACATTATTAGATGTATCGGGCACAGGCTGTTTCATAGTCTGTTTGCATCTAGGTATGTCAGCAGCAGACTGGGTTAACCGAAGTAAAATACTATGCTTATGTAACTGACTACATCAGTCAATGAGGGGAGGAGGTGTGTGGGAATGCACCCTGACTGACACAGCTATGCCAGCACAACCTGCAGTATAGACACAGGGTACTTCTACACTTAAAACACTATGATGGTACAACTGCAGCATTACACTGACCGAAAGGATTCTTCCATTGCTGTAGTTAATCCACTCCTCCCACCTGGGTGAGAAAATGCTTCCATTGACCTAACATTGCCTACTCTAGGGGTTAGGTCGAGAGAACTTACACTGGCACCCCTGAAAGATGTAGCCTCCAGTGTGGTCCAGCCTCTAGATATGTCGATATTGTAGAGTGCTTCTACAATATGAGGCTATGCTGGCAATTATCAGCTCTTTAACAATTAACTAGTTCTTGATATACTAATCATAGGGATGAAAAATGCAGAAGCTTGAATGAGATGGTGGGCTTTTTTAACACCAAGTTTCCAAAATCTAATATATGTTTGCAAAGTTAGTGCACAAGCTCACAGCCCAGTGAAGAGAATAAGTAGGGGAAGATTGAGAATTCACCAAGTAGTATAAGAAAAGCATGAAAATACATGCACCCCAACATTCACACAAACAAATGCGCAAATACAAACCTCTGGAGACTGACAAAATGCAAAGCAAGATGTGTGAATATAGTGGAGAAAAACATGAAAATGCCCCATGCATAGGGTCATATGCAATAACTATGGCAAGAGAAATTCATTATGCCAAAGCTTACAGACAAGAAAAACAAATATCAAGGAAGAATGCCAGAATTCAAAGAATGAGATAGTATCTGTACCTTATATTAATGTATTGCAAACTGGCAAAAATATAGTTTGTAAGGCTCAGACTAGCACCCAATGCAAATACAAGGGAGCAGTATACAAAGAAAGAGGAAACTGAATGTCCAGTAGACAAAAGGTCATCCAAAAACGGGCTGGGACACATTGTGGGGCATCAGAAAATGTACAAAGAGCATCATACACCCACAAAGAATGAAAATTACAACCAATCAAAGCCAAATGAAAATTATATAATGGCACAACCATAGTACCATGAGGAGTTTGTTAATTACAAGCAGAATACCAAGGAAAAAAAATATATAGGCTGAAATTTCAGGTAGAACACACAACACAGCTTTTAGCTAAAACAAATACCTTTCTGAACCTAATGCTCTACACCTGGGGAAAATGATTTATACAGTGGATGTACAAGCAAAATGAAAACCAGCCATTGCAGAATGAGCTCTTCAATCCCTTCAGCAAAGCTGCTAAATGTTTACAACAATGTTCTTGAAAGACTGGGGGGTCTTCCAGGGTGTCACGCCTAGAAATGGATAAAACAGCTCTGAGCCAGTACAGCACCTGCCTCACAGACCATTATGAGACAAAAACAGGAGCAATTAAGCAAATTGAGAAAGAGCCCACAAGCTAACTTAATAATGTGGTAGCCATTAAGAAGCAGGCAAGCTGTACATTAGCATAAAAAAAGCACTAGAAAGGATCACTACCAAATGTCTGACTGAAGAAATATTACCTAACTTGGCAAGAGTAACAATATTCTCGGTACTCAATGCCAAAGACAGATATTGGCAAGTGTTACTGGATACAAAAAGATGCTACATTTTTGACATTAGCAGGTAAGTACAGATGGTTTAGTGCCATTTGGGATCAAACTGATAGCAGAATACGGTCAACACTGCCAGCAAGGTGCACTAATGGAGTGTGAGAGGATCCGTAACATAGCTGATGAAATATAACCATGCCATTTCGTGCCAGCAAGACAAGGCGTGGACCATTACTCTTATAGCAGTGTTCCCCAACCTTTCATGGCTGCCGGGCGCCCAGAGGTGGGACAGCTCACGCACCAGGCATCCGGGGGCAGAGGGGCCACCTATGTGCCATGCGCCCGGGGCCAGCACCACGCATGTGCCATGCGCCGGGGGTAGGGACCACCCATGCGCCTTGCACCCGGGGCCGGCACTGTGCATGTGCCACGCAGCTGGGGTAGGGGCCACCCATGCACCCGGGACCGGCACCACACATGCCGTGCGCCAGGGGCAGGGCCAGCCCAGATGTTTTGGCGGGTGCACATAAATGCCCTGGCAGGCGCCATGGCGGGGACCACTGTCTTATAGAAAGGGACAGAGGGCTAAAGATATGCCCCAGTGGAAAAAGAGTGTCTTGCACAGGCCTGCTGACACTGGAGGGCAAAGAGGGCAGTTGATTTGGGGCCTGGCGATTCAAAAGGACCCAAGGGGCAGCCTGGGCCCTTTTAAATTGCTGCCAGACCACCACTCTGTGCAACTCTGAGGATGGAGGGAAGGGCTGCCGTGCTCCAGCTGGTGTGGAAGGCTGACTACCTTAGCTCCACCCGCTTCCACCCGAGGCCCTGCCTCTTTTGGGAGTTGGAAGCCGCCTCCTCCACTGTTGTCCAGGGGCCCGCAAAAGCTGTTAGCTCCCCTGGTCTTGCAGTAGTGTTTGGGTGTGAAAAATTCAACCAATGTGCTCAAGACTAGGAAAGCATTCAAGCAGAAAGTGATAAGAAACCACTAGAAAGCATTCTTTAAAAGCCATTGCTAGCAGTCCTCAAATGTCTTTCGTGAATGCTACTGAAAACAGCAATCGTACAAGTTAGATGTATACTACAAAAAAGAGATTGAGATACATGTGGCTGACTTCAAGGCTACACCAGCTAAGAAGTATGACAATTGCACAGAAATATGAGTTCTTCAACCTCGGAGAAATACTGAAAGCATCAACCAGTTATATTCTAGTTTCAAGGCAAGGATTAAAAAGAATCCAAGCACAAACTAGACAAGACAAAAATTGCACTGTGGAAGCTCACAAAGCCGGAGAGCTACCGCTTTGTGGGGAACCAATTTGGTGTGTGGCAATCAACAGTCAGGGCCATGCACATGCAGGTATGACTCTCTTGCTATTGTCCCAGGAGGGTGGTGAACTACTACAATGGCTTCCCGAGGGAGGGGGGATGGAATCTCCATCCCTACAGGTTTTTCAGTCCTGGCTTCACAAAGCTCTGCCGGGCTTCTTTCCATGTCCCACACATGCCCGAATCTGGCAGTGGTGGCATCCTGCAGAGGGAGAACTTCTATCCCTGTCTGCTGGAGGAGATGGGGAGGGTGTTGGGGGAGGTGTGTGAGTGCAAGGGGATGTAGATTGCAACTGCTTTGAACACTAAGGAGAGGGGACCACCTCATAGGAGGATAAAGGGTTTGTTTATTAAGTTGAAACTGGGAAGGGAGAGGGGTCTCACTCATACACTCAACCACTTACAGTCCCAGACAGGATAAGGAGAGCAGAAAGCAGTTCATGTTATCTGATCTTCCCGTGTTGACTCCTGAGCTGGTCCACTGGCCAGGTGATCCGAGCAGAGGGTGTTCTCAGAGGGTTGACCATCAAGTGAAACCTCCCCGTGTCTGCGTCCCTCTTTTCTTTAAGGATCGGCCATGTGCAGCTTCTGGGTCCTTGGATCTCTCGGGGCTGTGTGCACTCCCTGCAGGGGGCCATGTGCGCTATTGTTTACCTCAGAGTTTTCCCCACTTCTTGTGTCCACCTCAGACACTTCTGCACTCACTCAGGGAAGAGATAGGGGGTTAACAGATAATACTTAAACAGTTTAGGGAGCCAAACAACAGATCAGAAAGAACAACATCCATTTTAACTCTTTCCTTGCTCCTCCTTTGCTTCCAACCACCACCACTTTCCAAGAAGAGTGCTATTGGGGTCCCCTCCATTTCTCCCCCTGGCAGGTTCCCATGCAGGGGATTGGTGTCCTCTGTCTCGCCATGCTTGATCAAGAGTGGATGCTGCCCAATTGCGGGCATGACCCTGTGCCAGTGCAGCACTGCTGTATGTGTCCATGAGCCCAGCCTTCTTAGTGGTGGCTTGTTGTGGAAAGGCATCCTGCCATGGAGTTGGAAGTAAGGCTGGTCTCTGCAGGAACCTGGGGAGAAGGAGCAATGGGTTCCTGTATGGTCGCTTCAGGGGCATGGGTGGTGTGGACTGGCATTCCATGTGCACAGGCTGTTGTGCTAGCCCCAGGCTGAGAAGGCCAACCAAGGCGTGCACAGCCCTTCACCTGCCCCCGCGTGTGTATAGTTATGGAACTCACCTGTAGTGCCTTCCCTGGCGTCGTCCGAGGCCTCGGAGACATCGTGAGAAGGGAGTACTGGCTCCAGACTGATGACTGCCTCCTGGCTTTCGGGCATGGTGTCCTGGCTGGCCTGCTCCTCCTCCTCATTGTCCTGGTTCACAGACACGTCCTCCTGGAGGCTGAGGACGGGCATGGTCAGTCTAGAGTCCACAATGAGGTGGGAGGAGGGCAACCGCCCCTCTCCCAGGATGGCATCCAGCTGGGAGTAGAACCAGCAGGTCTGGGGTGCTGCTCCAGAGCAAGAACTTAATTCCCTGGCCTTAATATAGGCCTGGCTTAATTTTTAAAAATTTTCATGTGCACGCAGTCCAGTGTGCGCATGTGCCCCTTCTGGGCCAAGCTGGTGGCCATCCGGCTGTAGATGTCGGCATTTCAGCATCTGGTGCAGAGATCTCGGCGGTTGGACTGCTCACCCCACACCTCTATGACATCTCTGCACCAGTGCAAGACGTGGCCTCCTTTCTTCCTCCCCCAGCCCGGAGCATCCGAGCTGGCTGCTGGCATGTTGCAGCTGTGGGTGGCTTGGGGGGAGCGCTGGGGTCACTTTTGGCAGCAGTGCAGAGTGTTGCTGTGTGGCACGGTGCTAGCAGGGCTTGTGTTGTGCCACAAGCCCTTTCCCTTCTGCCTGTAGCTTTAAACCCTGCAGGAGAAGGGAAGCTACAGAGTGGCCACCAGGGCAGCTGTGGGAAGCCCTGGAGGCCATTTTGAAATAAGGACATTTGAGCATACACATTTCAAAATAGGCATTACTCCTTGAAGAGTAAGGAGTTATTATTTCGCTATAGCAAGCCCATTATTCCAGAATAATTTCAAAATAACATGCTTGCTGTGTGGACACTCGCCTTGTTATTTCAAAATAACAGGGTTTATTTAGAAATAACTAGTGTAGACATGCCCTTGGAGACTAACAAAAATCTGTATATTATCATGAGCTTTCGTGGGCAAAACCCACTTCCTCAGATGAACTATAGGTTTTTTTTTTTAAATGTAATACAATTTTAATGTTGGTAGAAAATATATTTCTGACTTTAGACATAACAGAGTAATTTAAACTCACCACACAGCACAAAAGCAACCAAATAAAGCCAAAATCGTTAATATGAAATGTACAACAAGGCTCTTATCTGGAAAGTGTTAAGAGCACTTTGCAGGGCCAGTCCTGATGATCCAGTCCTAAGTGCCGTGAACTGATGGAAAACAAAAATTGAGTTAGGAAAATAAGAATCAAACTACATCCCAAAGATAACTTTAGTATAAGCTCATTGCAGCAAGACATGAGAAGTAAGCCACTCCTTGCTCTATAGCTTCATCTAGTGGAAAAGAAAAGTCATATTGGAAACTGCTTGAATAAAGTTAAACCAATTTAAGTCCCAGCTTTTATCATGCAGTGTCTTGGGGCCTCGTCAGGGTAGGCAGCCTAACAGCAGTAAATTGGCCTTGAGAGTTTTGTTACAGGTCTCTCTTCTTTTCTTACCCATTTTCACTCTCTCTTTCATTTATTTTAGAATTACACAGTGATTACTCCAAAATACATGGGGAAAGGCATTCAGCATGCAATTGACTTAAACCAGTGAGTGCTGAGTAACCTTTCTTTTGTTTCTTCTATGCATTCAGACTATTTTTGTTGCAGTCTTTTCTAAACCTCAGAGAGGAGAACGGTGTTGATCTAGATGGACAGACTCCTTAATCTTGTGTAACATACCACACCCAATAGGTGGGTGGTATACTGTCCCATTTAATGGCACTGGGACCCTTACAGTGAGACTAATAAGACTGCTCTACAACCTTAGCTACTAGACGGCTGGTTTTTACTTTCGGAGGTAGAGGTCCCAGTCTGCCTGCAGATGACCAGGGCCTGTCGGCATTACACCTATGCTAAAATTTCACACTGTCTACTTTTCTCTCTACCTTGAGTTCTCTATGTAAACAGGAGAACAAACTGTGGTGGTTGGTGGCCAGGCAGTTGCACCCTCTTATAAAGCCTTGGGCATTGAACATCTGACACCATGAGAGGGTGCTCAAGCTTTCCCAACAAACATGGCTTTGAAAAGGGCTCTGTACTAAAAGTACCAAAACCCACACATGAGAGGCTCCCTGATTCCCCGTCATTTGGCCCAATGGAGCCACCCTGCAATCCAGTTGAGTCCCCTTGCTGTGAAGCAATCTGTTGATAAAGAAAGAGCTGCAGGTCTCGCCCAGCAGGCAGGGATACTCAGAAAGAAAGGTTGGGCACCGCAAAATAGCAAGAGCACTGAAATCTCTAGCACATGGGAAAAATGCAAACAGACTGGCAATTGCTAACTTTTCTTTGCAACGCTAAGGGCAGGAAATAATTTTTAAGTGAAAATTGAAATTCTGGGTGAGATTCAGCCACAAGAGGTGGATTCCTTGTCTGCAGAATGTTAATCATTGGGCATAATCCTTGCAATTAAAAGTGTAGGAGAAAAATACAAGGGGGTTGGGATATACTAAATTTATTTATAAAGAGGCCTGTTGGCAGGGGGAGTAAAAAGGCCAACTTCCCTGGGGTCTGACCAGTGTTCCCTCTAACAATTTCCATCCTTGAGTGGTTTGAATTTTCTTTTGGGTGGGTTGAAATTTGTTATGTGCAACACCAGGATGGAGGTAGTGTGTGGATGTGCACCCATCTGTACAAACAACAACCCTAGTTATAAATATATATTTTAAATAGTCCATAGGTGTGGAATGTATTAAAACAAGGGATAATTAACAAGGAGCAATGCTTCTGATGTTTATTTAACATGAAATCAGATAAAAGGAAAATTAACACTACCCTTGGATTACATGTATTACCATCTTTTCTAACAACTCAAGCAAGTAAACACACCAAAATAAATATTATTCACACATAGCTCAGCTTTAAGATGTTAAAGCAATCTATAAGTTAACCAGAAATAATGCTCTCCTTGTAAATATTAATTCAATATTTACTGCCATGAGAAAGGAGAACAAAAGGCATTTACTCTGGTTTAGCTAGTTTCTGGTGAATATTTAGGATCCATTCTATACAAATAGAAGTGAAACAGGCCTGTAAAAACAGAAGTTTTCCTGGTTTGAAGTTTTCACCTTGTGTGTGTCACCAGCTCAAAGAGTAGAAGCCCTAGAGCAAATTAACACATGGCTTTAGAGTTTGTAGACAGATCCATGTTTCAAAGAGCTTGCAAATAAGGTTTCATCCTACAAAACAACTAGCATCACACCTAGTACTTGCTACTCCTGACTCATAAGAGCCAGAACTCTACCAAATAGCAAAGATCTGGCCTTAATACAATACAATTTATCATCTAGTCATTAGTAACACAGGAGTTAAACATATAATTAAGATCAGTTTTAGATAGCTACAGCACTCCAAAAAAATGTTAAAAGAATCCTTTTCTTTCTTACTGTAAGCCACTAACACCTATGTACATTTTGTTTGAAATGTAGTCATGCAAATGTCCTGGCAAACTCTCTCCCCCCCGCATGCTCCTCCCCACCAGTCCTTTCCAAGGGAACACCAAGAAATCCCCCCTCCCTTAACTCACTAAAACAACATCTACAGAACAAATTTACCTTGGTTTGCAACTTGCACTGTTCCCAAGGCACGTACAGCTTCACAATCACCATCCTCTTGTATCCAAAGTCTTGTCCTACCATGTGTTTCATCTCTCACAATGTCTCCTCACAAGGTTCTTTCATTTCCCCCCAAAGTATCCCGATTAATTAAAAAAAAACCCATTTTCCTCTCCCCCTGACCCATTTGCAGCCTCTGCACATGTAGACTGTGGCTGTCCTGGTTTCTTGCAGCTAGGGAGGGAAGCTTTCCAAGCATGAAACTCACCAGAGTTAAAAAAAAGGAGGGGGACCTAAAATGATCAGAGAGGTAGCTGAAACTTGGGAGTGTTTCCCATTTTCAGTGACAGTGCAGAGAGAAGTTTGGTCTTACTCTCACTGGAGGAGATACTGACCTGATTCCAAATGGGGTGAAAATAGGAAAGTTCAGGGGAGGGGGAAGAGAGAGGTGCTGTCTTGTTACCACAAAGCAGGGAAGGAGGGGTATAAATTGTAGAGAACAGGGGCAGAGTAGCAGGCAGAAAAGTAAACAGGCAACTGAACAGACAGCAGGGGAGTGTAACACAGGAAAACATGGCATCCCTACCTAGCCAATTCCCCAATGGGATGGCTAGGGAAGAAGCAAGAAGTGGACAGGAGGCTGCCACCCTGTTATCAGTTCACAGGATAGGGGAGGATTTCGGAGCAAAGTAGAGAAGTTGACCCAACCTGACAGCTGTAACTTACCCAGCTTTTTCCATGGGCCAGTGGCCGGCAATGAAGCACCGATCCCTTCTCCCCTTCAGTCCACAGCTCATGATCTGGGTCACATGATCCTCCAAGTACTTCCTGCCTCCCTGATTAGAGAATTCAGTCACCTGTAACCAGGGCTGGCTTTAGGAAGTGCGGGGGCCCAATTCAAACAATTTCAAAGGGGCCCCGCAGCAATTTTGGTTGACCAAAAACCAAACAAACAAAAAAAACCCAACCCACATGCACACAAAAAAAACCCAGTTACGTCCCCGGCAAAGCCCAGGAGGTAGCTAACACCCACCCACCCAGCGGTGCAGGGAAATCCTCGCTCAATTCACACCTTCTGTGGTGCAGGTAGCCACCACACTCCTCCTCCGGGGCCGGCGCACCTGGCACACTTCCGGGCAGGGGCAGCAGGTTTGTATAATTTTTGGTGGTGCCCCATTAGCCACACCCCCTGACCCGTTAACCACGCCCTGACCCCCCATTAGCCACAGCCTCTGACCCCCATTAACCACACCCCAACCTCCATTAGCCACACCCCCTGACCCCCATTAACCATGCCTCTGGAGGTAACACACTCGGGGCAAGATGGACACATGACCAGAAGTAAAAGGTGTCACGTCACCCCTCTTGAAGGACTTTTCCACCATCCTCCTACTAACAGGGATTAGTTTGGCCCCCACCAAACCTCCCTCATGCAACTATCCTGCAATTGCATTAACCCAATGTGTGTGACATTAACACGGGGGCAGAGTTCCCTCTAAGGTTATGTCTACACTCGCGGCTTCTTGCGCAAGTATAGGCGTTCTTGCGCAAGAACACGCAGAGTATCCACACTGCCCGCCTACTCTTGCGCAAGAGCATTTACAGTATGGCGTGGTAAGAGAGGGTATCTTGAGCAAGAGCTATGCCCTTTTCAAACAGGTGTAAGCTCTCTTGCGCAAGAGGGCAGCGTGGATGCTCAGCAGGGATTTCTTGAGCAAGAAACCCCTATAGCTAAAATGGCCATCGGAGCTTTCTTGGGCAAGAGAGCATCCACACTGCCATGG
>CM057845.1:217167229-217192717 GCA_030068395.1 Apalone spinifera
TTCCGTTAAAAGTATTTCCACAAAATCATGCCAGTCTAGACGTAGCCTGAGTGTGTCTGTCATTCTCACAAACACACACTATCCTTCACCCGTCTCGCAACCCAACACATTCATGGGGGGTTGTTGTTACTAGTTTTACTGCTTGCAAAGTGGATTATTTTTGGTTTCTGACTGGTCTGTGCATTTCATAATTTTCATTTCTCCCTTATGCATTTTAGAACTCCACTATTTGAGTAGTGAGTTCTAAAATGCCTAACTGTCAGGGCTGGAGTAATTATACCTATTGTAACTGCTGCTCCTGGGAGTGTCAGGTATGTCCCTGCAGCCCCTGAGAGAGGCAGAGCAGGGGGTCTCCACATGCTGTCCTTGCCAGCAGACACCACTCCTGCAGCTCCCATTGATCAATAACAGGGAACCGTGGCCAATAGAAGCTGTGGGCTCAGTGCCTGTAAATGTACATGCCAGCTGGTTTCAGGAGTGATGCAGGGCCAGGGCAGGATGAGTGATGCAGGCGAGGGCCAGCCTGCCTTAACCCTACTGCTCCACCACCCAGAAGCTGTCTCTGTTAAACAGTGTCCAGCCAGAGTCTGCTTCCTGAACCTCTGTCCCAGCCCAGAACCTCCTCCTGCCCCAGATGTGAGTTCCCCTGCACCCAAACTCATTCCCAGAGCTTGTACCCTGAACCCCCTCCCGGACTCCAATCCCCCACCCTGGGCTAAGCCCAGTGCACCTCCCACACTCCAAACATCTTGCCTCAAGACCAGAGCCTGCACCCCCAGCCTGGTGAAAGTGAATGAGGATGGGGGAGGAAGAGGAATGGAGTGAGCAGAGTGAGACCTTGGAGAAGGGTGCAGCAGGGGCAGGGCCTCAAAGAAGGGGCAGGAAGGAAGGGGGCAAGGGTGTTTGGGTTTGAGGTAGATCTTCCATTGCACTTACATTGAAAAAGTGATCTTGTGGTTAAAAAGGTTGAAGACCACTGGGCTAGTATGATGCACAGAACTAGAAAGAGGACCAGGATACCAGAGGAACCTATGTGGCCTTATACAAGGGACTCAGGAATACAAGCTGTTGCCAGGTTGCTACTTGACAAAGACAAGTCTCCCAGCATGTAACACTGGCCTCCATGTGTGCTTACTGAAAATCTTCCTCCTGCAACTCCACCTGGTTGTTGACTCACTTATTGCTAATTAGATTTTTAAGTGTTTCCCCCTGTTTAAAATCTAATTGTGGAGAAAGGCAATAGGAAGAACTTGCCCTGTGACAGGAGCCATGCCAATACCACCATTTTGGTGTCATTGGGAAGTATATTGTTTGTGTACCAAAGGAGCCATAAAATAGATTTCCCCTGCTAAATACTGTCACTAAACAGAAAAATGTGCCACCCAGACTTCTTTTTATAGACTCTGTGAACCTTCCAATGACAATTGAAACTGCTCGTTTATTTGCTGTTCAAAAGGCTGTGTTGAAATAGAACTGAAGGACACTGTGACATTTTGCTGCCTCCCCCTCTCTTTCTCCTGCCTTTTTCAGTCCTGCTCTCTACACATAGAAAGCACCAGCCACCCAGCGTCTCTTACTTAAAATTCCCTCCTTAAAACTCAGTTCTTTGTCAAGGTTTAAAAATATTAACCTCTGCCAATCATCATGAATAATTATAAATGCAGTGGCTGAATTTCTGACAGCAGCCTTTCGTTAAAATAGGGGCATTTAAAACTGGTCTGTGTGATCAACTTCCTCGGTCTTCCTGTGCATCTTGTGTTGAAATAAGTATGTGGGGGCGCGCCTGGTATTGCTTTCTATTCCTGATATACAGCTAAGCATACCAAAAGGCACTTAAATACATAAGAGTTTATAGGAAAGGACATCTTCAGAAGCCATTCTAGAAGCGCATTTCATTTCAAAGTCATGGGTAGATTAAGTAAATCCCTCAACATAGTTGGAAAAGCAAAACTGACTGCTTCTTTCATATTGTATCAAGGAGGCTGGGCAGTCAGAATCCAAAGGAGCCATGGTCTCATAGTTACCATTGCAGCCATGTTCCTTTTAGAAGTCCGATGTTCTAGTTCAATAACAGCTTGGGTGTACGTCTATGGATTTTCCATACTGTTAAATTCCTCTCTAAAAAGAGCATAGACTGTACTTTTAAGAAGCTGGGTTACAGTGAAGCAAAGTAATTACAATTTGTTATAGCATGCACATGAGTGTGAAATTGTCTCACCTTGTAGTCAAAGCAGGGAGGTTTCATTAGAATTGTAATTGTTGCCCTTTCATAGGGTCTCTGCAATGCTGTGGTTGTAGCATTTAAAGTCAGAAAGGACAACCAGATCATCTGGCCTGACAATCTGTACTTCACAGGCTACCCCAGCCATCCCCATTCCAAACCTGACAACCTAAATTAAACCAAAGTCTTACCGCCCATAAGAAACTAGACTATTTTCTGCCACTGGCAGAGAATAGTAGCGACTGAGATGCAGTAGTACCTGAGGCCTTTACAGTGGCACAGAAATGACTGAGAGATGCCCAGATAATCCTGGCAAATGATCCCTAAACTGCAGAGCAAGTGGGGAGGGGAAGCAGGGGAGGCATAAAATAATTTCCAATTTAATGGGGAGGAAGAGCAGGGGTAAATTTCTTTCCTCCCCCACCCCCACATATAGCTATCAGTTAAATGCTGAACATGTCAGCAAGAACCAGCCAGTCCAGCATCAGCGAGAGAAAATGCCTGTTGTTGCTTTGTCTCATGTATTAAATAATATTCGTGAAACAAAGGGAGAAACATTACTACCCATAGACTGTGTGTGTGGAGGGGGAGAATTGGAAAGGCTGTGTGCTGAATTTAACAGCCAGATATACGGGTCTATCAAGGAATTGTGCAGCTGAGGAAAACGTTAAAAGAGCACTTTAACAGTCTGTCATAGTATTGCAGTGAGTTGCCTTTGTGTACATCTGTGAATCTGGTTCTTAAAATATTTATAAACACCTTTTATGTGTTTGGTGGGAAGGATGGTGCTTTAGTCTTTAATACAACTGTTTGGTGACATCCAATAAATATACTGTGATTTTTCAAAAAATGTAATTTTATTGAATGCATTATACACAATGAATAATACTGGATTGCGTGCAAAGGATATGTTTAATTTCCTGTGTCTTTTATTTATGAACTGAGGTTTTGGGGTCAGTATCTTTCTGTTTGTAATGAACTGATATTTAATATGTTAGTGGTTTATGAAAGCTAAAATTCCATCACTATGCCAGAACATGCTGGCTCTTGAGGCCTGGTCTACACTGGAGGGGAAAGTCAACCTAAGATATGCAACTCCAGCTATGCTAATTGTGTAGCTGGAGTCGACATACCTTTAAATGCCTGTTCACATTGTGGGAGGCCGACAGGAGCGTATGCTCCCGCCATCTTCCCTTACTCCCCACAGAATGAGAAATACCAGATGTTGGGCGGAGCTGCCCTCAGCATTCAATTTAGGGGTCTACACTAGACCTGTTAAATTGAACTCTAGAAGATTAACCTCTGGAAAGTCGATCTTCTCCGTAGCGTAGACATGCCCTAAATGAGTGTAATATTCTCGTCTTTCATTGCCAGTACATTTTAAAAAAACTGATTATTTTAAAAGTTTATTTCCTTTTGTCTCTGACCGTGCATTTTAAATACTGAAAGAAATGTGGGAGGAGGGTGGTTCATGCATTGCAAAATAGGGGGCAGCATTTTTTAAAAAGCATGTAATAACGCACCTCCCTGTGTTTGCTTCCCCTTCCTCACTTGTTTGGGTCTTGGTGAGTCCAGCTGCTTATCAAAGAACTCCTGAATCTCTTGTCCCAAACCTGTGTTCCAAACCTGTGTCCTAAACCTGTCCTTGCTCTGCACTGCTGATGGTCCCTTTTCCTGATTTTGCAAGATGTCTACTATCCCATTGTGGGTGGCAGTTGTGTTCCCATGAAGCATGGCATAGAGCAGTGGTCCCCAATGTGGTGCCTGTGGGTGCCATGGCGCCTGCCAGGGCATTTATGTGCATCCGCCTAGTGACCAGGGCCAGCCCGAGCCATTCTTGCGCCCCGGGCACCTGGCGCATGTACGGTCCCGCCCCCGGGCGCCCGGCAACCCAAAAGGTTGGGGACTACTGGCATAGAGCTTACTGTAGAAGCAGCAGACTTATGAGGCAGCCCCAGATTTTCTGTTGCCTTCCCTCACCTTCTAGTATGATTGTCACAAATCCTTCAGCTTTTTTCCACATTGCGGCTCGTCTCTGTTTCAGTCCAGGGCTTGCATCCCCTCTGCAAAGTTGACAAAACATTCCTATTGCTGTGGGATCCGACAGGTAGGCTTGCACAGCTCCTTCTTCCCACGGGAGATCAAGGACCCTTCTCTGGTCCAGGCAGGAATATTCGGTTTAGCTGGACCTCTGTTTTTGCACAGGGCCATGTGTATCTGATCACAAAGGTGAACTAGCAGGAAAAAGAGACTTTTTCAAAACATGCTGAAGATTTTAAAGCTGGGCATGCACTTCCAGTGACTGACCGTGGTGCAATAGAGTTCAAAATTATGACTGGAGCAGTCGTTGCAGGAACAGAGGCACTGCAAGACTCTGGCTGGAGGCCTGCATTTACAAGCACAGGTAATGCAACATCCATATTGGCATTTTATTAGCAGAAATATGTTGGCTGAGGAATTGTGTTATCCTAGAGCCAGAAAACCTGGGAATCAAATGTGGGTGTGGACACATGAAAACTCGTGGTGACAAAAACAACTTTGTCATGCACGTCAGACCCTTTCTCTTACAGGCAGAGGTGCATCCTGGTGCACAGATCCAGCAAGAGGTGGCTGAGCTGCAGCAAAAGCCAAGAGGGAGCTATTTAAATTACTGACAGGGACTTGGGTTGCAATAGGACAGTACCCATGTGGCCCAGGGTCCAGTGTGCTTCAACTTCAGCCCTGGGACTACAAGTTGTGGACTACAAACTGCAGCATGTTGGGAGAACTTCCTGCCAGGATGCACCCTCTGCCCCCAGCAAGGTCTCAGCAGGGACTGTGCTAGAAGCAGCACACAGGCTGCATGCAAAGAGGAGGGGCTGCTGAACTGTGATCCTGTTCTATGTTTTTTTTACAGAGAGAATAAAGCCTGTTCCTGGTGGTTTATCTGAGTAGGTCTGGTCTGAGGTACACACACACAATACAGAGCACACCACCGAGCCTCAGGCCTAGTCTCCCGCAGTTAGGGTTGCCAGGTGTCCGGTATTCAACCGGATAGTCTGTTTTTTGGGTCTTCTGTCTGGTAAAAAAAAATTCAAAAAATACCGGACATGTGCAATGTCCGGTATTTTCTGGTTTTCCCGCTGGGCGCCCAACGGAAGCCTGGCCCGGGCAGGGGGAGTGGCTGGGAGGCGGGGTGCGATCGGCGCTGGGAGCCTCTGGTTGCGTCTGACGTAGGAGTGACGCCTTGGGGAGGAGGAGAAGCCCTGTCCGTGCTCCTGAGAGCTGTTCAAGCGCGTTGTGGAGTCGTAGCCAGACTTGCTTGTGCTTCGCTGGGACCATGCGCCCTGCGATCTGCATGTGCCTGGGTCAGTCCTGCTTCCCGCCGGCCGATTCTCTCCCCCACTGCTCCCACCCTCCAGCCAGCCCCGCTGCCCCTGACCCCCCCTCCAATCAAGTGTGTCTAGTATTTTTTCTGAAGCTGTCTGGTAACCCTACCCACAGGTAGGGTAAGAAGTCACAAGGCTTCCCCTATGCTGAATAACCTCACACTGGGCTAGTGAACAGGAGGGGTTACACCTGTAAGAAATTTTAAGTTATTTTCACCACTGCTTAGAGGGCATCATTTTTGTATTTACATTTGTTTTATCTCATTTGTTAAGGATTTTTTAAAAAGAGGGAAGCTGAAGGTGACAAGAAAGAGATAGCAATTTTTGGCTCAGCTATATGAATGGCTGAGGAAAGTCCAACTGGTGTGAAAGATTATGTCGGAGAATGTTATGTGGAAAGCCTTTGAGAAGCAAACTTTTTCTTACTGGAATGATCACAGCATCATTTGTCACCAAACACATCCGGATGTTGAAGAAATAATAATAAGAGAACAGTCAAATATAGACATCAAGCTTCAGATCTGTCTGAAGAAATGAGATGAAGGGAACTGAGGACCTTTGCTGAAGATCTGCAAAAGCTACACATAAATCTTCTTTTTCAAATAAATTATCTAATCCCTGCCCTGTACATTGATTAAGGAGATGGGTTCTTATCCCTCTGTAATGGGGAAAAAGGAAACAGCCAGGGAATAACTTTCATTGGAAAAAAATATTTCTGAAGCTCCAACACAATAAGCTAGTGAGGATATTACATTAGATTTCTTTTGATTTACTTCCCGTTTTGGAGCTGATCTTGATGAGTGAAGCAATAAGTGTATCTCTTATGTCCCAAAGGCTTATGAAGGAAGATCTGTAGTTTATTTCTGAAATAAGAGTCATTATCTGTGTGGACCCTTAGAAGAAGCTGTTGTGTGAGAAAAGGGAAGAGAAGATTCTTCAGTCTGATCACAACCCAGGCTTGCGAGGAGAGAGGTGTTCAGTTTCTTGTTCCAACAGACCAGTTTGCCTCTACAGCTGCGACAACTATTTCCCTGTCTACTCAGCTACTTTATAGTCCCTATATTTACACCCTACATTGGTCATTTCCATGGGGAACCAATGGAACTTTACCCTTTTCCCTTGTACATGTTTTATACCACTGTTCTCTACCAATACTGATAGCACACATAGCATTTAAAGCTATTACCTTTGGCCATCTTGAGCATGCACAACTGTTTCAAGGAGGAACATTTGTGTGCCCTTCTCTGCAAAGCTGCTGTGAATTCTCTGAACCCATTTCCAAGGAAGATAGAATGCAGAAACAGGCCTCTTGGCACACCTTGCACTGTACACACAACTCCGTATCCCAATCCAAACGTGGCTGCCAAACATAGCTTCTGTTCACTCTATTTCTTCTCGTATAGCTTTGATACAATTCTACCATATGGATTACAAAGATTTTGGTATCACCATGTGGAAACTCCACAATATACGGTCAGGCTCTGCTTGTAGTGTCTCTCTAAACTGTTCTGTTCACACAACTCTCTACAACTTTATCCTTTGCAAAAGAAGAGGCTGGATATTGCTCTCAAAGTCCCATTTTTATATTGTTGCAAGAGAGCAAAGAGATGTTCTAAGTGCAAGGTAGTAGCTCCAAGTTATTCCTCTCAGCTTTCAGTGTGGACAGTATCCTGGAGGTAAGAGGGTGGTTCAGGAATGTTTTTGTGCTCTAGCTATTTTTGGCTAATGGAGCAGCCATCTAGAGCCACAGACAGCTGAGTGAAAATTAAAGCAGCTCTGTGCTGCTTTGACTTACATCAAGGGACAGGCACATATATGGCTGGCATAAGAACAGGCAAAATGTTAAGGTGACTTAAAGCCATCTTTGCCTTGCCTTTATTTCTGCCCCCAGAACAGAGAATTAAGCCCCCACTCTTTTCCCTCTCTGATGTAATGACTATCAGTAGGAAAATCTTTCAGTGAGATCTGGTGGCAGTGTATTTTTGTCACCTCTGAACAGTAAATGGGATAATGCTTTCTGTAGTCTTCAGATGGCTTCTACCAGACATCATAATGATAAGACCTCTGTTTCAGAGCCCAATTGTGTAACCCAGCAACTGCTCAAGCCAACACTGTACAGTCGTTTCTTTTCTGCCGTTATTTCAGGGCTTTATCCCCGTGTTCCTAACCCCCACTTTTCACAGCCTTCTACACACAAAAAACAAAGTTTGGTGGTGCTTCTAAGATGTGCTGGCTGGACTACAGTGGGATCTGGATTAGAGCCCAGGTTCCACTTTTGCTTAGGCTGCTCATCTGCCCACTTTGCAGTGAGGGCACAGGCTAAATCACTCAGCTACTGATAGTCCTCCAGTGCCTTCCCGTAAGTTCCCAACAAGACAAGTTCTACTACTCACTGGAAGAGAATCACAGGCACTTCTCATCTGACCCTAAGCTGCTGTGGTGAGAGGGGGCTGGGGTAGTCCTCTCTCTCCATGGCAGCCTGCATACTGAAACCCTCTTCTCCAGTCCAACCCCAGAGCAATGATTCAAAGGAAGAAAAACAAAACTTAATTGAGTTAAGCAACACTGGGTAAATCTTCTAGTATGGTATAATTTGAGGGAGTTTGTGCATCTGTCTGTCCATCCATCAGTCTGAGAGTCTATTTGTTCATGAACTCCTCCTAATCCCTAGGACCACCAAATTTGTTATGCAGCTTCCATGCATGGAGCCTTGAGCCTCTGACTGGGCAGGACTGATTAATCACATGTGAAGCTGTGCTGCCACGCAGCCGGGAGGGAACACTGGTGCCAAGACACCAGTTCCTCTGTGTTTCAATAATCTCTCTTTTATGGATACAACACATTTTTTGGTCCTCCAAAATGTTAGCACAACATCTGCAGCTACACATGAAACAGCCTGCATTCCTTTCATAAAAATCAGCCTGAGGAAAAAGCCTCAGTATACTCTGAACATAATATTTCCAGGCGACTGGATGCTATATTTACCTTGAACTAATTTAGAGAAAAGAACTTTAATCCTATATGGCCCAGTAATCATTCCCTTTGTTAGAAACAGTTCTGTACTACACGGTTCACTTTGTTGTACTTTTAATCTGATTTCCCCAAAACGTCCAGTCTTCCTTTTGTAGGGGATTCATATACTCATTGTATTGATTGTAAGGGAAAAACACAGTGAGTACTTATGATATTTTTCTCTATACTCCCAGTCCAAATAAACATTGAGAGGAAGTTAAGGTTGAGAGCACATATCAGTAACTTTCATTAAAATACTACTTTAATGCTGTAATTATCTCAGGCATAAACCCAGGAAATAAAGAATGAAGGTTAAACTTAAATCAAAATATATCAAGGTATGGAAATGCACAATTAGAGCACCCAAACAGCCTTAACTCTACACTGCAGTGACACCATGCAAAAACCATATGATAACAATTAGAGCATTTTAGTGTTAGTGGCCCCAGAGTAGCTTAAACTGATTTTAAAGCTACATTGCCTTCTTCCTGCTTATTGGGGAAATGATTTGGCATTTCTGAAAATTAAGTTCAACATGTTTTGTGTTAGATACATGAAAACTGAGGCACTCAAAATAAAGATATTGGCTTTGATCTTTTAGCTGCTGATTTTAAGTCTCTAGGTCAATGGTACCCAAACTTTTCCTGTCATGCCCCTGCCCTTCTATGAGTAAGGGGATCTGTCCATGCCCCCCTCCATTACTGCACAGTTGGCTCAGTAGAGGAGCTCAGGCTGGCAGTGTAATGGGGGGAGGGAAGAGTAGGAAGGGTAGAGCGGGGGATAGAGGCGGAGCTGACCTGGGGAAGGAGATGGAATGAGGCCAGAGTTGGATTGGGGGAATGGGAAACGGAGGGCTGGGGCCAAAGTTGGGCTGGCATCAGAGTACAAGGTGGAGGAGAGCTGCAGCTGGTGTTGGAGCAGGGCTGGGTGTCCCTCCCTCTTTGCCCCAGTCCTGGCCTGGGCCCCCCATGTCCACTCCCCAAACATTCCTCCATGCCCAGTCCAGGACTACTGCTCTGGGTGGAGCCTGGCTCTGACAATTGCTTTTTAAATGGATATGATGCAAAATAAATGACCATTTCCCCAAGCTCTATAACTGCCCATGAACATATAGATTTAAGGGAATTGAATTGATCATCTCTTATCAGACTGTTCTGATACATAGAGTAATCAATTTATCATATAGGAGGAAACTGATTATTCTGAAAAAGCTAAATGACTAACAGTAACACACAAGAGGCAAATTCTCTCAGGTGAGACCCCAGAGACTGCCAACAGAAAGGGAGCCTGGCAAAAGATAAGATGCTACAATTAACAAAGTGAAGTATTACTTTGTGTGGGGGGTAATTCACTTATGCAAAGTTCATTTAGGTCTTGTCCTCAGCATCATTAAAAAAATTCTGTATATTTAATGCATTTTAGAAAAATACTGAGGAGCTGGATTAGCAGAGAGTATAAGATATATAGTAATGGGGAACAAGAGTAATTTAAATTGTATTAATTTTTCCTAAAAAGTGTGACTATAAGAGATGGGTCAGTCTGTCTTAATCTGCTCATATAAGATTCAATGAAATACCCAAGTTTATTTTACATATGTCTTTTATGGAAGATAGCAGCCCTAGATATTTTGACCCCGTAGGAACCTATTTGAGTTTTCAGTGAAAAAAAATTTAAGACCTCAGATATGCAATTTCTTTTATACTGTGGTAGTTTCTCAAAGATGTGAAGCATTCCCATAATAGAAGAACTAGAGGACACCAAATGAAGTTAATGGGTAGCAGGTTTAAAACTAATAAAAGAAAGTTCTTCTTCACACAGCATGTAGTCAACCTGTGGAACTCCTTGCCAGAGGAGGCTGTGAAGGCTAGGACTATAACAGAGTTTAAAGAGAAGCTAGATAATTTCATGGAGGTTAGGTCCATAAAAGGCTATTAGCCAGGAGATAGAAATGGTGTCCCTGGCCTTGTTTGTCAGAGGCTGGAGAAGGATGGCAGGAGACAAATCGCTTGATCATTGTCTTCGGTCCACCCCCTCCAGGGCACCTGGTGCTGGCCATTGTCAGCAGACAGGCTACTGGGCTAAATGGACGTTTGGTCTGACCCAGTACGGCCATTCTTATGTTCACATTTCTGTCAGGGTCAGTGATGAAAACTGACATGTCATCAGCATAATGTCAGTCTTTATCTGCCTTATCCACACTGTGTTGATGCCTTCGTGCCCTTGTTTCAATGATGGCTACTGAATGTAACTGTAATGACAAAAGCTAAGTTAAAAATGAATGTTTCCATTAGTAGTTATAGAGAACAACACTTGATAGACAATCTGGAGTATTGTCTGACAACTATATATTGTACTATACATTTTAGAAATGTTCATCTGTCTGTATGACCATCTGTGTGTGTGAGTCTCTTTATTCAAGAACTCCTCTTAAACAGTAAGAGCTAGGACCACCAAATTTGGTATGCAGCTTCCTCTTATCATAACTTAAAGCAAGGTAATGGTTTGGTTGTGCTAGGACAATAGGATGTGCCTAGAATTCGATTGTTTCTCATAAAATGGCGAGAGATCTAGTAGGAGGGACAGTTATACAGGAGAATGACCACAGGGGAACAGCAAAGGGCCAGAGATGGTGACTAGGACAGCTATAATCCCATTAGGCTAGCAAGGGGCAAGGGTGGACAAAAGGATAGCTATCTACTATATATTTTGGAGAGTTTGTCTATTTGTGTGCCTGTTTGTATGTCTGTCTGTCTGTCCCCCAGTCAGGGATATGCATCCTTCATGCAGCTGTGCTGCTTCAGCTGCAGTGGGCAGTGTTTGTTCATTGTGTACATATACACTCAATAATATTTCATTTAAAAAAAATCATGGTATGTTTATTGGATACCACAAGAGTGATATGTTAGAGACTAAAGCACCATCCCCACCCGCCAAACACATAAAAGGCATTTATAAATCATTTAAGAGCTGTATTCAAGCCAGATTGACAGATGTACACAAAAGTAGCTCACTGGAATGCTATGGCACACTGTTAAAGTAATCCTTAGTTGTACAGTTCCTTGATAGGCTCTTGTAGTTGCCCATGAGTCTGGCTGTTAAATTCAGCAGATAGTCTTTCCAATTCCCCTCCTTACCCCCTGCCCCCCTCCCCACGCCCTCCCTGTAAGTGCTGTTTCTTCCTTTGCTTCATAAATATTATTTAATACATACAGCAACAACAGGCATTCTCTCTCTCATGTGCGCATACACACACGCGTGCGCGTGATGGGTTTTTTGGTTTTGTTTTGGGGTTTTGTTTTCATTTGTTTCTTGCCTTCCTCTGCAGCTTTCTGATAACTTGTCAGGATTATCTGGGTTTCTCTCAGTCATTTCTCTGCCTCTGCAAGGGCCTCAGGCACTGGTGCACCTCGGTCCCTCCTATGTTCTGCCCATGACAGATAATAGTTTATTTTCTTATAGGCTGTAATACTTTGATCTAATTTCAGTTGCTGGATTTGGAGTTGCGGATGGCTGGGTGGCCCATGATACATGAATTCAAATTAAAATCAAAGAAAAGATTCAAAGCCTTCAGAAATATATAAGCAAATTCAAAGAATCAATGGGACTTGAAGTAAAAATAAACATATAGCTAGTCTTATTGTAAATAATGAAACGGGTCTCTAACTTAGAAAAGGTGGACATTTTAGCAAAATAATTCCAAGGTCAACAGTGACATGAATCAAAACAATGAGTTTTGTATGGGCTGGGGTGGGAATGAAGGCTTATTTAGGGTAACAGTGAACTATTAAATAGCTAAAGAGACCATACTGATGATGTGTTAAAGAGTTTAGCATGCAGGAGCTTTGCAGCCATTAGGAAAAGGAAACATACCACTCTAGGCAAAGACCATTTCAGTAATGAAATACTTCCATACTTGTCAGAAGAGTGTCTAAAGATTCTGTTGCAGTTACACAATGATATAGGGAGAAAGTCTGCTGCCAACAGAGCGGAACTGTGCATTGGTGATACTAGTTAGGATACTAGGCAAGCTACATACATGCTCTGATGCTTATAGGCCTATTTCTGTCATACCATGTGGGTGGGCTGGGGACTAATGCTAAAATGATAAATGTAATATTACTGGCATGGTTGGAGACAAATGATATTATAACTGAGGTACAAGATGGTTTCAAAGAGGAAGATACACAGTTGCCATATGGTGAGACTAGAAACTATGGTGAGAGGTACAAAAAAGCATAAGGACTAAATTGTATGGTAACACTCCCCCTGGGCACTGAGAAAGTGTATGACATGTATGGAGAGAAGGCATAGTATATAAACTAGCCACAACTAGAATAAACAAAACAGCTCACAATTCCCTCTAGGTACCGCATGACCCTAGCAGTGGGGGCGGGAAGGGAGTTTGAGAGACTTCACGCACTCCCCCACTCTGATTGCCCGACTGGCCTGGGGGTGGGGAAGCGCGTGAAGCCTCTTGCCCCCCAAGAAAGCATGGCCCTGAGCAGCACATGGAGGGAACCCATATGGCTGGGACTGCTGCAGGAGGGAGCCAGCCTTGGGGACCCTGTGGACTGCTGACCAGGAGCTGCCTCAGGTAAGTGACTCCCAGCCAGAGCCTACCTTTGGCACCTCAGCGCGTGCTTCTTGTACCCCAGCCCCTCCCACCTCCTAACTCCCTACCCCAAGTCATCATCCCCCCCACCTTGCTGCCTCTGATAGAAGCAGCAAGGCTGGGGGGGAAGTGACTAGTCAAGGGACTAGTCGACTATCCAATAAGTTTTTGCTTATTGGATAGTCAACTTGTCAACAAGTCACTTACATCCCTAGACACCATTCCTAGATATCCCTAGACCATAGACTTCCTCATACTATAAGGTCAAAATGGATAAAGGAAATACGCCTCACCTTTTTGGGTTAAATCCAAACTGCCTTTTAAGCTGGGGACCCCAGTTCAGTAACTCCAGCAGCTTGCTTGTTACACCACAGACTCATTCCAGTCTCCACTAGCCATGGTTCTACTGTCTAAGGCAATGTCTACACAGCAGCATTATTTCAGAATAACTAACTTATTCCAAAATAACATAGTCCACGTCTAAACTACAAGCAGTTATTTTGACATACTGTCGAAATAATGTCGAGCTGGAGGACTTCTTACTCATAGTAACTCTCATTGTACAAGGAGTAAGGGAAGTCAGAGGAAGAGCACTCTTTCATAGACTTTCTGCTGTGTAGACAGCACCAAAAGCCAAATTAAGCTATTTCGACTTAAGCTACGCAATTGATGTAACTCAAGTTGCGTAGTTTATTTCAGCTTTAGCCTTGCTGTGTAGACGTACACCAAGTAACACCAGCACACATTCACTCCTGTATTTACCAGAACCATCTTCCCTGAAACATCCTGCCCTCTCCTGGACCACTCAAAAATAAGGTTTGTCTGCTCCTTTAAATAGACAACATCCAGCAGCTTGCTACATTAACTGGAATTATTTCAGTTCAGATAAAGTAGTGGGTTGGTTTAGATTAAAATAAAACACATTTATTAACAATAGGATATAGGTTAGTGATGCCAAGTGAAAGAAATAAAAGCAGAAGTTGGTTTTTCTCCTCCCTTCTTCTCACATGGAGTTTTTAAAAAATTCCACAGCCCATCTGTTGTGGCCTGTTGGCACACCAGTCTGAAAACACTGACCTAGATACTATAGTGACAGGCACTTTAAAAATAGGTATAGTTATAGAATATATGATGAACTGGTATGCAGCAGAGGTTTTATTGGCATAAGTGAGTAATGTAATATATCAGATTCAGGAAGTAAAATCATTATACCTTCTCATAACAGCATGTGTATTTTCCTTTCTCTCCTGTGCAAAACTATCCCATATTACTGAGTCCTTACTTACACATTTTGAGATTTGGATCACATACATAAATTAACTAGGCTATGCAGAACTATGGTAATTTTAACTAAAACAACAGAAACTCATTCTTATAAGTAAAAATGAAGAACTAACCATGTTGCATGGAAGAAGCACATCTCTAAGCACACTTTCTGATTTTCACCCTTGTTCTGACACATTTTCCCCTTTCAACTAAAAAGATTCCACCAAAAGGGGATCAGTGAACCAATCCAATCCAGCTGTATTTATCTGGTACATTCTATTTAACTGGAACACAGTGAATCAGGAAATCATTTTAACTGGCAAGAAACTTAAGCCTAATGATAGGCAAAGCTAGGAAGGCTGCTTAAAGGAGATAATGTTTTACTGAGATTTTTTTAGGTGATATAATTAGTTCAAATTGGTGTTTTGCTCTTTTTGCTTCAGGATCATGCTGGTTCTGTCTGTTCTAGCTACAGTTTTCAGTAACACCTTACATGCTACACATAAAAGTATATCATCAGTACGTGTTCTTACCTGCTAACCTGTATTTTCCATACCAACTACACCTGGTAAGTGTCCTACTGCAGTGCATCCTCTCCATGGTCTTGCCAAGAATGTGAAAAAAAAATTGCTGCAGCATTACCACTGAAATGACATTGTCTATTAATCTGGGGAATGCATCACTAGCTTAGGGGATCCTTTCATCTTTAAGACTCTCATTCAAATCCTAGACAAGGCTTAACAGGGGAGGGAACAGAATGTTGGAGCTGGGCAATTCCACAAGGACTGGGATTAGCAGAGGAGCCAGCAACTGGTGTGAAGAACAGGAAGAAGAGCAGGAGACTGTGTGGGTGGAAGATGGCAGAGAGAAAACATAGTAAGATTAAGCAGAGACTTGCTGCTATTGGGCCCCCTACTGGCCCTGGATCCGTACCTGTGGTGGAGCAGAGGGGTCAGAGTATGAATGGCTAATGCATCTAATTTGAAACGTAGTTAAGTCAGTATAATGTAGATGGGGAATCCCCATAGGGTTGATATAATTGCAGTAGGTGACATACAATGCTTTTTTGTGGCCTTCCTGTACAACTGCAGAGGTCACTAGAGCTGTTGCACTTATTCCTTTTCTACTGTCTCTGTATTTTCTATTCCTCTTCCTGAAGATGGACCAGCAAGTTCATCAGCATGATTTCATTATTTGTGAGATGACGAACAGCTGCAGTTTAGGAATTTTAGTAAGAGAGGAACATGGTGTTCATAGGAAACACAAATCTGTAAGATTCTTCTCTGAGCCACTGAATTTAGTAATATGAATAGACCAGTCCAGGCATTGTTCCAAATGTTCCTCCTCTTGCCAGTCACCTCTCTGCATCCCTCTCCCACTCCCTTTCTCCAACCTTTGACTTGTTCCAGCCGTAGCCCCAACCCACTTCTAGTTCTTAACCACTCCCCACTCCCTCAGAGGGAGTTCCATGAGAGAAAGGAGGAACAAAACAGAATGACTCTCACTACTCCCTCCTCTGTGCCCTGTTTGACTGCCAGGATTGCCTCCTCTCTACTCTGAGATGGAGGCTTATGGTCTGAGCCTATGATCCTACAAAAAAGAAGTGACATGGGATCTGGATGCCTAAACTAAAGTTAACATTTGTACTATAGTTAAAGCAGTTTTATTTGAGGAGACCAGAAGGACTGCTGATGCTTACACTGGGTAGTTGCAATAAGCACTTCCCGACAAGAAACGTGATCTAATTTATATTCACATGAAAACCAGTAAATATGGCCAGTTCCATACCATTGATATTTTTTAAAAATATATGGTCAGGTTTCAGAGTAACTGTTAGCACTACAGTGTAGGGTTAAGATGGAAGGTTAAATGCTGCTTTGAGATTCTTAGTCTCTTGCTAATCATATGCTCTCTGAAGATTCATTACTGGAAGTGTAATTTGACTATAGATTCTACTTTAGGCTTCTAGGCAGCAGCTTGATGGTGTGACAGAAGTAAGACATTAATTTTTAAATGGCATGAATGAATACTAAAGTGTAATCACCAGAGGATCAAACTATGATTTTTTTCATTTATTTCTTAATATCACAGCTGTACAATTTTCATACATACAGAAGGAAATGCACATTGGCTACACAATGGCATTTGGCTGCATTTCCAATTATAATACAGTAAGTGCAACTCCACTTAAAAATTTACATTTATACACCTTATACAAATTAAAGATTGCTACACTATTATCTGTGACAGTATAAAGCTTGATTTATGTTCAGTTTCATCACTAAACCACTTCCTGATTAAATATAAAATGTACTCAATCATTTTAAAATGGCCCTTATGGTACTTGGCCAGTATATAAAATATTTGTCATGTAAAATTTAACCATTTACTTTTTTAAAAAATAATCTTCTAATGCTATTTAAACATTTGTTATTGAACTGTTATACTGACACACTCTGTAGCAGAAGTCATATTTTACCTTCTTGATAGATCTTGCATTGGTCATTACTGAAACAAATTTAAATTTTTACTGTACTGCAGTTTTCTTAAAATACAACCAGATGACTAAATATCTGACATTTTGCTGGAAAGGTAAATAACATTCCTCTATAAAGAAAAATGAAATTACACTTAAGAAATATTTATCTAAATTTTAATGGGTATAGTGCTATCAGCACAAAAAAAATAGTATATTGTTTTAAGTTCTGTCTGAACACTAAATGTATACTCTTATTACATTTTTTTAATGTTGGTCCACAGACCACTTTCCTCTTACAGCTGTATCAATGGAAAAACAAAATTGCTCTTATTGCCGTCCCTATAACAGGAATGGTTTAGTTTCAAACCTCCTTTAAAAAGACACATTTTACAGTCCTGGCACCTCAACAAAGGTGACAGACAATAAATACACTGCTTGCTTGGTTGTTGTTTTTTATTTAATTTTTCTTCACAATTAAGAGAGTCTACAAACTACCTGTTGTAGGCCCTTTCTTTTTTAGATTTCTCCAGTGCCTTGTCCATAGTTTTCTCATTTTCTCCTCTACATTTAGGGCAGTACCATTTGCCCTTTGGTTTGTGATTGAGTCCTACACATGAGAAATGAAACCACTCAATTGGGCACTCATCATTATCACATCCTATCATTTCTCCATAGGAGACTTGATTACACAAGCAGTATGTTGGCTCATTGGGATCAATAGGAAGATCAGCAGGGGAAGCCTCTCTCTCTGCTTTAGCCTTAGACCTCTTCTTTTTCTTTGATGTTTTTGCTTTCTTTTCCTTTGGAGTTCCTGAGGAGATGTCGTCATGATCATGATTATTTGAAGCATTTTCTCGATTTTCGTTATTTCTTTGCCTCCTAGACCTCTTATTGTTGGGCTTTTCAGCCTGAGTGATTGTCTCATTCTTTGACTTATCTTGGCTGGCTTTGCCACTGTTTCCAGTGGTCTCATTAGTCTCTTGACAGGTCTCAAATAGTTCCACGTGACTGTCCACTTGCCTGGTTCTATTCTCAACAAGCTCCACCATCTGACTGACAATTTGAATCTTTTCATCCCCCAGTTCCTGGCTCCGGATCAGTGCTCTCTGTATGCAATGCAACAGTCTTCTCTTCTGCACTGCATCGGTTTCTCGCTTGAACTTTTCATAATAATCATCCAGCTCCTTTAAGATCTCTGCAGAGGAAAAAAGTAAAACTATAAATACTATGCACATACAGAATGGCTGAACAAAACCATGCTATTGCTTCTGAAAAGCAGAACCACTTTCTTGTAAAGCACAAAGCTGATCAAAGGCAGCCAACTGAAGTTGAAATCTTAACAAGTGGCTCACATCTATAGCTGATTTTTTTTCTTTAACAGGTCTCTCTGGAATAGAATGTAAATGCCATCATAGTTTCAATTCAGAAATTTATTAATAAAAATAATGTTATTTTAGACAGTTATGCTCTGCATGAGTGTTGAGGGTGCAGCAATATGTGATTTCCATGAAGCAGCTTGTCACAGTGAAAGGAAGTTACAGATTGCCAGGTAAGTGCCCTTAATCTTCAAGACTTTTCCTTTTAGACAAATCAATAAAGTAACACAAGATTCTGTTGAATTTCCATCATCAACAGCTTCAATATGCTCTAAAATCAGCAGTGGGACTAAGAAATGAGTGTGAAACAGTTAATAGCTTTGCAGCAATGGGAGTTCTGTCACAGGTGGCATGCATGGCCCAGTTTTGACCCTGGAGCATCTTGAAATGGAATACATCATTAGGAAGAGGTAATTCTCTAAGGTATTGCAGGCAGTAGTAGATCACCATGGGACTTTCATTGACATCAGCACAGAGTGGTCAGGGAGGATTCATGATGTATACATCTTCAGGAACACTGGCCTGCACAGAAAGCTGCAAGCAAGGACTTTCTCAGATAAGAAGATTCCAATGGGGGAATATAGAAATCCCATAATGATCCTGGGAGACCAATCTTATCCCTTACTCACCATGGTTCATGAAGCCTTACACAAGAAACCTGGACAGCAGCAAGGAGTGCTTAAAAATAGGCTTAGCGGAGGCAGAATGATTGTAGAATGTGCTGTTGACAAATTAAAAGCACACTGGCACTACCTTTATGGCAGATTAGACCTAAATGAGGAAAATATTCCCATGATCATAGCAGCCTGCTGTGTGTTCCATATTTGTGAGGCTAACAGTGAGAAGTTTCCCCTGGGATGGAGTGTAGCGGCAGATCACCTGGCAGCTGATATTGAACAGCCAGGTACAAGGGCTGAGTTGCAAGGGGTGGGGGATTCTATTGGAATCAGAGAGACTTTGAAGTATTGTTTTGTCAATGAGCTCCAGTAATGTGTCATTCGACACAGTACTTTGCCATGCTTTGTTAACTTGCTGCCTTACATGAAAATGTTGATGATTCCTGACTGGGATGGTTAGTCAGAAAATGATGAAATTGCCACTGTGAATTAATTCCAGCATCAACCACTGAGCTTTGGAGAGAAATAAAGATTGGTTATCATTTGGAGAGTTTATTTTTATTAAAAACCAATTAACAACACACATACAAAAGATTTGGTGAGAAGGATGATAACAGTGAAAGACCGTGCAGGTTCTCATAGATGTGTGTAATTCCAGCCATCACTTTGGAAGCTGTCTAATGGGGTGGAGTGACCAGGGTACCAAAATGACCCATGAAGTTGCAAGGAATGTGTGGGAGGTGTTTGGGGAGGGCATGGAAATCAGTTTTGTATTTTTTGGGGGGGTAGGGAGGGAGATGTGTTCTGCCTGCATTAGGGACTTCAACATATCCATTTGGTCCTCCATGTCTTTATCATCTGATCCTGGCCTACTAAAATCACTCCTGGTTCTTTTTTCTGTCCTGCCTATTTTAAATTTTCCTTTGAAGATTCTCTTCACCCCCTGATTTCTGAGGGCTGGAGCACCTCTCAAAACATATCCTCTTTGTTCTTCTTAGTCACTTCCTTATCTGGTGGAGGTGCTCCCCTGGTGTGTGGGAATTCCATTGAAGGCCTTATCTGCAGAAACACAAGAAACAGAAGCATGAGTGTTAGTGCACATACTGCATCAAATCATTATAGTAAAATACACCACTTTTTAAATGCAAATCAGTTTTTCACTGTTAATTGGCAAGAACACTGCTCAGCAAACACCCTGAAGATAGCAAGTTCAGCTGGGGGAGGGGAGAGGGCATCAAGATGGAGCAAAGGATCTTGTAAATTTTGTAAGGGAATCACTGCAGGTGGCTAGGGACAATACTCCACATTCTGCCACCATTTTCCATAGGCAGGAGTCCTTGAAGATTATATCTAACTCCTGAAAGTCAGCAGGAATACAAAGGTGCATCTCTTGCATACATGCAGCTTCAGACCAGGTCCCTATGCTGCTCACCTGTGCGCCACTTTGGTCCCTGCACAAGTGATTGCTGATTAGTGCAGGAAAAAGGGAAAGGAACAAAGCAACTCTGCCAAGGAACCTTTGACAGAAGATTGGTGAGTACCTACAGGAAAGCTTCCTAGAGATCTGTCTGGAGGATTATCATGAACATTTGGGCTGCATTAACACACTGCTTAACTAAACTGGAGAATGTGAAGCACACGCCAACACAGCTAATCTTGTACCTTTCCATCCCTTCACCTGCTTCTATAATACATATAACCAAGCAGCATCAACTCAAAAAGATCACTTACCAGAGTTCTCTGCCACCTCATGAGTGCCAAAGACAGACTGCTGGCAATGGCCAGACCTCTTGAGGGTGGAAAAGTTTTCCTGACTCGTTGCTCCACTAGACTACTCTGGCACATGCTTCACATTGTTCTTCAATGCAACCTTCTCATCCAGAAGTTTGTCCTCAAGGTTGAATCTGCTGTCTTCAACCCTGCCAGAGTATCCACAGGGCTCTTGGTAATGTAGGTGGGGTCACTGCTGAATATGGCATCCATCCAGCTCCTTATAGAAAAGCAAGTCTTTGGGTAGCACCAGAGTGACAGTTTGACTCTCTTGCTTTCTGGTATGTCTGCCTCTGCACCTTTAGCTTCACAAGGCACTGATGCATGTCCCATTTACAGCCCTCATCCAACACGCCAGAAGAAATCTGCCTGTAAGCGCCAGCAGATCTAACAACACTGGTGTGCTCCAGGCATGACAGCATTTGCCATGGGGAGCTGCCATGGTCAGCTGAGAAGATGTGATGTTAGCTGTCCACTCTGAGAAAATAGGAAGGATTTTCAAAGTTCTCAGGCCTTTACAGGGGTAGATACCTAGGAGTAATGTAGCAGAGTTCTAACTCCAGAGCAGTTGGGCTGGGTGTTACGGAACACCTATTGGAGGCGATTTACAGCAACATAACAACAAAGTGTCTACACTGACACTTTCTTGATATAACTTTGCCTCTTGTCAATGTGGTTTTATTTTGTCAGCAAAGCAAGGGAGTTTTGTTGGCAGGAGGACCACTGTGGTGTGTACACCTCCTGTCTTGTCGATAAAACCTGACTTTTTGTCAAAAAACTGTGTAGTGTAAACAAGGCCTAAGTTACTATTCTATTCCTCAAGAGTCTTTGGCCGGTGAGTGCCAAGGTTGCTGGATCAGGACTGCAGTATACAAACTACTGGTATAGTTCAGGTATTTTACTTGAAGCTGTGCAGGAGCCTTGGGGCCAATCCTGCGTGTGGCCACATCCCTCCCACAACAACATATTCTGTAATGGTTGATTTCTGAGTAAATACATACATCTATTTTCAGTATGCATTTAACAAGAGAAAGTAAGTATTTAGGACATTCAAATATATTTTGTAACAATTGGAGCAGAGATGATCTGTGATTTAAAATAGCAAAAGTAAATAAATGCATTTGTAAACCAAATGAAGATAGTTTTGAAGTGGCATTATTGTATCCTACTTATTAAAAGGATTTTTTTCAACTGACTATGAGAGATTGCTTTGGAGAGAAAGTAGTTTTAAGGGTCAAATGTGTGGTTCTACAGTTCATAACCGTGAAAAATAAACAGCTGTGTTTTGATCTGAGCTTATGTCGTCAAACTCCATTCAATACCAGTGAGACGGGTTAGATTCCCTTCCCTTTCACCATCATAAATATACTCATTCCTCATGAGATATTATTCAGAATGAGAATTCTTTTTTTTTTAACTGCATCATGGTTTGTTTCTCTTTCCATTCACCTTGAAATGAACACAAAAGCTGCTGTTAGAACATAACTCTTGGCAATAGAAGCACAAAAACTGATAACCTAATAAATGCTAAAATACCACCTACATTTAAATGAAATAGCTAAGCTCTGACTTTGAATTTTACAAATGTGGACACTTATCTGCCTAATAAAGGACAAGAAAACATACTCTCGTTACACAGCTAATACCAACAAAGCTCTTGCTATTTAGCTTTGTCTTGATTAGGATAAAAAGGTGTTTGTTTTTTGATAACATGTAAAATAACATTCTAAGACTTTATTTTACATACAGCTAATAATACTGTAGCAGGTAGAATTGGTTTGAATGTGCCAGCTAACTAAAAAAAAACCATTTTATACTAACCAAGACTCTTAAAGATTAAGTATATTGAAAGATTAGACATTTATCATCATTGTCAATTAATGAAATTCAGAAATCTACATTCCAATGTTGTGGATTTCGACACTGTCATTAGCAGATTAGCCCATTTGAATGTGACATATAGATAGTCTTTCTAGGAGAAATACTTTGCTTTGTGCATATCCAAAAAATATTTCTCTACGGGCTACAAACTTTGTTAATACTGTAATAGTTGAATTCAGCACTCCAAGCCTATTACCAAAGCTTCATTTTAAATATCATGTTTGCACTTGAAAAATTATCACACTGCCATTAGTGATCATATTTAATTTAGCTATAATAACCTTGACCCTGCCAAATTTTGAGCACTTCCTGAGAGGTACTAACCAAAGTTGCTGAGCACAACACAAGACAGCAAGGGCTTGTCTACACTGGCAAGCTACTGTGCTGTAACTTTTTCGCTCAAGGGTATGAAAAACACTCCCAGCGCAGCAAGGTACAGTGTTGTGAAGCTTCAGGAAGCCCCAGTGTGGACATTTCTACAGCACTGGGAGCAATACTCCCAGCACTGATAGCTTCCCCTCTCATCAAGGTGGATTACCTAGAGCGCTGAGAGAGCTTTCTCCTAGTGCTCCTGCTGTGGCCATACTGCTATATTAAAGCACTGCTGAGGCAGCATGCCATAGTCATGCTTATAACTTTTAAATGTAAACAAAGCCTCCATAAAGTTGGTGCTGTTTACTGCTGTGCCCGCCCCCCCCCCCCCAAAAAAAAAACACAAAACAAAATTGCTTTTTGGCCATAAAACAGTGAGAGTTTGGAATGTGGACTTTTGTTGGGAAAAATGCCCAGTTTCAGTGACAAAAAAACTTCCACTCCTAGAATAGACTTTTTTTATTTCCCATACATTTATTGACAAAGAGCCATTATAGACAGAGACATTATTTGGTTTGTTGACAGAGCTGGTTTCCACCACTATTCAAAATTCTCTATTTAATGTTTTTATCTCTGCCCGTGCACACCCTCTCCCCCACTTTCAAAAGGATCTGATAGCTAAGTTCCCTTTGGGGAACAAACAAAGAGCAAATTATTGGAATGCTCCTGTTCTGCTCTGCGCTAGGAACATGGAGAAGCTGCTGTGCTGCTTTAACATTCCTCAGCACAGAGAGCTCCTCGGGGTGCTGCTCCCAGCAGCTGAGGGGGCTAGGAGAACTCAGAAGGAATCTCAAGATGTGCAGGGAGCAGCTCCGCCTCCCCACAACAATTCCACTGTAGAATATATACCCACAGTAATTGTTCATACTCCTCATAAGAGTACTCCATCCCCCCGTTCCCTCTGTGCGAACATGATCTGTTGACAGAGGGAGCAACTGTGAACACCCTCTGGCAATTTTTGTTTTGTCAACCTTTGGGTGTCGACATAATTTTTTTCCACAAAATTGGTAATGCAGATGTAGCCTAAGGTTTTTCTTGCTGTGTAGCGTTAGAAAACCCACCCCCAACCTTAAGACTATTTGATGGTCCCTAGGAGTGTGGCCAGCAGCCAGTACACTCCCAGCCCCATCCTGGAGAGCCCCCTTCCACTGCATGCTGCTGCCTCTGATAGGTAGGAGCTGGTGCACGAGGGAAGTCAGTTTAAAAAACAGCTCTCTATGCAAGACCGGCTCCTGTGCTGCTGCCTCAGATACAGAGGCAGCAGCGTGTGGCAGCACCAGTCTGTCTGTGTCTGTGGGGGGTCTGAGCTCCCCGCGGTCAAAGGCTACACCATGACAGCAGCCCCTCTTAGCAGGGGTCCGAAGTCCCCACAGACAGAGGCTGCTGCCACAGAGGCTACTTCGCGGCAGCCTCCCTTAATTCCGTCCCCCCCCCCCCCAGCTGCCTCTTTCGAAGGGATAGGTGGCTCCATGGAGCTGATGCTGGGTGGGAAGATGGCTTTTTAAGCTCGTTCCCCCCAGCACTGGCTCCTGCCTGCCTCCGCCCATGCGTATTGGCTCCCACTGGCCCCTCTATCCGAGGCAGCAGCAAGGGGGTGGGAGGGCAGGTGTATCTAGTGCTTGTGGGGAACTGTCTTATAACGGGTCCCCACAGGCAGCTCCCCCCCTTGATGCCTCTGATATGTGTAGTTGACTATACGTTGACATTTCCAATACCCCATAGATAGTGCAGCATTTAAGATTATCTGAGCTAAAGTTTCTTACAAAATTTTTCTCTTTACATAAACCAGTAAGATCACAGGTATAACAAATAGTTTTAGCAATAAATCTGTCTACCTTTTCCTAATATTTGCCCAGATCCTTTTTGACCCTTATTTGAATAAGAGTCACAGGTTCATTTGCAGAGTTTGAACTATTTACGGCAATGTTCCCACTGATTCACTGGTGCAAACTCAGACCTCCATAAGTGAACCACTTTAGAATATTCACTTTTGATCTGGAATAAAAACCAGCTCCTGTGTTGTAAAGATTATTTCTGTCTGCATTAAGGACAGCAAACCAATGGTTCGATACCTGCAAGGATAAAAATCTGTACTTGTGTCATTTTAATTTTTTTTCAGAGAACATAAATGAAAAGGAGGCTCTATTTCAACAGCCACGTGAGTGGCTTTGAGTAGGGGCCCTCGCCTTTCTCTTCTAACAAAGATTTGAAGGCCAAGTAACAGGGAGCACTTGATTACTCCAGTGGAAACAGATAGTTGCTATTTCTGATGATATATCTGCCTATCCCTTTATACTGCTAGTAGCCTGTGTGCATGCTCTCAGGTTGCAACTAATATAATCATTTTCTACCATTGCTAACACTGGTACAGTTCCATCAATAGACAAGGTACTGCAGCTGCCAACATTTTAACTCACCTTCTCAACTAACCATGCCCAGAGTAGATCTAAATGGCATACTGAAACTCCTAGGCTGCGTCTAGACTGGCCAGTTTTTGCGGAAAATCATCTGCTT
>CM057845.1:217192817-217205110 GCA_030068395.1 Apalone spinifera
CCCCCCGGAAAGAGACTCCACCCCTCCTTAGCAACCGGCCAGTTGCCAACGCAGCAGAGAAAACCAGGACGTGACGTCAGGCTATTGTTCTTGAACAGGAAACGGGCCCATCCGAGGGTCTCCCCCTGTTCTTCGGATAACAGAGGCTGCAGTCTGCTTCAGCCAATCAGAAATAAGAAGTACGGAGAAGACCCGCCTTAACTCCCTCAGCGCACCAATCAGAATAAAGAGTTCGATGACGCCGCCCCTTCCGGAGCAGTGTACCAATCGCAATAAGAAAGCCTTAAAGCTCGGCGCACTGGCGCAACCAGAATGGGAAAAACCCAGAGAGAGCCCGCCCACCAGTTCCAACAATCCAATCAGGAGGAGAACACCTTCCCCCTCCCGCATCCATAAACGTGTCAATCATAATCAGAACGCCAAAGTTGCGCCTGCCTCGCGCAGCTCCCTGGCGCCAATCAGAAACGGGGGCCTGGGGAGGGATGACTCCAGATATTCAAATCAACCCCACAAGCTGCGACTTCGGAAACGTCACGAGAAGGCGGAGCTAGAAGGCGGAACAGCACGACCAGGCAGTGAGCGACAGAGGCTGAGCCATGGGGGCAGATCCCAGCCAATAAAGCGAGGCGGAGCGAACCAAGATATGCTAATGAGGGAGGGCTATAAAAGACGCTGCGAGGGTGACTCCGGCATAGCGCGGAGACAGCTTCTGCGTGTGTTGAGATGTTTGCCCGGGAAGACGCGCGCGCCCGCCCTACACTGTTTCCCCTCTCCGCCTGTAGTTCTGCCCTGATCTCCCCCCCCGCCCTGTAGCCGCTACTGCTGGTACCCTCGAGGGGGAGGTTCCCACCCGTCTTACCCGCGCGGGAGGGGTGCCCGAAAATCAGCGGCAAGTGCCGCAGAGACCAGCCACCCCCTGCCCCGTAGAACAGGACGGGGAACATATTCCAGCAGCGGGGTCCCCTCTAGTGCCACCTCTGCCCGCAGCATCCAACAGACCCGCCCCCCTGCACACACAGCTAGTGACAAAGCTGTTCCGAAGCCCACGCAAACTAACCCCTCCTTCCCCTCCCCGCCGCCCGTGGGGCAAGGAGACGGCATGCCCCAGAGTGAGTGTAGCCAGGACGCCGCGGGAGAGCACGTAGCTTTCAGCTCATCCATAACCCATCCAGCGTTTATTTTATATAACTCCTGTTTTCCCCTCCTCACACAAGGGGAGGTGTTTAACAGGGTGAAACGCGTCCTCATTAAAAAGACTGAAGAAAGCAGACCCTGCCCCCCACTCGCATCTACACCTCACCCCCCCCTTCCCTATCAGCCTCTCTCCCTTACTACAGCCATAATGAATACTGTACATTCCTAAATGTTGTTGTGCTGTAATCTCTCCCTCTGTCCACCCAGCACTTTCCCCGGTACCTACAAAATCTTCCCCTCCACACAACTACACACCCAGAAATAGCCTCCCCCCGCTCCACAGACCTCTTTCCTGCTCACCGTCTTTTTGTCCAGTATTTTACACTGAAAAACAGAGTCCTTGCTTAATAAGAGAAGCCGAAGACCTTTTGTTCCGCCCCATGACAAGAACTAACGCTGCAGATCAGCCCCTTTCCCTTCTTCTAGGCTCTCTTTCCGTGCTTTCTCCCTCCTCCCCAAAATAAAACTACCATCCCTGCAGGAGGGGGGGGGACAGGCAAAGGGTGCCAGGACTCAGCTACGAAGGAAAGACAAGCCTAACCCAGCACCACACACACAAGAAAGCACTTACCTTGATATTTGGCGTCAATTTCCCTCATCAGGGAGACATTTCTCTGCAGATCGAAGGGCAGAGACTCGATGGAGTCCAGATAATCCTCCACATAGTTCACGAGATGAAGCTGCTCTCCGTTTGCAGGACTCAACATTTTCATCCGGCAAGACAAACAGTCTTCCTCCCCCTTTTCCCCCTTCTGTGCGAGAGCGAGCGCTGCTCGCTCCAAAGACGACAGACCCCAATGCACGGCTCGCTCTCTGCCCACCTCTCTCTGGAGCTCCCCAAAACCGAGAGAAGCTACATCTGACTCCTCTCTTGTAAAAGCCGAGAGAGCGAGAAACACGCACCCGCCGCTTAGTCCCCACCGCCAGCACCAGCTGATTGAATGGCTGTCGTTGTGGGTAACTCACGAAGGAGGTGGTAGGAACAATCAGAGGGATTTGTGTGTGCGAAGGGGGAGGGAGGGGGGCGCAAACCGGATCCTCCGAAACAATCTGGAAACAAAATCTGCTCTGCAAAGTGTCTGACAGAAGCAGCAGCTCCTCCGCGGGTCTGTGTGCTGCTTTTCTCCTCTCTCCTTCCACGCTCTCCTTGCCGCTGCTGCTCGGCTATATGAATGCAGCCTCCCCTCGCTCTATACGCCGCACTTGATCCAACGTGGAAAACCCAAATACCAGTTTCAAACACTTGGGAAACATTCAGCCCCGCCACGCACCGCGCATGCGCACCCCTCCCCTATACACACTGACCCTTCCCCCCCCCAACAGCAGCAGCAGTAACGCTCATGTGCATATTCATTATCTCTGCACCTCCTCTCTCCGTACTCACGTTTAAGAGCAAGAGGTGGGGCTGCCGCAACAGCAGAACCAAGCTAGGGGAGGTGGGGTGCTGCTGTTGGGAGGGTACATACGGAGCAAATGCATTCCACATGCCAGGGCGCGTGTGATACTGAGAGCAAGGACACGGTGCAAAGGAGGTACGTGGCCAGCTAGGAAGTAATGCGGTTACGCGCAAGGACTCTGACGCTGTAGGGAATGTTGTGCATGGTGTTGAGCTGCCGGCCGGCGACGCATGAGAAGTTTGTAAATGACGTGCGGAGTTGCGTGGTGCTGGTGCACCGGGGTCACTGCTACAAACTTTCTGCAACTGCACTGTCCCGAGCAGCCTCTCCCGCGGGAGGCAAGAGCATGCAACGCTGCTGCTGCTGCTTCAGTTCCCCGCCCCCTTGACCGCCCAGCTGACAAGCACGGCGTCCCACGGAACCGGCACAGTGCGAGGGTCGGTATCCGCATCTCAGACCCCGTAGCCCAACCACCGCCGGGCAATTGTATCAATCCAAGTCACCCAGCGCAGACTGACATCCTGGCCAGCCAGTCGAGTCCCGCCCCGCCCGCCGCTTTGCGGTGCGAGCCAATCGGAGACGGGAACGGAGGCGGGGCAAACAATGACAATTCTGCCTGGGATACCGCGACAAAGGAGGGGGAGATGTGCGCATGCGCCGTTTGACCAGCGGCGACGAGAAAATGGAGGCTAGGAAATGTGTGCGGAGGGGGGGTGACAACTACATTTCCCAACGCCCTTTGCGCTCCCGAGCATGCGCCGTGCACGTGTGCACTGCGGGGTGGGGCGGGCAGGAAAATGACTCGCATGCAGTCCGCACATGCCCGTGCAGGGAACAAAGGGGTTACTGGGGAGGGAGGGGACAGCGCGTGTGTGTTGCGGGGAGGGTTGGGGGGCGCACGTGTGGGGGGTATAGGAGATGCCTTAGGGGTGCAAGCCCTGTGGAGAGGGAGGGGATGGCGAAGGGGGGGATGCCGCCTCCATGAAGGTGGGTGGCAAAGGGACTGGGAGGGGGGAAGCTCTTTATGCGGCCCCATCCCGTCAGCTGCCTGCCCTAGTGGCCTAACAATGAAATTCAGCCGTCCCCCGCCTCCAGTCCTCCCTTCTCTAGTAGAGCAGCCCAGGGAAGCGCTGCAAGGCGTCTGGGTCTCTTGCCCCAGTTTTTGCTCCGCGGAACGAGGACTGGCTGCCGCTCTGGCCGGGAACTGAAAGGACCGTCTTGTGGAGGAAGCTTTAACAAAATGGCTTTTCATTCTGCAGTCTGAGTTAAAAGCCAAACAAAAAAGGAGCAACAAACAAACCAGCCGGGAGGGTTTAAAACTGCCTGAAGAATGAATCACTCCGCGAAACGAATTTGATTTCTCTTCTTTGGCACCTAAGATGTCCTACCCTCCACTCGTTCTCTAATTGCCTACGGGAAAAAAGTGATGTCTGGGTTATTGATACGCAAAACAAACCCTTCAAACTGTCATACAGCACAAAAACGTAAAAAGATACACAGCCAATTATGTTCCCAGTGTGGGTCACCTTTAACTAGATTGTAACTAGAGAGGAGGGCATCTTCTTTTCTAAAGTTTGATACACATCTATTCTTCTGTATGTATGAACATAACATGGAGGCTACTACACCTCTCCGTACCCACAGAGGCTGAGATATTGTAGTACAAATATGCCCTGTGCCCAAGGAGAAAGAGACTAGTGTAGGCAACAATGTCTCTTCCTCATATTTCCCTCCCCCCCGCTTAAAAAGGTCCCAATCCCTGAAAAGGAGAGTGCTTAACACAAAGTAAAATCTCCCCAATGGAAGATAGCCCTAGAAGAGTGAATGAGAGACTGTATCATGCAATACACTCCGCCTCTCCTCCTCCCTCCCGAGAAGTAAAGAGATGGTAAAACACAAACAGTGTGCAATACTCTGCACTATGCTGGGGGTGGGAGAAAGGGAACTAACCCACCGCAAAGTCTTGAATACAGATATTTCCGCAGGCTAATACTAAAATACACCCAGCAAAATCCTTGTCTCGTCCTTAGACAGGGAAACACTTAACATGCAACAAAATTCTCCCTCAATCATTTGAGAGAGGAGCGAGAGTAGAACACAACACACACACAAACCACCCATCAAACTCGCCCAAATCTTCAGTGGGGAAATAGACTGCAATACGCACAGCAAAATCCTCCTTTCCCATTGGCAGTGTTTCCTTCCCTCACACTCTCCCTGCCCTCCAGTAAGCGACATTTGGGGTAGAAAAATCTCTGGCTGGAAAGCTCATTTCTCCGGAGGTGGCAGAGACCCAGCATTTCTCTGATCTGCCTTGCTGGTGTGCTGTTGGAGCTATGAGGGTAGAGGGGAGGTGTCTTTCGAGGGAATATTTCAACAAAGTTTAAAAATAAAATGATTAAAATCCGCAAGTATCTCCCCTCCCACTATGTGCTTTAATGGGCGATATTTTTATTTAAAATGGATATTTATTGGTAAAACCCAGTTGTCAAGACAACGGCATCATTAGCAGGAAAGGCCTCGCTCCTCCTCTTTTTCTCTCCCTCCCCTACTTCCACTTCTCCCTCTTCCCCAATCACTCTTAGGTTGCTCTAGCTCTTCATGCATTTCTTCCCTGCATTTCTTTCACTGACCTGACTGCTGCTGCCACTGAAGCTTGTACTGCAGGAAGCGGCTGCCGAGGAAGATATATATCCCTGATTGGTGCCTGGAGGAATCTCCTGGGGGAGGGGGTGGATTTCTCTTTGTTTTATTGCTCATTCAGTAAGTACAAAATGAGGGAAATATAAATTGCAAAACTTCATTTTTGGGGTGCTGCTTTCTCAGCCTGCAATGTCTATGTGAACAATCATAAAAGGAATGGAAGGAGAACTGTGTTGTGGTGAAGGGATGAAGGGACTGCAGGATAGACTTATTAAAAAGCTTCCTTACAAGGGTCATATGTAGGGTTCTTCTCCCACTTTAAGCAGTCTTCATGAATACTTGACTTTACTCATGAAGACCTTCACTTAATATAACAGGATTGGCAACATATGTGATTTTATCACAAGTCTCTCAATATTAGGAAAATGAATCTGTGCTTATCTGGAAAAAAATGCTTTCTTAAAGCTGGGAGTCATATGATTACATTGGAGTTTCAGCTTTTTTTTGTTAAGTTTCTAGCCTTGTGGTTGCAGAGAAAAGCTTGAAAACGTGTTCCCTAAAGGTACCAAAACCAGAAGGCACATAAAAACATTTGTTAAATAATTTAAAGATTTTAAGCCAATTTCATGATTTCTGGAGACCTGATTCATGATGATTTTCTATCTAGATATCTATACTATGCTCATCAAAATATCTGAGCACTACATACAATCTCAGCTTTCTTTTCTGTTCTGTGCTTTTCTGTTTTCTCAGTTTCCCTTTTTTATCTATTACTAGTCTTACATATGAAGTAAAATCTTGAACAGCTAAGAGAATCATAAAATATGCATTTATTCTGTGTAGCAAAATACTCACTTAATGCTCTATACACAGAACAATAATTATACACACAAATAATAAACTCAAATGGCCACAGAAGGACCTCATAACTCACCAAAAAATAAACTCTCCTCTTTTCCCTCCAGGCCTAGTCAATCTTCTGGGGAAAAGCCTGGGAAAACAGATAAGCTTTCCAGTGTTTCCTGAATCAATAAATCTGGGCTGTGCTGTGCTAAGAGAGAGAAAGTTCCAGAACTGAGGATCTTTCACTGATCATACATTCTAACCTGTACCTTGTCTGAACCAGGAGATTTAAACTTAGTTGATCATAAGTGTCATTGTATGACAAAAGGGGAGAGAGAAGGTCTTTCAAGCAGTCAGGACCCAAACCCTTTTAAAGTTGTATGTGTCAACACCCACACACCACGGTTTCACTCAGAAATCAACTGGCAGCTAATTCTGATCACAGGTTCCTTGTGCTTTCTGCATGAAATATAAAATGGGCAGTCCCATTCTGCACCAACTTTAATGTTTTGAATGGTAGCTGGCTCTTTAAGGGTAGCTGACCTTATCTCCACTGTGACTGACCAGTTGATGATATGAATGACCCAGACATTAGGTCAGGGCTACTCAACACGTGGCTTGTGGGCCGCATGCAGCCTGTGGTCTGTTTGTTTGCGACCTGCAGCCTGTTTGTTTGTAGCCCACGGTGCAATTTGGGTTTACGTGGGGCTTAGCGCACAGCCCACAGGTGGGAACCAAAACAAAAAAATACTCAATATAATGGTCTTCTGTTGATAAGCAGTTTAGTAGTTAAATTCCTGGACTGTCATTGCTCATTAAAAGTGCTGTCAGATGGGTGGAAATCAGGTAAATATTGAATTTTATTAATATCAGCAGAACCGACTTAAATGGAGTCTGTGTGTTGTGTAGTCTTGCCTTAATCTCTGTATTCATGCTCCACAGTGTGAAGAATCTATTTGCATATATTTGCATGTATATGCGACCACACTTAAGCTGTGGCCCTCGGCATGTGCTATGAGTATCACTGTGGCCTCCGGGGCTTCCAAAGTTGAGTAGCCTGCATTAGGTGATAGTCTGAAGATCTCCTGGTTCTCATAAGAGTGAGCAAAAGCTCATCTGCTAATCATCGTTACAGGAAAAGTCCTGCAGGAGTTCCTGTGTCATGAAAGAGAACCTACTTCATATGTGACTCCAAGACAGACGGTCTCCGGCATGTAACCTTGTAGGGAGCAGATCGGGTCCTGGGGAAGGTCCCAAATCAGGAAGAAAGGACATGAATGATAAGTTGAATTTGTGTTAAAAGTTTCATTTTGAAGAAATAAAATGGAAGCTCTGAAGAAAGGAGGTTGATGTCTTAGGGCAGGAGAATGACCTCTGGTGCATGGACTAGAGAGTTAGCCCACTGGTTTATAAGACACTGAATATGTTGCAGCAATACAGCTTTTAGATGATAAATTTATATATGCCCAGGATGAGGTCCACAAAATAAATGGTCACAACCTGTGTTACCAAGTGCAAATGATAAGCTCATATGTGGGAACCATGGCAATGTGGGAATTCAACATTAGCTGGAGATGCAAAGCTTCCAAAATATGAACTTCAGTAGCAAACAGTGTACATACCACATTAGTTGAAGTATCTAAGCCATATCCTGGAGCTGGCAAGAGCTGGCATGTATAAGGGTAGTGTATTTGTATGTGTGGTTTTGGCATTTTGGGGCATTGCTTAAAGAGCACAAAGTTAAGGGTACATTGCAGGACCAGCATGTATCTTTGCTTTTTATTTCCTGATTTTCAGAGATTTTAGTGTAGCTGAACTCTGGAAAGGCAGGAGAAGTGGGCAGTCTTAATTCTTCTTCAAAGATGTTTTGGGGGAGACAAGGCTGTTCCCTACTCTTGCACTCTGAGTGCAGAAGGTGGTGGCCTGCAAAAGACCTTAAAATACCTTGTCTCTATAGTCTTCTGCTTAAAAGCTAGACAAGGTCACAGATTCTCTGGCCTTGGGAGATAGGCTGCTACCACCAAGTGAAAAACCCCTTTCTTCTTGAACCCAGGAAGAAACACTTGGAATTTCTTCCAGAGGGGTACCCCAAGCTCTTCTAACAGAAGAGAGTTTTAATAAAAAGAGAAAACAAACTGTAATCTCTGATAGCTGACCTCTCAGTTTTAGGCACACATACAGAGACTTCCTATTACCTTCCAGGACACAAGAATCAAATAATCACCTTAAAAAGGTAATTTTATTAACAAAACAAAAATATATACTTGATCAAGCATACTTGTTTGCTAGGTGTTTTAAAGCAATTGAAAAAAGAACAATTTAAAACAAAGAAATTCCAACCCTGGGATACAGCTTAAAGTACAGTGTATGGGGGGGCACATAGACTTAGCACAGAGAAGTTTAATCAAACAACAAAACAAAGAAAAAATCATATCTAAATAGACATTCTCTATCTACTCACTGATCTGTGCTTTAAGGTCTAGTCCATTTCTCTGCCCAATATTCTTTGTAGGCATGGTAGTTCTACCTAGTTCAATTCACCTTGTTCCCTCAACTCGTGGCTTAAAAAGCACACAAAGAAGAAAAAGCAAGCAGGGTTTCTTTAATTTCAAATAACAGCTTCTCCCATTGGCTCTCCTGGATCTCTGCCAATACCTCCTAGCTACCTGAGTTTAACCTTTCGGTTACTGAATGCTGGGATGTTCAGAAAAGGCCAAGATTCCTTCCATTCATCACCAGGCGCATTTAGTTTTGTTGTTTTTTAAAAAAGAATTTCTTAGCATCCCATAACCCAATGTACTGCAATCTAATTCTCTGCCTTCCCACCTCTAGCTCCTTGGCAATGCTAGCCCTGGCTACAGAATGTATTAACTGCATGCTAATCCCTTCCCAGTGACATTACTGTTTTCAGCTCCCCACCCTGGTCTCAACACTGTAGATGGCAATGTTTTGAAGGAAGATAGAAATGTAAGAGGACATGGATGTGGGGCAAGCAGATGCCTCCAGTGCATTCCTTCTCCCTGCCTCCCGCCGCCCCAGAAAAAATAATCCCCTTCTTTCTCTTCTGCACCACTCTGACCTTTTCTTTCTAGAAGCAGCAAGAGAGGTGAGTTCCCAAAGGAAAAAAGATACCTCTCAGAATAATCCCTTATTCACTGAAGGCTCATAGAAAAATCTTTTGGAAATTTAGTTCTTATCCTGTATAACTTGTCCATGATAAGCTGTGGAGCTGGTACTACCAGGTCCAAGCTACTGTGCAGATATCTCAGAGAGACAAACATTAGATGTGTTCACTGAAAGACCCTTTAAATGTGCCTCCAGGTATAGCTTAGGTTAGCTTAAATAAGGTTATATTGTACCCAAAGCCACCTAGTGGCTGAACATTATAATACAGTTTAGCATACCATTACATTTCTCCCTTTAAATTAATGGTGAGCAACCTGCGGCCCACAGACCCCCCATCTGGACTCCTCCTTACACACATCCCATGCACTGAGACACTGGAGCCCTGCACTTCCTACTCCTCCCCCTCCCTGTCAGCCCTTTTGGAACACCACAGATCAGCTGTTTGCAGCTATTCAGGCTCTCAGAGATGTGGGGGAGGAGTAGGGATGGAGCATGAATCAGGAAGTGTGGGGCTTCAATGCCCCAGTGCACGAGAGGTGAGTGGGGGAGGGAAGTAGACAAGGGGTCCATGGGCTGCAGGTGGAACCCCAAAAGGCTGCAGGCTGCTGCGGCCTCCTGAGATGAAGGAAGGGCACTTATGTGGCCCTCTCACAGTTCTTGGTTGCCCAACGCGGCCTTAAATTCAACGTTCTTACCATTTCCAAAATTTACACTATCACAGTGTCTTTGAAGTATCAGTCTGTTAAGTGTCTCTGAAGCATACTAGTTTTCTAATTACATGACCCAACACTTGGTCATCTGGCTGTTTATTGCAACAATTGACTGTTTTTGGTTTGAGTCATCTTCTTGTTCAGTAGCTGCCATTTGTAGCGTTTGTACATTTCTGTTGAACTCTCTACTGTTGGTCTCAGTCCCATGTGAGCTGGATGATGTATTCTTTGTCTTTATGACAGTTGGAGTTGTCCATCCTTTTTCTCCACCCAGTTTGACATGAAGACAATCACCAGGTTATAAGCCCAGCAGTTCTCTAACTGGATCTCTCAAGTAATAAACATGTTCATAAGCTTTTTTGCCATTTTAATTGATTTACCTGAGATTTACTGGTATTTAGGTTAGCTGAGAAATGTCCTGGCCCAAACTGTCACCTCATGATCATCATGACCTCTTTTGTTTCAAGAAAGTTTGCATGCTGGAAGTTGTCCCTATGTATATCATTTATAGGCTTGGTAATTTAGTAGAGATATGGATCAAAATCTCTGTTAATTTTAGAACATGACGTGGACTTAAATCCCCAAATCAGGAAAATGGACCTAGCAGAATTGACTTTTGGTTTAGTTCCCTAGTAGATCATCTAGAACTTTACAGATTTGATCCAAATAGATTACATTTCCTAGGCAATGCTTTCTCTTCAGAAAAGTGATGATTAACATAAATCTACATCACTTTTAAGACCTCTGATCTACTTCATATAAAATATGGAACAAACACCAAAAACATATTTTCTGATGAAGACTTTATTAAAGAACTCACAACATTTTTAAGATTCTGACCAGTGGTGAGATTATGCTGAAAAGATATAATCCAGCGTGACTGGTTTTATGGAAGATTAGGAGTAATAAATGTTATTATTTTTTGGCTGTTCTATAAATCCCACCAGCCCTTGAGTTTTATCTCCTTTGTGCAGGCTCTTTCACATTTTGAAATAATATCAAATGTTTTGTCACTTCTGCATCAAATCTACTTTCTTCTTTTTTAGACTTTTTTTGAAATTGCCTTAAAAGTTAAAGGAGCAAAACAAAAATTGAGTTAAGCACAGATTTTCTGTGCCATCTAATGAGCACAGAAAAAGCTTGTAACCATCTTTTAAAAATCATTAAATGGAGTATCTTAAAGTGAGAAGCACTAAGGTCTTCAAAAAGGGGAGAAATAATATAAAAAAGGCTAGTTATAATGTATTTCTACTGAACACTACTCAGAGCTTGAGAGGAATTTCAATACAGAAATGTGGGGTTAACTCTTTATTAATTTTTGCTTTGCAGTTTGCCTTTAAATGTTTTCCCTGTTGTCTTTGGGTCAGTTTGCCTAGCAGGCTCCAGCATTGTAGTCTAACAACAAATATCCCATGTGCTATGAACAAGGTATTGAGGACATTACAGATGCTCCCTTTCTTTTCAGCAGTTAATTCCAAGACCCTTTCTCTTCTTTTATTTTAAAAAAAGTCACAGACCCATGGACATCATGAGGAAGATAGCTGGACCTTATATAAAGTACATTTCCCAATAACTAATAGGAAAAATATGAAGTTCTAACTTTGTTTTTATTCCTTACTCATGTTATCGTTGTTTGGATAAAAACCATGTAATGCATTGACTCAGTAATTATAATACTTAGCTCTTGGGGTCAATCCTCATTGTAGTACCCAGCCTGAGGGGATGGTCTCCGGGCTGAGGAAATGCATAGGGCCCAGAACAGAAGCTGAGGAATTCTGTCACAGAGCACAGAATGGCTGCAGAGTTGCCCTCTGGGAGGTAGATGCTTCTTCAGTCAAGCAGCTTTCTGTGTATCTGCCTCGGGGAAGATAAGAGTGGACTGAAGAACTTTTAGAGCTGCAGAATCTCTGGTCTCACTCCCTCCTCTGCTGTGCCACTCAAAATGGAGCAGACACACACTCAGGAGTGCGACATAGGGACTGTGTACTGTCTGTGCAGTGTCATCAGCACTCTTCCCTCTGCCCAGTGAAGGAGATCCTGCACAATCATTAAGGCAGGATTTGCTCTCAGGTGATTGACAATTGTTAAGTATTTTACAAACATTAACTAACCTAGGAACACTAACTAATTCTTCTGTTTCCTTTTTCTTGTGTAAAAAATTAGAAGGAAAGTTTTGCAGAGGAGTACATTCACCGCTGTCCAAATGATCTGAAGAGCTTTGTCACTCTTTACTTGATTTCCCATTGCTAGTTGGGTAGATGGGATAGCTACCATATATTTGAGAGGGTTTGTCTGTTTGTTTGTTCAAGAACTCCTCCTAAACAGCAAGGCTGTGTCTACACTGGGCCACTTATTCCAGAAAATCAGCCGCTTTTCCAGA
>CM057845.1:217217744-217240432 GCA_030068395.1 Apalone spinifera
AGGGAGGGGGACACCTCTGGATCTATATATGTACTTCCCCTGTGGCCCTTCTTTTTTTCTACTGCCACCTATTCAAAGATGATGAAGAGAGAGGTCTACAGTTCATCAGGCTATAGAAATGAAGGACATTTCCCTTGCTTTGGATTCCTTTTTTTTCTCTCTCTCTCTTCTGATTTCTAGCTCTCTTCCCTTCTCCCCCTTCCCCCCCCCACTGCCCTTTGCAAGGAGGAGTACGTAGGAGTTCCTAATTTACTTTCTCTGTATTACTCTTTTTTTCATATACTTCTTTTTGCCCCCTTTCTGAACTAAGCAGCTCCCGTCTTTCACTTTTTCCTTATATGGAAATTTTATCATGCCTCTAATCATCTTCCATCTCTCTCTCTCTCTCTCTCTCTCTCCCCTATATAGTTTAATTAAAACTGAACACAGCATTAAAGGTATCGGTGCATCATTGATTTATATCAAGCGTGGGCAATAATTTTTGATGGGCCATTTCAAGAATTTGGAAAGTGGTTAAGGGCTGCGCTCTTTCATGTTATTAATGGAGAAGGTGCAGAGGGGTCTGGGATGGAGGTTAGGTACAGAAGGAAGCTTGGGGTAAGGGATTGGGGTGCAGGAGGGAGTGTGGGGTATGGGAGGGAGTTTGGGTGAAGAAGGCAGTTGTGACCTGGGGCACTGGACTGAGGTGTGCAGGGGGTTGGATTGTGACATAGGGCAGGGAATTGAGATACAGGAAGGGGTGTAGGGGTTTGGGTTGTGAGATAGGGCAGCAGGGGTCTGTAGTCTGAGGCAGGACATTAGGGCGCAGGAGCGGGGCAGAGGATTTGGGTATGTGGAGTGGGGGCAGAGGGTTAAGGGAGGAACGGGCTGGAGTGCGAGAGGTAGCCTTTGCCCAGGACACTACCAGCCAGCAGCCCAGCAGTTTCTAAAGCAGCTTCCCTGCCTGCCCCACCTTTGCGCAGGCTACAACCATATGCTCTGTGAATAACTATGAGCCCCAGAGGAGGAGGGTGTGGTGCTTCATGGCTGCCTGTTGTTCAAACAGGCAGCTCCCATTGGCCAGTTTCTGGCCAGAAACCGGCCAATTGGATTGTGCTGGGGGCAGGAGCAGCACCTGAAGCCTTCCCTCCTCCCCTCTGGGCTCATAGGTTTTAAAAAGAAACAACCCAGTATCTGTGTTTGAGTGGCTTGCAGATGGGGTGAGGCAAGTGTGGAGCCTGCCTGGGGCTTCCTGCAGTGGCCGCAGGCCAGATCCAGTGTCCTGTCAGGCTGGATTTTGCCCAGGCCTAATTTATATAGCGTGCATTACAATGTCTATCCCATTCCTTTTGCATCTTCATGTAGTGCTTGTTTTATTGACTGCACCTGTACGTTGAGCAGCGGCTTTCATTGAACTGTCCCCAATGATACTCGTGGCATTTTCTGAGCTATTAAGGGTTCATTTAAAATTCACTAACATGTATGAGTAATTCAAATGCTTCTTTCCAGTGTGCATAATTCTGCACTTGTTCACATTGACTTTCTTACGCCTTCATATTGCCCAGTTGCCTTTCTTGGTTAAATGTAATGTAAGTGTTAATTTGAGTAGGATGGCAGGATTCTCTTAGTTTCCCTCTATAGTTGGCTCTGTTTGTAGATTGCTTCTGCTCCAGATCCATGCTTCGGCAGCTGCTGGTCAGTCCTTGGCTGCTGAAGGAATTTCATGTGCCAGGCAATTGATTAGAAAATGTGGGGGGTATGTGAGAGGCCCCCCCATGTGTAACAGCATGAGGGAAATGCTGCTGATGCTATTGCTCTGTTAAACTGTGATCCTTAAAGTTCTATTTTAACTTTTTTAATGAAAATTATTTAATACTTGACCTTTTTAAACAAACTTTTATCTGTACTGTTTTTTGACCAACACAACTAACAAATAAAGTAATGGCTTAGCTACATAAATGAATTAACAATGGAAATGAGACTGTCATCCGCAGGAGGGTTTATGTTTTTGTTTTAAACCCGTCTCCCTACAAATGACCCTTTTATTTGCTGTGCGATAGAACCAGGCTTCAGAACCAGGGTTCTGTGCGTGTTTGTACAGGGTGTGTGCCCCCAATTAAAAGAATTGCTGTTAATGGGTCAAAATGTAACCTTGAATTTCAACAGTTGATTCTGAAATGGTATCAGTTCACTGATGGAAGGGCTGCAGCTCAGTTAGGATCCAGCTTCTCAGCTGGGTGATTCCTAGCAATAATAAAACAAAGAGCCAGGTTCCCTTTCTCTGGTTTCCGCTGGTCAGCGTGTTGCTATTGAAGACTTAAAGAACCCTGCTCCCTGAACTTCCAAGGTTTCTGTATATTTCAACATGCTGTTTCTTTTAAAAACAGAGTAGCCGTGTATGGCAGAGGACAATGCAATATTCATGTGTAGGCTAGCACGTATTACAAAGAAAACCACAGCATTAGTGGATTTAGTTATAAGCTTTTTGACATTGATGATGATTCTTTTACTGATAGTCAAATGGAGTGAGAGGGCTCTGACAGATTTTGGTTGTCTAATACTGCAGTGTTTTTAGATTATTAGACCTTCACCTAGAATTATTCAGGGATTCATTAAGGTGATCTGTTTGGAATGGCATAATTTAAGCAAGTAACAATAGTTTTCTCTATGGGTACTTCAGTTATGATATTTGTGATCTATGATGTGGGCTAAGAATTTTTGGGAAGGCATTATGTTATCACCAGCAGATGCATGTAGCTAAGTGAAAGGTGCAAAGTCATCTGCAAAGTTAATTGAGCCTTATTTGTTTTTACAGGCATAGTAAGCACATCTCTACAGTTTGTTCTGCATGCTAGATGACACAGAGAATTTAAATTTGTGAATATCTTTCTGGACACAGTCCTGTGAGGTAGTGAATGCCCACAGCTCTCTATGAAGTTGGGGGGGACTGTAGGTGCTCGTCACTTTCAGGTCTGTGCCTTTTCCTCGGATGTTGTTGTTGTTGCTGTTGCTTAGCCTTTCTGCAATAGCTGCCCTTAACAGAGTCCAAATAAATATCTTTGGAAGTGTGACTTGAGATTCTTACAGTAGCAAATGGCTTCATGGGAACATTTAAGCTTAAATAAAAACTCATGGATTTTATTTAAAAAAGTATTTGTGCTAAAGTCCTTGAATAACTTAAATAGGTTCCTTCTCAAACATTTGAGAAAACCGTTGCCTGGTATCCATAAAGACTTGTGATGATGTAGCATACAGTTTTGTTTATATAGTGGTGTAACTGAGATTAGTATTTATTTAGCCAATCCCCCACAACTCTAATTGGAACACATTTGTATCGATTTAGGTCTTTGTTTAATTCTGTGCTATAGTAACCGATTGTTTTAGAGTATGAGTGAGGTATAAAAGGTATTTTAGAAGCTGAGTATGGGGTATTAGTGTGATGTTCATTTTAGTAGTAAACCTTTTGGTTAACATTTAGATGTAATCTTGCTTCAATATATCATTTTAAAGAGATGTGTGCAAAGAAACACATCAAACATTTGATGTAATGTGTCACTAGTGCCAGAAGAGGGTAGACCAGTTCAGCTGCGATGGCATAACTTCTTTACAGAATGTAACTAGTTCTGGAGTAGCATTTTGTATATGTTTGTCTCTAGACTAGTGTTTCCCAATTTTTCTTTTTGGCCACGGAACTCTTGAAGAATTTTGAGGAATCCCAGCCAGAAAAATTTGTCGAACAGAAAATAACCAACCAACCAGGCTGTCTCTTTAATGGGGCGGGGGGGAGGGGGAGGAGAAAGAGGGAGGGTTCCAAGTTCTTACGGAACCCTTACTTTTGCTTCACGGGATCTCAGGGTTCCGCAGAGCACCATTTGGGAAACAGTGCTCTAGACTATCTTTGTTCTCTCTCTCTCACTATTAGATCATTCAGTGTTTTTATATGGGTCGTTTTTATTCATTAATTTTAGTTTTATTACCAATAATACACATTTAAAAGCCCTTTATTTTTCTTTTGCAGTTCCTATGTTAGATTTGATATTATTCGAAGAATAATAACTAAGGTTTTTGGAAACGAAGTAGTCATGGTGATGGGGATTACAGACATAGATGACAAAATAATTAAAAGAGCCAATGAGGTAAATATATGATGTTTACTTTGACAAAAACTTACGGTGCTTAATGTACAGTGTAGTCTTGGTTAACAACCTGAATTTTGTTACTGCTTTTTAAAATCACTGGCTAATTGTTTCCTGGTCTCTCATCTCATGGGCTAGTAGGTGCTGGGAATCTGGCAGAGCAGGCATATGTAGCTCTGTGCATGAGGAGGTTCTGTGGGAGCAGGTATGCTTGATGAAGTGGCTTAAAAGCCAGCTCCCTGCATGCACCAGCTCCTACCTGACAACCCTCCCCTGTGCTGCTGCCTCCGCTACAGCTGGTTCCCCGGGTGTACTGGCTCCCGCGGAACCACCTGTCTCCTCCCACTTCCCCATGCAACGTGGGGGTGGGGGTAAAGTGGAAGCTCCTGGGAACTGGTGCATGCAGGTAGCCAGCTTTTAAGCCATCTCCCCCTGTGTACTGGGAGCCTGGCTATAACTGTGTATATTAACCGATGAGCTCACCAGTTAACCCTATACATGGTTACACTCTCGTATTCCTAGTAATTGCAACAAATGCCATACCATCAGCTATGAAGGCAGCCCTACTTAGTCTTCTGTTAGAAGGCCTGTTTTACAAAATAAGGTTGTTAGGAAAAGTGAAAAGTCATTGGGGCTCTCATTAGAGCCAAGGAGTTGTCTTAACTCCTCTCCATCCTAAGGGAAAAATATTAACCAATGAACTTAGGAAAGTTGTCCACAGTAGCTACTGTTGTACAGAAATTATGTAAATTGTTGCTATTAACTTTGAAATTGGTCATTAAGGAAGATGGTTGTTTTGTAAATAATCATGGAGTGTCCATCAAATCAAATTGCAAAGGCTCGGTACTGCTCAGGAAGGAGCAAGTTGTATAGTGAAATGGACTGAAAGGGCTCTGATGGGCTTTTGGTTGACTAATACCACAACGTTTTTATATTGTTAGAATCTTTCCTAGAACTAGCCAAGGGTTCATTAGTCTCTTAGTTGTATGTACTACCTTTCTTGATGGTTTCCTAAGCCCTGAAATCATGGGACTACTCATAAGGTTAATGTTAAGGATATGTTGTAAGTCTTTACAGCAGTGGGGTCCTAGAGGGCAAGAATAATGTTAGTTAATAACTTTACCAAAGTTTTCAGTGGTGTCTGATAGCTGTTGGCTAAATTAAAAGCTTTAAGTGTAAACTCTTCTCAGTGGGATGCTAATCAGTTTTGCCATCGGAGCTTAGTGAATAATCATTCTGCCTCTTTTTCTGCTTGATAAAATCCTTATCAGATCACAAAATGTTAATAATGCACAGCTAAATTGTGAGTGCTAATTATTTTTGAAACCTTTAAATTGTGTTTGGGGGGTTTTAAAACCTGGTGACTTTTGCGTTCTTGAACAAAAGGGGATCTGTCTCAATTGATCTCGGCTGCAGAGGCTGCATGCTCCTTTACTAAAGAGAGCTATTGTGATAGTTAGTAAAAAATTAACTTGTAGTGATTACACGGAAAAAGATCCATTTATTTAACTAATTTAACTATTAGTCACAGTAAATGCAGAGAGTTCTCATATTGGCCTTATGTTTTTGCTCATTCTTCTTCTTTCCCTTAGGAATATTTTTGATGGTTGCAGGCCAGTGCTTTAAAATATGACCTACATTTAAAATGTGTGTGCGTCTCTTTTCTTTTTCATATGAGCATCATTGTGATTTATTTGCAGAAAAAGTTGATTTAATGTGTTCTGAATCTGGTTCACTTCAGGGATGTAAGGGAGTAGTTGACTACCCGAGATAAGCATATGTGTCAGAGGCAGCAAGGGGGCGGGGGAAGCAGGAGCCAGCTTAAAAGCCGGTTCCTCCCATCACTACCTCTGTGGTTTGGAAGGCAGAGGTGGCCCTGGGAGCTAAACCTGCTGCACCTCTGCCTTTGGGGCTAGCTCCCAGGGCTGGCGTAAGCCAGGATTTAGCAGTCCTAGTTCACGCTGGCTCTGGGAAGTTGTGGTGCTGCCTTTTAAATGAGGCAGCCCAGTGGGCTCTTACTACATTTAAAAGGCAGAGCCACAGTGGGGTTAGCTCTTGGGCCCAGTGTGAGCTGGGACTGCTTAATCCTGGCTCCCGACTCCCCCGGGAGCTAACTCTGCTGTGGCTCTGCAGTTTAAATGTGATAGGAGCCGGGCTGCTGCGTGCCTGGCACCTACTACATTTAAACTGCAGAGTCGCAGTGGGGGTAGTGAGCAGCCCCCTCTGCCTTATTGACTAATCGAGTAGTCAAAGGCAATTCCATTGACTACTCCATTACCTGATTAACCACAATTTAACATCCCTAGTTTATTTGCTCCATTCTTTGATCAAAACTAACGTCTGTACTGTGAAGTAGTTTTGTTTTACAAAAGCTCTGACTGCTATGTTAAATGAACCTGATACTTTTATTTTATATTTACCAAGTCCTGTTACCATAGTTGTACTTTCAGGGGTGCGTTTACTGTTAGTAGAATAGTGGCACACTGAAGTCACCTAACCATTTTATGAGTATTTATAGAGAAGGAGGTGTTAGAGCAGTGGCTTTCAAACTTTCTTTCTCATGACCCAGTTGAAGAAGATTATGGATGCCCATGACCTAGTATAATTTGACTAGAATGTGGGCTCCAGGGTGGGGCAGAGGATGAGAGCTTTCGGGTTTAGGAGGGGGCTCCAGCTTTGGCAGGGGGAAGAGTCACGGCTGGGGCATGAGGGGCTCCTCTTGAGCAACCCCCAGTCAGCAGTGCAGTGGAGGGTACTAAGTCAGGCTTCCTGCCTCTCCTGGCACTGCAGACCATACTGTGCCCCAGAAGCAGCCAGCAGCAGGTTTCCAGCCAACGGGAATGCAGAGCAAGTGATCAGGGCAGGAGCAGTGTGCAGAGCTGTGCACTCTTCTCTCCCCGCGCCCCACCTAGGAGTCGAACTTATTGCCAGCCACTCCTGGGGTGCAGCACAGTCTGCAGTGTCCTGACAGGCAGGTAGCTGCCTTAGCATGCCCACTGGTCACATGATCCCCCTGCAGCAACGAGGCCCAGTGCCTGACATTCCATGACCCAGGACTGGGTCGTGACCAGTAGTTTGAAAACTGTTAGTAACAGTCAGTAACAAACCCTGATTAGGACTGTAGGTTTGTTGTAATATTGGGTGGGAAAGTCTTTAGAAGCGATGTGGTAACAATAGCATAGGGAATAGAAGGCGCACAAATTATTGTAAATATAAATCCTAGCTATGATTTGGTGTATTTACAGAACCAAACCTCAATTTAACAGTTTGTGGGCACCACGGTTCTTTTAGATTGCTTAGCATGTGCCTTTCTCTATTAGTCCTCTTCATTGGTTTGGTACAGCTCCCGGAACAGCTCTTGGTCAAACAGTGCCCTGGGAAACCCAGAATATGATGCTTTGATCCCACTTTATAACTTCTGGGTACCTTTTGTGCTTTTTCTTTTTTCTTTGGTATCTTCATAACATTTCTGTGAACATGGTCTTCAGATGCAATTTAGCTTGCTCTTTGTTCCAATGAGAATAAAGCATTTCTGGATAACACATCATATGGGCATATCTGCATTAGCAGGAGGATGTATTAAATGACCTAACAGGCCTTTTTTACATCTATTTCAATTTCCCCTAATAATTCTAACTCCATTAAAAAAGATATTTAGTAAAACTGATCTAGCACCGAACCTTTTGTTTCGCTCTGTAGGATCCCTATCTCTTTCTTCGGTGGACATTACTTCTTATCATTTGTTTTTAGTCCTTCAGCCAGTTTTTAGTCCATATCCAAAGGAAGTCTAATTAATTTTTGAAGTAAGATTTCTTGATGCTGTATCAGATGCTTTACCGAAGTCTAGATATAAGACCTAATTGTATTGTCCTCCACTTATAACTCAGTCCAAAAAGCCATTTGTTTCGTCTGGAAAGATTTGTTCCTTATACTCTCATGCTGTTAATTGCTGTTGATTCCTTCTACTCTCTAGATTTTTAACCTGATTGTTTTTCAAGTCCTGTTAACAGAATGCATTCTGGCAGAGCCGCAGGTTAGTAAGTAAGTTGAAGAAGGGTTCTCTTAGTGAGGTTGAGAAACAATGTCCTGGAGGGAAATCTCACTGATAGTTCTTGTGCTGATATTCTTGCCAGGGTGGTGGCTCCTAGAACTTGCTCAGCGATTAATTTTGGCGCTTCATTTAGTGTCTGAAACAACTCCTTTTTGGTTGCTAGAAGGGAGAAGAAGCTATTCTTTCACACCAACCTTTCTCTCATCTGAAAGCGATGAGCCTCCTTTTAACAGGAGTGTTGTGAGCAAGACAAAATCCTTCTGCTTTACTCTGCACTGTTTAGGCTTCAGTTGAAGTATTGTGTCTAGTTCTGGGCACCACATTTCAAGAAAGATGTGGAGAAATTGGAGGAGGTCCAGAGAAGAGCAACAAAAATTTTAAAGGTTTGAAAAACATGACCTATGAGGGAAGACTGAAAAAATTGGACATGTATAGTTTAGAAAAGACAGAGAAGGGGACATGATATTTTCAAGCATCTAAAAGGATGTTACAAAGAGAAGAGAGAAAAATTGTTTTTGGCCTCTGATGATAGGACAAGAAGCAATGGACTTAAATTGCAGCAAGGGAGGTTTAGGTTGGACATTAGGAAAAAAACTTCCTGCCTGTCAGGATGGTTAAACATTGGAATAAATTGCCTATGGGGTTGTGGAATCTCCATCACTGGAGATATTTAAGAGCAGGTTGGATAAACATCTATCAGGAATGATCTAAATGGTGCTTGGTCCTGTCGTGAGGGCAGGGGACTGGACTTGATGGTCTCTCAAGGTTCCTTCCAGTTCTAGGATTCTATGATTCTACATTTTCATCTGAACTCCTAGTTGCTCCAATAGGTGGTTCAAAAAGGGCTAAGCCTGGGTTTCTCAGGAGCCCTTCAGGGTGTTGCGAGGTTATTGCATTGGGGGGGGGGGTGACAGTCATGAGCTCTCAGCCTCCACTCCAAACCCCGTTTTGCCTCAAGCATTTATAATAGTATTAAATATATAAAAGGTGTTTTCAGTTCATCGGGGGAGGGGTCGCACTCAGAGGCAAGCTATGTGAAAGGGGTCATCAGTACAAATATTTGAGAACCACTGTGCTAAGCGCCAGCCTAGTGAAAATCAGGCAACTTTAAGATGTTTTAAATTAGGCATCCAAAATCACCTTTGAAAACCTTGATCCTAGTGCCTGCTTTCAGTTGCTTATAACATTCCTGATAAGCGCTGCAGAATAAACCTGATGTGTTTCTGGTCTCCTAATTCTGAATGGCAGCAATAGAATTGAGTTTTGTTCTGTTAATTTCATTCTGTTGCTCTTGTCTGCCAATTCAGAAAGACAGCCTTTCTTTGCTTTACAGGGGTAGCCAAATTAGTCTGTAACTGGAAAAACTTTAAAAACAATGAATAGTCTAGCCGTATCTTAAAGACTTACAAAACAGTCTTTAAGGTACTGCTAAACTGTTTGTTGTTTTTTAAGTTTTTTCAGTTAGTCTGCAACTCGGCTACCCCTCTGAAGCTTTTGAACATGCAAGGTACTGCATACAGCTGTATGGAGTGGACATTCCACTACACAAAGAAACTCACACAGATCCAAACAGACATCATCTTTCTATCCAAGTGCAAACAGATGAACATCTACATGTTTTGTTAGTCTTTAAGGTACTGATAGACTATTAGTTGTATTTTAAGTTTTTCCAGCCTTCCTTTGGTTTACACGCAGCAGAGTATGTTCCAAAAGATAAGAACTAGAAATGTAGCTCCTGCAAAATGTAATGAGATAGTACCTCCACTTGCAAGAGAAGGTTATGTTCTGGTGAATTTTTCAAGCCCTGGCTATCATGAGTATTTGAGACAAATGTAATATCAATTGTAAACTGGCTCTGTATTTCTGCTTTCCACTTATTTATTAACTTTTGAAAAGATCCATGTCTAGCTGTCAACACAGTCTCCTTAGAAACTTGTACATATTGTTGGAATGTTACTGTACTTTCCAAAATATTAACTATCAGTTCATTTCTCCAATTGCATTCAGATATGAGGAACAGCAATGAAAAGTTCAAAAATACTCATTTTCAATGGTAAAAATATTCGTCTAATGTCTGTCTGCTCTATAAATGACATGTTATCAGTAAATGTTGTAAATTACTTCCGTGCTCCAGGGACATGAGGTAGTCTTAGCATTGGAAGTGAATCCCCATACTATATAAAACTAACAGCTTGGTGGACTTAATTTTTAGTGATTTTTGTATAGAAAGATGTGTACTAAAAGGTTACTATAATTCAGACAGGTAAATTAAATATCACTTTTATGCTATAACTATCTTATATAGCCTCTGTACTAAATATTAGATTAGTAAATCTTCCTTGCTTTTTTTATCCTTTGGGGGCCCCATAATTCTTACAATTTGACAGTAACTGATACAACTATAATATTTTATATTATTTTGATTTCTGAGTCACTTATCTGCCTCTCTTCTACAGATGAATATATCACCATTAGCTCTTGCCCGGGTTTATGAAGAAGACTTTAAACAAGACATGGCTGCATTAAAGGTGCAAATATTTAATGTAGGGTCTTTTAAAACTGAAATTATTATAAAGTGTGTTTTATTTTTTTAAGGGGACAATGACAACATGATTTTAAAATATAATTTAAATGACTAATGTCTGATAAATCATCCTTTAAATAGTACAGAGTGGAAAATTTTTATGAGATCTCTTCTGATCCCAGAATGTTTACATATGTCTTTTAGCAAGGGAGAAACTGTCTCAAGAAATGAATGAACAGTTGTAAGCTCTTCAAGATAGTATACATATATACCACCTGTGTTTTGGCTGTGCCTTGGGGCTTCATTCTTGGTTCTCTCTTAGCAGTACTATAATGAACATGATAAATAAACTACAGAAAGGGCCTGATTTAAAGCTCACTGAAGTCAGTGAGTGTTTGGGCCAGACGTAAAGCTCTTTTAAGTCCATGCAAAAAGTTCGGTCAGATGCACAAAGTAAATAAGCTGGGGGGGGGGGGGGGAGAAAGAATGGAGAAAAATGCTTCTTTCAGTACCTCTTTTCAGCTATAATCATCTTGTTGTGTGTAATTATAATATTCACAACATTTTGAGAGAGATATGTTGTACTCTTAAGTTGGTAATGTTCCTTTCAACATCTGGTATTGTCATACACTAAAACAGCTTATCAGCAGCCTGTTTTTTTTTGCTTCTTTATTTAAGGTTCTTCCCCCAACAGTATATATGAGAGTGACTGAAAATATTCCTCAGATAGTTTCGTTTATAGAACGAATAATTGCTAGTGGACATGCTTATATGACCTCCAAAGGTAAGATTTCTAGCAGTACAGTTTGATATTAATGTGTATGCCAGAAATTCATTCTCTTAATTGGAGTTGTGACCATACCACTTTGCAATCAGTTCAGATATTCAGGACTACAAGTTGCACCCCTCTAGTCCAGTACCCTCGGGACCAGACCAGTGCCAAATCAGAGAATTTTCCAAAGCACAGGTGGTCAACATTATTTAGCAGCATTGCCAAATGCTCTTAGAGTTCACTTGAGGTAAATTAGAGCTAAATAACACCACAGAACATTGAGAGCCAGGATTGGTGGCTGTAGACAAGCCTTATTGGACTGCAGGAAACTTGGCCCACCCATGATAAGTGGACATCCAGCTAACTAAAATCATGCTGGACCATGGATATTGCCAGACTAGAGAGGTTCAACCTGTATTTCTTTCATTGATTGATAACTGAGAAGGCAAATGCTGTTAACAACTATAAAAAGTGTATTGAAGTTATTACTACTCAAGAGAGATCATGGAGTCATTGTGGATAGTTCTCTGAAAACATCCACTCACTGTGTATCAGCAGTTAAAAAAGTGAAGAGAATCATGAAAAAAGGGATAGAGAATAAGACAGGGAATATCTTATTGTCTCTGTATAAATCCATGGTGTGTCCCCATCTTGAATACTGTGCGCAGATATGGTCACCTCATCCCCAAAAAGATACCTTGGCATTGGAAAAAGTTCAGGAAAGGGCAACAAAAGTGTTTGGGTTATAGAATGGCTGCCACATGAGGAGAGATTAATAGGACTGGGACTTCTCAGCTTGGAAAAGAGACAACAAAGGGAGGATAAGATAGAGGTCTACAAAATCATGACTGATATGGAGAAAGTAGATAAGAAAAAAAAATATTTATTTGCTCCCATAACATACAGACTAGAGGGGGTCATCACAAAATGAAATTAATAGGTAGCAGGTTTAAAACAAACAAAAGGAAGTATTTCTTTACACAACGCACAGTCAACCTGTGGAACTCTTTGCCAGAGGATGTTGTGATGTTCAGGACTTGAACAGGGTTCAAAAAAGTTAGATAAATTCACGGAGGATAGGTCCATTAATGGCTGTTAGTCAGGATGAGTGGGAATGGTGTTCCTAGTCTCTGTGTGATGCTGGGAATGAGCGGCAGGAGATGGATCACTTGATGATTGCCTGTTCTGTTTATTCCCTCTGGGGCATCTGGCAATGGCTATTGTTGGAAGCCTGATCATTGGGCTAGATGGACCTTTGGTCTGACCCCATATGTCCTTATGTACTAAAATCCTATGCAGTGTAAAATTGCAAAACAATTGAAAACACAGAGAAATTAAGAAACACATTTCTGAATCTGTAGCAAAAAAGGTATGAAATACTAACTGTACAATTGGTTAAAAACATTTTAAGGAAGAACATACCAGGATCCAGGAAGAGGCATCTGACTAAATGTGATCTGATGCAGTATGGCCGTTCTTAGAATTGTGTAATTTAATTGTAACTGAGGTTTTTAGTGTTAATTCCTTAAGGACATGAATGGTATTATATATTTCCTATTGGGGGAATCCTGGGCTGGAAAACCGTGGAACTGGCACATTCTGTTACCCCAGAGGTTGTTATGCACACACCTAGTTGTCCCAGTGGGAAGGTGTGCATCCCTTTTTCACTTTCATCTTTTGCAAAATAGAGTGTGTAGTGGGGTTTTAGAAGCAGGGCTGGTGGTTCTGGGACTGGCAGTTCTGGGGGACCTAAGCCATACATTAAGTATGCCTGTGAGAGACTTCATTTGAGTCCTGAAGGATACACAGTTGAACATGAAAGAACCCAGTATGACTTTCAGATGATAGGGTAGGTTTGTAGGCCTGGCAGTTAAGATTATTTTTTCTATGTGCAAGCAGCAAACTTAATCTGGCACCTTTAAGGAAGCTTAAACATGGAAGTGCACACACTTATTGCAGTTACTTTGAGCAGAATGATTCTTTTAGGAAATGGCACACAACAGATGCTTTGCTCAATAATAGTGTTTATCTTTTTATCACATTGGCAAAATGAATGCCCCCATCTTTGTAATAAACCCCACTGTTTGTTTTCTAACAGGTAACATTTATTTTGATGTCAAGTCTAGGGGAGACCAATATGGAAAGTTGACTAATGTTTACCCTGATGTACAAGAAGAAATGGGTATGTTGATACTGACTGGTTTGGAACAATGCGTTGTATCAGTTAAATGCATTTTCTGAGACTTCACTAGCATGTGTATGAAAGGCTAAAACAATACGCACAGTGCTTCTTTTACTTAGTGAGAGTTCTTTTGTAACTATTTCACAGATATTTATGTTGTGCTGAAGAAGTTTTAATATACACTGAGAAAAAATGGTCAAGTTATTTTTTTTTCTATTTTGAAGGTTATCTTTGAATGGAATAGAGTTAGAAATATTTTAGATTTGGGTTTGTTAGAGGGAGCTAAAATCAGCCTGGACCCTTATAGTTAAATAAGTTGAGATACCTTAGTCATATACAAGTCATTGAACCCAATACAAGGTGAATTGGGTGAAATTCTTTAGTGGTGTTTCAGAGGAAGTTCAGACTAGATGATCTAATGATCCTGTCTGGCTTAAAGGCCCGTGGATGAATGAGTCCATTTCTAGCTCATGAATATTTTGTAGAATATTTTTGTTGAACACTTTGGGTACGTCTACACTTGCTCCCTAGTTCGAGCTAGGGATGCAAATGTTGCCAACCGAAATTGCTAATGAAGCGGGTATTTAAAAATCCCGCGCTACATTAGCATAATCTCGCCCGCGCACTATTCCGCTCAACAGCTGATGCGAACCAAAAAGTGCGCTCCGGGACGCGTTAGTTCGAATCAAACCCCTTTGTTCGAACTAACGCGTCCCGGAGCGCACTTCCTGGTTCGCATCAGCTGTTGAGCGGAATAGCGCGCGGGCGAGATTATGCTAATGTAGCGCGGGATATTTAAATTCCTGCTTCATTAGCAATTTCAGTCGGCTACATTTGCATCCCTAGCTCGAACTAGGGAGCAAGTGTAGACGTACCCTTTGTGTACAATATGTCTGTTCTGGATAGGAAAAAAAAAAAATAAAATAAAGGACAATTAAAGTGTATGTCTGTTCAAGAATAAAATCTGGGTAGTTCTTCAGACTGACATTCAGTGGCATCATGCCTTTGCTCTTCTTGGAGACTTATCCTGTTAATATGTAATACATTATTGGCAGTTGATAGTGATAAGCGACATGTCAAAGATTTTGCCTTGTGGAAGACAGCCAAGCCTCAAGAACCGTACTGGGCTTCTCCCTGGGGAAAAGGAAGACCTGGTTGGCATATTGAATGCTCTACAATTTCAAGGTCAGATTTCTGAGATTTTTAAATTTTCTGCACGTGCATATGCTTGCGTGCATGTATGATTGATGGATGTGGGTTTCATAACTAGAATAAGGAAAGGATGTGCCCATTTGTAATTTTTTGAATCTAAACAAAAATAAGAAATTGCTGATGGTAAAGAAACATGTTCATTTTTGCACAAAGTGAAACTAGCCAGACAGATTGCTGAGGTTTTAGTATTTCTTAAAATGTTTGTTCTCTTACTGTAATAAACTGGAGAAAGCATTTGGACTGGAAGTGTTTTGTTCTGTTAAATACTGCATTTCTTTACAAAGGTTCTTGTGATCTGTTTTTGATCAGTAAAATATTGTTACAGTGCAGTGTTTGGAAGCCAACTGGATATTCATACTGGTGGCATAGATCTTGCTTTCCCACATCATGAAAATGAAATTGCACAGTGTGAGGTTTATCATCAGTGTGAACAGTGGGGGAATTATTTTCTACATTCTGGTAAGTAATAGTTTAAAATTAGTCTTTTGTATTTAGCTTTCAGTTTTCCATGGCATGCTTTTGTGCTTTGAAATATGGAGAAAACCTCTACATACAGATGCACTGCTACAATGACTGAGTTTCTGTTTTCTTTAAATTGAAATTGAAATTTACCTTAAATAATACAAATTGACTCTTTTTTTTTTTAATAAGTTCAGAAATGTAGGAGTTTTAAACTGTAATTAGATTTTTGGAACTCTACACTGCATTGCCATGTGAATTTTCACTCATCCTTCACCTGCTTTCCTTCAGATGTGTCACTTTTAATATTTATTTCTCCAGAAAAATAGAAAAGTTTGTTTGCTTAGGTGTATGTGTACATATATTACTAAACATAGAAAAACACATCACCTTGAAATCAGAACTCCCAAAATGTGGGGGAACATGAGTAAAGTAGGTAGGTGAATCAGAATTCTGAGAGATGACGTCCAATTATAATTTTCAGAAACAACCTGGGATGGATTACAAATCAATCTGAGTCCTTTATCTCTTGGCATCAGGTGCACTGGGAAGTGTTCAGTAGAAAACTGTAATCCGAATGGCAGTACAGTATTTATAAATGTAGTTCCCTAAATCTACTAAATTCTGCTGAGAAACTTTTATCCACTAATAGCATTATTTCCAGTCATGAAAATAGAAACAAGATTGTGTCTAACACAATCTATAATTGTCTTCCTTTCTATGCTTTCCTGTCCTGGAAAGAAATAACTTCAAACAAAGATTTCTCCCATCTGCTTCTTAGTTGTTTTTTCAGTCTTGTTTCTTCACAGCTCACTATAGTTGTATTGCCCAGTTTATTTGGAACTCACTCACTGAATCCCTTATCTTTAAATTTCCCTCTAAAGCCATGAGGGCAATTCATTAGCTTGTCTAAATTGTCATAAAATCATCGAGTTCTTTCTAGCTTCCTATAACACTCTTTTATCAGTGTGAACTTCATTTAAATATGGAAACCATGTTCTCGCCCAGTGTTTCTCAACCAGTGGTATAAGTATCCTTAGGGGTACTCGAGAGAAGACTGGGGGGGGGGGAATAAAGTCAACACAACTGAAATTTGGAAAATATTAAATTTTAGTTTTACAGCGCTTTATTATTTTTGTACTTTTTACATCCAAAAATTTAATTGCCCACCCAGCTATGATTAAGTTGTCTAAACAAATGTGTTGTAATGGTAGAAAAAATGTGCATGTGTCTGAAAACTGTAGGTACTGGGGGTATTTACAATTTTTTTTTAAAGGGTACTTTATAAAAAAAAAAAAAGTTGAGAAACACTGTTCTCGTCTCTAGCATCTTAACTGATTGTAATCACAATATGGCACTGTCAGCACTGGCCAGAGGGGGAAAAGAAGTAATTCAAGGACAGAGTTAGCAAAATGTACTTCTGCAAGCTCCCTCCTTTACACAAACTCCCTTCCAGACCCTCCTGCACTCCAAGCCCTACCCCGAGCTCCTTTCTGCACCCAGCCTCTGTCCCAGAACCTGCACCCTCTCCATAGAAAAGTGTGTTCCTTCACCACTTACCAAAATCTTAGAGTGCCTTGCCAATCAAAAATTATTCCTCAGCCCTGGCTTAAACAATAGATTTAAGATAATGGGGATTTGCAAAGTAATCTGAATGAGACAAAAGCGCAGTAGAAATGAAATTTTTATGGTAGTTCTTCTTGGAGGAAACTTTTGTTGCATTTAGGAATATTTATAATATTGGAGCTACAGTTGATCAAATTTCCAAATGCCACTGTTGGTTTAAACCCAGTCTGTGACTCAATATGTTTGAGTTTAACTTTTTGAGATTATGATATAATCAGTAGTCATGCCTGGATTCTTATTGCTGCAGCTCTAATGCTAAGCTGTGTGTCATTTAAAATAATTCCTAACTTGTGACTGCAAAGTATTAGTTTCCAAGTCAATATAAAAATGTCCATTTTTGTTTTGCCTGTTAATAGGCAAATACGCACTTGATGGAACCAACTGAATTTTTAAAACTTACTAGAAAGCTCTTTGGGGCAGGGACTCTTTGTGTTTGTATATAGTGCCTAGAATCAGAGGGTCACTATGACAATATAAATTATAATTGGCGTTATTCTGGCTCGTACTTTTTCATATATGCATTGGTATATATTCACATGCATTGGTTAAACTGAATGATGGTTTTACTTCCCCATGCGGAGAATGGGGAAGTTTAGTGGCTTTCTTGATGAAGGATGTTCGCTGCTTTGCAATGAAGGATTCTAGCTGGCTGGACCCTTTCAGTTTTATTCTTAAATGTTGTAAATCAAAGTGTAGAAACATTCTTGTCTAGGAAAGAATTAAGGATTCTGAGTTCTCTAAGAAAAAAAGTTGGGTCCCAGTGAGACTTTAGATGATGATTCTCTAGAAGCCAATAAATTACAGTCTCTCAGTTAAGAAGTGCTGCTGGAAGAGGAGATGGTGAATTATTTAGGATAAATGATTCAGCTTCAAAAATAATTCTGCTAACGCTCTGGAATACTGGCAGGCTCAGAATCATAAAAGCAGTCCCCATTAAAAGAAAATCTCTGCAGTGAGGATAAATCTTCTTCTAAGGATTTTATTTTTACACTGCTCATCCTGTGGGAAGGGCACCACTCCACTGTTGGGAAAATCCTGATATTTTAGATTCTTTAATGGAGTCATCCACTGCCAGTGGTGAGATTTTTATATAGAGAAGACATATCTGAAATAATTCAGATATTGCCAGTGCCTTATTATGAAGTCATGTGATATAGATACTCTGGTCAAAAATTTAAAACCTTGCTTGCCTAAAAAGAAGCACTTAAATCCATAGATGGACACTCATGAAAATGGAGTGATTTTCCACAGTGCAACGCAGGATGAGTTTCTGCTGAGGTCAGAGATGCAGGTGCTCAATCATTCTGACAATCTGGCCCCTTTCATTTAGGCACCTAACTTGAATAGTGATACATTGATCCAGTACAGTGCTTTTCAGTGGCAGATCTTAAAGCACTTTTCAAAGAGCTCAATATGATCAAGGCACTGAGCAGGTGAGTGACTAGCTGCCCAGGTTTGAAAATGTTGGCCTTTTCACAATAGATCAGAATTTCTTCTTAACACATTTTCTAGCACTAATGACACATTCCTGCAATGAGAATCTTGTTTTGATGGCATAGCTAGTCTCACACCTGTGTATCTCTGATTCCTCTCCTACCCTTAAAACTGTGCATTGAGCAAATTCTGTTTCCAGAGGAGGAGGAAGTGGTTGGATTCATTCCTCCTGGAGACTATCATCACTGATCCTTAACCAGCTACAGGAGTTGCTACAAACTGCTACCATACCAGGCCTTTCTCTCAACATCCTGTACGCCCCAAGACTCAGCACTGCCTCTGTAAACTGCCCTGCTTTTGTTTTGTGTACATTCGCATGTGCGCACAGCCCTCGGCCCCGGTAACTCAGTATTATCTACTAAATAATGTAAAATTTGTACAGTCAATTAAGCTATTTAATAGTACAAGTAGTGGAACTTCTACTACTGTTTAGGAGAAACAAAACATTGTGTCACATAGTATCCTTGAAGAGCATTCTCATTGCTGTGTAAGATGGGCACGGGAGAGTGATGATTTGAGTGAGGAGTAGTAATAACTAGATGGAGTACAGAATTATTGTAATTTAGTAACAAGGAAGGTTCTGTTGTTCCTATCCACAGCACAGTATATTTCTTTCAGCCATGCTTTGTGCCAGATCCTGACAGGAGCTGAATACCTATGAGTTGAATGGGAGGTACAATTGCTCAGTAACCTTCAGGATTAGTCCCTGAAATGTGAACAGCTGGCTTAAGGCTTTTAATCACATTTTTGAAGTGGTGCTGAGTGCTTTGTTCTTGGCTACACTTATAGCTATGCTATGCTCAGCACCAGCTCAGTTGCACAAATTCCTTGTGCTCATTATCAGCACTGCATGGTTTTGCTAATGTAAACAAGACCCAAGAGTATGAGTATACGTCTGAAAAGAGCTCTACCAAATGTGGATGACATTATATACATTGAGCTGAGCTACATGCTCTCCCAGGTGCTATACATACTCCTGGGGGAATTCTGCACAAGAAAATTAAGCTGTGGGCACCTTATTTTAAAATTCTACGTATTTTATTTGCCAACATAACAAAATAATCATGTCAGTTTCAATTATTGTGGTAATTTTATTTCAAAATACCTGCCAGCAACTATGTTTTGTAACAATACAGACAATAAAAAAAGAAGTAGGAAATGTTTTTTGATAAGTAGATTCCTTACTAGGCATGTTAATACAGAACTTGAATTGATTCATTTAAACTCAAAATATAAAATGTATTTCCAGTGTCCCTCAAAAACACTGCAAAGGCTCAGAGGTGTCAGGAGTAACAGAGGAGATTAGGGAAAGGGAAGTAACTTTTGGGGGCCTATGAGAGAATCTGGAGGGTTGTTGAGTATGGAGGTGGAGAAGTATGTAACATTTGTTTTTTGTGGAAGGGAATAGAGGGATGGCTAAAGAGTTGGGGAGCCTCCTAATTAAGACCTGGCTAATACCTAGTTTCTCCCATTCATTCAGGCACATTTGCCCTGTCAGTCTATCCCTGTCACTTCCACCGTTCTGACCCCCATTCTATGACCTCCCCAAGCATCTCTGTGTGCTCCAATCTGTCTGTTGTCCCCTCACGTGGCACCTCTGGTATGTCACTGTATGGAAAAAATAGCCTCTGCTTTTTCCCTTGCCTTGGCTGGCTGCTCCTGCTAGTGAGCCAGCTGCCTATTTTCTGGTGCCACAGCAACCCCTGGTGGGGAAAAAATGCAATTGCAGCACCTCTCTAGCAGAATATATTATTCTGCAGAGAAAATAAATCTGTGGGAGACATGAATTCTGTACATGCACAGTGGTGCAGAGTTTCCCCAGGAGTAAATATAGATGACTGCTGTCCCTCCTCTGGCCTGCAAACCCAGAATATACCTCAGTTTGTAAAGTTCAGCTATTAAAGAGTTTGGGGGTACGTGGAGTTTAATTTAAAGCACCCTGCTCTACACATTCACATTCATTTTGGTGTGTTGGGATGATTTAAGTCCCCACTCCCAGTTAACTTCTGCCCTCTTACCCCTTATCTTTTAACTATCCTCCCAACTTGATAAAATATCTGGCAAGTTCAAGTTGTAATGGATGAAAGTGGGCGTGGACAGTCGGTTTCAAAACAGAGGCCCCTTCTCTGAAAGTCCTGTTGCCAACCGCCTTTTTAAATCGCATGACAGCAATAAATAAAAATCTCTTGCTCCCCATGAACAGAATTTGGTAGTCTGTGCTGCTTAGTATGTATTGCAGCAGGAAGGGAGGAGTTTATCCAAGACTAGATGATCTAATTATCCTTTCTGCAGAGATGTCAGGTTTACAGCATCACAGTTCAGAGGTATAAATATGTTGCGGCAAGGATCATACAGTTTCCATAATCACGTTTTTCAAAGGGGCTGCATTTTAAAGATCTTGCTTTCTGCTAATTGGGACTGCCCTGCTGCGTTAGAGGGGGAGCCAGGGAAATACCTGTTGTGTGTGAAAAGGATGCAGTCCCTGATGCAGCATGTTATTTTCAGCATATATTCACACTGCCCCTTTAGTTCACTCTTCTGTGATCTTCCCATTAATTTTTTGCAGCACTTTTAGCTCCTGAAGCAGTTCTAAGCCCAGATGTTCACAAGGGAAACGTCCTCCAATTACCCTTACTTTGGGAAGCTGCTGGTAAAAACTGTTAATTGCTTTTCAAAATCCTTGGCTTGCTTTCAACTTCTTTTAAAGAATCTTCAATGTATAGATGTTAGGGATGTTAACAGTTAATTGATGGCTTGGTTGGGCTGGAGCAGCCCCCTGTGGGCAGAGAGGCCCAGCAGGCCTGCAGTACCATGGCATTCGGTGCTCCAGCTCAGCCAAAGCAGCTTCAGACTGGCTGGAGCAGCACACGCCACTCTGCAGGTGGGGGGGCTCTCTGGCCAGGCCAGAGCAACTCCTGCCTGCTTTGTGGTGCCTCTGCAGTCCGTCTAGCCCTGTTCAAGCAGTTAACTGATAAAACATAATGTTAACTGATTCAATGAGATTTGACATCCCTAGTATACGTGACTTTCTTTATGTAGTGCCAGCATTAAGATCACCTGCTCCTATTAAATCCTTAATTTGTGTGTCTTTTTCCTAATTTGAAACTTGCCCATTTTGTGTGGGCACTGTGGTAAGGCAAAGCTTCTGAATTGGTTGTCTGGCTATGGTGTTAAATTAAAAAATGGAATACAAGTGTGACTGGAAAATGTTTTGCTTTGCATGAGGATATACTTGAGGAAGCTATACAAGCCTCCAAATATTACCGTAGGATGTCAAGCGGTAAGTCTCTTCCTCCCGCCCACTCCCATGTGATTATGTAGATGTGTTTGGGCACAGCTTGCTTTTCGTTCCATTTGTTCTCTCTCTCTCTCTCTCTCTCTCTCTAATATAAACATTTCCTGCAGGACAGCAGAATGACATTATACATCATCTGTGTCCACAGGCTCTGCCCTCTCATGGGCTCCCTCCTCTGGACACTGTTTGGGGACCAGCTAAGCTGCCAGGCAGCCCCTAAGCAGATTCCACCTCCCAAGAGTCTTGCCCGTTCAGCTCTGGCTGCAGCCTTTCAGGCCTGTCCCCCGGCCAAAGACTGCTTCGGCTGGTGCGGGACCTGAGGTGCAGCCCGCCCACTCTGGGAATGGAGGCAAGCTCCCATGCCCTGGGGTGCCACAACTTGCTTCAGGGCCGCTTGCTTGTGCTGCTGCTGTTCTTGGCACTCACGGGCTGCTGGGCCAGCAGACTCAGGAGAAGCGCCAGGTACAGGGTGAGGTGCCCTACATTCCTGGCCGCCACCCCCCATGTTCTGCCTCGCCCTGAGTGGCTGTGTCCTGAGCCCAGTGCTGAGCCGTCCCGGTGTGACGCAAGCCCAGACTTGCTCCCTCCCACCCAGCCACGCGTAGGGCTGCAGCAGTGAGGGGCCCGAAGACAAGTGCCTCCCACCCCTCGTGCCAAGACCCCACACTCCCAGCCCGCTCCTGTCCCCTCCCCCCGGCCAGATACCCTGCCCCCAGCCTTCTCCTGCACCCTATGTCCCACCCTGACCTTGCACCCTCAGCCCCTCCTGCACCCTACTTCCTGCCCACATCCTGCACCCCCATCCCTATCCCACTCACTGGCAGCCCTGTCCTGCTCACTGAACCCCTCATTCTTGGCCCCATCCTAGAACCTAGAGGGGCCCACAAAATCCACTAATCCTGGAACCCTAGGGCTGTGTCTACATTGGCGCGCTTTTGCGCCAAAGCTATGCAAATGA
>CM057845.1:217248148-217266134 GCA_030068395.1 Apalone spinifera
CCCCCCCCCCCCCAAGAAAGGCTGGGGTGCATAGCCTGCCTCCCTCCCCAGCTGTGAACCTGGTCCAGCACCCCCTCTCCCACCCTGGAAGAAACACCTCCCCACCCTCTTAAGGAGAAGCTGGGGCCTCCTGAATAAGACTGGCACAGTTTTGGAAGGCCGTAGGTAGGAGCTGCAGTAATAATTTCAAGCACATGAATGGGCACTGTAAGGCAGTGGAAGCGCTGTGCTGTAGAAGTAGTGGGAAGTATTTGCATGTATGTACCAGGCCTTTCAAAGAGGAGTAGGTGGCTGAGACTGGCAAGATTGTGGTCTTGAGGGACAAGTGAACAGGTAATAGTTGAGAGAAAGTGAATGAGCTAGGTATGCTGCTGAGGGAAGATCTAGCCAAATAGGAGCAGCTAGGGACAGCCAGCTGAAGAAAGCTAAGGCAGTCAGGTATTGCCCTGTTTGAGAGGGGAGGAAAGGAAGCTGAAAGGGGCTGTCTGTGAAGGATTTGTAGGATAAGTTTATTTGGGTGTCAGCAGCAGAAGAGTGGCTGAGACTGAGCAGATGAGTGATGTTAATGCCAGGGCAGTGGTAGATACCCCAAGAGCAATGGTCTAATCTGTAATGAGCAGTTGCCACCAGCCACAGAATAGCTGCAAAGGGAAGAGTGAGAAGGGCAGAGATGCCAGCATAATGTTTGAGGCCCTCAAGAAGGATGGGGTGCAGCCATTAATGTCAACCGGCATACTGAAGTCAGTGGGGTCAGAGGGTTGATTTAACAGTATAGGGGAGGAAACATTGACAGCCCTCACTGTTTACACCTTGGCTATGTCTAGACTACATCCCTTTTTCGTAAAAGGGATGTAAATTAGACCTATCACAATTGCTGATGAAGCAGGGATTTAAATCTCCCCCGCTTCATTAGCATAAAAATGGCTGCTGCTTTTTTTTTTTGGCACGGAGCTTTGCCGGGAAAAAGCGCCAGTCTAGACGCTGATCTTGCGGAAAATAAAGCCTTTTCCCTTATGGAATAAGGGATCTTTCGGAAAAGGCTTTATTTTCCGCAAGATCAGCATCTAGACTGGCGCTTTTTTTTGGCAAAGCTCCGTGCCGAAAAAAGTGTCAGCCATTTTTACACTAATGAAGCGGGGGAGATTTAAATCCCTGCTTCATTAACAATTGCGATACATCTAATTTACATCCCTTTTACGAAAAAGGGATGTAGTCTAGACGTAGCCTTTGTCTTTTATCCCCTTGACATTCTTCCTTTTCCTCTTCCAAATAACTGCACTGATACCATTGATTCTTTGAGGGGGAGAAGGCAAGAGATCATCCCAAATTGGCATCCAGAAGCTTCCCTGAAACCAATGGCCTTCAGGCCTTTCCCTCTGAGCCAGGTACTGCACAGACGCAGCGTCCCAAGTCCCACTAGCGCAGCAAATGAGAAGAGAGAGCGTGCTCCTGAACCTGTGTCATATGAGACAGTGTGTGGTGCTGCAGCAAAGCTCCTGTCTGACCCCAGTTTAGCTCTCTCGCAGCACTTTGGGGCACGTGTGACTGGGCTCAAGCAGAGATACTCACAGTTAGTGGGAAAGACAAACTGCTACAAAAACCCCAAGAAGTAAAATTGTTAGTTCTGAATTATAAATTGGTTTCCCAAATGATAAAGGCTGAGTGGCCAAACAAGGTTTATGTAACCATTGACACCTAGGAATTATGATGTAAAACTTGCTGAGTGGATGCCATGTTTCAGTTTTGGGCAGACATAGCTTCCCCCCCCCCCCTTTTTTTTTTTCCACTGAATTTCTTCTGATTGCTGTAGAATTGTCCATTATGGTACGGCTAGGAACAAAATGACTGTCATTTAGATGACTCCCTCTGGCTGATAGCAGATGAATTCAGTATTCTGCTGGCAACTTGTCCATCTTATCTTACACATTACCTTTTCTCTTTTCAGCCTAGCCAACACAAAAGCAAATGTAAAGGCTGCATTTGCAGATGACTTTGACACCTCCAGGGCTGTTGCTGCAATTATGGACCTCATTCACCATGGCAACAGACAGCTTAAGGCTGTTACTAAGGTAACCCATTAGGATACAGAGATCAGAAAATGACAGCTGCCCACAGTCCTCCTGTTTAATTCAGACAGATTTGTTTATTGTTCACACAGCAAACGGGCAGAAACAAAGCTCCACACATTGTTGACATTAAAGACACACGTTTGTCCAGACTGCATCTCTAGAATTCTGTACTATTGTTTTATGCTTCACTGTATCCAAGACATGTTTCTTTCCTGCTGCCTTGTATTCCTAGAGAAGACTTTTGAAAGACACCTGAGGGGGGTGGTGCGTGCTACAGGCTTTAATCCTCGCCTGCTTTCTACCTCCGTAATACTGATCAAGAGTGGACTGGTGATTTATTTATTTTATTGTTATGACGACCAGAGGTGGCAATGGGGGTTAATACAGCACCTGTTTTAGTTCACCTTCACCTGTTTTCTCTGCTGCAGGCAAATCATAAATGTGCTCTCAAGCGGCCCCTCTAGCTACACTTCATATCAAACACCAGCAACTTGAAGCCCCATTTAAAATCTGATCCTGAATCAGAGGAGGCTTTAGATGGCTGAATGCAAGAGTTCAAAGATGGAAATAAAGCAAAGACACAGCCCTCGGGATTTCTGGGTCAGATCTTAATTTTGGCAATGATGCCCCTGTGGCCTTGGGTCATATATTTTAACCTCTCTGCTTTGTTGACCCTGATTGCTTAGTTAAACCGCCTTCTGGTGTTTGCAGTTTGTTTTTACTGGGGCAAATGGGGTGGGACTGAATCTAGTAATAACTAATTTTTGGATTCTTTTTTAAACTTTTGTCTCCTATTAGTCCTGCAGCAGCACCCATCTCTGAGATCTGGGCTTAGCCTTGGTCTGTCTCTAAAAAGCTCTTTTCTGAGCCATTGAGCCAATTCCTGATTCAGTCAAGTTTGTAGTTTAAGTCTCTGATAACAAAGCTTGTGGAATTAGAACAAGCCACTCCCCCTCATCTTTCAGATGATTCTAATTGTGTCTGAATTCCATAGAGTAGTCAGTCTTTCTGGCCAGATCATGCCCCAAATTGGATGCACTTGGCAGTGCATTCCCCTGCTCTGGGCATCACTTTGAACATACTGTTTTCATGTTTTGTCTCCTATGGAATATCTGGGTGTTGTGTGGTTTTTGGTCTAACAGTATGTCTACAGCTAAGGCAGTGTGCAGAGTGTTAGCATGGCCTCCTAACACGGCTATGAACAGCAGCGTGGATGGTGAGGCACTGTTTTAGGCAAGTTGTGTCCTTACATGCCAGAACCTTGAGTGTACCATAACTGGCTCCCTATGTGCACAAGCAGTGTCAACACTGCTATTTTTAACAGGATTGTATCTTGCTGCTGCGATCTTTCCTGATTGCCAGAGCATACCACAATGACAAATGTAGACACCAACAGCCTTTCACTGCAGCATGTAGCTGCCTGTAGGCTATCGTCCCTGTACTCTACACACCACCATAAATGTAGATATAAGCTAATGTGTATAGGCTTTCATTTCCCTAAACTCAACTAATTTGTTTGCTCTTTCCATGTTCCTAATCACTCAACCCATTTGTTTGTTTTTTTCCTGGCTTGTGGTTCTAGCATCTTCCAGTTTAGTATCTTTTGCAAACTTAATGCTATTTATGGCTTAATTCCAATCATTAATGAGGATGTTAAATAAAATCTCACCCAATACCTCATCTTGATGCATCTCACTATACACTGGTATCCAACTTAGTTCATTGCTGTTGCCCTTTGCTAGCCAGACTTCGTCCCCATATATCTTTTCTCCTGTTTTTACAATGTTAATTGTGAACTCTTGAATTCATATTTGGGAAGTGTAGCAGCGGAAAGTGTGCCTGCATCCGTGTTTACAAATGCTGCATCCGTGTTTACATATTTGGGAAGTGGAGCAGCAGAAGGTATGCCTGTGTTTACAAATGCTGCTCCTAGGGTGACCACCACTGTCTTGTTGCCTAATACCATCAGAATGTCTGAAAATGACCTTCACAATGTGTCACTCAGCACTACAAAGCATGATGTTGAAGTAACTGATATAATTAATTAACCTGAAAAACCTTCAACTGTTAATTTAATTTTCATCTTTCCTCATGCTCATAGACCTGGCCTAAAAGGTGCAGAGAATGTATGAAGGGTTTACTATAGCAAGAATTTAAATAATTATGAACCCTCTGGTGTGGATACTTATTTCAATATAAGAGTGTCTTTGATTTAACTTTAAACCCTTCCCAAATCATTTAAAATAAACTGAAAAAAATCCCACTATTTGACCAGAATAATTGTCCAGTTTGGTAGATTATACTGGCATAACTGATGATAAATTTTTTCCATGTAGCCAAGGCCATAGACTTCAAACTGTATTGGCAGTTTGAGGCCTGCAATAAATTATATTGATCAGACAGCTTTGTTTTTGTGATTTGTAACAGGAAGGTGGATCTCCTCCTAGAAGCCCTGTTGTTTATGGAACCGTACTTTCCTATATAGAGGACTTCTTTAACACTATTGGAATATCTCTCGGAGAAAGGCAGGTATGAAACCTCTCTAAAGGTCTATCATGGGAGTCATTGTTTGCATTATAACAACAATGTAGTAAAAGCAGCGGCATTACATCTTAACAGAGCATTTTACAAAAATAAGCAGCAAAATCTAGTTAAAACTGGTGGCTGATTTTTGTAACTGATGCATAAACACTAAGGGAAGCGCTTGCACTGATACAGTTTTAAATTATGTGGCTTGAAGGAAAATTAAACACAGATGAGTAGTACAGAACAAACTCTGGGCTAAACTCTGCTATTGAATATTCCCGTGCATCATCGATTGTGGTACTGATGAAGTGGAAATGAGTTTGGGGAGTGAAATAAAAACATATTATTTGTATTTTTGTGCTAGTGAGAGCAGGTTCTTAAGTATTTGGCTTCTGAACAGCTGGTTTGTAAAGATGGCTATCAGTCCACGTTTACTTTATGCATTTATCTTGTTAATTTTCAGTGACGTATTGTATTTTAAAGAATGGTGACTAATTTTCACATAGGTACAAACACAGCCCTAACTAGTTAATATGCCCTAACTGGGATGTGTGCTTTCATGTTTTTCTGACCTTTTGGAAATGCTATCAGGTTCTCCAGTGCTGAAAATGTTGGTGTGAGGTAGGGATGTTAAATATCGGTTAATTGAATAGTTGATTCACTTCATGAATTTTTATCCGTTAGTCGATTATTTTGTAGTCCCTGGAGACGAAGCTGGCAGCCAGTGTGCTCCATCCCCACTGCGTGCTGCTGCCTCTGCATCAGAAACAGCAGCGTGGGGTGCCAGGTAGGAGCTGGTCCACGAGGGAAGTCAATTTAAAAACTAACTCCCTTCACGGACTGGCTGCCTGTCACCCTGCACTGCTGCACAGCATGAAGTGGCAGTAGCCCCTGTCCGGGGGATCGAGGGGCCGAGCTCCCAGAGCCTGCGCGAGTCAGAACTGAGTGGGGCTGCCTGCTTGCCTGGCTCCTAAAATGCTTTAAATGCAGAGCCACATCAGGGATAGGTCCTGGACCTGGCACAAGCTAAGATTTAGTCGGGCTACTGGCCAGCCTACTAAAAAATTTACTGGCAAAGGGCAGAGGGAGGAAATGTGTGTAGTCTGTAGCATTAACCTGTAAGATTTTTCTTATCGGTTAATCAACTACAGTATTACATCCCTAGTGTAGAGTAGGATCAGAACATTGAGAACTTTGGGCCTAGTTTCTCTGGAAGAGAGTTTGTTGTAATTGAGTGGAAATGATGCCTTGATAAAGGGATGACAGTTTGCCAAGGCACCAGTCTTGGCTCTACTACAGACATGCCAGATCCACTGCTTTTGGAAGGGATTAAACTAATTTGGAATAAGAGCATCCATAGATAAAGTTAGTCAGGAATAACTCCCCATGCAGACAAGACCAGAGTAGTTGTCTCAGTTTGCCACCTGCCTAGCCATGGTTGGATGTAAAGTTTCTGTAGGCATGTCAAAGTCAAGCCATAAGGCGGAATTTAGAAGTGGATAAGATGCTGATGCACAACAGTATAGATTATTCCCTTTCCTATAGAAGGATGAGTTAGACTAGCATAAGCATAGTTACACCACTTTGTGAGTGTGCCTACACTATGACTGCAGCATGGACTAGCATTATCCACTCTAGCTTTAATCTAGCTCGGACAAGAGTGTGTACCTAGGCAGCTTGTAGCGCCTGCTCCACTGCAACAATGCTACTGGTTTCAGCTGCGCTAGCTTGATAGAAGCTGGTGCGGGTATGCTAACCTGTGCTATAAGCATATGCCGGACATACACCTTGTGTGCAGGCAAGGCCTGATTTCTGAATTTATTCTGTTGAATGAAAACTGCTTGTTTTCTGGAGCAATTATTTTAATACTGCAGCTTTTGGTGCATAGGTTGTTCTAGAAAACAAGAATTCAGCTATGCTTTCCAGCGTGATTGATGAGCTAGTGAACTTCCGTGTCAAGGTGCGTAATTATGCTCTTGCTATGCCTGGAGCAACAGAAGCGGAAGAGGGTTCCATTCTAGCAAAGGGAAGGAAACAGGAAGAGAAAGAGAAGAGGCGGCAGCTATTGTTGGAGCGAGAACCTCTTCTGCAGGCTTGTGACAACCTGCGGCGAGACCTTGCTACATTTGGAATCAACATAAAGGTTTGAGAAAATATTTTGCAACTCCTTCTGTAATTCATGCAAGATGACACTTCCTTTTGACCTTATCACACCCTGTGCTCTGCATTGTGTACATTTAGACTAGTAGTAAGCAGAAATGAAGAGCTCATATATGAGCAAACTGTTAATGTTATGTTCTCCTCCCACCTACCTCTCTACTTAACCTATGGCTACTTTTGCAATTACTGAGGGTGTATTTAGCTATTACAATGCCCTCTGCTTTGTTTGGAAATTTCCACCTGGCCTTTAGCTGGATTAATCAAAGGCCTGAAGATGATGTGAATGATAGCAGTTTGGAGTAGGCTTGAGAAGCAATGCAGAACTGTCTGCAATGATTTTTCATGCTCTTTGTTAACTCTGATTTGAGATGGCTTCTGAGTGGGAAAACCCCCACCTACCTAAGTCATTGTCAAAAGCAACCTCTGTCCTCTCACTAAATAGCTCCATTCTTAAATTAATTTGTTTGGGTTAACCATCTTCTTTTCCAGCCCCTCTCTGTGCCTCTTGTCTATCCCTACTGCCACTGTTGAAGTATTTCCCTTTCCCATTGCTCCAGCTATATCTACCCTTAAACACACACCTTAATTGGCTTAGTCTCTTCCTGTAGCATTCTAGGTACTGTTGCACCTTTAAGACCCTGCATCATCTCCTTCTATCCAATACTACTGCTCACGCCTTACAATTCTTCAACACTTCAACCCTGTAATTTTAGCTCAAGTATGCCAGTCTGTGCTAAGTCAGACCTTCACTCACAGGCACTGGCATCCCCTCATGCTCAGCCCTTGCAAAATTGAGCCATTGAACTTGTGAGGCACCTCACTTAGCATGGGCACATGAAGTTCTGTTTAAGAAACTATAGTCTGAAAGAGATGGATGATGCATTATTTGGCCAGACACTTTACACTGCTATTCTTATAGAGCAGTATTGATAGTCTGACCCACAAATAATTCGACATATGGGCCTTGCCTGCACTCTTTGTGGGGCAAAATTCTCATTGTTTTAGCAATAATAGGAGCACTTTTATAGAAAAGCTGTTGGTGGTCCCTGAATCCTATTTACACCAGCACTTTTATTGGGCTCCCTGGTAGAAATCTAATGATGAAAAATCCTTGTGCAGACACATAGCCATGGTGATAGTGAGGTCCCTTCCTGCTGTCTTTTTAAATTAGGCATGTAAGAACTATTTGGCATCTGTTAAATACACTTAAACATTTTTGATAGTAAAGGAGAGGTAGGAAAACCCCAAATTCTAAGTACTACAATGCTTATGTTAGTTTGCCTTTATTTGAATTTAGCCTGGAAGAAATCACTTGAGTCCTTTTTTCCTGAAAGCTTATTTTCTTAAACTATAAAAATACTTATTTATTTAAAAAAAATCAAAATTTGATTTACATAATGTTAAAAAGGACATGTCCCTTTGACTCAGATACTGAACATACAAAATTTCATCCAGCATTGTCACTCATGCTATTGATTCAAACAGTTTAAAGTTTCATTTTTTAAAAACTGAGTAAGATTATCCAATAACTCTTGCATCTACTTTACATTCTCTAAGTCTGCCAAAAGCTTATTTCAGGTTTAATAGAACTGAATTCTTTTGAGTGAAAGAGTTCATGCTGACAAATAGCCTATTGCTATGTTTACTCATGTATCAAACTCTTAATTTTCTCTTAAATTATATGTATTTAATTCTGCATTCTACTTAAATATCCCTCATTACTACTAGTCAAACTGCATAGATTTGAAAATTGACATGTTAAGAACTTCACTTGCTGAATTCTTCAGAGGCACTTTCTGTTCATTTCCCAGAATTACAAGCAAATAGCTAAGTAGCAGGAGCCATTTGAACTATCATACTTTTCAATATAATACTTTAGTAAAAATATTCAACCTCATGCCATTCTTCTAAAAGAGCTCAAAGTGCACAGGGCACTTTATTCTCTTTTAGTGGCCATAAAGGAGGTACACTTTGTTTTAGTTCTGCAAAAGTTTGAAACAGGGAAACCTATTCTGATAACTTTGAGAAGGTGTACACACTAAAGCTATGTCTACGCTGGCAGCTTCTTGTGCAAGAACTCTTGTGCAGAAGAGTTCTTGTGCAAGAACTCTTCCACAAGAGAGCATCTACACTGGCATGTGCTTTTGCGCAAGAGCATCCATGGCACTGTAGACGCTCTCTTGCACAAGAAAGCTCTGATGGCCATTTTAACCATTTTAAGCCTCCATAGGGGCTTCTTGCGGAAGAAATTCATGTTGCCTGTCTACACTGGCCTCTTCTGGAAGAGCTCTTGCGCAAGAGGGCTTCTTCCTGAGAGGGAGCATCAGAGTTCTTGCGCAAGAAGCCCTTTTTTCTGCAGTACAACATCAGTGTACTTGTGCAAGAATGCACAGCCAGTGTAGACAGGCAGCATGTTTTTGCGCAAGAATGCGCCAGTGTAGACACAGCCTAAGAGGCATTGTGGTATCCTTCATCACCTAATCCAATATACAGCTCCTTTCTGTCTCAGCAGTGCTTTAGAACTGAAGTTGCAATATCATTCTCAAATCAATTCTATATTAATGAATTGAGGAGTGCCCCTCCCTCCAATAATGTAGCTATCATTTTGAAAAATTATTCAACTTGCCTCTTTACCCAAAGTAATTTAAGATCTTTTCTGAGAGATGATAGGATCTCTTTAACTTTTTCAGTAGTTATGTTGATGATTTAAAATCAAGTAGGTACTTTGAAATACGGCTTTTTAATGTAAGCAGCATTTTTGCCTTTTGAAATTAATGCAGTGTGTTTCACGTTCACTTACACTGCTTCATGCATGCTATACTTTTAAGGATCTGAATACAGTTTAACCAGGTAGTAAACTAGTGCATGTAATTTAAAAATTGCTGGGTTTGATCCACTCCTTTATTTTTACAGGACAGGGGTACTATTTCTACATGGGAAGTTGTGGATCAAAGAAGAGCAGAGAACTGAAAGAGGCAGTTGCTGTAGCACAGGACATGGTTGGACTGATCATGTGGCTGGACAGCCTTTATGAACAAATGTAATTAAATGCTAATCAACTGCAAAAGAAATCTGTAGTGACTTTTGATTATCTATTAATAAATATTGTTTTAACTTAAATACCTCTTCTTGCACCAACTTGCCTTTTCTCTTTGAGAAGGCATTGATTTGTTTCCTGTAAGTATTGTGAATTAAACTGAGCTAGGTTCAGCATATTTAAATAAGTAGATGTTCTGTTGGCTTTCAAAACAGCACAGCTCAGAAGTTCCTGTTGCTTCCGTTGATCACTTCCTGCCCCCACTGCACAAAAGCCAGCCAGTGATATGTCTAGGCTGAAGCTGGGTATAGGCAACCAAGACAAAGCTAGCTAACTTTTTTAGAACTTTAAGGAAAACTCCAAAAATTGTTCCAGGAGCATAAATAGTATACAACGTAAGTGCACACTACTAATAAAACTAGAGGTTACCAGCCCACTAATCTTTGTGAGCTTATACATGCTACTCTTGTCCGTGTAGATAACACTAACCAAAAGCAATTACAGGTTGTACCTCCCTTAACTGGATCTTTCTTGTCAGGCAACATGGATGTTCCTAGACTGTATAGGGAGGTTGGGCCATGAAGCAGGAGTAAGGGGGGAAGAGTGCAGTGCAGCAGGGAGCTCTAGTCCTTGCAGCCAGGGAATTCTCTCCCCAGCAGTGAAGCTCAGACCACTTGGCAGGCAGCTACAGCCAGGCACGAACCCTAGCCAGGGGTAGCGGTACAGCACAGGCCATTTTGGGAAGGATCTTCTCTGGTCTGGCAAATCCCCTCCTGACAATGTTTGCAGAGGGAGGTCTAACCTGGACTATACAAGAGAACAATCCTCTTTTCCACAGGAAGTGTTGCTTAGAGCAGTGGTTCTCAACTTTTTCTATACTACAGACTGGCAAACCCACTCTCAAACTTCTGGTCGACTGGTAATATTCTATTTGCATATTCATTATGCAAATAAAATGTTGCCAATCCACCAAAACTTTGTGAATGGATTTGCTGGTCCCTGGTATAAAAAAAGCCCCCAGTGCCAGCCTCCTGTTTTCAGAGTCCCACTGCACTGATCTCCCCCCGACCCAGTGCAAGCCCCCAGGTCCTCCCTCACTACTAGTAGCACTCCCCACACTGGATGCCCTGTGCCCACCCTGCCTCCCAGCTGAGTGCTGCTGCTCCCTCCCTGCTGCTTCTGATGGGGAATGCATGTAGTTAAGATTAACCAATAAGCCTGGGCTTATTGACTAATTATATAGTAGACTACATGTTGAATCCCTTCCCTTGTACAGACCTGTGCAGAGTCTCAGAAAGCAGCAGCACTGTGCACAGGCATAAGTCCTGTTAAGAACATAATTTCTCCATTGCAAACAAGGACAAAAGTAGGAGCAGGCTTGAAGTAGGAGCAGGCTCTCAATCTCTTGCAATGAGATACCTCATTATGTTCCCAAGCCTGGAAATGGTTCAGTTACAACTAAATAGCAAACACCATGAAAACAAATACTTTAGACTCGCTCTGAGTTTTACCTGTCAAGAAACAGCTTCCACTTACTAAAAGACAGCAAAGAACTTTCATATGGAGTTAGTGTTAATGGTTTATTCTGCTGGAAATCTTCCCTTGTGGAGCACTTGCTTCTTGTGCAGCCAGTTTCACCACACTTACTAGCTGAACCAGCCATAGAGGCAAAATATGGGGAGGGTATAAGGGGACAGTAAATATTATCTTGGCCTAAAGCTTAACACTTCACAGGCACAGAACAAGCCTGACTTTTCATCTTGTGATTTTTCCATATCAGATAAGTAAGGTCCTATGACACCAGGTTAAGTAAAATATATTAATCTACTTGTGGGTTATTTCTGATTCAAGGAGCCTGTTTCTAACTCACTTTTGCACAAAATAAGTTACAGTTCCCTAGCAATGGAAGTGAAGAAAGCTTAGGCACTATCAGTATTAGAAATTGATTCTTAAATGGGCTTGCTTGTTGAATCATTAATCCTTACACCGCCCCTGCAAGATAACTCTACTTTTTGGGATAAACGAACACACTAAGATGACTTTCCAAAACCTCTGAGCAAGTCACTGGCTGATCTGGAATTAGTAGCTGGGTGCAATATAAGAACTTGAAAAATAACAGATGCTGTCTATTGTACTTAACCCACGCTACTTACATTGTCATTTTGTGGTGATTAGAACTTAGCAAAATGTATGCCTGCTCTTTAGGAAAAGTACACTAAATTTTATAAGTTCATAATAAGCTGGAGCGTTTAGGTAACTGGTAATGGGATATATAGTTTAAGTGATGGGTTTAGAGATCCAAATTCAAATTATATTTTCCAAAAGTTTGCAGAATCTCACTTACTAGATTTCTTCCATGTTTAAAGAAAGCAATTTGTGAAAGGATATAAGGGGGAAAATAACTTCAGCTCTACAAGGATCTCTTCTGAAGATACAAGTCCCAGTAGGAGTTATCTAACATTAAAAAGGCTTTAAGATTTGCTTTCTAGCCATTTCTTTGACCAGAGAATAAATTGCCACTACCAAGCAGTTTTCCTGCCCCTTTTTTTTGAATCACAGGCAGGGTTACACTGGAAACCTAACTAATTCCATGGCAGAGGCCAAGGACTAGATGCAACAATGTTAGCCAGGAAACTCTTAAGCCAGGGCTTCAGGCTCCCTGGTGTAGAGCTGGGAGTCTCAGAACAAAATCAAATACATACATTTCTTGTGACCTTACCTTTCCGTCAGCTCTACACACACAGCAATTTTTATATGAACAGTGTTATGTCAGTAATAAAATTGTATGTTATGAAGAATAAGCTATCTTCACTGTGACCAAGCCATTGCAAACAAAATACACAAGGCAGTATTGTTTTATTTGCTATATTTTATTTCCTATGGAAAGAAACTTGCTACACTTCCAGAATCTTTTAAAATTAACTTGTAACAATTTGTATACAATGGTGAATAACAAAGTTACTTTTATGTATAGTTAAAACAAAGTCAAATTGAAATTTATTGACCTCTGATATCAAGCATTTTCATTTTGTGAAAAAAACACACCAAATGGTTTTATTTGATTTGGTTTTATCTACAAGTGTAATTTAGAATAATACTTCTTACATATGAATACAAAAGCCGCATTTTAAAACCAATTTTTAAAATTTTGATTTTAGGAATTAAAGTTCAAAAGTAATTCCAAGGGGAGAAAATGACAATAGCTTATATTCCCCAAAGTAGTAGACAGTTTATAAACCAGTGCTTTGGTAAAACACTGTCAAGTCCCTTAGGAGTAAACAACTTCTCTAATTTTAAGTCTTAGAACCCTGACAGAACAAAAAGCAAACATACAAAAACCTATTTTAGAAATAGGTTACCAGTTTAAAAAGAAAAACAAGAATGCATTGGGGTGAGGTAGTAGTCACAGTGCATCCAAAATATGAATGATAAAGGGCCAGAGCTACTCAGAACAGCCTTTAGGAAGTTATTACAAGATGTGAAAGTGCAATCCAACTGATACATATAGTACTAAACACTGTTCTAGAAATAGGCCACTGGAAAAAATATTTAAATGACTATATAGCATCTAGTAATTAGTTTAATTAGTCCCTATACTCTAATGAATATGAAAAGTGAATTAGACTATAGGCTAAACCACAGGGCAAGAAATGTACTTCTGAACCCCCCCCCCCCATAAATTAGTTTTGCCCCAGTATGAGGTTGCACTTCCACAAGTTTAAGAAACCCAGGCTACACAAATCTCTCTCAACTTCTCATTTATTTCTGCCTGCCATCTACTCAGCCCAGAAGCAACACACACATGGAACAGCTGGTCTGTCCTCCTTGATACTAAAGCCCTACCTGCTAAATGATGACCCAGCTTTAAAACCTTGCTACAGCCAAAACTTGAGCACCCCCACTATTCTCCTATCCCCTGGGTCCAGTGCAGTCCCTTACTGGACTAATGCCATATAACCAAGTGCAGTTGTCTCCTCAATTATTATTTATGCTGGCAATAGCCAGCCATATGTGCATATACACAGTAATGTGCTCAGAGCTGTACTACAGCAGTTTGAGTTATACCTTGTTTTGAGCTGGCATAAAAGCACTCAACCTTGTACCATCACCAACATTTTTGACCATTTAAATATCACTAGTTCCTCCCCACACTTCGTACCTTTTCTTCAAATGATTTTGCATTGTGTTCCATTTTACATTTTAGTCAACAGCAGGAGATGGAATACAAAGTAAATTATTTGAGCTAAACATAATTCCTACATTTCATGCCAATACTTCTGAGTAAATTCTTACTGTAAGGAGGTTTCCCCCCCCCATTTTCCCCCCATATTCAGATTTTTTTCTGAAAAATGAAGAGCAAGAATTTCAAGCTAGATATTGCCACCTCAGTGTCTAGGAATAGGCAAAGGCAACCAATTACATTCAAAATTGAAAGCAACTCTCAAACTTCCAAAGAGGGGAAAATATTAAGGTAGACAAAAATGAAGTGCAGTAGCTAATTCTAGATACAGAGTGTAATAAAATCATGACTACCTTGATGCAGGCCAAAAAATTCAGTGTAGCTGGTGGAAGAATTTTACTTTCTTCTTAAGAATCAAGTGCATTTTTGCAGTTCACACACACACTTTAGTTATTGCTCAATAACCATGAAAAAGAACTGAGGAATACTTTTCACTTTAGTTTTATTATATTATATAACAGATCTGCAACTACAGCATTTCAGCCAAAACATTTTTTGTATTCCAAACTCTTAAAAAATATCTACATTAATCATTTTTCTATTCTTTTAAAAAAAAAAATCTATCTAGCATACCAATGCTGCTACAGCACTTGAAAGGGTGCATTACTTAAGTATATTCTACTGTAAATGTAATTACTGTTGTTGCCTTTGTTCTTTTCTTCCTTCTTTGCTGCTTTGGCTTCAGGTTTCAAAAAGTTTGTTAAAAGCTGTTCCAACTTCTGAAACCATATCAGATGTAGTCATTGAACGTCCAAATTTTTGAAAGGCTTGGCTGTTACACTGTCTTGTAAGAGAACAAGCTCCAAATGCAGCCACTAGAAATGGATTTTGACTAAAGAAAAAAAAAAGGAAAAAAGCTTCATGTTAATTTTCTTTAAACAGTATTTTACAAGGGGGAACCTTGCACTATCCCAAAAGGCAGTGGTTTATGAAGACAGAGAGTTGTAGTAAAAATTAAATTCAGCTGAAATACACTCTGCCTTGCTACTGAATTTAGTATTATTGTAATTTATGGGCATGAATGATTTCCCTTACTAATTCTGATATTCTTCTATGCTTGCATTTACCATCTTGATGCTTACATTTTCTATAGCTTGAGTTACTCAATGTTAACATGAAGCACATTTATCCTTATTTACCACCTTATACTAGTTCTTGCATTCACAATTGGATTTGTAGCCTAATAGTCCATAGTATGAAAATATCTCTCTCCTCCATCCCTCCTACTGTGATACAGTACTCAATTATATGAAAAGTAATATTAGGACAGAAGGACAAGATAAAAACAGACTTGCTTCAGTGTAATGGATGAGTGCTTAGTTCCATTCCTATCTTGTAGCTGTGTATTTTATTTCCTTTTTCTGGGGAGTAGGATTTTACATTTGTTAGTACCAAATCTGCCCTTCAAGTGCTTGCTCATGTCTATTCCAAAGCAGGAGTGCACTCGTCCTGAGCACTGCCGCCAGAAAGTTTTTCCCTCAATGGTATCCATTGGGTTAGTTCTGGTGCCCCCTGGAGTCGTGTGCTCTTAGAACAGGTAGAAAGGGCAGAATTGTAAGCCTCCCTCGGGAGCCAACAAATAGCTTTGCCCTTGAGTGAAGCCATTTTGGACCTTATATCAAGGCCTTCTAGCACGCCCTAGCATCCCTGCGACCAATGAAGAAAAAGATGGACAATATTTTGTTCCAGCCAAGGCGTTTAACTGCCTCTAACCCATCCTCCACTTGGGTCACTGTAGTACTAGCAGCCAATAAGTAAATGCAGCAAGGTGAACAGGGTCCAACTCCCAAAGCCAGATATGCCAATAATTATATCTTTCTGCCAAAAAGGTCTATTTAACTAGAGGCTGCCAACGTTCCATACTTCAATCTGTTCATAAATACGCAGAATTCTATTTTCTTCCTGGTTCAAAGTATAGAATTCATTAGAGGCAATCCTCAGTTTGGTCCAGGTCAGAGCCTTCCTACCACAAACTCTGTTCTGAGCAACCCGGTTCCTCTCAGGGAACCTCAGAAACTGAAAGAGCAAGGAAGTACCTACAGCTCCTGGGTCATATGGCATCACACGCTTACATGATGCAGCATGAGACCTTATAGCTCAGACCTCTTCAGGCCTGTCTGGTGCAGTATACATGCCAGGCCGACACCACCTGGACACGGTTGTCACATTTCCTTCTTTGGTGACTGAACCCACAGGCAGTAGGTGAAAGAGCCCCATTCTCGAGAACCAAACCATCAATGTCACAGATGGGTCAGCAAAGGGATGGGGGCTCACTTGGTGACCTGCAAAACATCAATGTCAGGGAAGTTCACCTAGCCTGCCTGCCAAGTGTTCCAACCCCCCAGATAGCAAGTGTGTGTCAATTCTTACAGACATGACACTGATGTTTTATATAAACAGGCAAAGTGAAGCAGACTCCTATCACCTGTGCCAGGAAGCTCTTTACTTGTAGAAGTTGTGCATAACAGAAAAAAAATGTCCTGTGGCTCAGCACAATAAAAGGAACAATTAAGATAAGGACATGGCAGAGAAACTAAGTTGATGTAAAGAAATCATCAAGAACGACACTGGGGAGATACCTAACCAAAATCTACTCTTTTCAGAAAGAGAAAGCAATTGAGATATTGGAACAAATGGATTAACAAGTAACAAGCCAGAAGGATCAGATGTTAACCAAGGAGATATTATATACCTTACAGTAAGAAGAGGTTACTTATCTCGTAATTGTAGTTCTTCGAGATGTGTTACTCATGTCCATTCTGATTAGGTGTACGCGCGCCGCGTGCACGGATTCCGGAGCTTTTTTCCCTTAGCAGTATCCATAGGGCCAGCAGGGAGCCCCCTGGAGTGGCGCCGGTATACCAGTGCATATATACCCCTGCTGGCCCCTCCACCCCCTCAGTTCCTTCTTGCCGGCTCCTTCTGACATGGGGAAGCAGGTGGGATGCAGAATGGACATGAGCAACATCTCGCAGAACTAAAGATACTAAAGTAACCTCTTCTTCTTCTTCTTCTTCTTCAAGTGCTTGCTCATGTCCATTCTGATTAGGTGAATCCCTAGCCATGTCCACCCCTCCCTCCCCGGAGGCAGGGTCGGAAGGTGACTAACTACGTAATTATCGTTCTGCAGATCTCAGAACTGCCCTCCCAACAGCAGCATCCTCCCTGGCCAGTTGCGTAATCGCATAATGCTCCACAAAGGTATGCACCGACGACCATGTCGCTGCCCTGCAGATTTCCAAGATTGGCACATGAGCTAGGAATGCCGCCGACATCGCCTGAGCTCTCGTGGAATGGGCCATTATGCACGGTGGTGACCTACCCGCACTCTCGTAGCATAGCCGAATGCAGGAAGTAATCCATGAGGATATACACTGTGCTGAGACTGGCAACCCTTTCATTCTTTCTGCCACTGAAAAACAATTGAGGTGATCTACAAAACCCTTGCGTCCTGTCTATGTAAAAAGCCAATGCCCTCCTAACATCCAGGCAGTGCAAAGCCTGTTCCCTGGGTGAAGCATATGGCTTGGGGTAAAAGACTGGTAGGTAAATATCCTGGGAGAAGTGTAAGTGCAAGACAACCTTGGGTAGAAACCCCGGGTGTGGACGCAACCTTACCTTGTCTTTAAAGAACACCATGTAGGGCATTTCTGAAGTCAGTGCTCTAAGCTCGGACACCCTCCTGGCCAAGGTAACAGCCACTAGGAAAGCTACCTTGTAAGACAGAGAGCACGATGCCAGAGGCTCGAAAGGTGGTCTCATAAGGGCAGTTAGGACCAGGTTAAGGTCCCAAGGCGGGACCGGTGGTCTCTCATATGGCATCATCCTGTCAATTCCCTTCAGAAACCTTTTAACCATAGGGTTAGCAAAGATGGACCTCTGATACTCCCCGTGGTGAAAAGCAGCTATAGCCGCCAGGTGTACCCTCAGGGAGGCTGTGGCCAGGCCTCGCTC
>CM057845.1:217273331-217292170 GCA_030068395.1 Apalone spinifera
TGCCGGACCACTGGATGCCGGACAATTGGAGTTTTACTGTACAAAGGCAATATGTTTTCAGTTTTATTTTATATCCTTTTCTTAATAGTTCCCATCATTCGGTTTGCTTTTTTGACTGCCACTGCATATTGAGTGGATTTTTTCAGAGAACTATCCACAATAATTCCAAGATCTTTTTCCCCCTCCCCCCCAATGATAACAGCTAATTTAGATCCCATATTATATGTATAGTCAGGATTGTGTTTTCCAATGTCCATTACTTTGCATTTATCAGCACTGAATTTCATCTGTCATTTTGTTGTCCAGTAACCCAGTTTTGAGAGATCCTTTTGTAGCTGTTCACTGTCTGCCTGGGACTTATCTTGAGCAGGCCTGGGCAAAAAATGGCAGATCTGGCCCATGGATGCTGTGGGGAGCCCCAGGCAGGCTCCCCTGTTTGTGCTACAGCCCTGCACACCCCTCAGAAACCCAGCTGAGGAGTCGTTTCTTTTTAAAAAACTGTGAGGAGGGAAGGCTTCAGGTATAACTCCCGCCCCCAGCACAATCCCATTGGCTGGCTACTGGCCAGAAACTGGCCAATGGGAACTGCCTGTTAGAACAACAGGCAGCCACAAATCACTAGTTCCCTTCCCTCCGACTCAGTTATTCACACAAGCACATGGCCGTGCAGCCTGTGCAGGTGCGGGGTGGGCGGGCTGGCTGGCTGAGAAACTTTTTAAGCTCTTCAAGCATTTAGTTCTGCAGGGAGGCAGGGCTGCTGGCTAGTAAGTCTCCTGGCCAAAGCCTACCTCTGGCACTCCATCCCTTCTCTTCCCCAGCCCTCTGCCCTCCCACTCAACATACACAAATTCTCTGCCCCCCTCCTGCACCCATACCCCCTCCCAGATCTGGCACCCCAATCCTCTGCCCCAGATCACAATCCCCTTCTACCCTAGCTTACAAACCAAATCCCTGCACCTCAGTCCCCTGCACTAAGGTACATTCTAAAACCCTGCACCCATCTCATGCCGTACGTCACAACTGTTTTCAACTAAACTCCCTCCCAGACTCTACTCTCCCTCATGTACCTCAATCCCTTACCCCAAACTCCATCCCAGACCCCACAACTCCTCCATTAATGGAAGAGTGCGGTCCTTGACCACTTTTCAAAATCTTGGAGTGGCTCTCCCCAGAAAAATATTGCCCAGCCCCTATCAGAGTCTGTAGGCCTAAGAGATGTGGTCAATTCTGGGAGACCCTCTTTGTTAAACAGGTTTATGGAAGCATGATAGTATGGTATAGAGGTAGAGTCCTGTACCAAAATCTCAGAGTCCACAGTATTAGCCCCTGAAATAAGGGGGGGAAGCCCCACTTATCACTGCTAGTACCAAAAGGTTGAAGGATCAATTGAGAATTGACTTGCAGGTGCCAAGGCTGCACTAGGAAGAGGAATATGGAAGACATCATTCAAATGAGGGACTCCAATTCTTCTGGAAATACAAGGTGCTCTGTGGACAAGAACATGGAAGGCAATGGAGGGCAATGATAGCTGACCCCAATGGCCAAACACGGGGTCAGCACTGAAGTGGGTATCCGGAAGAAGCTGGCAAATGAGGTACTAGAGAGTCAGTTAGATCTTCTCTGACCTCAGAGGTATAGTAAGATGATGATACTGAAGCATGTAAGGTAGGACTATGTGTGTTGCGATGCCAAGGTGTGAGATGGTACCTATGTAGATGGTGCCCTGAGGGTAGAGGGTTTGTCCATTTGGAAAATTGTATGTAATACTAGTGCCTCAGTACCTGACACAAAGCCTCAGTGATATCTTTGAGAGTTGCAAGGTCTCCTTTTAAATGTTTTGGAGTGGCCCATCCTTGCTACCCTGCTTGGGGAACTATGCTTCTTTTTCCTGCAAGTCTTGTGTTCAGGGCCGCTGACAAGATTCCAGCAGACACTAGAGTGGACTGAGATGTTAAGGATGATATAGTGGAGCAGAGGAGAGAGCAGACATGTGGAGCTAGGAAATATTCCATGCTCTAGAACTGCAAGTAGACAGGGTACCCAAACACCTCAGGCAATTGGAGTGTCCACTGCCATGGGAGAAAGAGCTGTAGCAGGTCTGTTAGGGTTTAAACCCAAGGTTTATAGACTTCATCGAAATCAGAATGATTACGAAGAGGACTGTCTGCTCTACAACACAAAGTTTGTCAGTGCCCTATCCCCAAATTCTGATTGTTTCTGTTTCTTAACAGCATTTCCACAGGAGATAAAAGTAGTAATTAATGAAATCATACCCATTAGTTTTTTCTGGTCCAGCAAGAAATGCCCAGTGTGCCAACACTCCAAGAGAACCTGAAAGAAGGTCCCCTTGTCCACCACATCTTCGACTGCTTCCTTCATGACTGCATACAAGCACTATAAAGAAACAAATAAAATAAAGGGGGTCATGTATACTTATCCTCTATTTACATGACATACTACCATGGCTGTGAGGGCTGAGGAAACACGAAATGCAATGTTATGCTAGAACATTTCTTCTCTGAGAAGAAAGAGTCAGGTTAGAATTTACTTTAATATAAGAACGGCTATACTGGGTCAGATCAAAGGTCCATCTAGTCCAGTATCCAGTATTCTGACAGTGGCCAATGCCAGGTGCCCCAGAAGGAATGAACAGAACAGGTAATCATCAAGTGATCCATCCCCTGCTGCCCATTTCCAACTTCTGGTAAACGGAGGCTGAGGACACCATTCCTGCCCATCCTCGCTAATAGCTATTAACAGACCTATGTTGAATTTATCTAGCTTTTTTGTACCTTGTTATAGTCTTGGCCTTTACAACATCCTTTAAGAAGGAGTTTCATGGGTTGACTGTTGTGTGAAAAAAAAAATCCTATTTGTGTGTTTGTTTGTTTTTTTAACCTGCTACCTATTAATTTCATTTGGTGATCCCCACCCCCGTAGTTCTTATGTTATGGGAACAATAACTTTCTCGACACTACTCATGATTTTATAAGACCAGTATCATATACCCCCTTAGTCTTTTCTCTTCTAAGCTAGAAGTCCCAGTTTTATTAATCTCTCTTCATGTGACAGCCGTTCCAAACCCCTACATTGCCCTTTTCTGACCTTTTTCCAATGCTAACATATCTTTCTGAGATGAGGTGACCACATCTGCATGCAATATTCAAGATGTGAGCATACCATGGATTTATATAGAGGCAATGAGTTATTCTTTATCTTATTCTCTATCCCTTTTTAATGATTCTTAGCACTTTGCTTTTTTGATTGCTGCTGCACACTGGAGTGGATATTTTCAGAGAACAATTTACAACAAATCCAAGATCACTCGTGTGTGGTAGCAGCTAATTCAGTTCCCATCATTTTGTACATTTTGTGAGCTCTCTCGTGAAGCTCCTTACAGTCTGTTTTGGACTTATCTTCAACAATTTTGTATCATCTGCAAATTCTGCCATCTCATAGCTTATCCCTTTCTCCAGATCATTTATGAATGTTGAATAGGATTGGTCCCAGTATAGATCACTGTGGGCAGCACTAGTTACCTCCCACCGTTATGAAAACTGGCATTTATTCCTTCTCTTTGTTTCCTCTCTTTTAACCTCATAACACCTCCATCTGGGATAGTTCCTCATATTTGTCACGTAAAAAGAATGGCTGAAGTTTGGGACACTCTCTCACAGCCTCAACCACAAAGGTTGATGCAAAGAATTCATTTAGTTTCTCCGCAATTATCTTACTTGGAGTGGTAATGATATAGACTGTGCTTGGTCCTGCTGTGAGGGCAGGGGACTGGACTTGATCTCTCGAGGTCCCTTCCAGTGCTAGTATTCCATGACTCAGTGCTCCTTTAGCCTTTTGATGTCTACTGGCCCCTGCTGGTTGTTTAGGGTAGGCTTCCTCCTTCTGATGTACTTAAAAAAATTTGCTATTACTTGTGAGTTTTTGGCTAGCTGTTCACATTCCTTTTTGGCATTCCTAATTATATTTTTACACTTCATTTGACAGAGTTTATGCTCCTTTCTGTTTTCCTCACTAGGATTTAACTTCCATTTTTTAAATTATGCCTTTCTCTCTCTCTCAGCTTCTTTTAGTTGGTGGTTAAGCCATGGTAGCCCTTGTTTGGGTCTTTTACGATGTTTTTTTAGTTTGAGGTATACATTGAAGTTGAGCCTTTATTATGATGTTTTTAAAGAAGACTATCACCCATTTCTAAACACATCTTTCAATTATTAAAAACAAAATCATTTAAAGCCTTTTCATCAAGTATGAAGAGAGAAGGGGCAAGTTCAGATCTCTGCAACAGTTTTTCTTCTGTTCTTTATAAGCAGTGTTACTACGGAAAGACTGCATCACAATATTAGATTTTGCGGTTTTTATTCTGAAAGTACCCAGGGTTCATGATCACTGACTTCTTCATGGAGTGAATTCAAGATAGTATGGGCATGCAAATAGTTTTGCTGTAATCTAACTCCTACTGCCCACAGGATCACATTCCTCTGTTTTCCACATATTGAGCTGCAAGAGCTTGATCACATCCTTTCGAGTTCAGCTTTAAGGCTGTATATTCTCTGTTGGTGAGCGTGGAAGAGAAATAATATACCACGAGACACTCTCTTCTGCCAGGTGTCTCAGCAGCAATCAGGGCTCAACAGGCTCAGCAACTGTGCTTTGCTTGTTTCATGAAGAGAGCATGGATTCATTAATCACTAACATTTTAGCAGATGCCATCACAACATGTCCAGAAGTTAATTTTTCCAATCACTTCTCCTTTTCCTTTCCTTCCATGCCCATCCAAATTAGGTTGTGAATATGTTTCTTGGTGAGTGCTATTTGTGTGTCAACTCTCAAAGGCTGGAGGTTTTTTGATTTAGCTGTGTGACAAAGGTATATAGCCAGGGGGGAAAAAAACACCTCTCTCTAATTCTGCTATTCTCAGATAACATCTCACAAGATTGTCACTGGAAGTATGTGAACTCTTAGCAGGAGGAAGGATGGAAAATCCTCCATCCAAAGCTTTTGTTTTTTTTGGGGGGCCTTCCAAGTGGCAGCTGAGCAGCTCCTGCCTATTAGTCATGTGTCACCATCTACCACAACCTCACAGCTCCTTAGCTTTCTAGTCAGTTCTGAATTGTGTAGGAAGCAACTGATCTTCAAACTAAACCAATTATTTAAAAAACCTTAAAAGTAAAAAGATTTCTGCAAGCCTCATATGTATCTAGAAGGGAAAGAAAAGCAACCCCCCCCCCAAAAAAAAATCCCCCACATGAGCAGAGATGATGGGGCACAAATCAGTAGGATGCTTCAAAGAAGCAGAATTACATATATGTAACTTAAATACTGGAAAAAGGTACCATCATCCTCACAAGATTTTCATTCTTGGACACTTAGTAACTCAAGATATCAACTTTCTATCCTGAAACATATGCTGCAGTAAGCAGTGCAAAAAGGTTGATTATTAGTATTAAGACCTGTGAACTTTAAAAAAAAATTAAAATAGATAAAAAGGAATAAATAATTCTAAGCAACAACAAAGGCAAACTGATGGACCAGCAGAGCCTCCAAGAATATGTCTTCATGACACTTTCAAAAATCTGAACAGCTCAGTTAGAGACTTCTTTGACCTCCAAATGAACTGTAGGTTACTTTATCTTGGAAACAGGTTCTGCAGTACTGAGAATTTAGATAGGAGCTCTTCCCCAGAGGCCAATGTAAGCAACAGTGCTTTGCAAAAAGGGGTAGGAAAGACCATGCAAACTGACCTTCCACATATCCTACATGGAGCAATGGTAGCTAGTGGCAGTTGTGGTCCATCACTAGACAGAGGCGGTAAGTAGTTATTAAATGGTGCAGAAGAGAATTAAATATTTTTGTTCTGTATTTGGAAAGAAGCAAGGTGGTGTACTTGTATCATACAAGAATGAAGTACTTTTCAGTCCATTAAAGAGGATGTTAGACCAGAATTGTAAAGGATAAACATCTTTAAATCAGTAGGTCTGCACAACTTGCACTAGAGTTCTAAAAGAGTTGGCTGACTAGATCTCTTGTCTGATGATGTTAATTATGAATAAATCAAGGTATACTGGGGAAATTCCAGAAGACTGGAAAAGTGCTAATGTGCTAATATTCAAAAACTGCAAGCAGGACGATCTGGTTAAATACAGGTTGGTTAACCTGTCACCAATCCCAGAACTGTAACAGAAGAGCTGCCATGGGATTAACTTGATAAATAATAGGAATATAAATTAATACAAGTCTCTATGACTTTATAGAAATTAGTCCTTGCAAATAAATTGGATTCCATTCTTTGGAGACAGTGTAAATTTGGTTGATAAAGGTAACTGCTCTAATAAACTTAAGACTTCTTGTAAGGTGTTTAACTTAGTATATCACAACATTCATAAAACTTGAATGGTACAGTATCAATTGAGCTCTTGTTGAACAGATTAGAAAACTGGCTGACAAATTTTAAAAAGTAGCTGTTAATTAGGAATCATCACTGAATGGGATGTTTCCAGTAGGAGATCTAGGTAAAGCTCAGCAATATTCAATATTTTCATTAATAATCTGGAAATCATTATAAAACCACTGCTGATAAAATCTGTGAATGAGACAAAGATTGGCAAAATGGTAAATACTGACGAAGTAACTCTCTAATCTGGCCCATTCACACAAAATACATTTTGATACAGCCAATTTCAAAGAATGCAGGCCACTCCTGTAGAAAGGGTAACTATCTTGGAAAGCAGTCACTCTGAAAAGAATTTAGGTACCACAGTGGACAAACTAAAGATGAGCTTCCACACAATGCTATGGCAAAACTGGACTAATGTGATCCTTGGACCTAACCCCAGAGGACAAGCAAATGCAACTATTATTTTACCTCTGTACAGAGCACTGGTGAAACAGATACTGGGAAACTGTGTCCAGTTCTGATGCCCATATTTTAAAAATAAGGTTGAAAAATCAGAAATGGTGTGGAAAAGAGCCACAAAAATTATTTTTGTGGTAAAAGAAATGTCTTATATCAACAAACTCAAAGAACTCAATTTGTTTATTTTACCAAAAAGAAGATAGAGAGATGACCTGATTACAGTATGTAAGTTATCATCTCAGAGAGAAAATAACAGGTATAAAGGGGGTTTTTTTTGTTTATTTTTTAAGCAGAGGAAGGCATAACAAAAACCAATGGCTGGAAGCCAAATGCAGACAAATAAAATTAGAAGTCAGGTACAGAATTTTAACAGAGAGAGCGAGCAACCACTGCAACAACTATGAAGCCTCGCTGCCTTCAGGAAGATTAGCTTTAGTCAAACACAAGTGATTGAGCTCCATATAGGGATAATTGGGTGAAATGCAAAGGTCTGTGTCATATTGTAGGTCACATTAGTTGATGAAATGGTCACCTTCTGGCCTTAAACTCTATGGCTACATCTACACTGCCCGTTTTGCTGGGAGCAAGTATGCAAATGAGGCACAGATTAGCATACCACCATGCCCCATTTGCATAATTTATGCACACTTTTTATGCAAAAAAAGTAGTGTGGACATGCGTTTTTTTGTGCAAAGACTCCGTTTCCGCAAGATCCTGATGCCCCAAAAAAGGAGGTTTACAGATCTTGCAGAAAACAGGGTTTTTGCGCAGAAAACCCCAACCCCACATCCACACTACTCCTCCCCCCCCCCAGCAAAAAACCAGCATGCATAAATTATGCACATGGGGCACGGCAGTATGCTAATCCACCTCATTTACATACTCACTGCCAGCAAAACCGGAAGTGTAGACATAGCCTATCAGTATAGAACATGAGGTACAGAGCAAAGATGATCAGTGGTTCTGTTGGTCCAGTGGACCGGATTTATTTCTTGGCTCTGTCAGACCTTCCTATGTGAACCTAAGCATACCATTTAATCTCTTGTGCTTTCCTGTCTATCTATAAAATGGGCATTTCCGTACCTCACCAGGATATACGGAGGTTAAAACACAAAAATTATAAGTTGATCAGATATAACAGGACACATTAGCTAGGAACCTTCATGCCCAGCTACCAACACCAAAAATGTTTTGAGCTGAAGGTTTTCCTATCTGTAGCACACGAGGCATTCAAAACCCAAGAGTGAAGATGCTGTACTTAAAGAAAAATATGTTTTTTCCTTATTTAAATCAAAAGGTCTGGAAATTCTCCTAAAAATTCCAAAAAGAATTTAATCATTTTACTGGTATCAAGTACAGACAATGTCACCCTAAAATCATAAAATTAAAAGGAAACAGGTTATAACTGAGTAGACAGTTGCTTGCTACTAAAGGCAAGATATAATCAGAAAAATCAAAATGCATGGAAATGTTTAACAAAGCAAAACTCAAGTTATTCATAATATGCCATCAATATTTGATTTGTAAGATGTTATTCAGAATGATTCGGCTAATTTTATAAATTCACATTTATAGGGCTTTTATTTTTCTTCATATTTTAAATGGGAGATATAGGCAAGGTCTAGCTATGATCAAATGCACATGTAATACTGGTAAAGAAAGTGACTACTGTAAAAATATAAAATGAAATATGTATGATGAGGCTGCAGAAGACTGACACACAAATGCAGAGTTCTATTCCTGACTATGCCCTCTTCCTGCATGTAATAACGCAGGCAAGTCTCCTAGCTTTCTCCATGCTTGTTCCCCCATCTACTAATTGGGGATAATGCCTCTTATCCACCTTCTTAAAGTAATCAGAGAGCCTCAGATGAAAGATGTGTACAGTTGTCACATACTGAGTGGGCCCCAAACAGAATTATATTTCTTCCACAAGTTTTTCCCTGACAACATCAGTTTTCACACAAGTCTTACTTGGCTGCTTCAGATAGCTATCAAGGATAATTTTGCTTCATTAAATGGAAGATTCAGCTTTAAGAAAGCTATTTCAATATGAATGATATCCCCAATCAATACATTTATTTGACCTGACAACTATTCATACTAATGGGTAACATTTTAACCTCTCTCATTTACAGGTTGGTCCATAAAGGAATCCTTGTGACATGCCCCAGCATGAAAAAGAACAGCAATATAAATGCTAATCACTAGGGCTGAAGTAATCACTCTAGTGATGTGGGAAAGGTAAGCTGGCTTTTATTTAAAGGGTGTTTATACTGTTCTATTCCCTAATCACACTTAAAATTTAGCTAGGTCCTTGAGAGTAAGAGAGAAATTCTTTGAAAATAAAAAAAAAAAAGTCAGATTTCATTTTAATTTTCTAGTCATCTGTTTCTTTGATGGAAGCAGGAACGGAAGATGACAGGTGACACAGAATACTTCCAGGGAGACTATAAACTGTTCTCAGTGTAGTGCATATTGCAGTTCCAGTGCACTGGTTCAATCTTTCAATCAGGTCCAACATGGAGACACAAAAAGGGAACAAACATCCTGTCCTCTGATTAAGAAAGCAAAATACTCTATTGGATGCTTGGACATTACAAAAGCAGCTGAACAACGCAGGGACTATAAAAAGCAGCTGGACAGCCATTTATCCAGCCATCCAGAGTGTGGAACTTTTAATTTGAGGTCTGAATGGCAGTGGACTGGCAGATGTATGCCAGCAGATGGTTTTTTAACCTCTGTTTAACAGAAAGATAGTTTCATCATCTGATATTTTCCTACTCTCTCATGCACATATCTCCAGGCAGTAGGAGCGGAACTGAAGAGGGTAAGATACTGCTACCACTTATTGACAGAGGGAAGTTTGTGGAAGAAGCTAGCTGGCTACCTGTCAGACTGTCTTCATGATAGAACGCCTTGTGGAAGAGAAGCCTATAACTGACATGTGCTGGAGGAAAACATGTTTCAATTTTTAGAAGTCATAATACAGACACTTCAAGGACCTGACTAAATTTTAAACTTGTGAGGAACAAAAACTGGTATAACCACGCTTTATTATTGCCCAGTTCTCCAAAGAATAATAAAAAGAAAACCTTAGAGAGCTGTGCCATATTGAATAAAAGCTGACTTACCTTTTCCCCTTATGCTGAGTACTCACGCCTGCCCTGATCAGTAGTGGTATTGATATCACCCACCAACAGAATGGTGGGGCACATCTTTGTAGAGCTGGAAGTCAACAACTGTACAGCAGGCTATAATGTAGAATTGCAAAAGAAAAGAAAAAATGTATATAAAACTTAATTCAAAGCCTTGCCAATTATGCTCACTGGGCAGCAGGCAGTGCACACCTTGAAGCGGATACTTTTAAAAGCATTACAACGCCTCTCACTCTCCAGGATAGACTACATATTTTGTTTACTGTTTTCTCATAACTATGTATGTAAATAAATAATTTACAGATTCACAGGTTAGAAGGGACCATTAAGATAATCTAATCTGACCTCCTGAATAACAGGCCACAGAACTGCACCAAATGGCTTCTGAATCCAGCACTTTAAATCAAGATTGGATATCTTTGTAAAGACTGCAAATGAGTGAAAAATCCATGAATTCCCTAGGAAAATTGTTCCCAAGGTTAATTACTTTAATGTTAAAAACATGTGTCTTATTTTATTCTGAATTTGTCTAGCTTCAGCTTCTAGTCACTGGAATTCATTATGCTTTTTTTTCTGCTGGGTTTAAGGGCTCTCTACTATCAGAAATCTTTCCATCTAGGTTTTAGTCTCTGATCAAGTAATCGTGACTTGTTCCACAGTAAGCTAAATAGATTGCACTTCTTTAGTCTTTCACTCAGATTCAAATACCTAAGAAAAAGGCTACTTGTCATGACTATATATTTGCCTTACAATCACCTGAAGAGAAGCATGCAGTTAGCTAATGTACTCATATTAAAAAAATAATGCTCATCAATCTAGTTTTCCCTGCTACAGACAGTTTATCCTCAGAAAGCTTTCATCTGTACCAACTAAGCACAAAGCAGCCTAAAAGTCCATCTTCAAAATTCCAACTTTTACCATTTCTGTAGTATATTCAGAGTTAGTTTTTAGGGTTTTTTTCACTAAATGTGCAAGAAATAAGTAATCTTAAGAATGAAGTCTATATGCTTATTTAAACAATAAGGATTAGTGTGCTAAATGCATAAGAAAGAATAGATGTCTGGAAGGAGAAAGATAAGGGATAAAGGTTGTTGAAAAATGGCAACTAAAAAAAACCCCCAAAACCAAAAAAGTAGCCAGCAGGAGCACAAATCTTTTTTAACATGGAACTGTGCCCAGGATCCACTGTCCTAATCAGATTATATGGATTTTCCCCAGACTGGAATTGTCACGTATGTTGTCTCCTCTGATAAAAAAAAAAAAATTACAACAGACCAAGAGACTACAGTTACAGATGAAGCAGCAGAAATAGACTAAAAATCTTGGAGGGACGTGACATGGAGACTGGTTCTTAGTTGCAGCACTGAGCTCCCTCAATGCCATTTTGAGAAGCAGTTCTGTGGCATCAAGATCTCACTTAAGAATGCAAAACACAAAGTCCTCAGACTCAGTTGGCCAAGTCCAAAGAATGTCTTTGTCAACAGGAGTCTGAGATGCACTTAGTTTTCAAAGTAATTGTCTTGGTTATAACATCTTACCAGGCATGACAGACAAACATGAACATTTGTAACAGACATCACAGCCCTATATTAAGACCAGGACCTGAAAACTGCTTTCTTAGCTACATCAACAACGCTGCCTGGGATGTCAAAGAAGGCAAGACAGGGAAAATAGTGAATATATGGTCTGATGGGATCAATATAACAAGAAAGAGAAGCAACCTAACACAGCTGAGTCTCAGAAAACATTTAGCCAGTGAAAAAAGTTGTCTTTTTTTTTTAATGAAAATCAAAATGACTGGCTATACAACTATGAGATAAATAGCACTAAATAGAGCTGGGAGAGGGGAAGGAGGAAACAATGAGGAAACTTCAGACACCAAGCCTTCTCTGAGATCACTACACCCAGTGGTCAAAAGTCACTGGAAAATAGTTGGGCACCCCCCCTTTTACGGCTTCTGAATCCTGTGTGAGGCGAGCGTGTGGGCGCTGAGCGGCCCCATCTTCTAGAAGATTCCGAGGATGCATTTAGGCAAGGAGTGGGAAGCTGCATGGGCAATTTTCAAAAAAGAGAACAGCGCTATTCCCTCACTTTCCACCATCCAGGAAAACATCTACCTATATGTAAATAAGGAAGCAGAAAAAAAAAAGGGGGGGGGATGCAGAAATCCCACACAGCTCTAAAACACTGTTGGCAACTAACGGTACTTCCAGAAGACAGCTATACAACTGGAGGTCAGAATATTTTTGATTATCAGCATATATACAAAATAACTGTTAAAAAGTGGCATATACACTAGATTGACATTGATAGCTCACACCAGCTCATGCTAGACCTTTGCTATCTCTTAAACCTTATATAAAATATGGTGTGTCAGGTATTACCGCATTGTTTGAATTAATTTTCGATTGATTACTAGAAAACCTTGGCATCAAGCCAACAGCTCCTTTTTCTGTAAAGTAGCAATTTAAAGTAGCAATTTAACTTTTTTTAAATAAACATTTTTGAAGGGGCAGCTGTTATCTACAAAGAATTTAGCAAAAATATTGCTAGTCTAAAATGTGTGGCATGTACATTATGTCCAATAGACATGAATGATATATATTACTGCCAGTAGTATTGTTGATAAAGTGTTCACAGATCTTCATAAGAGGATGGGCAACATCAGGTGACCAAGCAGTCGATGGAACCACCAAACACATCTTCATTCCTCAGTCACATCAATATATAGTGAAACATGAAGTTGCTCTTGACTAAATACATCTGGAAATAGTATGTTAATACACTGAACTTATAACTGCACTCCTTTCCTCTGAGGATTTTAAAGAGCTTCACAAAAAATTAATCTTCTTAACACCCATATGATGCAGACCAGTACAATACCCATTTTCAAGACAGGAACAAAGAAGTTAAAGAACTTGCACATCAAAGTCACTAAAAATCAAACCCGTTAAGTAACAAGCTTCAAAAGAGACATCTCAAGTGCTGTGCTTATCAGTCAGTCCTTGAATCAAATGCCTCAGCTATGGATTGACCAAAACATTTAAAAAGATAATTATACAGATAAAGACTTCACTTACCTTTTTCTCCATCAGAAATAAGATCCCGTTCTCCTTTCTGAACAATTGTCAAATTCCCCATGGCTTGACTGAGCCGTAACACGCACCCATGGTGATCATTACTATCCACAGGGTCTCTTAGCTACAAATACAATAATTCCATACAGAATTATTTATATTACCATTAATGGAAAAATCAAGCAATTTAAGTCTATGAACAAAATTTACTTTGTCTAATTTTTTTATATTCTTTCCATCCATTTTGTGCCAAAAGAAAATTGTTACAAAACAGTCTCTCTTTTTTGCTTGCTTTAAAGATGTGCCATGCTGTGATCCAGAGTTGTCATGACAACTATCACATGCAAATTTATTTATCCTCACAGTACTTTTTACATAGATAAGGAATAGTATGAAAGCATTTGATACAATATCAACATATATTTTTTGACATGTAGAACAAATATATGCTTATGGATAACCAAAAAAACGCAACCAAACAAAAAACAACCACAACAATCAGCAGCTCACCATAGCTTCATAAAGTCTGCTAAACTCCATGTAGTTTGGAGTAAGAATGGCTCGCTGGTAACCTTGAATAAGAGAAGGCTGTTGGGAAATGAGCCACAATCCATCCTGCACAAGACAGTCAAAAAAAGAATTTATTTAATAGCTTTTTAAGTGTCAGACAAATAAATGTATGAAGAAAATACTTACCGCATCAACAACAATAGGAATTCCTTTGACCTTGGCTTTTTCTATAATACCCTGCAAGAAATGCAAATGATTGTAAGATGCTTGTCTTGTTAACTCCCAAAAGATCTAAAGAAAATTCAGCAATTTATTTCAGTCTAAAAAATGCTGCCTAATGAGACTGGCCATACCGATCACCATTTCAAAGAATTAAAAACTTGTTTAGATGATGACAGAAGACACTTCCATATCAAATGTTTGCATTTTACAGACAGATATATAGTCTAATTTGCTAGCAATGCAAATTTAGTCTAAGGTTTTAAAGATAAGCTGTAATGTTTCTGATTCACACATAACTAGAGCCCTGCATGGATACAAAATTGGTATCTGCAGCTGCAAAAATGAGCCACGGATATATGCATCAGCGGAGGCAGATACACGTGGTTATAAAGCGGATATACACAAATATGCAAGATTCCAGATACAAAATTGGGATCCACATCCACATAAATGAGCCACAGATATATGCATCCACATATGTGGATACCCAGGGTTATAATGCAGATATCTGTGGATTTTAAGGGCACTTAACCAGCTGCAATTGAATCCTGAATTTGAAACAAGGATAATACTTGTGTCAATGTGTGAAGAAGAATATCATCCAACTCTCACTCCCATAGCTGTACTGGCTCCACAAAGCTTACAAGTAAAATGCAGTAAAGACATCCTTGTTCAGAAAAGGAGTAAGATGATGACAAAACACATTCAAGAAATATATCTGCTGAACAAGACAAAAATTAGTCAGTTTCTGAGCATAACCAATAACATATCTTATGTCACAAGACAGACATGAAGTATACTTTCACTTATAAAGTGAGATTTTACTTTAGCAGAATGGTTCTAAAAACACACAAGAAGGGTGGACTTTTATTTGCAAAGTTTCTTGCTACTAGTACATATGAAATGTACTCTTGGTTTATAAAGGAAAGCAAATAAAGAGTTTCCAATTTTTGTTGTCTATAATATTTGTTATTTTATATATATTATAATGTGATCACTAACTCACTTCTCCACATTAAACAATTCTAAGCTTTCCATTCGACTACCAATTTTCTCTGACAGTCTTTTAACCCCATCTTGTGATCCTGTTGAAGTGATGAACTGAACACAGTGCCAAATTTTTGCATACCCTAACATTGCTGCTGTACATCAAACCATTGTTTAGTGTGAACAGTCTACAGTAATACCTGGAGACTTTTCTTGAATGCTTCCAGTCAATTTAGAACCTTCCAACATGTTTAATCTTTGTTAATTTCAATATGCTCTCATACTATACATTCATCTTTGTTAGGATCCAAAAGAGTTCTTTAATCTTCTCATCTCGAGTAATCTAAATAAATGTGTACTATTTACAATCTTTACCACCAGACTATTGGCCCATGCTCCTAGACCATTAGTAACTATATTCAACAGTAGTGAGACACCCTTCCCTCCCAATTTTCTGAAACACATGCTCTAGTTCAAACAGGAATCAATTCAGAAAAGTTCTACTGACTGTATTATGTAGGAAGTCAGAATATTTACAGTGACCCCTTCCAGCTTTATAACCTAGGAATTAATCTTTTGGCATATTGCAAACTGTGCATTCCTACGTTTTGCTTTCTTTCAAAGATTTTATGAAAGTCTATATGAAGCATACCAACATGCTCTCCATTATCTATTTTGTTAAGAAACAGAGAAACCTACATTTGCACAGCATGATTTTTCTTTACAGAAGCCATATTTGTTCTTATACACCTTTACAACTGTATTTGATTGCTTTAATCAGTTCACCTAATAAAGTAAGCAAATACATAATAATAAAATACACTATCATCCCTAATAAGCAGCACATACTCTAAGAACCTATGTAAAAATGACATCATCTTGATCAACAGATCTGTTCCTTTTGTTATACCTGCTGCTTTTAGTAACAAAAGCAATAGATTGTAGTAACAGAAGATTGTAGTCAGTTGTAGTTGTTAAATTCGCAGAGCAAAAAAATGGAGACAGAATGAGTTAAGTACTTCATTCAGTCTTTTGCACCAAAAATAGATTTATTTACAAGGCTCTAGAGTACAGCAGGTGTGCTGCTGAGGACTTGATGTGCTTGTAGTACCTTTAATAATAGTAAAGATTTAAAAGATGGAAAGAATGAACCCAGCTAGACTATAGAGACGTGCCAATGCTGCAATAAAAGACCACAGCTTGCCTTGGCCAGTTGATTTAGGCTCACAGGGCTGCAGAGCTAAAAATTGCCATGGAGACATACATGCTCAGGCTAGAGACTGTACTCTAAGACCTTGCAAGGGAGGAGGATCTCAGAGCCTGGGCTCCAGCCCAAGCCTCAGCCTAAATGCCACATGTATCAGCAATTTTGGTGTTACCTGGATTTGAAGGGTGTGTGTACCCCAGATTGTGATCAAGCCAATTGCAACACAATTATGTGCATTTAGCCACATGAATTTATAATAGAGACTACCATGTAGTTAAGAGCCAATTGGAAAGCAATCTTTTAGAGGCAAAGTCAAAACTAGCTGGCAGTTTCTGCTAATCAGAATGAGAGGAGGAAGAAAGTCAACAAGTGAGACTGAAAACAAACCTTAGTGGACGGAACAGGCCCCTATGCAGGAAGGTCTGTGGGGCAGGGTGCAAGCTATGGGAGGAACTGGTGGGTCTTTTTCATAGACTTTAAGGTCAGAAGGGACCATTATGATCATCTAGTCTGACCTCCTGCACAATGCAGTCCACAGAATCTCACCCACCCACTCCTAGAATAATCCTCTCACCTGTATCTCAGATATTGAAGCCTTCAAATAGTTTGAAGACCCCAACATGCAGAGAATCCTCCAGCTGTGATCTGTACCCCATGCTACAGAGGAAGGCGATTACAACCCCCTGCCCCCAGCCTCTCTCCTGGGTGAGGAAGGCGAGGAAGCCAGAGCATGGGGCAGAGGTAGTGCACCTCTCTGCTTTCTCTTGGCCAGCGAGAGCATGGAGAAGGGAGACTGCAGCAATGCGCCACCCCACCGTTCCCTTCCCTAGGTGCCCGGAACTGGCCCCCTGGCAGAATATGAAGGACCGTGAGGGGGTGCATTCTTACCCTTCGCACCCTCCCTGTGTATGGGCCTGAGAAGATCTTGAATCTGGGCACCTTAATACTAAATACTTTATTGAAAGTTAGAAGAAGAGATAACCCGCTAGGGTGTCACTATGAGCTGTGTTTTGTAAACATTAGTTATTTAAAAAAAAAAAAAAAGATAATGGAGTGTACTTTGGAGCAGTTCTCTGAAGCCATCCAGAGACACATTTTTTCCTGATATCTTCTGTCCCTGGTGGGTGAGCAACTGGCCACCGCAAACCTGCCACTGATTACGCAATACTTGCCACTGTTAGATGGCTGGGCTATTCTAACCCTATTCCTTATATCTAATTAACCAAAGTTTTGGATAGAGTACGGTTACTTGCATTAATCTTTTATCAGAAGGAATTGCTGTGTTCCCACTGATTTACTCCTGACATTGCCTATAGTGAAACAATAAAGGTACCCTTGCTGAGGGATTCTGAAAACCATGGGTAAGGTAGGCATCTGTTTTATGAAAATATTTGGCCTTCATACAAACGGTGTGAAGCCAGTTAAGAGATTAATTTTAACATGTACAGAATGCATTAAAAAGTTTACCACCACCTTGTAGCTTAAAGGATGGAAGGAGTGGTGTCTTTGGCAGAGGAAAAAAAGCAAAACATAAGATGGCTTGGAGGAAATAAAAACAAAACAAAACAGAAACTCCTACTCACTGAAGTATATCTAGAGAAACTGTATACCAATTACTCCTCCAGAGAACAGGTATAGCTAAACCCACCTCTAATCTTTGAATTCAAAAACAAAAAACTTTGCCAGTAAACTTGCTTGGAAACCCCAACTAAGAGCTTTCATGATTAAGGGCAACTGCACCTGTATCCACAGTTCCCTCTAAGATGCATGGCAAGCACAGCCTTAACAGCTGTTTAATCAGTCTTGCCCAGCAGGCGGCTCAGGGTTCCACCATGGAGTTGCCTGACTAGGTGGGGCTGATTAAGCAGCTGTGGGGCCGTGCAACCACGCAGCTTAGAGGGAACCTTGCCTGTATTCCCCCCTTACAACCTCAGCAAGGGCAAAAACTCTTGGCTTCCTGCTCCCAAGCTGTAATCTTTTTTGGATCTCCCTTCTGACCAGAATATCCCCAGGCTGAACATATGCCTTCACTGTGTCATTCCCAGTCAGACTGTCTTAGGACACCTCCTTTCCCCCACCCCAGAGATGGCTAAAAGATTGATAGCAAAGAAAAGTTACCACACAACTCTTTGTAAGCAAGCCCACTTTACAAGGGGCAAATAATTAGAAAGAAAATATTAACAATAATAAAAGAACCTAGATGCTATGTTAATAAACTTATTAGAGTTCAGCCCAACTCTGACATAGGTTCTGGCAAGTGCAGTCTTTTAATATACTACCTTAGGGGCATCCTTGTGATTTACAAGTTCATCAGACTTTTAGCTCAGAACAAGCACACTCATAATATGTTCAAATCCCTTTTTATATTGTTCAGTAGTTTTTGAATTGGAGCTTCCCATCCGAAGAAGATAGTACGTAAAGCATCTCTCATCCCAAGGTGTTTCTTAAGGAAATCCACTTTACATGTATTATTTCAAAAAGATCTTTACACTTCTTCATACCTTACAGATATTGCATTTATCTTGTCTTTATTAAATAAGTTCCATACACCTCACAATAGCACATAAACATTTGCATTTGTATGGCAATGAACTCCAACAGTATCCTAATTCAGTAAGGTTGAATTTGATTCAACATTTATCATCTTAATTCTATGTGGTCTGTACAAATTATCACTGGATATTGTCAACCTGTTACAAAAGCTTCTTAACACTTCCTTCAACCACAGACCATATTTTAGGCTTTTACCTTTTGAGTGAAATAAGCTACATTATTGCTTCAACTAGAGTTGGATGGGTTAAGGGGGATAG
>CM057845.1:217292270-217307018 GCA_030068395.1 Apalone spinifera
CTATCCCCCTTAACCCATCCAACTCTAGTTGAAGCAATAATGTAGCTTATTTCAATCAAAAGGTAAAAGCCTAAAATCAGAACACACACGTGCACCAACTTCCCAGATATTATCTAATCCAACTGAACAGATTTTCCCCACAAGACAAATGTAAAAGTTTCCAGTTCATGCTACATGATGTTCATGGATTTTAGTGAAGCCTAACAATTCTTTTCAGTAGGGATATTACATGACTATTCTATTACCCGCTGACTAACCACTCTGTATCAGAGGCAGCAGCACAGGAAGCCAGTTTAAAAAAAACAGCTCCCCCTTGCAGACTGGCTGCCTGCAATGAAGCACAGACAAGATTACAGTAAAGACAGATGGACAGAACCCTCAGCCCTCCACTCTCCCATGATAGAGGAACAGATCTTACAGCCCTCTTCTTTAAGGTCTTCACTGAAGTCAAAGAAAAATAAGGAATAATTACAAGTCTACATCCTATTCCTGTATTCACAAGGCAGCTTACCTACAATAGCCAAAAATACGTAAAGAAAAGGTTATATGAAAAATTCACCCCGCAGTACAAATTTAAATGGCTAATTGGTGTAGTTATTTATTTCCCCTTGGGAAGAAGAAAAAATTACACAAGTTAAATTTACTACTGAAGCAAAGAAACGGAACTTTTTCTCTAGCACAGAGATGATACTGGAAACACTAAACCTCACTAAATAAGTGACTTGGATTCACCTGCCCTTACAACATTCACACTGGAGTCTCAGGTTACTACAAAATCTAAGCAAACAACACAGAAGGGGACTGAGAAGCAGGCTCTTTCTACCCTGTACTGACCCAGGCTTGTCTATACTTCTGGGAAGATCAATGCTCCTGAAGTCGATATTCCAGGGTTCAATTTAGTAGGTCACAAAGGCAGCAGCTGGGGGCAGGGGGAGAGGGAGAGGAGGTGGAAGCTTGCAGGAAGCCCTGCCGCCTCCCCCAGTGTACTGGGTCCCATCAAGCTGACTGTTCCTCCCGCCGTGCTGATGCCTTTATATCAGAGGCAGTAGCACACGGGGGGCAGAGATAGGCAAATTTGGTACACATGAGGAGCCAGCTTAAAAGTTATTACAGCAAGCCAAGGGATGCATCTGCAGTGCACAAGCCTGCCTTCCATCTGAAATGGGAGTACATCAAAGCTTATTTGGTAACTGTTAATGTGTGGTAGCAATGTCATGAAGTGTGTTAATGTCTGGCAGCTTAGCATGCTGTAGATTCACACCATGGCTTGCCAACTTGTCATAGAAAAGCCCTAAGATCCTCACCACAAAGGTTAGGCAACTCCCAGTTTTAACTTTTGTCTTTAAATTATAGGTATTCACATTTCAGGACTAACAGATCTCAACTATTATCAGTGACAACAAAAATAAATTTATAGACGTTTCACTTGAAGGCAGATTTGATTCATTTATAGCCAGTAATTTTATTACAGATGGTGCTTTCAAACTATATTTTAAATGGCTCCATTAAAACTCCTACACATAACCTCACCCAAAAATATTTGTTTAGTTGCACAAATACTGCAGACGTGGTTTATAAAATTCAACAACAAAGATGTAGAGCAAAATACTAAGTATACGTTACCTTAGCACTCTCAAGTAGCACGTCATCTCTACCTAAACCAGGTCCTATGACAACTGAATGCAGACGAGGCAACCACTTTTCCACTTCATGAACAGCATTAGGACTGTCACTATGTAAAGAAAACAAGTACAAAGCATTTACTTAAAACACACTCGAATCTGAAATCTAGGATCTCCCATGTACATCTGAGGTTAGCCAAAAGTTATTGCTATCATGCAGACTTTTGCCCTAGTGAAATAAATAGGTTTTTGTTTTTCTGAAAGTTTGTTTTTTATCTTATTGGGGAGAGAAGACTTGGGAACCATTTTGTGCCTGAGACTGAGGGCGCTCTAAGACGTGGAACACCTGTTAATACAGGCCTCAATTCTGCAATTAGATCTGTCCAGCAGACTCTTGAGTTCACAAGGAATCCTGTTCACTTGAACAGGATGCCATATAGTTCAACCCACATGGATCTAGCTGCACAATCAGTGCCTTACTTGGGAGTTGTAAGGATCAGAATCTGTATGTGCAAACGACCAGCTACAGTAAACTTCTGATAATCCGACACCTTTAGGACCCGGGGGATGCTGGATTATCAAATATGCCACACTATCAGAAAGGGGAGCTATGAGGGGTCTAGAGTGGTGTGGGGGGGGGATGCCACCCCAGACCTCTCATAGCCCTCCCTTCCGATAGTCCGGCTCTGCCCCAGGCATCCCGATTCAGCCGCTGCTGGTCAGTTTCAGCAGCAGCTGAATCGGGACACCTGCAGCAGAGGTGCTGGGGTGCTGCCAGGTTGGTCCGGTAGCACCACCTCTTGGCGCTGCGAGACCAACCCGGTAGCACCCCAGTTGCTCTTGGGGACGACGGGGCAGAGCGGGTTGGGTGCTGCCGAGTTGGTCTCGCAGCGCCAAGGGGCGGCACTACCAGACCAACCTGGCAGCACCCCAGCTGCTTTGCCCCAGGCGTCCCCAAGTCAGCTGCTGCTGAAACTGATCAGCAGCTGATTCCAGTAAGCCCGCTGGTCAGTTTCAGCAGCGGCTGAATCGGGGACAACTGGGGTGCTTCCGGGTTGGTCCCGCAGCGCCGACGGGCAGCGCTACGGGACCTACCGGCAGCACTCCAGCTGCTCTGCCCCAGACATCCCCGATTCAGCCGCTGGTCAGTTTCAGCAGTGGCTGAATCGGGGAAGCCAGGACATAGCAGCTCTAATGGTCAAGCTGCCCAGAGCACTTCCGGGTTCCTGATGGTGCTGGACCAACAGATGCTGGACCAATGGAGTTTTACTGTATTTCATTAGTTAAAAGAATTTCTGTTGTCTGCTCTGTATAGAGCACAGACTCCCCACAAACCACTACCCAAAACTGTAAAAAAAACCCCACCTCTAAAAAACAGATTACAGTATTTGCGATAAACGAAGCATGTCTATTTACTTATCTTTCACCTTTCTGAAGGTCAGGTTCACTTACTGACATTACTGTAAGCCTCTACTGTAAATATGACAAAAGTTGAGTTTTACAACATTTTGACTTGGATTTTAAAATGTGCCAGTATGAGGAACTTGGCAAACTACAGTATAAAGAGTAAATGCCACTGGTAAAATAAAAGATTTTCCATTAGATTAACATGTGAGACCTTGTGTATACTAGGAAAATTCAGCTGTTTATTAAATTGATTCAACAACTGAGCTAATTCAGCTGATACAGAGGCAGTGTGTGTGTGGGGGGAGGGGGTGCAAGTAGTCAACAAAATTGACCAATAAGCCTAGGCTTGTGTGTTAATTGTCTAGTTGACTACTTGTTGACATCCCTACTGACAAGCTCCTTCATAAATTCCTTAACTCTATTATGTGCAAAGACGGACTTATCTAACAGTGCATTTTGAATAGCCAAAGCTGTTGGGTGAACTTTCAAATGAGAATATAAAAAAAACTTCAATGAGTCAATTAAAGCATTCAAGAATAGATTTAATTACTGCTACTGAGGGCTATATTTCTCACTTCCCCATTTCACAAACTTCTTCCACTTGAGATAATACCACCTTCTAGTAAACTGCTTTCTAGAGAGTTCATCAATGTTTGCAGCACTTCTGATGTGCAAGATTTCTTCAAGGTACATTAGAGTCCTGTAGGCTATGCAATCGGGCACAATAATAGGTACAGTAGTCCACGAGATAACTCCACAAAAGGGCAGAATTTAATAAGTCTTTGGTCACGAAGAGAAGCATATTATATACACACACACTCTCTCTCTCTCTCTCTCTCTCTCTCTCTCGGAGAGCTAGAGCAGTTCTAAGGACTACTGCTGTCTTGCCCATGCTAGGACAATTAACATTCTTTGTCTTGTCTTAGCTTTATCACCTTTGAAGGAGAGGGAAGGGGAAACAAGTGTAAAGTGGACCTTTTCCCCAATCCAATAAAAAGGCATCCAATATGGATCGACAGTATCTTCCTCACTTGAGCAAAACCTATGACACATTGTATTTTGTCTGGATGCAAATAAATGTATGTATGAGAACCCTAGTAGAGCAAAGATCTCATCTACCGTCATTGATATTTTTAACAACCATTCATTAAATTTCATTACATCACTGCTCCTTTGATCCAGCAATCTACTGTCCTTGTTTACCAGGTGAAGAGCTCTGGAATAAATAATCACACAGATACAATTGCTTCTTCGCACCGATAAAGAGAAAGAATTCCTGTATTTGTTCATATAACGCACTGCCGCTGTGGTGTTTATGAAGACTTGCACTACATTGTTCTGGTTGTGAGGTACAAAAGATGTTAGCGCCAAACACTTTGCCCTCAGTTCCAGATTATTTATACTTTGTCTCTTTTCTGGAGAATTCCCATGACTGCACACCGTTAATGGCTATATCTAGACTTCAGGCTTCTTTCAGAAGAACGTTTTTGGAAGATCTCTTCTGGAAAACTCGTCTTCCAAAAGAAAGTGTCCACACTGCCAAAGCACATCGAAAAAGCAACCTGCTTTTTCGAAAGAGTGTCCATTCAGTGTTGCTATCTTGCATTTAAGCTGTGATTACTATGGATGGAGTGGCCACCGGAGCACCTGTGCTTTCTCCTCTTGTCTCGTCTTTTGAAAGAACTCCCTCTACCCTGTACACACACACGCCTTTTTCCAAAAGAGCTCTTTCAGAAAAAGGCTTCTTCCTCGTAGGAAGAGTTTTACCAATGTCAGAAAAACCCCTTCATTCTTCCGATTTTATTTTCCTCAAAAGAACACGATTGCAGTGTGGACATAAGTGAAGGGTTTTTTTTAAAAAACGGCTGTTTTTCCTGAAAAAACTCTGTAGGGTAGACATAGCCAATATGTTATAAGGCAAGCCCCATCTAGGCATCATAGGTGGAGGACTGAAAGGGCCTGAAGAACTGAAAGTCACCCCTCTTAGAATGTTGCAATGTTGAGTCCACCATTCAGGGATAAGATAATCTTTCTTTGGATTGCTAACCACAAACACACAGATTGTGTTATATTCAAAATTTAATACCAGCCATGCTGCAGACTTCTCATACTGAGCCCAGCATAGGGCTGACTCCAGGTAGGCTCAGGTGCTGGAGCACCCATGGAAAAATTGTTTATTTATTTTTAAATCGAGAAAATACTACCTCTCTCATTAAAAAGTTATAATTAAATTTATCCCAAACATGCTACACATATAGTCTAATAAAAAAAATGAATTAATGACTCTAGTTCAGGGGTGGGCAAAAAGGGCCTCCACGGGCCATATCCGGCCTGCCAAGTGGGTGAATCCGGGCCACGGAGGCCCTGCTGCTCCTCCACCCCCAGGCCAATTACGGCCTGGGGGCGGGGGAGTGCCCGAAGCCTTCTCTGCCCTGCGAGCAGTACACAGCACTTCAAAGCACTGCATGCTGCTCACAGGGCAGGGAGAGAGCGGAGGAGGCTTCACACTCTCCCTGCCCCCAGAGCCTGGGGGCGGAGGGGGGGTGAGGGGGGGGAGCTGCATGAAGCTTCCTTCACCCTGCCCTGGCCCTGCAAGCAGCATGCAGCACCTCACAGGGCAGGAAGAGGCTTCCTGCGCTTCTCTGCCCCCAGGCCCTGATTGGTCTGGGGGAGCATGCCAAGCCTCTTCCAGGACACGAGTACCTGGTGGGAAGGGGGGGCTGAGGGGCTCCCTCACCAATCATGATCTGGGGAGGGGTAGCCCCACCCCTTCCCATTTCGGCCCCTCCCCGGCCAAAAATTATTGCCCACCCCTGCTCTAGTCTGTCCAGCCCAACTACCAGAGCTTGCTTCTTGAAAATTCTAGGCTTTCATTTTTTGTTTTTCAGCCGACTAAAAGACAGACAAGCTGGATAGGATTGTTTGTTATGTGCTTACGCGGTGGTGGACCTGGACCCAACAGAGAAGTTAATTGAGACAGAGAAAACTTATAAGAACGGAGGCAGCCCAGAAAGGAATAGTGGTATGGATCGGGGGGCGGGGAAGAGGAGGAAAAAAAAAAAGAGGGAAGACATTCAGCACAGAAACAACTTCCTATACTTCCCCACACTTTTGCCATAGAAAAACTGTCATGGCTTCTGGTCACAAGAGACCATATCTGGGAATATTTTGAAGAAATTCATTCTCTGGGTAAAAAAGGAAAATGTGCCAAGTATAAGCAGTGCAAGAAGATAATGCAGGACCTAGTTGCAAGAAACATCATAAGAAAAACTGCTTATTAGGAGAAAATGATGTGGATGAATAAGTGGATATGTTTGAAGGACAATATGGATTAGCTGGTTAGTAATTTAAATTCACTTTGCAATGCATCATTCTTCAAGACCATCTCGATGCCTTTTAGTATAAGTATAATTTAACATGTAAATTCCCAAACTGTTCGCTATGTTGGATGTTGCTGGACAAAAAATTTACCTTAGCTAATCCTTATGACTTGCTTAATTAATTAGGTTTAGAAGTTAAAAAAATATTACCCACGTATACGGTATAGAAAGCTGCAGTATTAGAAATCTGAAGTTGCCAGTTGCCACTGAAATTTTATATTACATAATGAGTGCCCTTATTTTGGAAGATCATGGCCACAGACCATAATGATAATGTCATAAGTCTTTTTACTTCACATAACTTAGCTTTCTCAAGGGAACCCTATTCTATACTTGATTTCTCAAAAAATTGAAGTGCTAGTGAGTTCAATGGGGCTTACTCCAAAGGTGCTACTAGACTATTTGTTGTTTTTAAAGTTTTTCCTGTTACAGACTAACTCGGCTACCCCTCTGAAGTTTCCAAGATTAAGAGCACTCTAAGCACAGTCTTAGCTTTTTTGATAATCTGGAATCAGATCTGCATCCTTCCTGAAAAAAAATGTAAACGATTAGCTAAATAACAGACTGAGAAGAACCACTATTGCTACTGCATTAGCAAAATTACATTATAACAAAGGAATGGACAACAAATCCTTTCTAAATTAAGCAAAAATAAGTATTGCAAGTTACTATTACTTTGAAAACCTTGAATTTCCAATACTTGTACAAAGCTTCATGTTTGTAGGTAACAGCTAACTTGGTTGTATTAGAACCATCAGCTGTAACAATTGGTCATAGCACTTGGTAGCAAACATTTAGCTTAGATCTGTTAGAACTAGGGTTGTCAATTAGTGAGCATTAACGCCTGCAATTAACACAAGGCAGAATTAACGTGTTAAAAAAATTAACTCACTTTAATCACAGTCTCTAGTAAGGCGCAGTAATGCAAACCACCACCAGAGGATGCACAGAAAAATGAAGCAGCCAGAAAGGAGGGAAAAAACCTGAAGACTGTGGTTCCAGCTCCAATAGAGAAGTAAACAAGAAAAGTAAAGACCTGGACACCTGTCCCTCTCCTCTCCCAGGTGACCATATTTTTAAAAATTAAACAGCCTGGGTGTAGAGGGGCTTTCCCAAGCTGTCTCCCTTCCACCCACCCACCCAGCAGGGCTCACGCAGGGTAACCCTGGCTGGGCCCTGCAGGTTCAGTGTGGGGCTGCCTTGCCCCGTCACAAAACCATATAAATGTTTTGTAAATAAATAAATATAAAGTGAGCACTATACACTTTGTATTCTGTGTTGTAATTGAAATCAATATATTAGAAGATGCAGAAAACATCAAAAATATTTAGATAGTATTCTTATTGTTTTACGGTGTGATTAATAGCGATTACTTTTTTTAATTGCTTGACAGCCCTAGTCAGAACTAGTTTACTCTACAATGATTTCTTCAAGCTTTTGACTCCTGTCTCTCAATTGTGCAGCTTTGCTCTACCAGTCCTCTTAAACCCATCCCATGATTCAATTCCTCAATTGAAATGGAGCCAAAAGCCCCTCTGACTAGCAAGAGCAATCTCAAGAATCTCAGAATGGACTAGTAAACAAGCTCCCAAAAGGCACTGTGTGCTCCAAAATGGTCCTGTTAAAAACAGGGCTGCTCTGCAGAAACAATGAACTACTATGTAGGTCAGTAGCAGGCAGCCTGCAGGCTGCATGCTCCCACCGAGACTCTACTTACGGCCCACAGATCCCCTTGTTACCCTACTCCCCCTTGCACTTAGGGCACTGGACCCCAGCACTTACCTGCTCTCCCCTCCCCCCTCCCGAGCACTTTTGGAGGAAACATGAATTGCCAGATTCACACTCTGTCCCCACTCTTCCCCATCCTTCTCAGAGCTGGAATGCTGCAAACAGCTGACTCTCAGCATTCCAGTACTAAGAAGGAGTGGGAGGAACAGAGCTTGAACACAAATCAGGTAATTCGTGCTGGGAGGGAGGGAGGAGCAGGCAAGTGCAAGGCTCTGGTATCCCAGTGCGTGAGAGGCAGCAGACCAGGGGAGGGGGGCTGTAGGGTTGCACGTGGAACCCCAGCGGGCCATGGATTGCTGCAACTCTTGAGATGAAAGGGAGCCACTCATGCGGTCCACCCACTATTCGTAGTTGCCCATCCCTGGTGTAGAAAAAGGAGATAAACAGCCATTTGATAAAAGTCTGTGTCCCTGCAATAATTTTCCTGCTTAGTATACGGATACCCAATTTCTAGTCTCCGATAGATATTTTCTGGCCTCTCTCTAATCCAATTCCCATAATAACTCTGATATGTATATATAAAGTATAGGAAAGTCATTCAAGAACAGCATAAATATACTGCCAGAAATCTTAAATTTAAAAGCATTATTAAAAAAAATCCTTTTTACACACATTTATGTATGTGAAACACCTCCAATAACCCACATTCTAATCAATTTGTGGGAGAAAGGAATGCATCTGGGCCATTATTTTATTCATGTATTAAATAACATTCAAGTTGTAAAATACAGAAGAGAAAAGTAATCCCACAAGATTTTACTCCATGCTAAAAGAGAAGTTTTGAAAAGCTTGTCTTTAAAATTAATTTTGCTAAAAAAAAGCCAGATGTACATAAGTTAAAGACGTTTGTTAGATTCAGCTATTAGACAAAACTTAAGTCATCAGTAGTTGCTGCAGAACTATGTAGGTTTTTTGGACAGTTCATGAAAATAACCTCATTTTCAATCTTAAAAATAAGTTGTGTTTCTGCATCCCAATGAATGATACACACTCCTCAAGACACAACTATTTCTTGTGAAATACAAAATCCAGTCTTGAGCCAATCTTGCTTATTTTGCCTTTGGTGGTGGTATTTTGCATTTCAGTACTGCTTTTCATCTTCAAAGTCTTTTACAAACATTCGCTTTCATGTAGCTCCTTTGCAATTTCACATAAAAAATGAGCACAAAGTAGACTATTATAAAACCCAGAGATTAGGAACAACAATAATAGTGATGATAAAACAAAATCACTGACAAAAAGATGCTGAAGAATCATTGCTGTTTTTTTAAATAAAAGAATCTGTCTAGCATCACACCCACTTTATTTCAGGATATCTGTGGTGTTCAGAACACTTATGACTGCATAGCCAAAGAGAGTTATAGGCTGCTTATATTGTGTTGTAGTTCTGAATACATAAATATGAACCTGCCATCTTACAATCTACTACACATGTACACCAATTACAGATGTAATACTGTTATTACCTGTAATACTGATGTAATACTGTTATTGTAACCAGCTTTACTGACAAATTCTTGCAAAACTAGAGTCCCCCATTCTTACAAGTCACGGTGTCGACCCCTAAGGCAGTAATTTTCAAAGTACTGGGTCATGGAACATCAGGCACTGGGTCACCTTGTTGATTAAAGTTATAACCATCATTTCTTTGCAGCAGCTCTAAAGGGCCACAAAACAAGGACCTGGAGAGAAAGGTAGAGGATGAACTGAAACTAAGGAGGGAACAGGGAGCAAGTTAGAGTTTGTATGTGGCTGATGCAGGCCTCTCCCCGGCCCTGGAGTTTGCTGCTACTAGAGGCTCCCTTCCCCGGGAGCCCCATGCTGCCTGCCAGCAGTGGGGACAGAAAAGCCTCTTCTCCTAGAACGAGCTGATGCTGGCTGGAGGGGGAGGGAAGGAGTTCTTGAACAAATAAACGCAGAGAGATTCAAAAATATATAGCAGGATGTGAGAAAGAAAGCTATTTTTCAGTAACTGTGCTGTGACACTTGCATTTTTCTCTCTGATATTGTAAGCAAGTAGTTTTAAAGTGAAGTGAAACTTGGAGGAATGCAACTCTTCTCAGCTTGGTATCATCCACAACATGTGTAAGTGTACTCTCCCCAGTTTATCTACATCTTTCTTAATTGTGGACACCCAGGCAGAACACAGTCTGGACATGTTCAAATCACATGCCAAATAAAGAGATAAAATAACCTCTCTTGTCCCTTCTCCAGATTCCCCTATTTATGCATTCCAGGATCACATTAGCTCTTTCGGCCACAGTATCACACTAGAAGCTCATGTTTAGCTGATTTCTCACAATGACCCCCAACCTCTCTCAGTCGCTGTCTCCCAGGATAGAGTTCTCCATCCTGTAAGTATGGCCCACATTTTTTGTTCCTAGATATATACATTTAGCTATATTAAAATGTATATTGTTTGCTTATGCCTTGTTTACTAAGTGATCCAGATCACTGTGAATTAATGACTAGTCCTCTTCATTATTTACCATTCCTCCAATTGGATTGTCATCTGCAAACTTTATCATAGATGAAGCTATGTTTTCTTCCAGATGACTGATTAAAAAAATATTAAACAGCACAGGGCCGAAAACCATTCACCATAGCACCCACTGGAAACACACCCACTCAATTCCCCATTCATATGGCGATCTATAAATTAGCCATTTTTAATCCATCTGAAATGTCATTGTTAATTTTATATCGTTCTAGTTTGTTAATCAAAATTTACATGTGGTACCAACCCAAACATCTTACAAAAGTCTTAAATGAAGGTATTACATGAACATTATTATTACATTTACCAAACATATACTCTCTCAAAAAAAAAATCAAGACTGTTTGCCAAAAACTAATTTACATAAACCCACATTTGCATCAACATTACCTTCATTATTAATGGAGTCCTATCATCAGCCACTCCATCATCTCTCCCAGGACAAATGTCTGACTTATAGTCCCCATAATTGCCCAGATCATCCAATTTAACCTTTTAAAAACTTGGTACATTAGCTTTCTTCCAGTCTTTTGGAACTTCTTCAATGCTTCCAGACTTAAACAGTCCAGAGAACACCACAGCTTGCACTTTTAAGATACAAGTTCTTTGGACCAGATGATTTTAAAATGTCTGCTTTTATTAGCTTTTATTTAACAGCCTCCCTGACTAGAGGGCGAGGACTTCTCCAAGTCCTGGCTCACATGGCGGGCAGGAAGGGGACCTCAGACCTTCCCAAAATGCCAAGTCCTGCCCCTAACTGAGCTCTGATTTGGGGCTAATGTCTCACCCCTATAGCTCGGAATGGGCCCTTACGAAGCAATTCCAGGATACAACTAATCAGAAAACAGAGATGGGCCCGAAGGTTACAGGGTTAAAATCAGGGATCCAGAAGGAGACATAAAAGGAAGTTTGGGGACAGAGAGAAGAGAAGAGATAAACATGGATAGCTGATGTTCTAGTAACAAAGATGGCTCATATTAGGGAGACTTCTGCTCCCCACAGATTGCTCAGGGAGGGCCTACAGCTTGGCAAACACTGTAAGTAGGTGGGAGCATGGGGGTCTATGGTGATACTGGGGACTTAGACTTGAAATAAGGCTTCAAAGAGAGCATACTTGGAGGACTCTGCACTTTCAGCAGGTAAGGTGGCAAGGGTTAGATTGGCAAACCTTTCCAAATTTGCATATACAAAGGGGAGGCAAGAATGTGGGGCTTACAGCTAGGTGCTTAGGGCAACCTCTAAACCAAATGGCACCACAAGCAAGGAGCATGTTTGGACCCTCTCCTCCATTTTTTAAACACCTCATTTTTATTGAGTTCATAGTAGGGATGTTAAATAGCGGTTAATTGAATAGTCGAGTAACCTCATGAATTCTTATCAGTTACTCGACTATTCTATAGTCCCCAAGGAGCCCCCTGCCACTGTATAAAAGGCAGCAGTGTGGGGTGCCAGGTGGGAGTTGGTCCGCGAGGGGAGCCAGTTTAGAAACCAGCTCCCCTTGTGGATCGGTTGCCTGTCGCCCCATGCTTCTGCCTCTGATACAGTTCCTGCATGAGCCAGAACTGAGCTGGGCTGCCTGCCTGGCTGGCTTCTAATACATTTTAAATGCAGAGCCATAGCAGGGCTAGGTCCCAGACTCGGCACGAGCAAGGACTAAGCCAGGCTACTGGCCAGCCTGCTAAAAAATGTACTGGCAAAGCAAGTTGGGGGGGAGGGGGAGAATGCGTGTAGCCTATAGTATTAACCTACAAGCTTTTCCTTATCGGTTAATTGGTTAATCAACTACACTATTACATCCCTAGTTCACAGCCCATTTTACAACTCTGATGCATAATTTGCATGCATGATTTACCCTTCTAAACATAAGGTAATAAATTTGCACATTAGGATATGGAACACCTGCATTTTATATTCATGTAATATAAAACCAGACTAAAAAACCTGTTTCCTCTAAGCTTAATTTTAAAAATGGAAACATACTAACATCAAGAAATTGAACTGTGCAACAACACTGGATGGACCAGTATTAAATAGTATTTCAGCCTTAGAATGTTAACTCTAGTCCTTTAGCTCAAAAAGTCGCTTTTCTTGCTTTGGCTCTTACAAATTGAAGCACAGCATCAGAGAGATCTAAAGATTAGCCAAGGGCATTTTCAAGCAATGAAAGAGGAAGTGAGGTTTGTCTCATCAGCCATCACTAATCAAAAATATGTTTTAATGAACCTGAGCTTCAAAAAGCTTTGCTCACTAGCAGGGTGAGCAGAATTCTCAAACCTAGCAACACATTAGGAAAAAGTGTCTTCAGCTCTGAATCATGAATGAATTAGAGAACGTGGAATGAAGAACATGTCTTATGCTGCACAATGTAACGAATGTTATCTAAGATGGCATAAAAATCTTTATCTTTGCCATCTACAAATTACCCACGTGTCAGCATCTGCTAAAGGTTTGTACAAATGTTCAAGAGCAAGGTTCCCTGTGTGCCTGCACAGGCACATGGTCCTTTTCTGAGCCCCATGCAGAGGTTCAGAGCTCCCTGCTCAAGGCCATTTTCATGCTGCTGCTGCTGCCGCCGACTGCTATAAATGGAGAAGCTGGCTCCAGCCTCTATTCCAGGGCTGATCAAAACATGTTCTGTGGGCCAGATTCAGCCACGAGAGCCTCAGCTGGCTCCCTTCTGCACTGCACCTCTGTTCTAGACTCCCGCACGTCCTCCATTAATGTGAAGAGTGTGGCCCTCAACTACTTACCAAACTCTTCAAGTGGCCCCACATAAAAAAATTATTGCCCACTCCTATGTTAAAGGCTTACGGTAAAAAAGAAAAAGATTCTTTTTACAGAATTTGAGTGTTGCAGATATCTAAAACTCTGATCTTAATAATTTTTAAAAATCCTATGTTACTAACACACGCATGGTAAGCTGTATTGCATTAAGACCAGATCTTTGTTATCTGGTGGAGTGCTGGCTCTTCTGAGTCAGAAGCAGCAAGTACTAGGTGTGATGCTAGCCATTTTGTAGAATGAAACCTTATATGCAGGATCTTTGAAACATGCATCTGTCTGTTACAAAGGATGATTATACATGTACTCCAAAGTTTCAGAGGGGTAGCAGTGTTTGTCTAACTAAAAAAACCTTAAGGCTAGCAAAAATATATAAATAGTATCATGAGTTTTCATGGGTACAACCCATTTCTTCAGCCAAGGGCAGTTGGCAGCTGTAAGCTTCTTAACAAGGATTTGAAATCTAGAACCCCTCTGGTCATTGGTCAAGCCTTAACCAGGGGAGGGGGCTATCAAGAAGGCCAGGGCTATATAAAGTGTGCTAGTAAGTGACTAGGGAGCTTAGGAAACAAGGGCAATTAACAGGGAGTTTTGTGAGGGAGTTTAGAGGAGGAGTTAGAAGTAGGCTAGATACACTTGGCATCGTTTAAAACTTTTGAACTAAACTAAAACCAAAACGACGTCATTTAAATAAAAACCCTATCAATAATCGAATTATCTGTAGGAGAGAATGCAGGCAGAAGCCCAGCAGCAGAGTGGGGGCTAACCTGTTTATTGCAGTGAATGTAGCATGTATGATTACCAACCCTATGGACAGGTGGTATATATGCGCATTTGGTACAAGGAGCTCATAGGCCTCAAAAATCATGTATTGGCTTTGGAGGCCATAGTGGCTGAACTGGAGGAGCTAAGGTAGAGAGATACACAGATGAGACTTTCTGGGACACTGTAGAACTGTCACATCTCCAGTCAGACAGCCCGTGTGCTGTTAAGGACAATGAAAGGCTCAGGGAAGGAGAACATTCAACTGGAGCAGAGGGAAACCTGAAATCTAGGAAAAAAATCACTTGAACTTCTTTCAGAGGAGTACCCCAAGGGCTTTTACAATAAGAGAGTTTGAAAAAGAAAAAAGAAAAACTGCAATCTCTGATAGCTGACGCCTCAATCTGGGCAGGCACACACAAACCTCCAGTTTACCTTCCGGAACACAAAAATCAAATCACCTTAAAAAAAAAGATTATTTTATTAACACCCCCCCTCAAAAAAAAAAAAA
>CM057845.1:217307153-217327635 GCA_030068395.1 Apalone spinifera
ACAGAAACAGTTTCTCTGGGCTTCAACTTAGATACAATGAACGGCGGGGGGGGTGAGGGGGGGTTGTGCACATGGATTAGCAGAGAGAAGTTAAACAACAAAACAAAGGAAATACAGTAACCTGATCGTGACTACAATCTCTCCTCAAGTTACGAACGAGTTATGGACCAAACACTTGGCCGTAACTCAAAATGTTCGTAACTCGGACCCCATTGAGTTACATTGTGACCACACTGTTCATAAGCACGGGTCGCGTTTGTAACTTGAAGACCACCTTTACAACCGCTCAATGGAAGTTTTGGTCATAAATGCGAACAGTCATAAATCGACCATTCGCAACTCGGGGACCAGCTGTAAATACATATTTTTCCCCTATGACTCATGATCCACTTCAAGGTCAAACCCATTTCCATGCCCAGTATTCCTTGGAGGCATGGTAGTCCTGCCTAGATTTAAAACATCCTGCTTCTCCCAGCTTCTGGCTTAAAAGTTCACACACAAGAGAAACGACAGACAGGTATATCCTTACAATTCAAAAGCACTGTATTCCATTGGTTCTTCTGGCTCCCTGCCAACATCCCCTAGTTACCCAAGTTTAACCCTTTAGTCAGTGAGTGCTGGCCAGCACACCTCCTATCACCAGAAACAGGTATTAAATTGAGTGTTTAAAGAGCACACCCCAGGCCAGCTCTGGGGCATGCACCCTTACTTTCAGCTCTGGTACCTAGAACTTGTGGGGTGTGCTGACTGAACTATATCAGCAGTTTGATCAGAGGGGGAGTGAGAGGGAGCACACGGCTCTCACAGACAATGTTATGTGCAATCAACATAAATGTAACTTCATGTGCCCTTGCTTTATGTGTGTGTAACTTTATTAATACTAGTAGGAAAAAAACTACACAGATGGAAACCAGCAGAATCTAGCAACCCTGCACAAGGGGAACAGTAAACAAAGTATCTTGCAACCACACACGGAACACAGATGGGCTGCATATGGCCTGCAGGCTGCCCACCACGATACTACATGCATACCTATGCTGACTGAATAGACACCCCTGAAGAGTTTACCGGGGGCGAGCGGGGGGTTAGTATGTGATGACATAAAAGAGATGGCTATAAGAGACAGAAGGTTGCAGGGTGAGGGAGGGAAGAGGATTGTGATGAGGGTCCTGTATACTTCACTGCAGTATAGGCTGAAGTTTTGCAGCATGAGCTATTCAATTCCACAGCAATGTTAATTAAGTTAACTTGATTTTTTTGCATTACATTGCCAAATCCTCTCAGAAGGTCCAGCAGTATATTTTATAGAAACCCTGAATAAAAGGAGAAAATTACTCCTGATAAGGCTGGATGTTTAGGTTCCTTAGAGAGACAGCTACGCAGCTCCTAGGGGAAAAGGAAAATGTGGCAGCTAGGTAAAGCTCAATCCTTCCTGAGCCTCGTGTTGCTGCTACCTTTGCCTCACTGGGAAGAGAGCAGGCACCCTGCCACCATTCATTCAAGTGGCAGTTCAGTCAATGGTGTGAAGCCATAGGAAATCTGTGTTGTGGTACACCTATGGCTGCAAATTACTGTAATTCAACCCTGCATCCTTTGCAGGTCACAGGGATGGAATTCTGCCCCAGTACCTGCAGTTCATCAGGTTGGCCCTCTGCCCTCACAACCCTTCCCTGATAAACTTTGTTCAGGACCCCTCCCCACCACATTTTGTAACTTGGGCATGAAAGCTCTGTCTGGTTAACAAGACTCATCACTTCACCCTGCAGCTGCCACACATTTCTTCTGGCCCGTATCTTCAAAAGACAGGCAAAGGCCATCCGGATGAGCCCAGAGAGCTTTCTCGTCTCATTTCAACTCACATGTTTACAGAGAATAGGACAAGAGAATGTGCTGCTTATTGTAATGCACTCCCCCTCGAGGTGAAAGCAGTACCAAAAAAGGAAGCTGCAGCAAGGTCATCGCAGAGCAGAGAGAACAATGTCAGGCTCTTGACTGCAGTAAAATGGGGCATTGTTCAACGTTTGGCAAAATGTCAAATTTTGCAAAATAAAAATCAGTGAAACACGGAATCACAGCATACACAAGGCCCTGATAATGACTGGCACAACAAGCAGGGCCACAGAACATCAGCTGCCTAGTCACTGTCATGCATCATGCAGATATCACAGCAAAGGTGACCTTTAACGAGGAGTACAAAGGAAGACAAAGCAATAGTTATGCAAACTTTTACAGGGAGCTCCTCCAATGCATTAAGGACAGCATCGGAGACAACTCAAGGGATCTCTGAAAATAAAATGGACTGATGGGCAATAGAAGTTGCTGTTGCTGGAAGAGCAGAAGCAGACTGGCAGCTCAATACCACATAAGAGATAGTATGTATGTGGGCAGTCTGTGTTTCAGACTGACAAACCTGGATTCAGAACATTCAGTCAAGACATTTGGGCATCCCCAAAAGCGTACAGTGCCCTTGTTTATGAGGAAAGACTATTATCTCACATTTGGAGGCAGGAAGATAGGCAAGTCTTATGGGGGAAGTTAAAGAATTTTGGAAACCTGAACCTGAACATTGCTTATTCAATTTTAAATAATGTTTCCAGCAACATCCAATCATATTAGTGGACAGTTTCTGCTAAGTCAGTTTGAAGTGTAAAAATCAGTAACACTGACAGAAATAATAGGGCAGTCAACTGACCTGTGTTAACGCTGGACAAGATTAACATGTTAAAAAAATTAACACGTTAATCGCAGGCATTAATGCTGCACTGCCTCTGAAGTGCCCAGCTCCTAATGCGCTGCCTCTTTAAAGCACCAAAATGGCACTTCCAAGGGGCAATGCTGTATGGAGCCCAGGGTCAGCTGGGAATTCCAGCTGATCCTGGGCTCCATGCAATGCTGCCCCGTTGAAACACCACCGCAGTGTTTGAAAGAGGAGTTGCACACGATTAATAGCGATTAAAATTTTTAGACGCTTGACGGCCCTAAAAATAATGTTCTGACTTAACATTCTCTTTGGATGAAAGGGGCAGGTTCTCTCTCAGACACACAGCTACCTACCCTATGTAGCATTTGTATATGTACTGAACGAATAGGACAGGGCATCAGATTAGTGTCAAAAAGATGCCACGATGGTTGCAAAGAATTTTTTTTTTAAACAGAAAATTTTATTATACTGAAGATACTGAACTAAAACTGTGTGGAAAGTAGTATCTACAGAAATTCCACATACAGGAATTTTGAGAAAATCTGTCACTTCATTACTGATCTTAATCTCTTGTTTGCTTGTCTCCTTTCTGACCACATTGTCTCATTTGTTCCTATGACAGTTCTCTATTACCACAAACCAGTCAACAGTACTCTATCAGCTCCTCCCACATAAAATCATATTGATTAGCTCAACTGTCATAGTTCCATTGGCTTCAATGGAGCTGAGAATTTATAACAGCTCAGGATCTACACACCAGGTTTTAGACATTAGTGTGGCTGCTCCCCAGCAATGAAAACCACTCTACCTTGTTTACACCAGGAAAACAAAAAGGATTTTTTTCTAAAGCACAACACCAATTTTCACAAAGAAAAAGTTTAACATCTTTAAAATGCACTAACTTGTAGCTGTCAATCTCAGGCTTCCCCTTAGGATTGATCATCAGACACTTTCTAAAAGGTGCTAACATGTTTTAAAAAGTATTAAGTCCTGTCTACAGTAGTAATTACCAAATGCTTTGATAAAACACTTTTTCTAGTGTAGGCTTGATTTACACCAACACAATGCACTATGTACTGCAAGTTTGCCCTGGAGCTCTGTAAGCAAGTATCTTGAGTCTTTATTTGGTCCATTCATTCCAAACAATTTGCAAAACCTAATCAAAACACTATCTCCTGTAAGATATCCAGTTAGCAACAAACTCCAGCCAACAAATGGAACCAACTAACCAACCCCGCAACAAATGCATATAAGGCGACCTTTATATTTTATATTGAATCTAGTTAACCCTTTAATGACTAGATTTGCTATCTACAAAGTGAAGCATTTAAGAAGTTTAGACTAAGAAGAATTATAAACAATTAAACTCAGTTTCTCAGTAATTTAGCACTAATACTGTTACGGGCACATTGATGAAAAAGTAAAATTAAGAACCAAGAAGGAAGAAATTTGGGATGTGTTTTATTTTGATACTTAGAAAAAGATTCTTAAATGCTGACTTGTCCCATACTCAGTTCTGGATTTTGCAACTGCTCTCATTTAAAATATTACAAAACACATCAGCAAGCAAACAAAGAATAATCTTTGCTTTTTTAATTTGTGCTTTGACAGAAACGCACACAAATGGCTCTAACACCTCGGTGTCCAAATGCTGGCTAGTTGAGCATGGCTAATTCGCTAAAGCAGTAGCCGCTACTGCTTCAGAACTGGTTGGACACCATGGCTCTAGCAGGTGACAATCCCTGCATGCTCTTAAATGAAAATACGTACTTTCATAACCTTTAATTCAGGAAAAGAAAATGTAAACCAATGAACAATCACACTGAAATGTTCAATCTAGTACTCCTGACTTGATCATTTAAAGAAAAAAAGTCACTTACAGAACTGGATGAACAATCAGCTCTGGACTATATGATTTTATTACAGCTGCTGCATCTTTGGTACAAAATACGTGGGATAAGTCTGCACCCTAAGAAAGAAAATTTGCAGAATTACCAATTGTAATCTTAGTAGCATATAAACAATTATTCCAATAGCTATTCATTGAACAACTATGAATTCCTACAGCTTGTTAAATAAAGCAAACTCACTACCTGTTTGTTCCATTTTAACTAGCATGCCACTTAATAGTTTGGAGAAATCTTGCTTTCTCTCTTAGATCTAACTTCCATATTAAGTTGGAAACTTACAGAAATACTTGGTTACTGAACAGGATTATGGCAAAAATTATTAAATGTTTAGGGCCAGATCCTGAAACCCGGTAACAATTAATCCTCTCTATTCTTGCATGAGAAACAACAAGTAGCCTAGGCCCACAGTAAGGAAAAACAAAAAGGACTCAATTGGTGCTGTGCTATATTCACGTAAGACAAACTAGATTACCCATGAGCGCACCAGGGTTTTTGATCCAATTAACCAGATCTGGACTTGAGATAAATGGGTGCAATTCCATTTATTACAACTGAATTGTATGCTTTGCTTCTTTTACCTCTAATACGAAAAAGCAGATAATATATGTGTAGATTTGGTAGTCAGGGACAAGAAGTTTCCAATACTTTGGATGTAGAAAGACACCCCAAGCTTAAAAGATACAAACAACTAAAGGAAGACAATAATCAATTAGTGGATGCTCTGAAGTATTAATATCACTTAAGATTTTCCAAGCCCTGAGCAATTTAAGCTTCTGATCCTGAAGTTTGTTCTGTTAAGGTGAAATGCTATGCCTGTGCCTAGGCCAGGGGCAGGCAAGAAGATCTGACCCTCAGCTGTCACCCCGGAACCCTTAAGCACAGAGCAGCTCACACTTTAAACAGCTGGCTGCTCTCCCCTCTGGACACTGAGGAGGGAGGCTCTTTCTCTGACCCTGCCTTCCAGCATAATCTCTCAGCTCTCATTAGCCAGTTTCTGCCAATAGGAGCTGAGAAATTTTGCTGGGGGGAAAGGGCAGGGGCAGGGGCAGCATGTGAAACTTTCCTCCCTTCCTCATGAACAGAACAATGTGGAACACTCAGCCGACCAGCTGGGGACTGCAGCAGACAGCCTGATTCAGGTTCCTGCAGGGCTGCTGGCTGAGAGCCACCTAAGTAAGTGCCTCCCAGTTGGAGCCTGCCTCTGGCACCCCATGCCCGCTTTCCCCAGCTACCTGCCCCAGGCCACCATCCAAATCCTCTGTATCTCTTTTCCCAAGGTCGCCATTTCCTCCCAGACTCTGCATCCCCAGGCCAGAATTCTCTCCTGAACCTATGCCCCCTCCCAGGTCACCACCCAAACCCTTGGCACCCCCTTCTCCCAAGTCATAACTCCCTCCCAGATCTGCACCCTCTCAGAGCCCCTCCCTCAGGCCAGAATCCTCTCCTGGATTCTGTATCCCAAGCTCCCAGATCACAACCCCCTCCCGCACCCCAGTTCTGTACCCCAAGCTCTTTTGTGCACCCAAACTCCATCCCAGACCCCACGTCCCCTCCACAGAAGTGTAGCCCTTGACCACTTGCCAAAATCTTGGGTTGCCCCCCCCCTAAAAATTATTGCCCACCCCTGGCATAGGCCTACTGAATTCAGTACAATTCCAGGTTGGTGCAGCAGGCTGCCTACACACAGTAAATGGCTGTATTAGGGCCATTGCGTCTTGTGAGATATTGAGTTGTGTTTCAAGTCAATTAGAGCTAAAAAAGTGTCCAGGTTACATTATTTTTGGTCTTCCCTAAATTAAATAATGAACTTAGCTTACCAGAAGAAAAAAAAATATGAATGACTTTTTGTTTAAAAACCTGAAAATTCTATGACTGGGAAGAATATTAATCCTCTAGAACTCATAATTATTAAGAAGATAAAAGGGTACATTTCCTGAAGAATTAAAATCCTATGCACAGTACAATGCAAGCTTTTTGCAAATGACACTAGAAAATCCATTTATGTTATTAAAATACATTACACAGGAAGGCAAGAAAACACATACCACTTTTAGAGCTGAAATTGCAGCAAAATATGGCGCCCCAGTGTACCTACAAATAAAACATGTTCGAGGTTAGAAAACAAACTTTCACAATTATATCAAAAGACAAAATTGGCAATTGATCAACCTAATACAATGAAGAACCAAATTAAAGAGCAAGTTAAGAACTCCTGGTGTTTGTTTATTTAGAAAAAATGGGTGAAATCTTTGTCCCAGTGAAGTCAATAGCAAAACTCCAAATGACTTTGATGAGGCCAAAATTTCACCGTCTACTCTCACATGATTATTAAAAAAAAGGGGACAAAGTAGTCAACTCAAAGCACTCACATCAACAGGAGAGAGACTCAATACATTCAGAAAGTTAGTACCTTGTAATGTACTTTGGCAGGTCAAATTTTGGCTCTAGTAGATCAACAAAAAAGGTAAATTAGAGAATTAAGGATAAGCCAATAGGGACAATTTAACTATAAAAAAAAATCAATTTAGCTCCTCGTGGTATTTTTCATCCGCAGATTTCCAAGCACTTTATAATTAAGTTAATATTTCCATTTTAGAGATGGCCAAACGGAGGTACAGTAAAGTGAAATGACTCTGTCAAAATATCACAATGGATGTCATGACTGGGATATTGACTGTCCTGCCTCAGAGTTTGAAGCAAACCAAAATCAGGGACTGCAGGGGAAGCAGCCATAAACATGGGGAAAACTAGCTGCACAGACATCTTCCCATACTTGTGCTTGGTTTAATGGAGGCTGGGGACCAATCAGGCCACCACCACTCTGTCAGTCAGATCCCAGCCCTGGTCTCCTCTGTCTGAGTTTAGCTTCTATTCTGTTAGGTCTCTGGGTGACAGGCTGGAACTTACTAGCTTCTGAGGACCAGGGTTCAAGACACACGTTCCCTATCATCAGGTCCCTGGCAAAGCCAGGAAATAGAGCCTAGGGCTTATAATTTCCAGTCCAGTGTCTTATTCACCTGGCCTACACTGTCTTGCATTCCCCCTACGTTCAAATCAGGATACTATCAGCAAAAATATGCCACCTGATAAGTGTTGAGAAGGTACAGAATAAAAATCTCAAAAGGCAGTTGGAATTCAAACTAAGGATCATGGCCAAGTAGCCAAGATTTGGTTCATAGGTCTGGTGAAAGTCAGGAATCATAGACAGGCATCACAACTATGACCAATCTACAGCAGATGCTTCACCTTTTTACTGTATTCTCAAAGCTCCATTCACACAATGTGTAAAAGGAAATTTAAAGTAAGTAACTAGGATGGAAAGAAGAAGACAGAAGGGAATGGAACTCAAGTGACCAAATTTCAATTGCTTTTACAGCTAAAACAAGGATGATATAACATTTATCCAGAGGTGGTTTTAACCACCCCAGGAAAAGCTAGTTAGAAAGTGCTTTAAAAACTGTGATGGTGATAAAAATCATTTCATTAATGCACATAACCTTACACTTAGTATTAGCTATATTCAAATTCTGGTTACATAAATTAACATCCAAATCTGCTGGCTTAAGTTTGGCAAAAAGTAGTAAAACTGAAATGGGTGTAATAATAAATGTAATCATAGCACTCAACATCAGAACGTCTACATATTGTGTTTGGCATTTTCTACATCACAACAAAATAAAAAACCAGCAGATTGTGAAAATGACAATAATGAAGAGCTATAGGCTTGCTTAATACATCAGAAGCATACAGTGTTGTAGACTACTACTCCAGATCCATATGGCCGTATAGCATTCCATAAAACAAGCCCAACTTTGAAGTGTATACACTTAGCCTCAGTTTTGAACTGATGTATCTAAAGTTTGAAAAAATTTGTTCAATGCTTGCTGAACACATGCAATTACACCACTACTTCTATGAAGTCAGATAAAATATCAGCCTTCTTCAGATTTTTCCTCCACGTTTCAGGGGAAACATTTTCCTTCATAGCAGATGAAAACAGTGATACTGCATACAGAGTTTCTACTTTAAATGCAAGTGAATATGGCAGAAAGTGAGGATTTTTACTGAGCAACTAATGGCCAGAAATTTCTTATTGTTCATTTGACAATTTCTTTACTGCTTATTTTAGATGAAAAGCACACCAGCATGCATACAGGAGTAACTACTTCATGAAATCTCTTTTGTGCTGTTGCTTTGCATGGTGCTAGATCGTCATTGGTCAGGAGATCCAATCATACTGTGCATGCAACTGCAATTCCTAATGCACCCCTTTGGAATGTGTCAAATGCAAAAGCAACTGGTTTCCTTTGATGGAACAATTTTTTTGCTTCTTGGTAAATCCTTTATTAGTTATACTGACCACACTGCCTTCAAATGCTGCCTCATGATCACTCTCGATCTTGAGATAATACAGCCAATTTTTAATTGTGTTTTCATGCACATTTGAGTTTTCTATTGTACCGAATTTTACAGAACCTTGGCATTTTTTGTACAGACTCCAATATTCACAAATATTGTAAATCTACTACGTTTCATCAAAGCTCTAGGTGCAAGGTCTTGTCCAAGTAGATTTCATCAATGCACATCCATATGTAACCTAAGTGTGATCTTTTTCCAAATCTGTCAGCTAATACTATAAACACACAGTTCATTTACTAATGCATTCGCTTTTCTTGCCAGTGTAGCACAGTGCTTTCCAATCTTCTTACTGCTTCCAATTTCAAGCTCGATCATATTTTTTTCAACTCAGCCCAGTGAGAGGTTATGTCAGTGCTGGCCCTGTAATTCGGAACGCCTTAAAAAGGCTCTGCTGCCATAGCTCCCTGTCTGGTCGCTCCCAAACAGGCATGCACTGAATTATTACATGTTAAGCAGCCCTGGTTCAGCAATTCTGATTCCAGAAGTGTGTTACATTACAACCAAACTCTGGTCTCTGCCAGCCTTCTTTTTTTAAAATCAACCAAGTGACCCCAACACATGTCTATTCCCAAATTTCTCCAAAATCAGTGCTGGATTTATGCACAAGAATAATAAAATACAGTTTAGGGTCTCAGATTATGAGGGGTCTCTAAATGCAAAAAAATTACTAGTTTTTAGTTGCCTCCTTGCCTATGTATGGTATATAAGCAAATATAAAATTATTTCTATTTTCACTGTCCTTTTAGAATAATGCACTTTTTTGGTTATGCTACGGGGCCTCAAATTTGACATATTTTAAGGCCTCAGCATGTCTTAATCTGGCCCCCATCCAAAATCATGAAAATGTCCAACGCTCTCCTGGAACATTAAGAAAAGTAATATGGCCTTCTTTAAAGAGACAAAAGTACTGCAGCCTGCTGCTTTAAATTGATTATTAATTCCAGTTTTAGTCAAACAGTACTATACTTATTTATAATAAAAGTAAAACAAGGTTATTTAATCAAAAATATACTTGAATGCTCTCAAAATTTGTGTAATCTGATATGGTTATAAAGAAAAAGGAAAGCAGCACAGTTACAAAGAAGAGGGGAAGCATCTAAAAGTTTAAAACTCAAATCTAGCAAAACATTTTTTGTTAAAAATCAAGTTAATCTGATCCAGTCTTCATTCCAGCTTTTTATTGAATGGCCTGGCCCAGACACATCATACAGATCAATTGCTTGATTTCTTTGTCTTCTTAAGGCAAACGATTATTTTGGTGGCTCAGTCCCTCTCTTTGCAGTTGAGTGATCCTTTTAAACGTATTTCTTCTTAAGGGTAGCCTTGGATAAAGTTCATCAGCTCATGCTGAATAATGGAACCACAAAGTTTGGAGATAAGACTCCAAACTGGTTCCTCTTACCCACCCTGTTTTTTGCTACAGGTTGGTCAGGCACCTTCAGGCCCTGACTGGTTCCAGATGAGGAATTTTCCAGGGGAAGTCATTTCTGGACCTCCTGCTACCAGCAGCTCTCACCCAGCCTGCTGGCCTCGTGGCTGGCGCCTCACCTTTTGCTGGCTCTGGGACCGGGCGGGCAGCCGCGCACACCACACTGGGGATCCAGGACTCACCAGGCAGCTATGGATCCCTGCCCCACTGAGTTACCACAGCTTCCCGCTCCATTGGGCAGCCACACACGTATCTCCCAACCCCGCCGGGCAGACCTGCTGCAATGCTCTGATAGCAGGCTTGCTGCGGGCAGCCCACTGTTTTGCCAGCCCTGCAGGGATCCTTACCCCTGGCCCTGCACCAGGACTTTCTAGCCCTGCCACATCCATGGATGCTGGTGGACCAGAGAATCCTGGTTAAGAGAGTTTCAACATGTACTACGTACATGTCTTCCATCTGTAACTTCTCATAAAAATGAATTTGGCCAAACCTGTTCTGTGGTATTGGCCTCTTTCCTTGTCTGTGGAAAACCTGTGTATCAGCTCTCCCTGACATGTCTAATTTAAACACCTTTTAAGTCACAGAATATCCACAGTTTCACACACAGCCTTGTGACACATACTGAACAATGATATTATTGACCAGCATGTTATTTGTTTTCAAAAGACACCTCAAGACATATTCTGTACAAAAATCATTGCAGTGAGGAGAAGAGTGTGAATATAGATGTACCGAGGATCACAACCTCTGATACATAAACCACAATTTTCTCAGTATACATGCAGTTAGCTATCACTAGGTCACTATACACATTATTCTAACCATCTGCTTTTCCACAATTTATTTCACACTATTACCCTTAAGCCATCAGTAATCATGTTTAACAGTTCACCTGATACCTGCTTTTGATTAGGTACTTAGGAGCTTGGTCTTAGGCAGGTAACCATTGCTTGAAAAGTTGAATGTTGGAAGAAAAAAAAAAAAAGAAATATATCCATTAAAAAAATCTGCAATTTTCAGATCTATATTTTGTTTCCATTTTAGAGTTGCTTTTGTTATAAAATATTCATTTGTGAATGAGGCTGTGTGTTGGCTCATTTTCTCTAGCCAACCTGGATCTGGCTTTCTTTTCACATCCTTAGCATATATTATCTGTACTCTCTTCAGGGTCTGATTGCATCCAATACGTGCATATGCTGAGAAGCAGGATCTCACGTGGCACATGACTAGGATTCATCACCGAATTAGGTCTGCTGGTTGGATCATTAGCTTCCCCACGCTGGACTGTGTACTGACGGAGAATGTGATATTAATGCTGATCCATGTGTTTAGCCATGTCTCTTCTTTCCACATTGCTTTTCAAAACATTTCCTCATTCAGTTTGCCTTGCCGTTCACTTTTTCTTTGCAAATTTAGTCTTCGAGAGACTCTTCATCATCACCATGAACTTTCTCAGAACAGCCAGGAACTGATTAAAGTGCTCTTCCACCTTCACTCATGATGAAACACTTAGACTTCATTCACTGTAAACTGGAATTCAGTTACAGCAATTGTATTCCAGCTATCCAAATCAAGAGACGGACTACTGCACTGGACAGATAACCTCAAACAGAAAATGAAACTTTGAATCTGGGAATTCCCCTTTTCTGTTTGTTAAACAAGCATGTAATTTTAATTGCTAAAGCAAAGGAGAATTCCCAGATTCAGAAATTTCAGTTTCGTTTTGGAGGTATCAGCAGCATTCGTATACAGCTTTAGATTGAAGGCCTTTTGTTTTACTTGAACTGAAATAAAAAGGGACAATATTACTGCAAAATTATTAAGTTCCCGAAGGCATCAATTTTCATTAGTATATTCTAATAATGTTATTATTCCAGTTTCCCTGTTTAATTTGGTATTTGCCAGCACTGTACCAAACCAATTTTTCCCCCCAGGAAATTGCCAACCTTTAGCTCTTGCATCGCTGACTTATGGGGACACGTATTCTGATTCTAATGATGGAATAAGCAAAGACCCTTTTGTACACAGAATTATAGAATATTAGCACTGGAAGAAACTTAAGTGGTCTTCAAGTCCAACCCCGCACTTATAGCAGGGCCAAGTACTACTGAGGGTGGACAATAATCCTGGTGGACGCAACAGTTTTAACCCCCTGGCAAGCCTTGCCACTATATTTACATGTGCCTCCACAGGTACCAGTGATTGCAGCTCCTGTTGGTCATGGATCTCTGTTCCCAGCCAACAGGAGCTATGGGAAACAACATAAACCATAGCATTGCTTCCTGCAGCTTCCATTGACTAGAAACGGCAATCCATGGCCAATGGGAGCTGCAAATCGCCCATACCTGCAAGGCACAGCAAAATATAATGGTGATCCAGCCTGCAGGCTAGTATTTACCCTTCCCAATCTAGACCATCCCAGATAGGTTTTAGTCTAATCTGCTCTTAAAAACATCTCCATTTATGGATATTACACAACATCCCTGGACAATGTATTCCAGCACCCTGCTTAACCACCCTGACAGTTAAGAAGTTGTTTCTAATGTCCAACTTAAATCTCCCTTGCTGCAATTCAAGCCTATTGCTTCTTCCTATGATCAGATGTTAAGGAGAATAATTTTTCTCCTTCCTCCTTGTAACAGGCTTTTAGGTATTTGAAAGCTGTTATCTACCCTCTCAGTATTATCTTTTCTAGACTAAGCAAACTCAGTTCTTTCAATCTTCGCTCATAGGTCATGTTCTCTAAACCAGTGTTTGTCAACCAGTGGTACAAGTACCCTTAGGAGTACTCGAGAGTAGTCTGGGGGGGGGTACATCAACAACTAAAATTTGGAGAAAACTGAATTTTTGTTTTAAGGTTTACAGCGCTTTATTATTTTTGTACTTTTTACACCCAAAGATTTAAGTGCCAGCCCACGATTAAGTTGTTTAAACAAATGTGTTGCAATGGTAGAAAAAAAAAAGTGTGTGTGTCTGAAAACTGTAGGTACTGGGGGTACTTCATATTAAAAAAAAAAAAAAAAAAAAAAAAAGGTTGAGAAACACTGCTCTAAACCTTTAACCATTTTTGTTGCTCTTCTCTGGACCATCTCCATTTCCACTACTTTCCTGAAATGTGGTGCCTGGAACTGGGCACAGTACTCCATTTCAGGCCTAATCAGTGCATAGTAGAGCAGATTTACTTCTTGTGTCATTTGAAAAAGTGGTTTGTGCCCATGAAAGTTCATGATAGCATCTACATATTTCATTAGTCTTTAAGGTGCTACTAGACTATTTGTTGGTTTTTAAGTTTTTCCTGTTACAGACTAACTCGGCTACCACTCTGAAGTTCTTGTGTCTTGCTTACAACACTCCTGTTAATGCATCCCAGAATGATACTTGTTTGTTATGCAATAGCATCACACTGTTGACTCATTTACCTTGAGTCCGCTTTGACCCCTAGATCCCTTTCTGCAGTACTCTTTCCTAGACTGATTAATGAAATTAATCAGTTTCATGTGTACAAAATGGGAAAAAGCCTGCAAATCCACAGATATCCGATTTATATCCATGGGCATGGATGTCAATGTTGCTATCCATGGCTCACTTTTGTGGATACAGATGCAGATACAAAATTCTGCCCAGGGCCTTACTGATTGTTCCTTCCTAAGTGGAGTACTTGGCATTTGTCCTTATTGAATTTCATCCTATTTACCTCAGACCATTTCTCCAGTTTGTCCAGATCATGTTGAATTATAATCCTATCTGCCAAAACAACCGAACCCCCTCCCAGTTTGGTATCATCTGCAAACTTTATCAGTGTACTTTCTATACCAATTACATACATTGCTGAAGATATTTAAAAAAGCCAATCCTGAAACTGATCCTCATCGATCCTCACTTGGTATGCCCTTCCAGCATGACTATGAACCATTGATAAATACTCTCTGGGAACAGTTATCCTACCAGTTATGCGCCTACCTTATAGTAACCATAGGGTTCACAATCCCTTAAAAACAATAAATTTCAATGTAAATGCTTTTTTAAGGTAGTTAAATATGTACTTGAGATCCCTTATCAACATATATATTTCTGTGCAACTTACTCTTGACATCCTCCCACGATACCTATCCGTCCATCTTGACCTTTATGTTTCCGTGCTGTTAGAGGAGGAATAACATTGCGCACCAACTGAAAAATATTTTCCATGTCCTTTATAGAATGTGTTTTGTGTAGTGAAAAGGCTCTCTCAATAACTGAAAAAGATAAAGACATTTAAAAAATTACTTCATAGAAACCTCAGCGCATTTTAAAACACTCACTAGCATTGGTGTAATCCCTTTCTGTAACAAAACTGTTACCTAGTTACACGCAATAAATTAAAAACCCAAACTCTCCAATTTTACTTTTAGAAGTATTCAGTTGTGTACTCAGTAATTGTTCTTGCCATCCTAACAACAGAGGTAGGAAAAAAAACGTTCTAAGAACATTAGGATGCAACTCTACAGAGCTGCTGATGGGGAAAGAGGGAGAGGAAGCAGTTGTCCCAGGGCTGGTGATTAGGGCCCAGTGCTTTGGGTCCTTTAAATTGCCCCTGGAGCCTCAGGCAGTGCTGAGAACTGGCTGGGGTTAGCGCAGAGCAATCCAGGTTAGAGGGGTTAAATAACAGTTAATTGAATAGTCGATTAACCTCATGAATTTTTATCTGTTAGTCGACTATTCTGTAGTCCCCGGAGACGAAGCTGGCAGCCAGTGTGCTTCATCCCCACTGCGTGCTGCTGCCTCTGTATCAGAAGCAGCAGTGTGGGGCGCCAGGTGGGAGCTGGTCCACAAAGGGAGCCAGTTCAAAAACCAGTTCCCCTCATGGACCGGCTGCCTAACACCCTGCACTGCTGCACAGTGGGGGGTAGTAGCAGCCCCTGTCCAGGGGATTGAGGGGCCGAGCTTCCAGGCCATGTGAGCCAGAACAGAGCAGGGCTGCCTGCCTCCTAATACACTTTAAATGCAGAGCCACAGCAGGGATAGGTCCAGGATCTGGCACGAGCTAGGACTTAGTCGGGCTGCTGGCCACCCTGCTAAAAACTTTACTGGCAAAGGGTCCGCGGGGGGAGGGGGGGGAGAGGAAATGCGTGTAGTCTATAGCATTAACCTAACACTATTTGTTATTGGTTAATTGACTACACTATTCCATCCCTAGTCCGAGGTTGCTGGTGCTGAGAGAGTTGGCTGCCCCTTGTCCTGCCCCTTCTACTGAGGTCCTGCCCCTTCTAGAGCCGCCCACACACACTGCCCAGTGACATCTGTCACCAGCCTTGAAACTCTGAAAATATCATAGTAACAAATAAGAAAACTCCAGCTCTGTGCTATGTCAGCAGAAACTCTTCTCCAAACTTCACAGACTAACATTAAATCAGACTAGCTACACTGTAGCAAAATGAAATTAATCAGTTTATAGTGTTCAAAAATGATAATATCCCAGGCTGATCTCTTCCTTTGGAAATCCTATTACATAGGCATTGCACTACCATTGGGATCAAAAACTAACCCTCTTGGAGCATGGCCAAAACATCACTATCACAATTTAGAGTATAACAAAACATTTCTGCTCTGGAAATAAAGCAAGAAAGGGTGTCCCCACTATACGTCCAAAACACATAAGACATACAGCAAAATGATGTAAAGCAGGGGATTTTTTCCCCGTGGCTGACTTCCCTTTGTGTGAATTGGTTTGGTTTTTTGGGAGTGGTTTTTTTGCATGATGTAAGTGTGGGGAATGGGAGGACGTACAATGCAATGGTTCCTACAAGCATCAATGGAGTTAGTGTGGAACCGATGTATTCCGGAGAAATGTATAGCAGGGATGCCCTGTGTTATAACGTGTAGAGGAATTGTAAATTATCTAGTATTCGACCATAAAAACCTATACGAAATATATATCCCATATAGTGTTCCCTCTAAGCTGTATGGCAGCACAGCCCCACAGAAGCTCAATAAACTCTCCCCAGCCAGGGGCTCAGGACTCACACAAGGAGCTGCCTGGCAGGGGTGCGGGGGAGGCACTTCTCCTTCAGTGATAGCAGCAGCTTCCTGATGAGGACAGAGCAGCGAGACTCTCCCTACCAACTAGGAGGGCTTTGCTGCTTCGTCCTCAGCAGGGAGCTGCTGTTATTACTGAGGGAGAAGTGCCTTTCCCCCAGTCAGGCAGTTCCGTGTGCAGAGTTTTGAGCCCCTGGCTGGGTAGGGCTCATTAAGCAGTTGCAGGTCTGTGTTGCTGACAGCTTAGAGGGAACACTGATCCCATACGCGCTCAACCTATTTACAGTGACATGGCTATTGAACCTTCAGTTTCCTAGCTTTTCTACAACTGAGACTCTATAATAAGGGAGAAACATAGAACGTGAATAAGGAATACTAAACTGGATTTCACTTCTGGCTAATTCATTTCACTTCACCTTCAGATACAACTAACTAGATCCTAAATCTTAAATATTTCACTTTAAAACATACTATAAACTGTAAAACCCCTTTTGTGACGAAGTCAGTTCTGAGTTTCTCTTGCTATAGTATAAAATTATAAGTATACATTGGCATCATCAAATGTAACAAGAGAAACAGAATCATGGCTTCAAGTCTTCACAAGTAATAGAACTTTCAGAATTAAAAGTGAATGCATTTTAAAAGTAATAATATTAAGACAAAGTACATAATGTGCTCAAGATTTAGGAGCTTAAGTAGTTTTCTGGATCTATTTTCTAAGTTAGACTGAAAAATGAAGCCATTAGTTGTAAGACATAAAGCCTGTATGTATTCTACGCTTTAGTTTAAATATTAAAACGTTGCTCAAAAACTTTCATAAACTATTCAGACATCAAAAAATCATTTTACAGGCCAGAGAGTCATTCAATAAAATAAGAAAGTATGTTAACTTAATGCATAACAGTCCTGACCATTCATTCCTTGCTTATTCAAGATTCCACTGAATTTGAAGAAAAGTTTTTCGGGTGTCAGAAATGTAGCACTGGGCTTTACATCTATTTGGCTCTCTAAGTATGCAAATTATAGGTTCTGGTTCGGGACAGGCTGTCTGACAGTTTTATTTCTAAGTTCTGCTTATCTGTATTGTATTTTTAGACTACTCGTCCATTTAATAGTGAACCTACATAGGAGTTTAAAAGCAAAAGTAAAATACAACTATTTTCCAACCTGCCAGGCTATAAACATCATAAGCCATACAGGCTTTACTTTCAAGTTGATAACACTTTGATTACTGTTACTACCCATTCTTTCTAAGTAAATATACAGAGGGATCATCATCAATATAAATGACATACTGCCACAAATCTTGAAATCTCTGTTACTATGCACTTCATACTTGATTACAGAAGCTGTACGGGCTAGAGTCTAAAGGGGAAAACTAAGACTGCATAGATGCCAATTCTAAGAATATTTTGAAAACTCCAGACCCTGGTATATTCATAAATGAATTGGTTCAAGACGAAAATAAGATTCAAGGCATTTTTGTAAAGAAATTTAAGTATTTGAAGGACAAATCCTCAAGCAGGCGTAAACTATTTAAGCTCCATAGCATTCAGCTGAGGTATGATAATTTATGTAAATTGAGGATCTAACCGTTGGCCTATAGATAAGGCATACCTCCACATAATTCAATATCTAAAGTGAAATCCAGGTCCTAATGAAGTCAATGACAAAAGTTCTTTTGACTTCAGCTGTAATGTTCAAAACATGTCTGACATACCCATAGTTAAAAATCCCAATACATGTTATTTTTCCTAGTCTTTCATTACTTCGAATTAACATTCCCAAGTATGATGAAAACCCTGACAGCGAATATATTACTGAAAAATGTTTACATTTTTTCTCCAATATTACATAAAACTATTGTTTCATTCTGCTGCCAGGACACAAAACTTTCTTCAAGATCACTTTTGGTAAAGGTTAAGCTCCGTAACATATTATATATAACCACACAATAAATAGAATTCCATTTTATACAGATTGGAATGTGATATGAACTGACTAGTACTTTTGAACTGCTTTTTCCAAAATATTATTTCAATAATTAGAATTAGAGTTTATATCAGAACAATAGCACGGTAAGACATTTTAATTCAATTTACAAACAAAAAATTCATCACAATATTGAAAAATGTCAAAGCTAGACATTTATTTTCAGAGACTATCATAAACCATTGCACAATTCTTTTAAATATATTAGGTCTTATTTATGCTATAGAATGAAGTACCTATTGGTGGAGAAAGTGCTGCTGCCATAGCATTATAATTAAAATTATCGCCATAGGATCGGTGATTTGCTCTCTGAGATTGACTACTAGTTGGTATAGACTGTGACCTTTGTGATACTGTAGAAGAAATTCCTGCCAACATCTGTCCCAACATTTGTAACATCTGGAGTTCTCGAGCATGCTCAGCTTCACGGCGCTTGTCCTCAAGTTTAAGCCGTTGCTCTTCATATTTGTAAAATTTCTCTTCTGTATCCACACTTTGTTGCAGGAATTTTTCCATCATTTTATCCAGTGTTAAATTTGCATGGCGTTTTTTTGATCTTTTGGGCTGAGAAAGTGGTGGTGTACTGGTTTGAGCACTGATCTGTTTAAAGCCTAAAACAAAGTAGATAATATTTTAAATCTTCCAGATATGCTAAAAGGAAAGAATATAAGGTAAAACTGTTCCCCTTGTAAAATGCAGGTCTATTTTGCCATATCAAGGTATTATTTTATGTCAAAGTTAGGCATGATTATGTCTGATTATTTTAAGAGAAGCAAAATAAGAAATACATGCTTATCCAAAAAGATAATATGTAATCATTTTAACTGTTGTAGTACTAAACTTCAAAAATAAGAGGTGGCTTTTTGATCTTTTAAAAAGCTTTAAGTGAAGGCTATTCAACAACACAGCCTTATGTGTGTATTGCAGGTAATTACACTAATCAGAATTGAGTTTCAGCCTACTGGCATTTTGGATTTACATTTCAAAAAAGATGTTAGTGTAAACAACACTTTCATGAGATTCATGTACAAAACGGAGATTGGTGAAATGTCAACCAACTGGCTATGTCCTGAGTGTTCCGAAGACAGATTCAGGTTTTAGACAAATGCACACAGCACAAGATTGAACTTTAAAAAACATTTGCGCAGAGTACAAAGGGCAACAGGGAAAAGGCTTTATTTTGCTTTCTACACTCTCCCCCTTTAATTGTACCATCGGTTTTTGGCCAAGTAATCCAAATACTGACATTAAAAACAAACAGAATGCTTTTTAAAAATATATATTTTAAAATATAATTATTACTTTTTTCTGAAACAACTGCATACCATTCATAGCAAAGTTTAAACACAGCAAGAATCATAAGGATGCTGCTGTTTTTATCCAGAACTGTTTGGTACCTCCTATCTGATCTCTGCATTAGTTTCCAATTTGTTTCCCATTGATAAATTAATAAGCAGAACCTTCATTTCCCCTTCCCTTATATAATGCAACTCTTTACTTTTTAAAAATTTTAAGAGATTCATGAACTAATTCAGATGATCCTTTGGTACTGAGAAGGGCAAAAGGGACAAAACAATGGGCTAGGGAAGGAGAAGGGCAAAGAGGAGAAGAAAAGAAATTAAATGGAGAAGATAGCACAGTGGAGGAAGGAGGTTAAAGAGACTAAAGACGTTTTAACACAGTTCCCCGTGAAAAGGATGAGAGATGTCTACAAGGGAAGAGGCCAGTGCAGCAGCGATGGGAAGCACATTAGTTATTGTATAGGGAGGGGGATGCAAAGTGTTCAAGAGGGAACAAATAAAAGAGAGAGGTGGATTCTCCTACCGGCGTGTATGCGGGATGGGGCTCCCCGGCCCGGCTGCTGCAGGTACTCACCCTCGGTGGGCGGCACCGGGATGGCGAAGGGGGGGCACTCCACCTTGATGGGGTGCTCGGCATAGGACGAGCACTCGCCCGAGTCCTCGGTGAAGTGGTCGTGGGGGGACTCGAGCTCGGCGTCCTCGTCGAGCTCCGTGT
>CM057845.1:217343352-217355846 GCA_030068395.1 Apalone spinifera
AACCATCTTGTTAGTCTTTAAAGTGCTACATAGTCCTGTATTTTGTTTCAGGAATCTCACAGACTGCCTGGAATTTGTATTAGGTGAAAAATTCTAGTTTATTTCTCTCTCCAGGAGTGGACCAAGGCAGATCAGCAATTAAGTCAGATTCTGGACAAATGAGAGGGCGATTTAGCATGCAAGGTGTGGTTTTATCTGATTGAAATGTGGCCCATGACAAGAAAGGGTTAACAGTCTCATAGTCTGACTGACCCATGGTCGACCTTTAAAGACTTATTGGGAAGATGTGTTAATGATCAGTGGGCTGTTACAGTAGGGTTAGAGTAGAACTTTGAAGTGCAAGCTTGTATTGTTAGAGCAGTAGAATGACAGGTGTTTGCTCAGGACTGGTGAACAATTCTGATCTGTTACTACAGTTCTGATTCAGATCAGAAGGTAATATTAACATTTATTATTAAACTTGATTAAAGCAGTATATTGTTCATATGTCTCTTTGAAGGTTGTGGTAAATGGTATTTGAACTGTTTAATGGATTAATTACTTTGTGCTAATTGCCATGATATTTGGGAAACAAAAAGTTACCTGAAAAATCCATTGTGCTCTCCCAGGCCAAGAGGCTGCTGCTACAAAGGTATAAAGTCCCTCTGGACAGGATCCTTTTTGTCTCATATCTGGTTGGATGCTCATGAGCAAAGCTGAATGACATAAGAAATGAGATCCCAGGAAATCCTGCTGCCTCTTTAATGCACATTGACTTACGATCTCAGATCTGCTTGAGATTTAATACAGGGGAAATCTAAGTCACAAGGATTGCGGTTCTAGTCATTGGCTGGCATCACTCTGGGTATGGATTTTGGATTATAACCATGGACTAAATTCTAAAAGAACTTTTTGCAACTACAAGATCATCATCTCTGTTATGTAACTGAACCCCAAGAATCAACTCCATGTCCAATATTTCCTTTCCTTTCCTTTCTTTTCCTTTCCTTTCCTAATAAAGTTTAGTCTAATTAATAAGAATTGGCTATACATGTGTATTTGGAATAAGGTCTGAAATATTTATTGCCCTGGAAGGTGATGTGTCCGATTGTTTGAATTTTATCTGACTGAAATGGCTGGGTTGAAGCCTGAGAGTTGATACTTTAAGGGCACTGTGTGGTTTGGACTTCTGATTGACCAATAAAGGAATACAGATGCTGTTTTGTGCTGGCTTGATAAATATAAATACTGGAATAACCACCAGCTTTGGGGATTGGCCATCCAATTTCTTGCAGTGCACCTTCATTGAGTGACCTCAGCTAGGATCCCCTGGGACGTTTGGGTATCACACAGGGGTACTGGTTAGAAGTGCCTTAAAGGACTGTGTTATAGCAACAAATTACATTTTGTCTGAGATATGGCTACCAATATGTAATTTTTGCAGTAATTTTTTTCCTTAAAAAATACTGCATTCAACCTCTGTAAACTGCTGCTCCCTACCCCATTGTCTGCCATTTGCAGCCAGAGGAGTGACAGGGCAGTGCACAATATAATGGCACAGCATCTCTCCATAAATGAAACAACAGCTATTAATAGGCTAAAACTTGCCAAATATTTTATAATACCTTTCATAATAATTGTGATGCTAGCAGACCAGGTGCCAGCTCATGCCAAGGTCCATCTGCCTCAAATGAATATTGACAAATACATAGCTGGAATTAGTCTGGGGTCGCCTTTGCGTTAGTAGTGTGCAAATCGGCATTAGAATGATAAGAATGTGTTTAGTTGAATGGAATAATTTCGCTTATCGCATCAGTATTCCATATTGTAAGGTAATATTTTAAAATGTGCATTGTAAGTCTTTGTAACTGGGTAAATCATCAGACAGAAGAGAGACATTAACTAACTTTCTTGAAAACATTACAGTTTTTGAGTCTGTGAACTGATCTGGTGTCTTTTTGCAGCATAGATCCTAAATACTGAACTTGAGGAACATCATTTTTGCTTAAAGTAAACAAAAGAATCAGACTTTCCCATTCCTTTTTTCTCAACTCCAAAAAGGAATGCTGTAGGCTAGACCTAAGAGAGCCCTAGAAATGGTAACCTTTCTGCCTGTAGCAGTAGCTAAATCAGAATAAAGCAATTCAAAAGTAATCAAAACATAGGCATTCCACTGTGAATTTTCTAATGTAATGCACATATTTTTGTTCAAGCACATTATACAAGTATGTCATGCTATGTTGGGGTCACAGAGAAAATAATAATTCAGTGTATCTATTTTTTATATGATTTTCTAGACAAATATTCTTGAAATCAATGGGGCAAAGGAGATAGCTGGAACTTCACAATAATTACACTACAGAAAATTTTATATAGATAATTCTACCCTTCCGTCCTGACACAGCTGTCTTTTTAGGCCCTAACCCTTCAAAGACTTATGCATGTGCTTCACTTTAAGCATGTCACTAGTCCCAGTAACATGCTTACAGTTAAACACAAGCATAAGCCTTTGCAGAGTCAAGGCCTTCATTTGTGAGCTCTTCAAACTGTCTATATGCTACCAGCTAGAGATGGATTCCCTTGCTCATGTGAACATACTAGCAGTAGCTTTATGAGAGTTAGTGTGAGTATGAACTGTAGTGCAGCCACAGTGGCACCTACAGTGGCAACAGAGGCCAGGCCAAATATAAGCCCATCTGGATCAGCTGTGCTCTCTCTGCTGCTGCCCATGCTACCAAGGCTATACTACTATTCATATTTGTTCCAGCTCTCATTGAACTACTATGTGTAAATAAGTGAGGGAAATTGCACTGAGCTTGTACAGGTTGAACCTCCAAAATCTGGGATTTTCTGGTCCGGCAATATCCGTGGTCCAGCAAGACCATGGATGCTTTTGGATCAGAGAGCCCCAGCACCCGGGAGTGTGAACCCTGTCCCTGGGGATCTCCAGTCGGGAGGGGAGAAGCGAGGCCGTGGAGCTCTGTCCCCAGGGAGCCTTGGCTGGGTGGAGCAGCAGCAGGACAGGGGAGCGGCAAAAGTGGGGCAGCCTACAAGCTCCATCCCTAGGGATCCCCGGTTGGGTGTGGGAGAAGCAAGGTCTCAGCGTCTGGGGAGCGTCATCCTGGGGAGCCCCAGCAGGCCAGAGCCCAAGTCCAAGCCCTGCAAGCTGGAGCCCAGTGGCAGAGGACCAGAGTGGAGCCAACTACAGGGAGGGGGAGCATCTTGGGAGGCCAGTGGCAGGTGACCTCCCCATATCCAGCAAATTCTCTCATTCAGGACAGGTCAGGTCCCGAGGGTGCTGGACAAGGGAGGTCCAACCTGTGGTGTAGCATAGTCTGAGTCTCTTTCCAATCAGAGAACAAAAATGGTGCCAAACTGGTGTTGCTTTGTGATATATATATAAATGTCAAATGGGGTTAAATATAGAATTACCAAACTTACTTCTATTTCTGGTCAAATTCAAATTGGAACCTAGGTTTCTAGTAGTATGTGCATGTTCTCCCATTCCCCTTTGTGGATTCTTTGTGTCCATCTTTGTCACAAAGGCTTAAGGGATAATATCTACTATACACTGAGATTACTCTTTATTGTTAACAAAGGTGAGACATTGTTCGAGCTTCCAAAAAGTGATGGACCCACTTGAGACATTAAGAGACAGTAAGCATCAGAGCTGGATGGTATTTATCCAAGAATACTAGAAATTGAGAATGAAAGGGATGACCTGTTAATGAAAATATAAATCTATCAGTACAAACGTATTACTACACCATGCTTAGATGTTACAATGATGTGCGCTATAGAAATACCTTAGCGAGATTAGACAGATATTTTATTTTTCTATTTTATTAGGAAATAGGAAGGGTGCCAACACCAAACTCATGCTAAAGAAGATCCAAAGAAATAAAGACAAATTATTTGATCTCATTGCTGAGAATAATAGTTAAGAAGTAATTAAAGACTAAATTACAGAGCACTAAAATTAGAATAATGTGACATGGACAAATTAGCACAGCTTCCATGAGAGTAAATTGTGACTAATGTTTTATAATTTTTTTTCAAGAATTAACAAAAAGTAATGGATCAAGGTGATAGAATATATTGGATCAAATCTCACACAAGAGTTATAAAAGAAACAAGGTAACCAAAAGTTGAGATTGTCACTGATTACAAACTGTTAAGGAAGAAGGAAGCAAAGTACTGTATATGAAACAATGGCTAATTCTCATCCTGGATAAGGTTACTACTGAGTTATCCCAGAGATTAATACAGTGAAAAATGTCTATTATACTGTCACCAATAAAAGTTAGCAAATTAATTATAAAAAGCTGTCAGAAAATATTACAGTTCATTACCAAAAAGATACTGATCCTAAAACTTGTTGGGAATTGGTGATTAGCACTTACTTTCCTCAAAAACTTAATATCATTCTACCATGCTGCAAAACCCTTCAACAATGTTATCCATTTCTTTTGTTCAAAGGTCTCATAAATGAAAAAGAGGGTCCAGTTAGCATCTTCATCTCTCAGGACTACATCTATTTGCTGAGGCCCAGACTGTGCATCTAACTATGCAAAAGGAGATGATGTGTGAATGGGCACACTGCTCTGCTGTGACTACGCTACTAGACTACATCTATACAGCAGCCTTCTTCTGCAAAAGTTTATGCAACTGAAGTTTATGCACATCTTTTTTTCAGGAAGAACGGCTCTTGCGCAAGAGGGGGGTTTTATGCAAAAAGGAGCCATCTACACAGCCTCTTGCACAAAAACGACTGCTAATTAATTATTCAAATGAAGCGCGAAGATATTCTACTCCGCGCTTCATTTACACAAGCTTTTGCAGAAGAAGGCTGCAGTATAGATGTAGCCCTAGAGTGCAAAAGGATGGGAAGGCATGTGGGTATGCTAGGTGTGCTGGGGAATAAGATGGGTTGAGTATTTGGCCAGTGGCATACAATGCACAAATCCAAATCCCTGGCAACAGCACCAAGACCCAAATTACCATTGATACTGTAGCAGTAACAACATGCTTACAAGCAAGGTAACAAAACTCTATAGCATGCTAAAAAAACTCATCATCACAATAAAGTCTCAGATCCCTGATGAGACTGGAGAGGTTTGAGGAGACTCCTCACTTCACTCTCCAGGTAGCAATGGAGCCTACCATAGTTTTATAGATGTGTGGCTCATCACCAGATGCCTGTCCAGGGCCAGGCAGTGCTGTCAACTTGGCGGGAGGCCTAGAGAACTCATCCTCTAGACTCCTATAAAAGGTCAGGAAGCATCAAGGGACAGGAAAAGCTCCCCTTTCCATTTGCTGGGAGGCTGGGGCACTATGAGATAAAGGCTTTGTCCACACTAGAAAGTTTGAAGCGCAGCCATGGCTGTGTGGCCCTGGCAGGAGTGGTGGGAGAGAGCTCTCAGCATTCTAGCTAAGCCATCCCTATGAGGGGAGTAGCTAACAGATAGTAGCTTGATTTACATGGTCTCTTTACAGTGCTCTAACTTGCTGCACTCAGTGAGTGTGTATGCGTTTTTCCATACCCCTGAGCCAGAAAGTTGCAGTGCAATAAAATGCCAGTGTAGACTCAGCCAAATGCTTATATCTTTCCCCAAAGGCACTGTTACAAACATGGTTTGGAAGTGTAATAGGTTTGCCCAAATAAATGTAACTGCCTGGCACGTTGCTGTGTTGTGGGAAAACAGTGTCTGTGTGGAGACACAATTCAGTTGTGTTTCTTGTAATTCACTTAAATGAGAGTGTCACAAACTGGGTACAAAAACTCAGCTGCACTTGTTGTACTGACAGGCCCTAAATGGGGCCAAACAATATTAGAACTATGTTTAAACATGACCCATGGTGGTATCTAAGCCATATTAAAAATCAGTTTAGCTGGAACCTTAACTCAGTTTGAGTGCTGATAGGGATATGCTGCCTTTCAAAACTTGGGAACACAACAATTTCACAGACAAGAATTGTTTTCTATAGCTGAGGAAAAGAAGGTAAGTCATGTACTCTGTGAGGAGAGTCTCCTTTTTAAACATATTAACATTTCAGAGCTGTATATATCTGCTTCATAAACACATTCTCAAAAGAATAATACATGCATGCAGGTATAATTTATGGCATGCAATTATCTCTTTGTTTGTTTCTTGTGTCACTTATATTGCCAGATAACTTTCTGAAGATCAGGGCTTTACTATTCTCTCTACATGAGACAACTGACATAAAGAACAATTAGAGAATATGAATAATAAGGACGAAAAAAATCCAGTCTCAGTGTCTTAGTCACAAATTGATGTTTTTGAAGAAATAATGGGAGACTTTATTTCAAAATGCCAAATGAATGAATTAAAATGAGGAGGGCCTGCAGTGGCAGATTAACACACAGTCCTATGGAGCCTGTGCACAGGGTACCCACCAATTTGGGGGCACCTAGCAGGTGCACCAAAACCTTGCTAGACAAGAGAAGGGGGTGCATGAGGCTTCATCTCTCTGTGACTCTGCTCTTCCTCTTTCCCCCTAGGGTTGCCAGGTGTCTGGTATTGACACAGACAGTCCGGTATTTTTCCCTCCTGACTGGTAAAAAAAAATTCAAAAAATACCAGACTCCTAAAATGTCTGGTATTTTCTGATTTGTTTCCCAGCCAATACCAGGTGCTTACCTGGTTCTGCAGGGGAGCTGTCTGGCCTGGAGCAGGGAGACAAGATGGCGGATGGCTGCTGGCAGCCTATTAGGGCCAAAAAACCTCAAAAGCATTTCTTAAAGGTCCACAGGTTTAAATTTTTTTTTTTTTTTTTTTTGCTTGACAACTTTCGGGGTCCTTTTATTTTTAGTTATATATCTTTTTTTGCTCAACAACTTTGGTCTCCCCCTTTTTTTCCCAGGTGTTTTTTTTGGGGGGGGGTATTCGGTACTTCTGGTTAAACCATCTGGCAACCCTATTTCCCCCCCAAGACCCTGCCCTCTAACCAGCCCCAAAGCTGGAGCTGGGCCATAGTAAGAGCTCCAGCTCCTGGTTCCCTCAGGAAACCAAGCCACTGTGGGTAGCCCTGGACTCTCTGTCTGCCCTGGAGTGGAAGATAGGAATAGGGTTGCCAGGTGTCTGGTATTTAACCCGACAGTCCATTTTTTGGCCCCTCTGTCTGGTAAAAACATTCAGAAAATACCGGACATATGCAATGGCTAGTATTTTCTGGTTTTCTGGCTGGGTGCCTGACGGAAGCCTGGCGGGGGCAGGGGGAGTGGCTGGGAGGCAGAGCGCAATCAGCGCTAGGAGCCTCTGGTTGCATCTGACGTAGGAGTGACGCCTTGGGGAGGAGGAGAAGTCCTGTCCGTGCTCCTGAGAGCTGTTCAAGCTCGTTGTGGAGCCATAGCCAGACTCGCCCGTGCTTTGCCAGGACCGTGCGCGGGACAGTCAGCGCCCTGGGATCTGCATGTGCCTGGGTCAGTCCTGCTCTCCGCCGGCCAATTCTCTCCCCCCCGCTCTCTCTGGCCCCCCATCCCACCCCGATCTCCCCCAGCCAGCTCCGTTCCCCTCCCAGCCAGACCCTTCACCCCCACCCCACATCAAGTGTGTCCGGTACTTTTTCTGAAGCTACCTGGTAACCCTAGCTAGGAAAGTCAGTGTCCCTGTCCACTCCAGGACACACCACCTAGGGAAGGTGGAGGGACTGGGGTTCCATAAAGTAAATTGGCCTCCCCAATGGCTCTTACCATGGCTGATCTTTGGCTTCCAGCCTGACTGGGGGTGAGGGATTAGAGGGTGGAGGAAAGAGGAGGAGCAGGAACCAGACCTCTTAGAGGAACTGGGTCTTGTGGCAACAGGGGGGCAAGGCCTCCCTCAGCCCTTTCACAAGGGGCTAAGCTTCATGGCAGAGGAAATTGTTATTGATGCATTTTGGTAAATTTGTTTTTTTAATTGGATGTGGGGAGCCCAGAACCCCCAAACAGTTTTAATCTTCCTCTAAGCAGAGCAAGAAAGAATATATAGAACTGCTTCTGCTAAAATTAACAGAGACTATCGGGGACTTGGTCTCAAAGGCAAGAATGGATTTTCTAATCCAAACTATCATGAATTTGTTGTATATGTAACTTTGAGGGATTTAACAAGACAGACAAGATAAAAGACTAGGGGGAAAATGAAAACAATTACATTTGTTAGTTACAGTAGCATTAGCTTGCACTCAAAAATTGTTTAATACAATTTGCTTACACTTGCATAAAAAACAATAATTCATCTTTCGTAACTGTACTTTAAGATGCTGTGTTCATGTCCATTCCAATCAGGTGTGTGTATGTACAGGAGCTGGAAGATTTTTTGCCCCTAGCAGCTAGCCATAGGGTTGGCCTGGGTGCCCTCTGGATTGGCATCAATATGGTGCCCAATATAGGGCCCTGCCAACCCACCTCCTCCTCAGTTCTTTCCCACCAGCTACTCTGACAGAGGGGAAGGAGGGTGGGTATTGGAATGGATATGAACCACACATCTCGAAAGAACAAAAAGGCGAGTAACTGTTTTTTCTTCTTCCAGTGCTTGTTCATGTGCAATCCAATCGAGTGACTCATAAGCTCAAGTCTAGGAGCCGGGTCGGAGCTCTGTACTGATTAGAGCATTGCCCATCCAAATGCAACATTTAGATACAGAACTACTTTTTTTGCCTTTTTTTGTTTGCTTTACATAGTTTTGCTATGACTCCATCTCATCTGGGAATTCTCTGCATCTCACCCAGCATTTTCTGCCAGGCACTTCTTTCTCATTTTCTTGACAGTAGTGTTTTGCATTTAAAAGTACACTGTCAGCTACTTCTAAAAATAGCTTGTGATTTCTTTTCATGAGGTTAAAAATAATTCCCCTCTACTCATACCCAGTCAAACTTTACTTGCTTTATTCACAAGGGCAGTCAAAGTGAAATCACAGTGGAAGGCAAGCAGCATGTGGTCATAATTCTTTTCTATTTAGCTGATACTGATTGTTGTTTTCATCTTCCACATTTGTAACATAACAGAAGTAAAGATAGCTTCTTTTATTCACTTCCTCACTTGTGCATGCGTGTGTAGAAACATTTCATACTTAGCAAGAAGCCATTCTGTATAACAATAGCCATTTCAGTTTCTTGTGTCTGCACGTATACTAGAGGGAGTGAACTGGCCTTCACCGAGGTGGGGAGAGACCAGAAGGATGCGCTGTTGGAATGTGTTAATGAACTATTTTGAGCTGAAGCTCGAACTCCCTCTAAACCTGTTTCTTTCTTTGCTGATAATAATTCCTCTTTTAAGTCCGCTTTGATTTCTTGTCCTGACGTCAGACTTGTTTGGTTAAGGGTATAAAATACTAGGATTGATTTTATTAGTGAGCCTTACTGGGCCTGCTTTTGCTGGGACCACGTTTGGCTCATGCTGGGCTTTATTAATTAATAAAGTTGTTTGTTAGCTGCCTAAACAAAGAGGAGCGTTTTTTGCTTCAACACGTGTCAAAGAGGTCAAGAAAGGGCCCAGCTCCTGGAAAAAGGTTTGTGAACTGGATGAAGCCAATAGCACAGGTTGAACTAGGGATGTGAAGGACTAGTCGACTATCCGATAAGTAAATGCTTATTGGATAGTTGACAGGATAGTTGACTAGTTGCTTCCCCCCGCTTACTCCTCTATTAGCTAGAGGCAACAACGGAGGTAAGGGGGAAGAAGAGGGTGTACTTCAAAGTGGCACGAATGCTTGAAGCTTGGGACCAGACCCTGGGCTCCACGCAGCGATGCCGCTTTGAAATGCCTCGTGCATTCTGGGGCCAGCTGGGGTGTCCCCAGGCTGCACGTGGTGTTTCAATGCAGAAGCACTATGTGGAGCCCAGGATCAGCACTGCTACTTTGAAATGCCATGCGGAGCCCGGCATCAGGCTCCTTGTGGCATTTCAAAGCGGCAGCGCCGCATGGAGCCCAGAGTCAGAGGGGGAGTATCCAGCTGACCCCAGACTCCACACGGCGCTTTCACCTTTGAAGTGTAGCAATAGCTCTAGGACTGTTGCTACATTTCAAAGGGGTGTAAAAGAAGGCTATTTGCTGGCCAGGCCTCGTGTGCATAGCCTCCTAGCTAAAGATCACCTTCCCCCCTCCCCGATAAAAAACCGCCATACTGTGATATTTAGAAAACAAGAACCAAAACCAGACATGAACATTTGCCCTGGCTGGGCCATGTCTGATAAGACAGAACAAAAAACCAGGAAACCATCTCACCCCCTTCGCTTCCCCCATAACCCTGTCACTACAGGAGTCTGCCCATCTATCACAAAAAAAAAAAAACCTTGCAAAAGCTTCATCTATAAATTGGCTCCCCCAGCCGCACAAGAATCGAAGCTTCCCAGACAATGAATTGGAAAGTAGAATCCGAGCCAGGTCTGAGGACTGATCACCCAAGGACCCCTTCCTGCTCACCGAATCAAACGAATTTCCCAGAACGTAATGTATACCGAACATGTTGTTGTTGCTGTTATGGTTTGTTTGTCTGTTAAATGTGAGTATTGTTAATTAAAGTTATTAGAAGTAGTAGTTGTTAAGCAGTAGTTGTTAAGTAATAATGTTAGTAGTTTTAGATAAATGATTAACCATATAAGTAAGATTAATGTAAATGTAACCATTAATAATCCCTGGTTCCTTATTGACAACTATTGGGATCTGGAAACACTTCAAGGAATTTTGACTTATTGTGTTGCATTTTGTTTATTACTCCTGTTAGTAGTTATTTGGCGGCCATGCATGTAAAAACTAATAAAATAACAAGTTATAATTGGAAGCATTTTAATAAAAGTTTAAAAGATATTCAGTAAAAGTTTGCCTGCTTCTGCACCTCCCCGGGACTGGCCACATTCCCGAACCTTCTATCTTAAATCAACAAGGGGGAGGTGCCCTGTTGACTAATCAAATAGTCAATGCAAAATGCATAGACTATTCAATTAGTCAATTAGTCGATACTTAACATCCTCAATAGAGGAGCTTGTTTAACAGATTTGTTTGTAAATACCAACATTTTCTGAAGCAAAGTGCCAATGAAGACAGAAGACATGTTAGACTATAATACTGATGTTGGTGAGGAAAAATAAATTTTGGGAAAGGGGAGGACAAACTAAAAAAAGACTGCTCAGTCTGGTGAATATAGATGATTTAGGAAGCACACATTATGGGTCTTGTAACAGTGCAACTCAGCATCCCAGCTTGCAGCCCAGGGAGATGGGCTATGTGTTGGAATAAACATCTTCCTCCCAGTGCCACAGAGTATTGCTGAAGCTACTCTGAGGCCATTACTGCCACCTAAAGCATGTGTTAGTCCTGCATCTGACGTGTTGCTCTTTCACAGGGGGATGACTGGTGAATCCATGTAGTCCTGGACCCTCCCAGGGCTGGGTTTTCTGTTCCTGAATGGCCATTGTGCACAACCTGGACAATGGCAAGTAGTAGTTTTCTGGCCAGAGGTGGTCAGCAGAGAATTCCCTTTGTGTAAGCTTCTAGCATCAAGCTTGAATATACATTATAGTCATCTCTTGTACCAGCTACCCCACACATATCTGGTGTTGGGGGCATGCTGAGAGAGGAAAGGAGCATGCTGGATCAGGCTGAGATTGGGGAAGAGACATGACAGAGCACAGCTCCACTATGCCTAATCTCTGCTGGAATAAAGTCACTTCATAGATTTTAAGGCCAGTAGGGATCATCATGATAATCTAGTCTTACCTCCTGCGTAATTTAAGAACCTTACACCCACAGCATAGGTTAGAGCAGCTTCTTGACAGCTATAATTTATGATGGGACTAAACAACACAAGATCTGGGAGCCTCAGGCAGCTCCCTGATGCCCTCAGCCACAGGGCTGAGGAGAATCACTCCTCTCCACAGGAAAAAAATCTACCCTTCAGCTCCAAAGTCTCCTCTGTGCTGGGATGCAAGCAGTCACTAAAGGTCTATATAAAAGTGAACAACTCCTGCTCGGCTCCCAGGATGCAACACTTACTACCCTGTATAGTGGTACCTCATTGGTTGTACTACTGTTGATGGGGAGAGGAAGAATTCACCTTTTGTGGGTAAGCAAAGGGAAAACAGCATAAATAGTAGTCCCAGACTAGCAGGGTGAAAGCAAACCATCTGAACAGAATGACTCTGATTTGTGTGTCTGCCATCTCTGCTCGAGGCAGGAACAGAGAGAGGAGCAATAAAGGGTTTTGTTGTCCTGCATTGTGGGCCAATGAGGGGCAAGTTCAGCCCCTGACATAGACTACTAGGAAGCTGGACAGTTGCTGTAAAACATGTCAACTCTGAATGGACCTGTAGACAACCTTATGCCAATCACAGTGTCAGATCCTCATGCTTCTTGCATACCCCAGTGAGCCCTGTGCCACTTGGTTATTCCAGCAGTATACCTGGCAGATATTCCCTTACACAAGGGGATTCCCCAGCTGCCCTTTTGTGGCATCTATCATTGCTCTACAGCCAAAATGTTTCTGAAATAAATGTAGTCAAACTTTACTAATTCT
>CM057845.1:217355946-217368274 GCA_030068395.1 Apalone spinifera
GAGATCAGGACAAGAGGTGGACCCCACACATATGCTGCAACACTTGTGCAACAAGTCTTTACCAGTGATTGAACAGGAAAAGGAAATCTATGCCTTTTGCAGTGCCAGTGATTTGGAGAGAGCCAACAGATCATACCAGCAATTGTTACTTCTGCATGGTGCCTCCAGTTGGGAAAGGTGTGTCATTGGAGCCTGGGAAGAAAAGTGTTCAGCATCTACTACTTGTTGAATCAATGGGAAGATTTTGTTACCACCCTTACACATCAAGCTGGGTCTGATGAAGAACTTTGTCAACGCCATGGACAAAACACAAGCAGCTTTCAAGTACCTCCGTGGAAAATTTCCAAGGTTAAGTGAAGCTAAGATAAAGGAAGGTGTCTTTGTTGGTCCTCAGATTCGTGAACTTCTTCGAGATGATGCATTTGACCGTGCACTGCGTGGCAAAGAAAAGACGGCATGGAAAGCCTTCCAGTTAGTGGCAATAAATTTTCTCGGAAACAACAAGGCAGACAACTACAGGCGGTTAGTGGAAAACCTCCTCAAGGCATACAAAAGCCTTGGTTGTAACATGTCACTAAAGATACATTTTTTGCACTCTCATCTAGATTTTTTTCCACCGAACTGTGGAGCATTGAACAACGAGCACGGCGAGCCATTTCACCAGGACATTGCAATAATGGAGAAACGCTATCAGGGCAAATGGAGCCCATCAATGCTTGCAGACTATTGCTGGACAGTGACAAGAGATGCTCCATTTAATGAATACAAGAGACAAGCCAAGAAGCGCCGAGTAGACACTGAATAGGGTAGTCCCTTTATAACTCACTTATCCTCCGCCATTCCCAAGTCAAGGGTCGTATATACTGACCCAATAGCATATCTTGAAAACTAGAGCCAATCAACAATTTTAAGGATCATTTTCGTTCTCAGTGACCCAGAATTAGTAAAGTTTGACTACATTTATTTCAGAAGCATAAACTATGTACATAATAGTTTTTTTGCTTTTTGTTTCATAATAAATTTTATTTATAACCCTTTTGCTGATTTTTAAAGTGTTACATAAACAGGACAGGTGAAATATTATCATGTAAAGCAACCATAAACACATTGAAAAGACCTAGGTTTACAATTTATGATTAAAACTTGACTATCTACACAATATACATAGACGTAAAATGTAAAAACTTAAATATCTTGGAAACAGTAGCCAATCAGTTGTTTTAATTGTCATACTTGAATTCAGCACATCAAAATACATAATAAATAGCACATTTTATCTCTGAAGCAGACGATTTCTAAAAAATTGTAGACCAGTGTATTCATAGTGCAAAGGTACATATTGGGGCCAAGAACCAGGTCAGATTTCTGGAGTGGTTTTTGTGTTGCATAACGTGCATCAGGGTATGTGCTTGAATGTCAGAGTAGGAGGTGAGTGAGCAACTCAAGCCTTCATGAGAATATATAGAGAGAATATAAAATGTGATTTAAAAGAAGTTATTTGTTCTCACATCCTTAAGGGATACTGTCAATCTCTATGCTCATCAGAAACAAATAGCAAACACATTTTCCAGGGAAGTGAATATGATTTTAACAGCATCTGACTAGACATGTATTTTTGAACACAGTGACAATGTATTTCATTTTATGTAAAATACTCTTGTAATGAGTGCTCAAGTGATTTAAAAAATCTCACTGAAAAGGCCTCACAGAAAGGGATGATGGAAGAACAACTGCAGCAGCTAGTCTGCACAGGAAGTGACTAGTTGCAATGCCAGAAACATATGGGACAAGATCCTCAACTGGATTCATGTGGGGTCAACTGCAAGAGGTCTAGAACTATATACTTAAATCCAATAGAGTGTGTCCATCTAGACTGTGAAGGAAGATAGGACTGATCACAGAAGTGTAGGGCTGGAAGGCTGTCAGCTTCTTAATCAGTCTTGGACCACTAAGCCCTTTAGCGCCCATCAGCTCTTAACCAGGGAGCCAGACTACTTAAGAAAGCCTGCTTCTAAGCGACCATGGAATCAAGCAAACAAGAGCTGCAACAGAGGAGTTTTGCAAGGGAGCAGAGAGGGGTTAGGTACACTTAATATAGTGAAGAAAGGAATGAAGGGCAGCTGCAGGAGTAAAAAGAGAATACAGGCAGAAGTCAGGACCAGAGTGTGGGCCATCCAGTTTATTGCATCCAACGGGCAAGTGGCATATATATATGTGCACATTTAGTGCAAGGAGCTCCTGGCAGCAGCCGGGACAAAAATAAAAAATAAAAAAGCAACTACTGTATGACTAAGCAAAATGTCAAGCAGTGGGAAGTGCAAATGTGTCACACTTTCAACTGACACAAAGCTAGAAATATTTAAAAAAAAACAAACCCTTGACAATGGTGTCATCCTCAGCAATGTAGCAGTAAAACATTGTATCAGGAATTCAGCCGATATTGAGAAAAGCCAAACAGTTTGCAAATGATGCTAAAGACAGTGGAGCTGTAAGAAGTAGGTGTACTGTATGCATAGCTGCTGCTGATTTTGATAAGGCCATGTATCTGTAGCTAGCACAGGAGAGATCAAAAGACACTCTTACAAGCAATGTGATGATTATAGAAAAGGCAAAGTTACTCTGCTGAGAAATGTATCCAGACAAAGGTGAGGACCATTTTTAAGCAAGCATAGGATGGCTCTGACAGTTCAAAACTTGGCATGAAATATGGCAATTGGGGATGCAAAGGGAATCTCTGACAACTGACTTGAACACAATTGGTGAATTTAAAAACAATGTCAAGTCTTTTTTTGAACAGCACAAATTTACCTATAACCAAGTGTTTAACTGCAATGAGATGGGCCTGAACTGGCACCTGCTTCTAAACAAGACTCTGGGAGGCAGTTCAGAAAAACAGGCAAAGAGTTTCAAATCCAGTAAAGATTGGGATACACTGATGGCTACTGCTAATGGAAGTGGGGATTTCGGTCTCCCATGGGTTTTCATTCACAAAAGGGTGGAACTTCAGTGCTTTACAAATGTCATTGTGTTAGCTCTACCAATCCATTACTACAACTAGCTCAGTGTTTGACTGGATAAAGTAACTTTATCTGACTGTTTTTCTAAAACACTTCTTTCCATTGAGAAATCTCCCTGGACAATCAGTAATGGATTTGAAAGTAGCCATTGTTCTACAAAATAATTTCAAAACCTGATTACAAAGGGAGACAGCTAAACTGGAATTCATTTGCAAATTCAACACTATCACTTTAGGATTGAATAAGGATCTCAACTTTTGTTAACGCATTTCAAAGGCCATTTCCTCTTTCTGAATATTCACATCTCCACACCAAATGCTGTGAATGAGTCATTTCCACCTTGATTTGCCTCATTAACACAAGTAACTTCTTCCTTGTATATACCCCTACTTCTCTAACTTCCACTCCACTTCATCTGATGAAGTGGGCTTTACCCACAGGAAAGCTTATGCCCTAATAAATCTGTTAGTCTCCAAGGGCCTGTCTACACTAGAAAATTATTTTGAAATAACTAATTAAAAATAATGACTCCTGAAATAACTCTTTCAAAATAAGTTTATTCCCCTAGGAAAGGAGGAGTACAGATTTTTAAATAACCAGGCTGTTATTTCAAAATAACAGGTTTGGTAGTGTGGACATTCCACTTATTATTTTAAAATAAGGAGGGTTATTTTCAAATAACACCCTATTGTAAACAGGGCTTAGGTGCCACAGTACTCCTCATTGTTTCTATCTGAGTTGTGCCACTGAAGGATAATGCTCAATCTCACCTTGCATTGAAAATCTATTGATAGAAGATGGAAGCATTTGGTGTTTGGTTTTGCCACCAAACATCACAAGCCTCATTGAGCCAATGGACTGAGGGGTTTTGTAAAACATGTAATGTCAATACAACTGAAACCTCTTATGGGAATTATAACTGGAATCAGTGAAATTTGAATCTTACACAGATTTTTGTAAACATCTGATAATAAAAGCTGCTGTCTGCAAGTGTGCCAAGTTTTGTGAGGGAGGAAGGAGGAGTTAGGTGAGACTAGCTCTGAGTTTTGGAGACATTCCTGGAATCATTTTAGCAGCCTCAAGCAGAGTACCATTACAGATTTTTTTAAAGTCTCCATAGTTCTCCTATGGCACTTAGGCAGGAAAGTTAAGTTTGACTACTTAAACTGGTGGGCTTTTATATTGGCATTTTCCCCCCAGGAATAATTAATACTAAAAACAAATCAAGATAAATAATTCAAAATTGAAATATAGTACTGTGTGAGATGTAAACAACTAAAAATGAAGGGAAAGTTTAAGCAAAGATTTGACCAGGTAAAGAAACTGTTTCTGTGCTTGTTTTATTTAAATTAAAAATGTTTAGAAGTAGCATTTTTCTTCCGCTTACTAAAGTTTCAAAGCTGTATGAAATCAATGTTCAGTTGTAAACTTTTGAAAGAACAACCATAATATTTTGTTCAGAGTTATGAACAACCTCCTCCTTCCCCCATTCCCTAGGTCTGGGAAAGTTTTTGAGTCAGGGCACCGCTGACGCACAGAAAAATCAGTTGGGGGCTGAACTGATGTGGCCCCCAACTGAGAAGCAGAAAGACCTCCCCACATTTCCTTCACACACCAAAGCATAGGAGGATAGATTTTGTGCACTCCCTAGGCTCTGAAGTGGGGCCAAAAAGTAGGGATTGAGTGCGTGTGGGAGAGGCTGCTTCATTTTTAGTTGTTTACATCTCACACAGTACTATATTTCACTAGTAGCAGGCTTGGGTGTGGGGTCTGGGTGGGAGGAAGGGTGCAGCAGTGAAGGGAGAGCGATTATGGCCAGTCAGAGTGGCTGGGGAAAAGCCTCCTGCCTGCGCTTTGTTGTGCTTTTGTTTCCCCAGCCAAGGGAAGGGGAAAAGGAGCAGCAGCATGTGGAGCCACTTTCTCGCCCCGCCAGGCAAAGCCCGTGGGTTGGATCAGCCCCAGCTTGCCTGATTCCAGCCACCAAGGCTTGGGGCTCTCCCCTCCAAAGCGGGGAGCCCATGCTGATACTCCAGTCCTCAGGGGGGCAGCAGGGCTGCAACGCCAGTGATGGTTGCCTAATGTTGAGGTGGGCGAGCCCCAAGCCTGGGGGCCAGATCCAGGTAAGCCTCATGGGCGATAGGTTCCTCATCCGTTTGTAACTCTGAGGTTCTACTGTGTTGACCACTAGGTGGTGCTAATGCACCTGCAGATGTCAGAAGATGGAGTCATTTTTGAGTAGTTCCACAGCTTTCTACTAAAGTATAAGGACAGCTGTGACTGTTCCTTTATAGTGATACCAGTGCCAAAATTTTATTTCATCACAGAATTACTGTATTGTGCTCTACACCAGATTACACCGTAAAACCATTGGAAAATTGCAGTTAGTACAATTGTGGGCCGTTTATTAAGTGGCTTATCGATAGGGTACATATTGCCAGGTGGCTGACTGAGGCAGGAACGGATGCAGGCTGCAGCAAGGTCTGACTAGCATGGGAACAAGTATGGATAGAGCTGAGGTCTTCGGAAACTACTGGCAATGGGAGTGCTCCCAGCCAGGTAGTGATATTGAGAAGACGGGTATATCTATACAACAAATTAAAACTCCAGCTGCAGGGCTGTTTCATTGCAGAGTGGATGTCCAGGCTCAGGTGGGAGCTTGAGACCTGGGATCCTCCCACTTCACAGGCCCTAGAAGTCTACACAGCAATGAAAGAGTCCTGCAGCCCAAGCTACTGGGAGTGGAATATTTTTCGTTGCTGTGTATACTTATCCTGACTTGGGATCACCTGAGTAGGGCTGGATCCAAGTTTGGCTGAACTTGGCTTGAATGGCATAGGGCCTATTACAAGAACTGTCACATTCTGTGGAGAATTGTCACAGTCTCTGATTCAGGGATGACTCCTGAGGCTTAACTTAAAAAACAACCCACGAAAGCTCATGATACCATATACATGTTTTGTTAGTCTTCAAGGTGCTGCTAGACCCTTGTTTCTTAAACTGTGTTCTGCAGAACACTGGTGTTCCACGGAGAACTCACAGGTGTGCCGCAGCCGTTTGAAGAAAAAAAATGGCCATGAGAGCTGCTGAAGACAGCTGAGGGGGGTCAGCACCTTCCACCCTCTTGCACAGACAAGGCTATTCCCTTCAGTATTCTGTGTCAAAAATAACAGAGACAGGGGCTAGAACTATTGAAGGACAAAACAGTAAGCAGTAAGGGACCCACTGTGAATTGGGGGGCAGGGTAAGGTCCTCAGTGCCCCTAATGCTGGCATGGCTGCTATGGCTGCTGTCAGTCAGATGCTTGACATTAACCTGTGCTTGATAAGGTATTGAATTTATAATTTCCACCAATATGAGTAAACAGAGTAAATTACATTTTCCTATCAAAAAGGCAGAAGTCTAGATGGCTTCATAGGGCAGTGAGCGAATATTGTCGTTGTCAGTAAAAGTGTAAAAGTGTCGTCTGGTGTTCAAGGGGCAAGCTTTTTTTTTCTCAACAAAAAATCCTAGGTGTTCCTCATAAAAAAAATAATTGTTTGGTGTTCCTCGGTCTTAAAAAGTTTAAGAAACATTGTGCTAGACTATTCATTGTTTTTTAAGTTTCTCCAGTTTCAGACTAACTTGGCTACGCCTCTGAAGCTCCTGAGGCTTAAATAGGCTCACACTCCAGGTTGACTCACCAGGTTTAAGTAGGGTGGGGCTCAAAGTAACTCAGGCTTAGGCAAACTCAGGCTCAGAAATATCACATCCATAGTATGCATTGGTTTTCACTGGCAATTTGATTTGAATGTGACATTTATAGTTTGAGTTTGTATGTGGTTTGGTCACAGGCTACTTTAAAAAACGCCTTCCTCAATATATCACTTAATGAAATTGTAATCAGCACAGATTAGCTAGCACTCCACTGGTTTAAATAAGAGGTGGGTAGAAGGGCTTTTCAAAGAAGGGTCTTCATCTCTAGAACTTGTTTTTTCCCGTGGTCCAACAATCCAGATTTTAAAACTTTCAGATCACACTGTAAGGCTCATCAGCTTTCCAAAGCTATTCTGGGAGTGTCAAATGAATAGATTTATAGAGGGAGCAGCAGTGAGTTTATTTGTGTAGCCCAAACTGTCCCAAAAGCATCCAAAAAGTTAGGTGCTAGGAGGGGCTTTGAGAATGATTCTGAGAGGAGGAACATAAGAAAACCATGGGCAGATTGACTGTGTTTCATTCATGATATCATTGTGCACAGCCATGAAGCTACAGGGACTTGAAAAGTTGTTCACAGGAACTTCTAATACACAGAACCAGTGAACCAAAGAATCACTCACTACTTTCAGATGGCTGCCCGAAAATACATGTATTACTAGCTGCTGAAAGGATTCCCAGTAAACCTATTTAAATGTCTCCTTCACCCATACTGCTCCATACAGCAATCACACCTGTTTAATATGGTTCTTCAAACTAGATAACTTCCCACAAGTCCAAGAGGAGAAATTCTGCTCTTGGTGCTACCTCATTGAAGTCAATGCAATTGCAATTGCATTGATGGAAAGAGCAGAATTTGGTCTATGTTCTCCCAGCTCAGACAATAGGGCTTGATAGAGCAGAACACTGAAATATTTAAAGGACCAGCACACATTCTAACTGAAGAATCTTCAAAAAGCTCTGGCAGAGAAGCAAACTCCTACTTTTAATTAGCTGTTTCCCATAACAAAACCACATGCCTGTATTGAGAGACTCTGAGGTTTATAGGGTTTTCAGAAACCTATAGGAAAATGCTTGCTGCCACCTTGTGGACTTTAGCTGAGACAAATACTGAGTATGGAAAGCTGATATCTGTGTTCATGGGAAACATGAGCATTAAAGAAGGAAGGGTCACTTAAAAGGACCAGGAAACACCAGGAGTGCCAGCTGCTGGAATTTCCTCAGAGCAGTTGAGTTTGCCTCACTTGTGCAACAGGCGGTGGGCCTGAACTTCCTAACCTGATAATGTTCTGAGACTTGAAGGGAGATCTTGCAGAGCACAGCACACTTAGGCTATGTCTACACTGCACTCTAAACTCGAAATAAGATATGCAATTTGCGTACTTATTTCGAGTTTATTTTGAAATAAAGTTCTATTTCGAGTTATCCCTGAACCATAATGGAATGAGAGTTACCGGGATGCCGAAAATAACAGCCCTGGAGAAGGGGCCACTGCTTTGTCCCTCTTCCCCCAAATCACCACCCAGGAGGCTGTGGCTGCAATAAAAAACTGTCATGGCCACATTTGAGAAATGCTGGATTAGAATGAGACCTTAATTTGCCTACTGTGGGGTTTCTTGCCCTGACCTCAGAAACATCAGATGCTGATCACTGCTGGAGACAGGATACTGGACTAGATCTGTCACAGATTGGATGCACTCTCGTAGGTCTTACGTTTCTAATAGCATGGAAAATATTTTTACATCATTTAAAAAAGAATAATAGAGAGGATTGGGTTTTATTCCCCCAGGTGGCCAAATATAAATGAAATCGTGCAGCAGTTTTCTTTACCTATATAAGGGCCAAACCTTTAAAAGTCATAAGAACTTCTTGCTATATACTGAGCATTTGCCTTTAACTTCAGTTAACTGGCTCACATTCTGCAAGGTGTCTCTTGTGAGGAGCTGAGCACCTTGTTACGCATTCATATTGTTAGAAATAATGTTCCTAATAAGTTTATTAAGATTTACCATGACTCATTTTCCACACAAAGAGTCCTTGATTTAGTCTAAAGACCTGTTGGTATTGATTATATTCAAAATATCAATATAAACACATGCATCCTCACATTCTTTACCTTCCTAACAATATAATGCTAAGCACTGGCCAACATACTGACACTAGGTTCAGTCCCAGGAGGTATCTTCCCATCATGGAATGACTACAGGGGGGTAAGGAAAGCTCAGACAAAGAAGAGACGTCCTTGTTCTTAGTACGCTATAATAAATAACTGATTGTTAGTCCTTGGACCTTAGCCAAAGTCAGCGGAAACAATTTAGGGCTGCACTTCGCTCTCTTCAGGATTTTCTTTTTATCTTATTTTGCTGCATTTTTCCCAACTACTGAACTAAGCATTTCAAACCAAGTATTTATTGCACCTGGTGCCCAATTAACCATGTTTTCTTTATTTTTATTGCTTAGCCCAAACCTTAAATAAGCTGGCACTGGTATTTCCAAGGTTACTAAAGTTTTAACACAAACAATTCCTTTTTCTCATGAATTTGTTCTTTTTGGTCCCATGTTTTGGGCCTATTGCTTATGTTAAAATACGAACAATTTAACACTGTAATTCACTCAGATCTAATCTGGGCCTATATTCCTACCGACAGCAACAGAAGTTGGCTGCACTTAGCACCTCACTGGAGGTGCTCAGCTTCTTGCAGAATTGAAACCTTTGGGAAGTTTAAAAAAAAGATTTCAAAAGCTATAAGTACTGTTACTTGCATGCAGAATACATAAAGAAAGGATAACAGGTTAAATCCAGTTTTATTAACAATTTGTACTAATTTAGTAATATAAAAATTACATCAAGTAATAGAAAAGGTGCTTTTTTGCTACTGTTTTATTTAAATAAACTTAGAATAATTAATAAATAACACCAGAATGAATGCAACCACTAGGAATGTCTGATACAAAATGAAAGTCTTTATGTTGTGAAAGAATCAGAAATATGCTAGTTACTTCAACTGTGGTCATCCAGTTGTATAATAGAAGAACATTGTGGTTTGTCACAAGTAAAGAGGAAATTATGCCAGTTCAAGGAAAACCTAAGGGCTAGATTTATGAAATTATTACTCCCATTTGTGAGCACATACAGCAGTAATGCCACTGACTTCAGTGTTACTACCACAGTGACTAAGTACTTGCCAATGTGAGTTAAAGTTTTTCTAAGTTTGCTAGAAGTACAAAACAGTTTCCGTTCTGATGGTTGTGAAATGTCAACAAAATAGCTGTCATAAATTTACCCGGCATTGCTTAGGTTCTTAACTGAAATCATTTTTGTTCTTGTTTTCATTTAATTCATTGCTCTGCGGTGGGGGCGGGATGCCTTGTTGGGAGGACTACCCAGCCCTCTGTCACCACAACAGCTTAGGGTCAGGTGAGAAGTGCCTCTTCATGGCTATTGCAGCTGCAGTGGGTATTGCTAAGGGGAGGGGTGCATGTCTACTGGCTGGAGGACACACAGACAGACACATACAAACTCTCTCAAATATATAGTAGTCAGCTGTCCCTTTCTCCATCCCTACCGTCTGCTGTCCCAATGGGGTTAAAGCTGTCCCAGTCTCCACCTCTGGCCCTTTGCTTCCCCCTGTGATCATTATACAGTATAAATGTCCCTGCTAGCAGACCCTTCCCTTTCCGTTTTATGAGAAACAATCACATTATAGGCACATCCCATTGTTCTGGCACAACCAAACCCTCATCTTGCTTTAAGTTATGATAAGAGGAAGCTGCTGTGACGGGGGTGCAGTCCCATATGTCCCCTTAGGATTGTTCCCGGGTGTGCTGATCATGCCACTGACACCCACTTTCTTGCTCTTTGAGGATCCCCACCACCCTGCCAGATCCTCTAGTCTCCCCCAGACAAAGTACAGAATTGTGGTAACCGGCCCTTGCAGACACTGAATCACTTTAGCTCTGGGAGGATGCAGCTCTAGGGCACAGAACCCAGGAAATCCAACCCCCAAAAGGGATCAAAACCCCAAATAAATCTGTCTTTCAGTACACACAGCAATATAAACAAGTCATTGTATTAAATTTTAGTTTGTACTGACTTAATAGTGCTTTTTATGTAGCTTGTTGAAAAACTAAGGAGATATCAACATGAGTTGATGTACCCCCTGAAAGATCTTTGTATACCCCCAAGGCAGTGTTTCTCAACGTGGTCTGCAAAGCCACTTTGAGAAACCTGTTAACTGGCTGTGCTGGTTTGTTTACTTACCGGCACTATGGCCATGGAGCCTCGTGGCTCCTATTGACTCCATTTCGCAATTTGCAGCCAAGGAGAGCCATGGGAAGCCACAGCCAGCCCACACTGCTTCCTACATCTTCCCTTTAGCTGCAAAGGAGCCAAAGGAAACTGCTAGGCTCCGTGGCCACGGCACCGGTAGGTAAACAAATCGACATGGCCAGTGAACAGGTTTCTCAAAGAGGTTTCATGGATCACTTTGAAAAACACTGTTCCAAAGGCATGTGCACCCCTGGCTGAGGTCTAAAGGTACCTATTATTTTTATTATGTTCACATTGTCTATAAAAATTTAATGTTGCCAGTTCATTCAGATCAAAACTGAGTCAAAACTGAGGGCCAGACTGTGAGCTCCTTAACACACATTGGTGAGCAGTGGCTCTCACAGTCACTGTCACCCATAATTGTAATGTTATAGTCTTATATATTACATTAATTCAGCATAAAGGAAATCTTCCGGACGGTAAACAGTTACAAAAGTAATAATCTTTACTAAATAGGAAAATTAAGTTTTTCTTTCTTCTTTACAACTTCTTTCAGCTCTGGTCACAAACTCAGTGGTGTCAAGGTCACAAATCAAACTCACTCATCGGCAATATTTTTTCTCAAAAATCAACTAGGATTCAGTCTTCTGGTTAACAGTTAACAAAGCTTATTGAAAGTACTGTATTCGATATTTCTGGGTAACATAAGAACATAAAAATGACCATACTGGGTCAGACCAAAGGTCCACTTAGCTCAGCATCCTGTCTTTCAACAGTGGCCAATGCCACATGCCCCAGGGGGAGTGAACAGAACAGGTAATCATCATGTGATCCCTCTCTTGTCATCCATTTCCAGCCTCTGACAATCAGAGGCTAGGGACACCATTCCTACCCATCCTGGCTAATAGCCTTTGATGAACCTAACCTCCATGAATTTATCTAGTTCTTTCTTGAACCCTGTTGAAGTCCTGGTCTTCATAACATCCTCTGGCAAGGAGTTCCACAGGTTTACTGTGCACTGCATGAAGAACAACTTCCTTTTGTTTGTTTTAAACCTGCTACCTATTAATTTAATTTGGTGAACCCCTAGTTCTTATGTTATGGGAAAAAGAAAATAATGTTACCTTATTCATTTTTTCCATACCAGTCATGATTTTATAAATCTCTATCATATTCCCCTTTAGTCTCTTTAGTTTCTAAGCTGAAAACTCCCAGTCTTTTTAATCTTTCTTCATATGGGACCAGTTGCAAACCCCTAATCATTTCTGTTGCCCGTTTCTAATCATAGCATGGAGCCTAGGGTCAGAATAAGCAAATGCTTATCGGATAGTCAAGTAGACTAGTTGCATCT
>CM057845.1:217380105-217391119 GCA_030068395.1 Apalone spinifera
CCCCCCCCCCCCTTTTTTTGGCGCTCTCCGGGCGGCTGGGGAGCAACTGCACAGTAGCCCTGAGCTAGATCAGCTGAGCTCCCAAGGCTCGGGCCAGGGACAAAAATAAACCCAGGGTGTTGTGAGGGTTGGGTGTTGGTGCTAGAGTGGTGTTTGGGTAGAGCTCCCTTTGTGTGCGTGGAGAGCGCTGGCGGCTGCATTGAAGTTTGTGGTCAGTATTTGCAGGGTACTCGACAGCTCCCTGCCTACCCGCTGAACACCGTTAAGCCTGGCTCAGGTTTTAAGTGGCTGTCACTTGATGTATCCTGTCTCAGAGGGGGAACTTTTTTCATGCTGTTTTTTCATGGGTCTATATCTTCTTCAGGTGCATGAACATCTGTTGTGCTTGTTATGCTGTTCTAATTTAAGTTAGAGACTAACAAATATACTTATGCATGTACATAGTACCAAGAGCTTTTGCTGGCAAAACCCACTTCCTCAGATGAGAGTGGCGAAAAAACATAGTCCAGTAATTCTCTGATAAGTTCCAAAAACACCAAATAGGGGCACACCAGTGGGGAGAGGAACTAATATGTGCCTTGTGTTATGTTTAGTATGGTATGGTAGCCTTTAAGCCTCCCCCATCCTGTTGTTTTTGTAACAGGGATTATTTTTTCCTATATGCCTGATGCTTAGCAAGTTTGGCCTTAATGTAATAACTTTGTAAGTAGCAAGTTTGAAATGAGATGAATTTATGTTTGACTATTATGTGCATTTGTAAGGTGCTTGCCTCTGTGATATTTTGGGCACTTTTAACATAATTTAGACAAAATTGAAGGGGGTAGTGAATATGCCCCATCTCCTCACTTTTGTTTAGCTGTAATATAGTCAGAACCCTTTCCCTGAAAGGCCAGTCCCAGACACTTACCTAGCCACAGTAGACATTACAATAAAATACACGTAGCTAGTTGGAAGGTGGGGGACTTTTTTTTAATTGCAACATGGTTTCCATGATCAGACAAATATGCAGTCTATGGAAAATAGGCAAAAAAATCTGATTTGAAAAATGACTCAAGTTCAGTGAACACTCTTGTGTGTTTAATACTAAATCATTCTTTAGAACAACTTGTACAGGTTCAAGAACTTCTGACAATATCACCACTGAAGCAAGACCAAGGTTTTATATTTAATTGAATGTTGTCCAAGGGAGGGAGGGGAGAGGGAAGAAAAGAGAACCTCTAGTACAGCTTATGCTTGTAAAACTGCCAAAAACGGGGAACTGCAATAGCATGCAATACCTTAGTTTCCATTTGGTGATGCTTAAGCATGAATAGGAAAGTCTAGTGACTTTCCATATGTTTCATCAATACCAGTGCAATAAATATACTGTCTTCTTGACATAAAGTTTATTATTTCATCTAATCCTATAAAGTGGCTTTTGCTGAACTGTGTGTGGCGAAGAAATTGCTGACAAATTTTCAGGACGAATATTTGGATAAGTAATCAAACACTGTCTGATTTATTTTGTTTTTCTACATTTGTGTTTCTGATTTTATATAGCAATATGCAGTTAAACAAAGATGAAGATTGCATACCAATATCTGCATCTATTTTAAGCTTCTTATCTCTCTGTTCTGGATTTGACTTCCTCTCCCTCAAAGAAAGAAGTCTTACAACACTTGAGTCCGTTACTACCACATTAAGAAAAGTCAGTTCTGTATTAGGGTAGCTGATTATCTCTGCTGTGACAGACCTGTGTAAATGCCGGTAATTGATAGATGGAATTTATATTTCAGCAGAAGAAATACTAGTTACAGCTTTAGTAAGACCAGTCTCCAATTATTTTTCTCAGTTGTCTTCTGCTTCCCTGTCCTTTCTTATAGATTTCCCTTTGAGGTCCCATAACCATACATTTCTATGACTCCTTCCTGTCTGGAGATCCCACAGTTCACCCAGTTCCCACCCTGCTCTTTTCTAGATTTATATCAACTCCGCACCTTGTTTTAGTCCCACGTTGCATTGTATCCACTAGTTTTGTAAGTTGAGGAATGGGAAGAACTTTCTTTGGAGGTTGGTTAAGCCTCATTACCACCCTTTTAACTATATGCAATAGGAAAAACAACTCTTGAGTGACTCAAGACAAATTGTTTCTTTTTTGTTCATGTACTGAGTTTCAACATTTGCAGGTCCTGCTGGCCTACAAAAGGAATTGGGCTAGACTAGCCCGCTGTTCGCATAAGCAGCCCCTTAGACTGAAGTTTCTAACTCACTTGATTCTACGAGGATGTTTTAACACTCTATAGGAAGCCAACTCACTATAAGTATATCACTGATTTATCACTATTGGGTGAGTGCCAAGTGAGCTTAGTGAAGGTAAGTTTAAAACTCCCCCGGTACTCTATTCCATTACCTATCTGATCTAAAAAGTTGTTTGTGACACGTTTAACTCGTATATCTTGGGTAGAAATCAATCAAAGTTAAATTCAGTTTAGATATATTTGCATATATGCACCCATTTGGGAAAATAACCAAAATAGATGTTGGAGGACATTCGTTGGAGGACATTCCTAGGAAGACTTGCAGATCAAGTCATAGTATTAATCTTCCATTATGTAGTTAGGCCTTACCTCAACCTAATTATGTCAGCGTACACATTACAGCCTTGCTCTTGCCAATGTAAGTGCCCTACTATGCTGATACAATTTCACCTCCACAGGAGGCATAGGGCTTATGTCAGTGTAGCTAGGGTGATGCATTGTTTGTGATAGAAACTGATACTTACATCAGCAGGTGCCATCAATTTCATGGCTTCCTGCTGGAGCTGTGAAATTGACAAGAAAGCCTGGACTGGTGATGGGCTCCAGCTAGAACCCACCTGCCCTTCATCCCAGCTCCCTGGTTCTAGACAGGCTGCTTCCTATGCCCCCGCTCAGGAGTCCAGCTGCCCCTGGGCTCCTCACTCCCGGACAGGTTGATGCCTGGGCTGCACGTGCCTTGCTCCCTATTCAGGGAGCCAAGAAGCCTAGATGGCTACTGCCCCACTCCTGGTGGGGAGCTGAGAAGCCCAGGCTGTTGTTCTCCCCTCTCCCAGTGGGAAGCTATGCAGAGCTGAGAGCCTTGGTTCTCAACCCCCGTATACGGCCCCCTTCGGTTGTTGGAAGTTCTCCTGGAGAGGACACACACTGCTGATCCAAGGAGGACAGTATGTACATCAGCCACCAAAATCATTACTGTGACTTTGTTTTGCACCATGGATACAGGTCAAGCTACAAAAGTAAGGCAGAAAGTCTGTGTAGTGAGGTATGGATATGTTAGCACAGTTATGAGACTCCAGTTCAGTAATTGTAAATCTAGGCTTACAGTTCCGAGTGGACACTCATGCACTGAGCTCACAAGCTTACATCCCACAGACCTGGGTTTAGTATGCAGTGTAGACATTTTGTAACCAGTGCTGCCAAGTAGGTAAGCTTTTGCTTCCTGGATCACCTGAAGCTTTAAGGTTGCAATGATCATGGCTAAGGATAATAAGTGACAGCAATCCTGTCTGGAGATCCCACAAACTTGAACCACTGTGGCAGAGATGGTGTAAAATAGGATGGCTTACAGTCTCTTGGCCAGCCACAAATGGATGCTTTTAAAAGCTGTTACTATTTGTGTATCCAGCAGCAATGAGGTGTGCAACTAGAAGGACCTGAGAACAGCTTGTTTTCCTAGACCAGGAGAATTTATTGAAACTGTTAAGCTGAAATTCTCTTCAGCTAACTTGTATGAATTCTGTAACTTTGTTAGACATCTTGAACCCCATCATAGAAACCTCAAACACCATAAAATCTTGCCATTATTTTTATAATAGTATTTTAAAATGAGCCCAGTATTGTATGGCAATAACAAGTGTTTTTAATGTTTAAATCAATATACTCATTACACATCACTGCTGTCTTTGAGTTTGAATCATAGAATACTAGGACTGGAAGGGACCTCGAGAGTTCGAGTCCAGTCCCCTGCCCTCATGGCAGGACCAAATACTCTCTAGACCATCTCTGATAGACATTTATCTAACCTACTCTTAAATATCTCCAGAGATGGAGATTCCATAACCTCCCTGAGCAATTTATTCCAGTGTCTGACCACCCTGACAGTTACGGACTTTTTCCTAATGTCCAACCTAAACCTCCCTTGCTGCAGTTTAAGTCCATTGCTGCTTGTTCTATCCTCAGAGGCCAAGATGAACAAGTTTTTTCCCTCCTCCTTATTACACCCTTTTTGAGATGAGTCAAATTTAATATGATAAAACAAGTACCAGGAAGTAAAAGAAAAGCAAGGAAATAGTGGGAAAAGATGAAGAGATCCTCTTGGTAGTATCATTGCTCATGGCAAAAGTATGAAATTTCACACTTATACCTCAAGTTAATATCTGAGTACAACTAATATAGGGTTATGTATAGATTTGTCAGACTGTAGTTTAAAAAATCCTAAAGAAGCTTTGGATTATGAAACGAGGGGTCAGAGAGCCTTCCAATAAATTGACTGATCACGCTGATAGCAAGAGGACAGATTTGAAAAATACATTAGTGCTGCTATATCAAGTTAATCACTGCTCTCCAGAGTCATTTAAGATATGCTTCATGTTAGCCAGGAAAACCTCCACATCTTGCTTTGTTACTAAGGCATGCTTTGGCACAGGACTAATCAAATATCTGTTTCCAGGAAGAGTTGAATTTGCATGACAGACAACTACTGATAACAGCACATTAAGTCAAACAACTAAAATGTGAAACTATCAGTTTTTGTAGATAGCACCATCACAGCCTACTGAATGCAGGTATGTGGAATCTGTTGACTAGCAAGGCTGAAACTCTTGTTTGAAAAAATTCCGAAAGTCAAAAGGAATTATACTGAAAAAACACGATCTTATCTCCTCTTGCCGTACTGAGTAATCTCTTTGGCAGGCTCACCCTGATAGGTCATGGCCCTGACTCAGCAGTCTCATAGACTTTATGACCCAAAGGGACCATCATGATCATCTTGTCTGACCTCCTGCACGCTTGCAGGACACAGCCTTGCCCTCAATTCCTGTAATAAACACAGAACTTCTGGCTGAGTTACTGAAGTCCTCAAATCATGGTTTAAAGACTTGATATTACAGAGAATCCACCATTTATGCTAGTTAAATCTGAAAGTGACTCATGATCTATACCTATGGTGACCATATTTTCTGAATCAAAATTAGGGACATTAGCCACACCCCCTGACACCCGTTAGCCATGCCCCTGACTAAAAGGTGTCAGTGTGACCCCTTCTGAGAACTTTTCCCACCATTCTCCTACCAATAGGGATGAGTTTGGCCCCCACCGAACCCCTCTCATGCAGCTATCCTGCAATTGCAGTAACCCAATTCGTGTCACATTAATTCGGGGAGAGGAAGTGGAAGGCTGGGGGAAGTGTTCCCTCTAAGAATTTCCTCCCATGGGCGGAATGAATTTTGTGTTGTGCACCAGTACTGAGTTCATGTGGCTTGTTTGGATGTGCCCCTGTGGCACCCAAGTTATTAATAAATATCTTATGAACCTTTTCCCTCTGCTCCCCTGTCTGCTCCCCTTACTCCATCAGCTCCCCTGGTGCCTGCTGCGCCCCCTCCCCCCTCTGCTGCCCTCACTCCTGCTCTTCTCACTGCCCTCATAAATAGTGCTGTTTTTCCTGGGTAGCTGACACATGTCAGGGAACACAACTGAGCTGCTCTGAGTTAGCTGTGTGCTGCTTTGAGTTTGAGCCCATAGCCTTTCATCTTGTGCAGACTGGAGTTCAAATGCAGATTGAAATTCTGGTGGCCTTACACAAGCCTGGCTTGTTTAAATGGAAAATTGCCATCTGGCTTGTTCAATTATTATTTGAGAGGCTGCTAATTTCTTTTGGAAATGTTGTCGCTATGCTATGCTATGCTTTATATGACTTGCATGTGTGCTGTTGATAGTTAAAGGAATGTTCAGCAACAACAAAACTACTCAATTACTAGATGCATCTCCTAGAGCAGGGGTTTTCAAACTTTTTTTTTTTTTTTTGTGACCCAATTGAAGAAAACTGTTGATGCCCATGCCATGACCCAACACAATTTGGCTTTGGGCTGTAGGAGGGAACTCTGGCTGCCGGTTCCCAGTCAATGGGAGTGTGGAGCTATCGCTCAGGGCAGGATCAGTGTGCAGAGCCCTAGGCATTCTTCCCCTTCCTCCGTGCCCCCCAGGAGCTGGGCTTGCTGCTGACCACTTCTGGGCCACAGCGCTGTCTGCGTTGCCAGGACAGTCAGGAAGCCTGCCTTCGCACCCCTACTGATCACTCTGCAGCTAGGGTTGCCAGGTGTCCGGTATCCGCACCCTCTGCCCGGTTAAAAAAAAAAAATCAGACAATATCGGACACGTGTAGTGTCCGGGACTCCCAGCCACTCCCCCCGCCCTCGCCAGGCTTCTGCACAGTCACAGGCTCCCAGCGATGATTGTGGCCCCGCCTCCCAGCTGGGACTCCCAGGCTGGGAGGTGGGGCCACAATTGCTGCTGGGAGCCTCTGGTCTCATCAGAAACCTGGCAGGGGTGGGGGGAGTAGCTGGCAGGCAGGGTGCGATCGGGGGCTGGGAGCCTTCAGCTGATTGCTTCTGCCTTGGGGAGGAGAAGGAGAAGCCCTGTCCTCTGAGTGCTGTTCAAGCAGGATGTGGAGCTGTAGTCCAGGACAGAAGCCCACAGGTGCTTTGTGGTTGTTTAGGTGCTTTCCATGGGCTCTCTGCCAAAACTGAGTGGGGTGGAATTCCCGCTTCTTTCCGCTGGGACACCCAGACTTGGCTATGGGGAAGTCACCTTCCTACCCATGGTTGCTCCGCCCTGCCATTGTGTTGCCCTGGGGTCTGCCTCTCTGCTTTGCAGAGCAGGCTCTGCTGCTAGGGTTGCCAGGTGTCTGGTATTCATCAGGACAGTCCAGTACTTTCGGCTCCTGTCTGGTAAAAAAATTCAGAGAATACCACATACCTAAAATGTCCGGTATTTTCTGAATTTCCGTGGCCAGGAGGCAAAAATGCCGGGTACCTGGCAACCCTACAAATACTTAGTGCCCGGCTTCCCCCTGGCTGCCAACACCCCCACCCCCCCTGACCCCAACCCCCATGCTTACCTGGTTCCCCAAGGCTGCCGGCACAAAATGGCTGCTGGCCAAAAGACCTAGGGGAAGCAATGCTTTCCCTGGGTCTTAGTACTCAACCGCTCCTCTGTTCCTATCCCTGCACTAACTCTTAAAGGGGACATGCTGTTTTAATGCTGTTTTATTTTATTTAATTTTTTTTGGCTTAAGTCCTTGGAGTCCCTATTTTTTTTTTTTTTTTTTTTTTTTTTTTTTTTTTTTTTTTTTTTTTTTGTGCTCAACAACTTTTGTCCCTCCCCCTTCTCCCCCCCCCCCATTTTTTCCCCTTCAACAGAATTTTTTCCTTTTGAGAGGAGCGGTGTTCGGTATTTTTGTTTCAACCATCTGGCAACCCTACTTGCAGCAATGAGACCAAGTGCCTGACGTTCTGTGACCCAGTACTGGGTTGCGACCCCTAACTTGAAAACCACTGTCCTAGATGTTTCTTCTAATACTGGCTCATTGTTAAAGTAACAGACTTGCAAGTTAATGGAAAATATTTCACACACTGTATTTGCTGATGCAATAATATTTTACAAAGGGGGCTGGCTAATGAACTGATCACTGGATCGTCATGTGTTTGCACAGGAATCACAAGGCATGATAGTTAGCCCTTTGACTTTGTTGTTTGTTTATGAGAATAGATTTCTCCCAGCACAAAAAATATTCATCCTGGTGCCAGTTGTAATGCTTTTCTTCTGCATTTGCAGATTTCTTCTATGATGGGGAAAGGAATCATAAACATGCCCTGAATTTCAATATGTCCTCTTATTTAGGCAACAAAGCTGACTTCTCTCTGCAGAATGAGTTGCTACATGTGAACACTGTCTCTTTAAGATGATCTTGGAGGTAGAATTGGAGACGAGTAGAAAGTTTGCTTTAAAAAAAAATCTCTGGAAACATGGTTTTGTTGTGATTGTAAATATTTTCATTTCAGAGATTTGCCTGCCTAGTCACAGTTCAGGTAATGGGACTGGTCTATACTGACCTCTTCAGTCAGTGAACTTACAGTTCTCAGGGATGTGAAAAAGACACCTTTCTAAGCAGTGCAATTTACATTGACTTAAGCACTGTCCACAATCCTACTATGTCAGTGGGAAAGGTTTAAGGAGTGGGATGGAAAATACTGTGTGCTGTACTGGTCGCCACATCTCAAAAGGGATATTTTAGAATTAAAAGGGGTTCACGGAGGTACCCAAAAAATCATTCGTGGCATGGAGGTTGTCTCCTGTAGATCGATAGGAAACTCTTTGTTTTCCCTGTCCCATAACTCGAGGACATTAAATTAAAAGCTTGCAAATTGAGAACCGATAAAAGGAAATACTTTTGCATACTGCATGGAATGAGAGTGTAGAAACAAATTATAACTGGGAGTTGTTCAAGGCCAAGAATTTAGCAAGATCCAAAAGGGATTGGATGCATGCGTGGATAATGAGAATATCCAGTTAATGTGAACACATTTTGGAAGGGATGCTAAACCTCATGCTAAAGGATTATGAGATCTGGACAAGAGCTAATATAAGGGTTAAGTGACAGCTCCCTGCCTGACGCAGGCAGACGGCTGCTCCAGCCTGGCTGGGCCCCCACTCATCCCAGGATCCTGTTAACTGATTAAACCTTATGGGTAACTGATTAAACTTACACAATTTCACATCCCTGGTTTGCTATGTCTGCACTGACCCTTCTGCCCTTCCCCAAGAGTGAATAAAGTATCTAAAGAACATGACTCTGTTTTCGCAGTTTACAAATGGTCAGTTAGGGACGTAAGAGGTTAACTGATTACCTGGTTAGCAAGTGACTTATCGGCCTGCTTACAAAATAACCGGTTAACCTGACTGGCTTGCTGGACCCTGCCTGTGACCACAGCAAACCCAGCTGGAGCAGACACTCCTTTCCCCATGGATGCGGTGGGCTGGGGCAGCCCCCACTGCCCACAGCTGGGACCAGAGCAGGCCCCCACCCCACCTGCAGCTGTGGCAGGGCCAGAGCAAGTGGCAGGGCAGGAGCAGCCTTCCCCCCCACCCAGTCACAATGGGGCTGGGGTCTGAGTAGGCCCGCCACCCATGGACACAGCAGGGCTGGGACAGGGAGTGTCTCTTCTCCCTCTCCCTCCCGCCCCAGCTGCGGCCAGGACTATAGCAGCTCTTCTCCCCTTCTCTCTTCCCCCTGGACCTGGCCTGCTCCAGAGTTAACTGGTTAAACCAAGCATTTAACTGGTTAACATTTTAAATGTTAATTACCATCCCTATGGTCGATACAGTTTTAATTCAGAGCTTAATAACCTTGTATGCTTTCTGGTGAAATGTCAAGGAACTGTATGTATGTGTATTGTGGATTTGTTTGTTGTGGTGTTTTTTGTGTGTTTTAACTATAGTGAAAACTTTCTGGTGTGAGGGAACTTTGGGCTTTGCAATAAGGCATAGAGCCTTTCATTTCAAAGTCATTGATTTTATAATTTGGCTAAGGTCTGGGGATGTTAAAATGATTAACTGATCATGCTTAACTGATTAACCATTTTAACCTACGTCCCACTGCTTGCTGCGGGGCCTGGCTGTGGGTGTGGAGGTTCTGCCACCCCGCCCACCAGCCCCTCTGCACCCAGGGCTACTCCGGCCTGGTGCATCTGGCCACTGGTGGAGTTAATTGTTGAGGGCCAGTTCACTGATAAGCATACCGGTAAGCCTTATGCTTACTGGTTAACTGTTAAACATCCCTACTTCTGTCACAAGCAGAAGCTGATTGTTTCTCTAGTTGTCAATGTAAAAAGTGTTTAAAAAATTGGCGCCTCAAGTGAATGTTCTGGAAAACAGCCGAAGACTGAATTATGCTCCGAGACCTTGGTAAGGTTCAGAGATGCTAATGTGGCAGTGTGGGGAAGCTTGCCCTGCTGTTGCCTGTCTTGTGTTTGTTCTGTTCAGGAATGTGGAATGCCAGCCTCCTTGAAACACTTCTTGCAAACACAACTCTAAGGTAAAATGTCTATTGCAGCTTTGTATGAAATGACTGTTGTCTGAGCGATATTTTTCTTGCCTGTTTCTCTTTCATTCCTTGTGCGAACAATATTTTTTTCCTACTTGACTGTTCTCTCCCTTCATTTGTGTAGTAAACAATGTGGAATTTAGCTTCATTAATGGCAGCATGAAGACGAGCATGTAAACCTGCTTTCACATTTTGTGTGCCCGATAGTAATTTTAATTGTGTACATTTTATGCTAATTGGATACACATTTGAGAATGGAGCCCAGGTATGTATGTAAATGACTTGGCTATTCTTTGTGATATCCCTATTGCACTTAAACAAATGCATCATGCTTTGCTTTCTGTGTTCAAAAGACATATTATTTTGTAGCTGTAGCTTTTTGAGCACTCATGAAGAACATACTCTTCTTACTGTGCATTGTATACTGTTGATGGTCAATGGGCCTCCCTCCTGAGGACAGCTACCTATCTATGTTTCATTAACTGCATACGTGCCATATTGGGAAGTTTTACCAAGTGATTGGTGTATGTTGTAAGAAATTGAAACAAGCCCTTAAATGTAGTTATTCTGCAACAGCGTCTGCTACTTTTCCAAACTTCTCCTTTTAAGTGACTTAAAGGCCTGATGCAGGATATCACATCACGCCCTAGAGCAATGTGATCTTTCATGTAGTTCTAGCTGTGCCAGCTGCCAGCATTTCACCTTCAGTTAAAATTGTAGTAACATTTTGTCTGTCACACTGGACAACTGTAATGTATTAAACAAGACCTTCTTTGTACTGAGTTTCATAAGAAAAGGCATTTATTCAACAGTAGAGAGAAATGTAATATTTGCTTTCGTTAAAGAAGATGTTAGGAATGAAGGGATTCTTTTCTTTTCTGAGTCCCATTGACCACCT
>CM057845.1:217391129-217403536 GCA_030068395.1 Apalone spinifera
CCCCCCGCCTCTCCCAGGGAGTGCTAAATGGGACTTCTTTGTGGGGATTTGATCAAAGCTATTAAGTTTCCTTCTCCCACTGCTGCAGGTGTAAGATTCATCTACAGTGATTGCATGCTGGCAGGTCTGGGAAGCAAGGCTTGGACCTGGTCGTTAACTTCAGGTCTTGCATGTGGCACTGGCCAAAGGAAGTGTGTGTTTTTTGTTTTGTTTTGTTTTGTTTTTGAACTTCAGTACATATGCCGTTTGGCACTCTTCACCATGGGAGATGCAGACTGAAGTTTTTAGTAGCTGGCAAACTAGGAAGTGGCACTACAAACTTTTCCTACCCCGCCTCATCAGTATTTCTTTCCTGATTTGGAAAAAAAGCAACTCCAGCAGTTAAACTATTAAATCTCCTTGTCTCTCTTGAAGTTTGGGCTCTCTCTGACTGCTAAAGGCTGGGACTGAATGACAAGATAGATCTCTCAATAAATTGCTCTGTTCTTTTTGCTCCCTCTGAAGCATCTGGCACATCCTGTAGAAAGATAGGATACTGGGCTAGATGGGCCATGCATTTCAAATCAGTGTACAATATAGTGAGATTTTTTTTTTAGAGGGCCCTATACAGGAACGGAAATTTAGCTTGTTTTAATGAAATAAATGGATTCTAAAGCATTGTACAAATGCTTTACAGTGAACCAAAATTTTGGTTTCCAAGGTCCGTTTCTTCTTATCTTTTATATTTGAGAAGGTGCCTTATCTCTAAGGGTATGGCTACACTGGGTTGGGGTGTGTGTGTGTGTTTTTTTGTTTTTTTTTTTCTTTCAGAAGAGGTATGCAAATAGTGCTCGCATTTGCATACCTTCTTCCTTTTTTTTCCGGAAGAGGCTTTTCTGCCATCTGGCCCCGTTTACATGGGGCCAAATGTCGGAAAAATCCCCCTTTTGAAAGCCTCCTTATTCCTTGTAAAACGAGATTTACAGGGGCTTTAGAAAGAAGTGGTTTTTTTTTTCCTGACATTTGGCCTCATGTAGACTGGGCGAAATGGGGGAAAAGCTTCTTCCGGAAAAAGAACGGAAGAAGGTATGCAAATGCGAGCACTATTTGCATACCTCTTCTAAACACCCTCCTGCCCCCCGCCCGCCAGTGTAGCTGTACCCTTAGCAGCAAGTACCCATCTTGGATTTTTCATGAGCTTTACCATCTTGAAAATACCCTGTTCACCTCCTGTGCTACATATTAGACCAGTGGTTCTCAACCTATTTGCCCCTGTGGGCTGTGTGGCCTTGAGAATGTCACATGGGCTGCAGCTCTGTGCTGATTGGGCCACAGGTTGAGAACCACTGTGTTAGAGTCCTTCCTCTTCCAAAGTTCTGTCAGCATATTGATGCTGTCAGAAGATGAGAGCAGCTTTGCATAATGGAGTGCATAAGCCTCTATCAGGGAGACTGAGAAGCATTTCCAATGGATGGATTAATTTATCCTTTTAGGAAAAAAATCCATGATGAGACTTAAAATGTAACCACTATTCCTGCATGATGGGACTTACTTTCTTCCCAAATATGGATAAAGGTACCTTTCATATATACTGTGCAGCAGTCCTACAACCCTCTCCTACACTTCTTCCAATAATAGTGGTGTTGGGTACTGCTGAAGTAGTAAGTTGTGGTGTTTTTTTTTTTAAATTTTACTGTTAAGATATCTCTTGAGTATTTACGAATTCTCTATTGTGTGGCAACGTGTCAAAATCAATATGTAAAATAAAATTCCCAGCTATTTCATTTCACTAAATCATTGTGTGTGAAATAAAGGTTTGGATTTGAGAGAACTGCCGATAAATGCCTACTCTCAAAGTTTTCATTATAGGACTCAGTTAAGCATGTTGATGTCAGGAACAAGGGAAATTAATCGCCTTGAACAAGGGAACTTTCTTTAATTTTGTTGTTCAGTAATAGCCTTCAAAAGGGAAAGTAAATCTATATTGGACATTAGCTGTTCACTTGGACAACATCCAAGTTTCACAGTTACTTAAACTCGTCTTGCCATATACACTATACTTCCATATAGAGAAATTAAACTGTTTGGATTATGTACTCGGTCTGATTAGACCACAGCACAGTTGGGGCAGGTAAGAGTCTTTGGACTAAGGGTGGGATTATGGCAGGTGAGGCTCTCTGGCCTAAGGCAATAGGCCTGTTAGCTGGTCTGTCCAGACACTCCATAGTGCTGTTTGATTAAAGAATTCTCAGGATAAGTGCTGCAAAATTTTCCTGTTTCTGTGGTTAGTTAAAAGTGCTCAAACCAACCAATAAGGAAAAACTCTATTTGAATTAACAACTTGACATCTTATGATAGTCAGGGATTGAGTGCAGTGGTTTCTGTTTCTTCAAAGACAAATTAATTAGAATACAGTAGAATAAATTATTTGTATATCTGTCAGCCCACTCATTTCAATGACACCACACAGTGGTTTTTAAAAAGTGCTATTTACTTTATCATGGATCCATTTGGGTGTCTTGATAAATTAATGGCACCAAGGTTTTACGTCACTTTACCGGTTTGTATTGGCCTTTAAAAATAAGAAGTAGAGACTTATTCTGTTCACTCTAATCATGTCCATGTTGAAAGGCTGTAGCCATGTTGCAAGACTCATTAAGGATGGTTTAAAATAGACTCAAAAGAGAAACCAGCCTTTTCTTTATCTGACCTTAACAGAAGTTTCATTTTACCACATGTCACAGTCTAGTTGGAACCTTAGAAAAGAGTCACTTGAAGCTGTTTTCTGTTCAGTCAGCTCATCAGCCTGTGCTCAGAATTGATCATCAAATTCTTGTAATACAGTTTTTTATTTAATGTATATAAGTTGACTTGCAATACCCACTTCTTGGTTTTTAATACAACTGAGGCCTTGTCTATACTAACCCCTGCCATTGAGCTAATCTACGTCACTTCAGCTGTGCAAATAGCACTTACCCCGAAGTACTTACCACAGTGTTTTGTGTGTGGTAAGGTTGGCAGGGGCTGCTCTCCCTTCAACACTGGCTTCTCTTCTCATCCTGGTGGAATACCGGTGTTGACTGAAGAGTGCTTGGAGATCAATTTATTGCACCTAAGCAAATGTGGTAAATCGAGGGCTGGTGGATCAATCACTGCAGTGTTGCTTTCCAGTGTAGTGGAAACAAGCCCTGACAGCAACTAATGCAGCCACTGACTGACTGAAATCTCTCCAGCTAGCCTTGCCTGTTCTAGTCTTTTGGCTTATCAAGTGATAATCACCAGAGGAGGGAAGACTGAGGTTGGTTTGTTTATTTTTAGGGTTTTTTGTTTGTTCTCCAGTATTTGTACCACTAACATTATTTACTTGCCAGCTTTCTTGCCAGCAGCAAGGCTGTCCTCTCTGGAATCCGGGGAATTCCAGTGACAGCAAGTAGCAGCAGAATGGGAGCCCCAGCCTTGAGAGCCAGGAGCGGGGCAGCCAGCAGGGGAGCATTAATCTCCCCTGGTTCGAGACCCTTCAGGTCCCTACGGTGCCGGACCAGTGAGGTCCAATCTGTAGCAACGCCAGTTAAACCTTTCTAGTTCAGCACTTTCTGGTCCAGCAATATCTATAGTCTGGCATGATTTTAGCTAGCCAGTGTCCACTTATCATGACTGTGGCCTTGTTTCCTGTGGTCCCCCAAAGTTTTACAGCCACCAGTCCCAGCTCTCAGTGTTCTGTTCTGCTGTTTAGCTCTAATTTACCCCTAAATGTCTTCTAAGACCTCAGTAAGCAGTGGGGCTCCCTGTTCACTTCCTGGCCCCACCGATGCCAGGGGTTCCCCAACTGGGCAAAGGCTCCCTAGCCCTGCGTTCTCTGGCTGGCTCCCACTCCCACCTCTGGGGATCTTTGGTCCAGCAACATCCATGGCCCTGCCAGAGAAGCCTGGATTTGGGAGATTCGACTTGTTCTGATTTTACAAGAGTCAGAAGTATTGCCTATTAGAGGATGGTGAAAAATAAAGCTGGGTATTACCAGAAAACGAATTAGTGGTGGAAGTGTAATTTGAAAGAGGCAGTTCTTCTACTGAAGTTCTTCTATGTTAGTGCTTACCATTGTGTTGTTTGTATGACTCCTAAAACGTGCACTGAACAGTGTGGTTAACCATGGCTTTGTGTGGCTCTTGTCTCTCTGGGAAGAGTAAATTATATGGGGATTTTTACAATCTATTTATATTGTATAGTACGTACATACTGTTATGCAAGCAAAAACACAGTCACAGAAATACACTTTGTGCATAGAGTGAAAGGTGATGATTGTAGTGGTTCTTAGACTCTGCAAGAGTTCATTGAACTGGGCCCTGAGAAAGCTTTGTCTCTTGCACAGGTGAATTTTATCTTTGTGCTGGAGGGGCAGAGTTCTTGACCACAGACCTCATCCCAGAACTTTACATCATTAAGGACTCTGGGGTACTCCCAAACTCAACTGATAAGCTGTTGTGCATTTACAAGCAATGGAGAGCACACTGTGGCTGAGAACTCCTCCAAGTGTTTTCCACTGATTAGCATAACTTCTGTTTTGCTTTGGTTCAGCTTTAACCAGCTGTTCTTCACCATGTGGTGATTTCAGTCAGTCATGGGAACAGCTAAATGACAATGTTATTTGTTGGGAAGGGGAGACAGAGCTGTAGGTCATGTGCATATTGTTGCCTCTCAGGTCTATGATAATTCTACAGGTTTACTAGTGACTGTGTGTAGAGGTTGAATCGTATCAAGAGACACTGAGGCTTTGTCAAGACTAAGCAGCTTTTATCAACACAGCTGCATCCCCAAAAGTTGGGCAGTATAATTGCTGTTTGCCAGCTCTTTTGCCAACAAAATACTTTCACCCCCCAATGAGCAGGACTAGCTTTGTTGGCAGGAGAGTGCTCCTGCTGACAACACGCTGTTCTCACTGGCATTTGTTGCCAGTGGGCCCTGTAAGCTGAGCACTTGGGCAGCCACCCAAGAGATTTCCGATGTTGCCCAGATGATTAGCAGAGTGCCCACAGTTGACAGCATGTGTTTCTACTGGTGGTGCACATTACAAAATTTATTCTGCACATGGATGGAAAATATTAGTGGGAACACTGCTTGTCATAGCAAAGCTTTTGTCTTTGGGGAATGGGTAACACCTACAATTGCCAGTGTAGACAGTCAAAGGAAGTAATCCTGAATGCAGTGGTATTACAGTCATATTAGAAAGTCACAATGGATGGAGAGATATCTCTTATTGGACTAAGTTCTGTTGATGGGAGAGAGAGGATCTTTCACACTGGCACAGAGCTGTTTTTCAGGTCTGGAAACCTTACTCAGAAAGTCACAGCAAAAATACAACGTGGAATATATTGTTCAGTGTAAATATTTATGCTTTTTTTTCCCAAGGGATCATTCAGTGTGAAGTAGCAATAAAAACCAATTGGTTGTTCTTTAATTTCTAGAATGCAGTCTTTTTGGTGTCCTTGACAGACCGATAAAACTGCCCCTATTTGAATAACTGATTGTCAATGCTAGAAACAAAATTAGTATCTCCATGAAATGCATTTCATCTCAGAAGCTTGAAAGATGTTTCACAAGCTTTCAACAAAACACCTCAATCTCTGAATTGGCTACAGGACTGTCATCGCTTCTGGGATAAAACACTCCATCTGGGCAACAGCCATCTCCACAGCATGCAGGCTTCAGTCAGTGAAGAATATTGTGCCAAACAGTGCAGAAGAAATTTAGAGAGGCAAAATGTCTTGTACTCATTTAGAATGTTCCGGGTTCAAGATGCTAGTAGCCTCTGAGTGTTGTCAGATACTTAATGCTTATCTGAGGTGAGTCTGCCATTCTTAAAAGTTTATACTAAAAATGGAATCTTTGACTTCACAATTCCTCTCTCCCCTGCACCATTCTGGGCCATTTTAGTGGGTACAAAGTTAAAGAAAAGTATGCTACCTACTGAATCATCCACATAACTTTCCAGGGCAACTAGGGACTTGGTGAAGATTCTTCTTTGGGTATGTCCCTGTTTAAAGGGCCAACTTCTATTGATGAAAGAGGCAAGCATTAGAGCAGTAGTCTCCAACCTTTTTAAGCACGAGATCACTTTTTGAATTGAAGTACAATCCAAGATCTACCTCAAATATAAATACCCTTGCCCTGCCTCCTTCCCACCCCTTCTCCAAGGCCCCACCCCTGCTCACTCCATCCTCCCTCTCTTGCCCATCCTCACTATCATCAAGCTAGGGCAGAGGGTTGGGGTGCAGGCTCTGGTCTTGGATTGAGGGATGTGGAATGTGAGAGGGGCTCTGAGCTGCTTTTGGGGCAGGCAGTTGGGATGTAGGTGCAGGCTCTGGGATGGTGTTTTGATGCATTAGTGCTCGGGGCTAGAACAAGGGCTTGGGGTGCAGAAGGGGGTTCATGACTGGGATAGGAGTTTGGAATGTGAGCTCCAGCTGGGCATTGCTGGTGGCTCCTGGTTGTAGGTGCATTGGGGCCAAGGCAGGCTCATCCCTGACCTGGCCCACTCCCTAAAGCAGCCAGCAAACTCCATCCCAAGTCCTGTTGTGCCCCCTTTCTGCTCTATGGAGAGAGGATACAGAGTGGGAGAGGGGGCACCCTGACTCAGCACCTATTTTGCCTTGCCTTGCACAGAAAGCAGGAGGCTCCCGGGGGAGGGGCAGCTCCAAGGCAAAGGGCAGGAGATGAACAGCAGTAGGGGGAAGGGGCAGCTGACTGCCCCCCTGAACTAAACTTAGTAATGTCAGTGTCTAGGGGTGAAATGAGAAGGCAAAATACTCATGGTAAATTACGTGTTTGTTGTCCAATATACTAATAACTAGTGAGAGTTCTTTTGTGTCCTCTGAAATAACGGTGGTCTAATTGAGCGCATAATAGGTTGCAAGTTGGTCTTGAGCAAAAGTAAGAATTTCTAAATTTAAAAGCAGACCTTAGTGGAGGTCTGCTTTACTTTAAGCAACTTGAATGGAAACAAGATAGCTCAGAAAGGTTTTGTTTGCTACTGTTGATGACTCCTGGTGCAAACATCAGCAGAACCTGTTCTTCTCTAAAGCAGAGGAAAAAAATAATTTGAGATAGAAGTATCTGTTTCCAAGCACATGTTCACACTATTGCAAAGGAAAACAAACTCTAACAACCCAGTGTATTAATTAAAAGAACGTTTCTTCTTTTTATACTGCTGGTTTCTCTTCAAAGAATTGGATCACTATTCCAGAGGGCACTGAATGTTTATGGGTAAAGCATGAGTAGGAACAACACAGAATTGGCTGAAGTGCCTTACACAGACTATGATTATGTTAGTCTAAAAATAAAAGTATGATTCTGTAACTAGCTTCTTTGTATGTGAATTAGGGATGTAAGTGACTAGTCAACTATCTGATAAGCATATGCTTGACTAGTTGCTCCTGCCCTCCTCACCTGCTGCCTCTATCAGAGGGTAGGGGAGCAGGAGCCAATGCTGGGAGAGCCGGCTTGAAAGCTGGATTTTCCCTAGCACCGTCTCCATGGAGCTGGGGTAGGGGAGGCAGAGGTGCAGCAAGGAAACGGAGTGAGTGGGGAATGAAGCAGTCCCTGCTCATGCTGGTCCGACTGCTGTGCCCCTCCTGCCCCTGGCTCTTGTACATTTCAAAGGGAGAGGCGCAGCAGTTGGGACCCTATGTAAGCAGGGACTGATTTTTTACCTCCCTTACATAGGTTCCCTGCTGCACTCTGCCTCTGAAATATACAAGAGCCACCTGTGGCTCTTGTACATTTCTAAGACACAAGCGCAGAAGGGGGTAGGGAATGCTCACCTTATTGAGTAATCGATGGAAATTCCATCAACTACTTGATTAGTTGATTAATTGAAATTTAACAACCCTAATGTGAACCAGTCAATATTTGATCAGTCAAAATCTCCGTTAAAATTAGTTATTGGGTTCTGCCTGAAGTTGCATCTCTGATCAGAAATCAGTTCTGTTGTTTCATCTATGCTGGTTTAAACAGCATTAAAATGCAAAACATGAATCCTCTTCATTGGGCTAACGACTCTGTGGATTTAAGTGCAACTTGTTTTAAGCATTCAGTTTTCTGTCAAAGAACAAAAATAGGTAGTTTTTGTTTTCTACCTGAAAAAATGTAAGCATTAGTATACAGTTCTTCTGCAATGTATTTTTCAGAGACATTCTTAAACATCTCATTATCAATCTTTCTGAAATCCTTGTTGTACTACATTTTTTAAGCAGCTGAATGTCTTGCATAAATCAGTATTCTGATTTCTTGCAGTAATTGTTTTTTAAAACTTTATTTAGAACCAACATTTGTGCTGTGTTTCAGATAAAGACCGATGGTGTAATCTTGTTAAACAGAACTGGAAAGTTCTGTGAAGTTGTCATTTCGTTCTACACCAGTTGCTTTCACCAGACTTACAATAACATTTCTTCATTCAGCTGAAATCTCACTGTGGGTCATGTGGGAGGCGGTGTGTAAATATTCGCCTCCCTCTGTCTGTTTGTACTGTAAATAAACTTCAAATAGAGCTGTCCTTTCTGCCCCCAGAGTTGTAGGTTTAAGGTTTCACTCTCCATTGGTTAAAGCTATATTTTTCCAATACCTCAGAATCCTGGAGCTTCTAGAAGGAAAGGGAAACCCGATCTGAAGTCTTTAAGGATGTTTTCTTCCATTTTAGAACCTGATTTTTTTTTTCCAGCCCATGGAAAGCTATTTAATCAAAATGGATAGCTTGGGACAGCATACATACATTGGCTTGCTAAACGAAAGCGACTGTCAGAATGGTGTAAGAATTAAATGGAACTTGGGCAGAAAATGCAGTTTTAGGATAGAGTTATAGAAGCCTTCCATGGCTGGAAGGATGCCATATGGGGGGAAGGGAGGGAGTATTTGCTGAACAGTAGGTCACCTTACCACCCATCACACCTTATAATCAAAGATTCATTATAATGCGTGCATGGAAAAGGTGGCAGCAGAGTTCTGTGGGAACTTTGACTTTTTGAACTCTGGTATTTGTGTTTTAATAGCTTAGAACTTAATATTTCATCAGTGAAACCTTAGGTCTAAATTTACACACTTGAACAAGAAATTTATTTTTGGTGTATTCAGGAGAAAAGTTGGCTGATACTTCTACATATTAGAAATACGGGGGTAAAAAACCCTCTTCCTATGTCCAGTTCCTTGGTGAGCAGTGCTATTCATAGTCTTCTGGAAATAGCATGTTGTCTTTTGTGGCTGCAACCATGTTTGATGTTCATCCAGTTTTCTCTACTTGTACCCAGAGTTTCCTCTTGGCACACTTTACAGAGGAGCTTTGCAGTTCTCTTGCCCAATGAGTAGAGTCTCCAGGTTTGTTTTTGGCCCAGTGTTGTTCATCATGTTGATCACTGAATTGGAAGAAAACACAAGTTCTTTGCACAAATCAATGGAGTTCTAAATTATAGTAGTTTGCTTCTAGAGAGGGATCTATATCTCATGGTGTAATCCGGGCTACGTTTTATAAATTCAAGTAAATACAAGGTTGTACATTTAGGAGTCAAGACTATAGGTCACACTTATAGGATGGGATGCTGTCGTTTGGGAAGCAGTGTCTTAAAAGGATATTGGGTCATGGTGAATAACAAGCTGAACAAGAGCTCTTAGTGTGAAGGCTAAGAGAGCAAATGTTGTTCTTGGCAGTATAAGCAAGGGTCATAGAGTAGAAGTAGGGAGGTTTTGCTACTCCTGCATGTGGTACGAGGAAGACCAGTGTCTAGTTTTGGTGCCAGCACTTTAAAAAGGATGTTCCCAAATAAGAATGGGTTCAAAAAAAGCTGCAAGACTGTCTGGCAGTCTGGAAAATTTGATTTGCATGGCGAGTCCAAAGGGTCTCAATTAAGGACGTGAAAGATTAACTGGCAAGTGTCACCCTAAATGGGTAATGCTTACTGGTTCCAATTAACCGTAGGGATTGGTGCAGCTCCTCATCCGCTTGGGTAGGAGGCTGCTGCAGCCCCGTGGGGCTCACTGCACACATGGTGCTTCTTCCCCAGTAACTAGACCCGCAGCCCTTGCCAGCTGCACTCTCCAAGAAGCAGCTTCTTTGCTGCAGGAAAGCTTCCTCCCTGGGAGCGAGCTGGCAGGAGCTGGAGGCCTGCACCTGGGGAGGCTTTGCTGCCGGCTCTACGGTCTAAAGCCTTAATTAAGCTTTTTACTTCAGAGCTTGCAGCTCCTGTAACTACTGAGATTTTTCAGTGGCTGCACAGTTCCTTTTTTAACCAATTATTTACAGCCCTAGTCTCAGTCCCATTTATTTTCATGAAGAAACGTTTAAGATCATGGTCTAGAATCACCTACATGGGAAGCCGACTTCTGATAGTAGACAATCCTTTAAATTAGACAATAAAATCATGCTGCGCTTGAATGGTGAAATTTGAATTGAGGGGAAAAAAAATTAACCCCTCCCCCACAAACAACTAATAGTCCTGTAGCACCTTAGAGACTTTCAAAAAACGTAGATGGTATCGTGAGCTTTTGTGGGCACAACCCACTGCTTTAGATGAGTGGAGGTAAGGGATCCACGTTGCAAATAAGTAGCAGAGAAAGAGAGGGGATGAGGAGGGAAAGAGAAGGAAAAATAATGGGGAAAAATTGTCAGTGTCCATGCTAAATGAAACTGATAGAGTGGAAGTATCTGGTGCTTCCATGTCACTGGAGTTGATTGCAAAGTTGCTTCCTGGGTGAATTTGATGGAGGGGTACTGTGTGGTTGCTGGAAAGAATTTGTTTGAGGTTAGGGGGTGGTCTGTAAACAAGGATTTGCCTGTCCCCAAGGCAGCACACCGCCATCAAACTCATTCAGGAACCCACCCCTGCAATCAACTCTGATGCCAATTCTATCCACACATCTATACAAGCGACAACATCACAGGACCTAACCATATAAACCACTACATCATAGGCTCTTTTAACTGCACATCCACCAGTGTGATCTATGCCATCAAGTGCCAGCAATGCTCCTCTGCCATGTATATTGGACAAACCGAACAGTCTCTCTGACAAAGGATTAATGGATACAAAACAGATATTCAGCAAGGTAACACATAGAAACCTGTTGGGTAACATTTTAAGTTGCCTGGACACTCATTAATGGTTCTCAAGTTACGGTATTATTACAAGCCAATTTCAAAAACCAGCTTGAAAGACAGGCTGCAGAACTTGATTTCATTTATGAGTTTGACACCTGCAATAGAGGTTTAAACAAAAACCTTAATTGGATGACCCACTACATTCCACATCCTAAGAACATAAGCCAAGCGCTGGGTACTTAAGAGTACTTGGAACATACTCTATCAGTTTCATTTAGCATGGACACTCGACAATTTTTTCTCCATTACTTTTCCTTCTCTTTCCCTCCTCATCCCCTCTTTCTCTGCTATTTATTTGCAAGCTGGATGCCTTAACTCCATTCATCTGAAGAAGTGTGCTGTGCCTACGAAAGCTCACAATACCATCTACATTTTTTGTAAGTCTCCGAGGTACTGCAGGACTATTAGTTTTTAAATTTTTCTTCACGTTTTTTCAGTTACAGACTAACATGGCTACCCCTGTGAAACTTTTGAAATTAGAGAAACTCAGATTAGAAATAAGGTGCATGTTTTTTTAAGTAGGAGAGCGATTGATCATTGGAACAATTTGCCTAAGGATGTGGTGGATTCTCTATCACTTAGTCTTTGAATCAAGATTGTATGTCTTCATAAAAGTTAAGATCTAGCTCAACATCAAGATTCACCCTTTGATGGAGAAGCCACTTATATAAAATTGTATAAAATTTCATTATGTAGGCGGTCAGCTTAGATTGTCATAATAATCTCTTTGGATATTGATGTATGAATCTATTCATATTAATCAGGGATTATGATGATGATCTTTACTAACTCAACTTGTTCAAAGGTGATTAGGTTCTTTTTCTCAGGAATGTCCTATGGGTCTTACCCCTGAAATGAATGAAGCTTTTACTGCTAATTCCAAAGTGAAAACAGAGACACTAGTTAATGGAATAATTTGGTAGAGAAATATGAAAATAGTACAAATGAAAGGAATATAATTTGTAATATATATCTGTAATTTTGGTATCAGTAATTAGAACTCCCAGTACAGTAGAGAGCTACTCCTAAGGGCTATGCTAACTAGTCTTAAAGACTGATAGCCTCAATGTTTAGATGAGGCCATCAACATGTGTATGATGGAAGAGGTTACTTGTAAATGCAAGAAATTCAATAAACATCAGGATATCCAGTGAAACATAATGTTGAAAATGCAAAAGATTATTCTCTACTCAACAATGTCTGCATTTGGCTTGGGTGACTGGGGAGATTAAAAATTTTCTTGGGGTATTTTGATTTATTCTATAGTTGAGTAATTAAAGATTTTTTTTTT
>CM057845.1:217403592-217415533 GCA_030068395.1 Apalone spinifera
GGGCTGGTGAGAGATTTGCTGAAAGACTGTAGTTGAGCTTTTGTATGTTTAGATGGCAATGTGGTTAACTCTTCTCTAGTTTTGGTATCCTTTGGTATCCTATGGCCTGAGTCTTATCATAGCTATTGTGCTCTGATACTGCATACCTCAAAAGTTATCTTAATGGATTGATCCATTACAAGATTCTAGCTAACTTTCTGTGTGCATGCACTTTAATTCAGCAGTATGAGGCTTTAAAAATAGTGGACCTAGTTAGTATCTGGAGAAACAAAATCTATTTTTAACAAATTCACGTGGTGTTAATGATTACTCTTCAAAAGGCTAAACTGGGTGTTCAAAATTTATGCAATTTCAGTTGTGATGTTCTTAAAAATGTGGACTTTGGTCCAGGTGTTTTTTCTCTGGAACAGCAGGCTGTTATAGATCAGTTCACAATAGGGATATAAGCGTTTAACTGGTTAACTGAAAAGCAGCAGCTTACCGGTTTCCATTATGGCTGAATTCCCACAGTGCAGACTGCTCCTCGAAAGTGGGGCAGGCAGCCGGTGTGCGCCAGGAGCCAGATTACAAGCCAGCTCCCATAATGCACCAGCTCCCGGCTGCCAGCTCTTCTTTGGCTGCCCCCAGCTGGCTCCCTGCTGTGAGTGGGGCTGGCAGAGCGCTGTATAAGAATCTGCAGTGTGGGGCAGTAGTTAGCTTCCTGGGAGTCATAGGGGCTTCCCTCCGTAATCCTCCCCAGCCATAGATTTTCCCCCCCCCCCCATGGTTAACCATGTAACCACTAGGATTTTTAACAGTTACTATTTTTAAACCTTTTTTACATCCCTAATTCATATGGGGCTTCTGTCAGCATGTGTCCTAGAAGAAAATAATTTCTGAATGAATCTCTGAGATATGAGTGCAGCAATATAATTTAAAGCAATTGCTCAGCAAACTAGATATTTGAGAAAGCGGTTAAAGAAAAATAATAGATACTTGGAAGCTTTTGGGCTGCAGTGTCAATCGTATGCCAGCCTTAGCACATGCTATGCCGATGTGTTGGTTTTTTTTTTATTAATTACGGGAACATGCTTTTGTGTGTTCTTCAGAAAGAAAATAAACTAGTTCAGACAGTGGAACCTCCAAGATCTAAACACCCAGAGTTACAGCCTGACTGGTCGACTGGACACCCAGTTGAACTAGAAGTCCTCAGTCAGGCAGCAGCGCAGGCCATAAATAAATTTTTTAAAAAGCAAATATTTTAGTCTTGGGGCTAAAGTTGACGTCCTCAGGCTCAGGAGTTCAGCCTTAGAGGGATGGGGGCTGCAGCTGCAAGGAAGAAGTCCTGAGCCTCCTCACCCAGAGCCCTGCTGTCCTGAGGCTCAGGAGCCCTGCTTCCCCTCCCCCTACAACTCCTTCCCTCCCTGCACTTGCTGCCCCCCTCCTCCTTCCCGGGTGAAATCCATAACCCTTTGTTTAGAGTTACAGAACCTTTCTGTTACAGCCTTCATTGCCAAGGTGTGTCTAACTCTGTGGTTCTACTGTAAGGCTTGAGGAGCTCTTATGTCACTATCCATGTCTACTAGTGTGTGAGGCATATAAGCTCTTAGTACAGAGTATCCACATTTATTTTGCCTATAGCTCCACACTAGCAGTTTTACAAATTGGTTATTTTATATTAGCCATATTGTGACAAGATTCTGTACCTCCTGAGTGGTTCTTCTAGACAATTGTTAATCGGGTGTTAGTTGCGTCATTTGATTACATTGACTTAGCCTGATGTACATAGCTGTTGGACAGTAGAGGGGTTGGCCTCTGAAAAGCTGGGAAGACCACTGAAGGGACATGGGGGGGGGGGGGGGTTGTCTGGTCGCACACAATTCTGTCCCATTAATAAAACACAGTTTTGCTGTGGCCATAATAAAATTGTTTTTTAAACTGAACAAAGAGGAAGCCAACCTAAGGACAATTGCTGTCATCTGTGTTTTTGTGTTGCTTTGTAGAGAACCCTGTTTGGTTTTTAAAAGAAAAATAAAGTTGTAGCTGAGGTTAGATTGTCATGCTTCTAAGAGGAACTACATTGGGACACTTCTATTTTTGTGTGACTTTGTTCTAATTCTGTTATTTAGAGTGAAGAGGTCATCTCTCGATACTTCTCTTGGGGAGAAGCTTTATGTATTTCCTTTGTTTTTTGTTTTGTTTTGTTTGTTTTAGTCAGTTCCTTCACCAACCCTTCTCCATAAAAAGTGCAGAATCTTCTCCCTCCTCCCCTTTCGACAGTCTTGAAACACATCAGAAAATCTTATTTGTAACATTTCATTTAACTTAAAGACATTTGTATTAGGGCTGGGGGAAGTAAGATCACAACCAGAGTAAGCTGAGTGCTTGGGTGGCCAACCAGGGAAGATTCAAATGCCATCCAGATGATTAGCAGAGTGTCCATGGTGCCCAAAGCCGGCAGCATGTGTTTCTGCTGGTAAGGCACATCTGCACATGCCTTGGTGCGCATAACAAAATGTATTCTGCATACAGATGGAAAAAATTAGAGGGAACACTGATGTGTCTTGCATGGTTGATTTTCTTCTAGAAACATCCAGAGCCACAGAATCTCTTTTTCTCCCAGTCATTATTCAGATTACTGATCTCACAAAAATTGTGTAATTTGCCAGCAGATGAATGCCCTTCATTGGGATAAAGGGAAACAAAACTTCTCGTTAGTTCTGTTTCCGTCTCCTCTGTCTTGTGGTTGGTGTCTCCAGTTTCCCAACTCATGAGATACCAAGTCATGTAAGTCGGAAGATAATTTCTTCCAGTTGTTTGCTACTAGTGCATTCTGATTCTACAATAAATAAATGTACAGTCAAAACAAATTGAAGTTAAACTAAAGGAACTTAGGATAGCATGTATTTTGTTGGTGGTTGAATCTGTTAACCGGTATTCATAAATGATGCTACTAAAAATTTGATGTCTTTCTCCCTATAAGTGGAAAAAGAAATATTTGTCTTCTGTTCCCAGACCACATTGTAAGGATACTTTAGCAAAACTTTTGATAAGGTCTCCCACAATGTTCTTGCCAGCAAGTTAAGGAAATACGTATTCCTTAACATTTAACCTTAACTGGTTAAATGGACTGTAAGGTGGATAAAAAGCTGGCTAGATTGTCAGGTCCAACGGGAAGTGATCAATGGCTCGATGTCTGGTTGGCAGTGAGTTTCAAGTGGAGTGCCCCCAAGGATCGGTTCTAGGGCTGGTTTTATTCAACATCTTCATTAAATGACCTGGACGAGGGGATAGATTGCATCTTCAGCAAGTTTGCGGATTACACTAAGCTAGGGATAGAACTAGATACGTTGGAGGGCAGGGATAGGGTCCAGAATGACCTAAGCAAATTGGAGGATTGGGCCAAAAGAAATCTGATGAGGTTCAACAAGGACAAGTGCAGAGTCCTGCACTTGGGACGAAGAATCCCAAGCATTGTTACAGGCTGGGGACCAACTGGCTAGGTAGTAGTTCAGCAGAAAAGGACCTGGGGATTACAGTGGATGAGAAGCTGGATATGAATCAACAGTGTGCCCTTGTAGCCAAGAAGGCTAATGACATATTAGGGTGCATTAGGAGGAGCATTGCCAGCAGAACTAGAGAAGTGCTTATTCCCCTTTATTTGGCTCTGGTGAGGCCACATCTGGAGTATTGCATCCAGTTCTGGGCCCCCCACTATAGAAAGGATGTGGATGCATTGGAGAGGGTCCAGCGGAAGGTGACCAAAATGATTAGGGGGCTGGAGCACTTGACCTATGAGGAAAGGCTGAGGGATTTGGGTTTGTTTAGTCTGCAGAAGAGAAGAGACGAGGGATTTGATAGCAGCCTACAACTTCCTGAAGAGAGGTTCCAAACAGGGTGGAGGGAGGCTGTTCACAGTCGTGACAGATGGCAGAACAAGGAGCAATGGTCTCAAGTTACAGAGGGGGAGGTCTAGGTTGGATATTAGGAAAAACTATTTCACTAGGAGGGTGGTGAAGCACTGGAATGGGTTACCTAGGGAGGTGCTGGAATCTCCATCCCTAGAGGTTAAGTCTCAGCTTGATAAAGAGAGCCTTGGCTGGGTTGATTTAGTTGGTGGTGTTCCTCCTTTGGGCAGGGGGCTTGGCTCGATGATTCCTGAGGTCTCTTCCAGCCCTATGGTTCTATGATTCTAATGAAAATGATGTGATTATTTTGAAGTATGGAAAGCAAAACTGGATTTCTGAAGATATTTCCAGTCTAAACATACTTTAGCTAGTCTGTCTTTCAAATACATAATGCACTTCTAAGCATGAATCTGTTGCTTCTGAAAATTAAAGTCTTGTGAAATACATTCACTTGTTTTCCTGAATTGACACACATGACCTTGTAACCTGTGATATGAAAATATTAATCTAGTGTCAGTGATCATGTAAAAATCTTATTGGCAACACTTGTGTAGCTTCAGTCAATGCCAGGCGATACCTCTTAATCATATTCACATTTCTGCCTCTTCAGTACAATCTTAGATTTGCTTTCTCTGGATTTCTCTTAAAGATCACAACTTTTTCTTTCTGTATGGCCCATGTACCCTTTAGGGTCTTCCTAAAGTTTATGCTATAGCTGTGATCATCCTGTGAAAATGTGAGCATGACATGAGCATGTATGTGGAAGATACTCTGTTTAATGCAAGGCCCTGCTTTTGGGAATGCTACCAGTAGAATTGATAGGTCATATTATGCATAAATCAAAAGAAAAAGCTAGGGTTGAGGTTTTAATTTTCTCTGTTGGAGTGTGATTGCTTTGGAAGTTCCTTGTTTATCCACAATTCCATTGTGTAGTAGTTTAAGTTAATGGCTGGGTGCTACGTTGTCAGATGGTTTTTGTGCAACTCTGTAAAGGAGTCTTATCTTTCTTTGTACTTTTTCATGTGATTATGCATCTGTGGGACTAAATATGGGGCCTAATTCACTCCAGCTTCTTTAAAGGGTCCGCAATAGTAGAAAGCTTGACTAAGGTGAGTGACTTTATTCAAAGTCATTAAGCCACAAAAAGTTATGCTTTTCTGGGCTGCTGGTGCACAGTTTGGGAGCACTGAGCTGTCGGGTGTGAAGTCCATAGGCCTGCAACTCTTAGTCTAGGAGCTACCCTCTTTGTGAAATCAAGCTCTGCTTTCCAGGGACTGGGCATGGCTAGGCCATCTTAATCAATACAGCTCATAGATTTAAGGCCAGCAAGGACCATCATGATAATCTAGTCTGACCTCCTGCACATTGCAGGCCCCAGAGCCTCACCCACTCACTCCTGTAATAAACCCCTAGGCTCTGGCTGAGTTCCCTAAGCCCTCAAATCATGATCTAAAAGGTATTGTATTACAGAGACTCCACCTTTTACACCAGCTTAATCCTGCAATTGACTAGTGCCCCATGGACAGAGAAGGACAAAACCTGCTCCCTTCCCCCAGCCTCTGCGGATCTGACTTGGGGCTGGAGGGTCTTCTTTCTGACCTCAAATGTAGCTATTGGTAAGACCCAGCAGCCAGACACCTGGGAAAGAATTTTCTCTGTAGGTAATTCAGAGCCCTCCACATCATCAGCCATTGGAGATATTTGCAACCAGTGTTTGCAGATCAGCTACATGCCATTGTAGGCAGCCCTGTCCTACTACCCTCTCCATGAATGTATCTAGCTTAGTCTTGAAGCCAATTATGTTTTTTTGTCCCCATAGCTCCTCTTGGGAGGCTGGTCCAGAACTGTATTCCCCTGATAGTTAGAAACCTTCGTCTCATTTCAAAACTAAATTTGAGGATGGCCAGTTTGCAGCCATCTGTCTTTGTGTTCACATTTATTCTTAACTTTAAATAACTCCTCTTCCGCCCTGGTATTTATCAGTCCTGTGTATTTATAGAGAGCAATCATACCTCCGCTCGGCCTTCTTTTGGTTAGGCTAAACAAGCCAATCTCTGAGTCCTCTCTCAAGGAAGGTTCTCATTCCTTTGATCATCCTAGTAGCCTGTCTCTGCACTTGATTCAGAGAAGGTCCCTTCTCCTATCCTCTTTCTGAAACATGGGAAACCAGAATTGCACGCAGTACTCCCGAGGAGGTCTCATCCGTGGCCTTGTAGAATGGTACTAGCACTTCCCTGTCTCAACTGGAAATATCTCGCCGGCTATGTCCTAAGTTTGCATTAGCCTTTTTCATGCCACTGCACGCTGGTCTCATCCTTCGATCAACCAGAACACCCAGATCATGCTCCTCCTCTGTCACTTCCAATTGCTACATCCCCTGCTTAAAGCAAACATTTTTGTATGTTCCTAAATGCATTAAATTTCATTCCATGTCTGTTACTATGGTTTACCAGGTCCTCCTGATCATTTTGTATGACATTCCAGTCCTCCTCTGTATTGGCAATACTGCCCAACTTTGTCATCTGTAGATTTTATTAGCATACACTCCCTTTTTTGTGCCACTGTCAAGAGCAAAATATATTTGGTCCCAAGGACTAATCCCTGAGGAGCTCCATTAGCTCAGAATTAGGGGCTGAGAAGTTGTAATGCTGACAAGCAGAATTGAACCTGGGAACTCTGGAGCTTAGGGCATAAGCCTCTAGCGCATGAGCTACAAGCTAGCTGGCTGGTAGCTAAGGCTGTAGAGTAGACTCACTATTCTCTCTATAAGTGGTCCCAGTGCCACTAGATGGACAGTACAGCACACCCAGAAGATGTGTGGGTTACACAGGCAGGGTGGCTCCTGCCAGCTTCGGTTTGACAGGCTCTTGGCAGGATATAATGGTTTTCAAATGGGGGGGGTACACCCCATAATTTGAAAACCTTTGTGTTAATTGGAAAGCCAAAATCAGGGTTGGGGGGAACATGACCATGTGCAAATAGCATCATCTCTACCACTCAGGGTGAACTTGGATTTCTCTTTCTTCCACATGCTGCACCTGATCCTCTGTTACCAGGATTGAGAGAAGAGCGAGCCTCTCAGAAGAGATTTCTGCTCCTGTCCTCTCTTTGTTCACTCCTCTCTCCTCAACCCTCCTGGTTTTAATAGGTGTTGAGGATTGGGATCCTGGAAGTGGTTGTTATAAGGCTTTGACCTTCACCTGATGGGTGTCTCACTCCTGTGCAGTCGGTAGGGTAGGTAAGGGAAGAAACAGCCTTCCCCAAACTGCCTACACACTCAACCGTGTAAGGCTGGGGCTGCTACTGGGGAAGGCTAGGGCGATGGCATGGCAGCCTGGCTCCCCCCGTGGCCAGGAAGGATCTGGCTGTGAGTGGGCGGGGCTTGGCTCCAGGGGTGGGGCCTCAGGCAGAAGGTAGTGGAAAGCTGAATTATAACTGATTATATTACTTGACTAAATGAATATGCAAACATTTTTGCTTTTACAATATGCATACAATTTCTTAAAACCTTATCAAAAGTCTTGTTTTGTAGCCCATCAGAAGACTTCATCAGTGAGTAAGACAGGCAGCTGTGAACTTGGCAGTTTTTCCCCTGCAATAGTATTACATGTATTAGTAAAATTATAGAAAAAATTGAGGAGCCTGTAAACAGTTGGTTTTCCCCCTAGTCCCATTATTACTTCATCCTTTTGATTTTTGCTTTTGAAACTTGCTTGTGAAACTCAACGTTTTGTTACAAATGGTTTAGTTCAATTTGTTAATTTTTTTTTTTTTAATCTTTGCCAGGACGGGAGCAATTTCATGGCCTTGGTTCTATGTACTGTAGAGGAGCAGCTGCTGTGATCCTTACGTATGATGTAAACAACTTGCAAAGCCTGATAGAACTGGAAGACAGATTTTTGGCGCTGACGGACACTGCTAGTGCTGACTGTATCTTTGCTATTGTTGGAAACAAAGTTGACCTCACAAATGAATATGCCTTATTGCTAGAAAGAGAAGATGAAAGTAGACCTGAAAAGCCTGTCACCAGTTGCATCTCTACCAAGGTCCAGAAACAAGTCCATCTGGATGATGCTGTTGCACTCTACAAAAAGATATTGAAATACAAAATGTTGGATGAGAAGGACGTTCCAGTAGCTGAGAAAATGTGCTTTGAGACCAGTGCAAAAACAGGATATAAGGTGGACTACCTCTTTGAAACCATATTTGATATGGTAGTACCAATAATTTTACAGCAGCAAGCTGAGGGGCCACCACAAACCGTGGACATAACCAATTACAAATCAGCAAAAAGGACAAAATCTGGTTGTTGTGCCTAAAACACTGGTGATGGGGGAGGGAGGAGCTTATGTCTATATGATGTACTAGAATTCCGAAGTTAGAGATACTTATTCCTTGATTTGCCCTCTCTCCACAACTATAAGTGATCTAGGGATGGAATGTGCAGAACAGCAAATCTTTTGAAGATTAAAGGCATTTGGAAACACCAACCTAATTAATTTATTTATAAAAAACAAAAATGTGAATGGGATCATGGGGGTAGATTGTAAATTTCATAGGGCCCTTGGGTGGAGGAGAGATCATAATGAATATTGGAACTGTGGTACTGTGTCCATGCAGATTGGTATTGACTGAGAGTTAAGCACACTCAAAGGAATCCTGCTTTATTTTTTTTTTAGAATGCATTATTTTCTCCATACTTAGTATACTATATCTAAAGTGTCTCTGGATTGACTTTCACTTTTGTACCAGATATGACTTTCACTTAAAAATTATAACTTTTCTTCTGGGGACGATTTAGATATGGGGTACTTTTTTACGCTTTACAAATTATTTTTTTCAGAATATAAATTATATGGAAAGGTCACTAATCAAGCAATTCAATTATCCTTCTGTACCAGCTACTGCAATAAAAGATGTACTATTAAAGTTACTGTGGAAATGAACTAGGCCTTCTAAGGATTTATTAATGTACATCCTGGTATCTTAACAGTCAGTCCTTCTCTACATTAACCAGGGTACCACTCTCCTGTGCTACTGAAAGGATGGTACGAAAAAAATGTATTGGCACTTACACTCCTGCTTTGTTACGTAGAGAGATGTGAAGTGTTTGATACATGTCCACATCCCCATCTCCCCTCAGCTGAGGTTAGGAAAAATTGCACGTGTCAGTGTGTGATTTCACCATACAGGTTCTGTAAGCAGGAGGGAAGTGAAGATCTGAGTTTTCTGATGTGAAACACAAGCAGATGACTGTTCTTGGAGGGTGTGGGAGGAGAACCGAAAGTGACCTTTGTACGCCCTAAAGGAGCATTACAGCACACTGACAAGCTCGCTTTTGTTGCCGTTAAGAGGACTGTTAAGTCTTTAATTCTGTTCTCAGTGTCCTAGCATAAAGATGGGGATCATTCAGGATCTCATACAGAGATGTGATAAACAGGGATCAGCAGGGGACCCAGAGGATTTTGGAGGCCACGTAACATCTGAAACGGAGGTCTCCTCTCTTTCTAAAGGCTTATGAATGATGGAAGGCCCTGGGGGCGGTGAAGAGGCACTCACCCCACAGTGGTAGTTCCTGTCCTGGGCGGCTGGGCTCAACTCTCCACTCACGGTGGTGTGACCTGGTGTGCAGGCTCACAATGGCACTGATTTGATTGGCCCACCACTGTTGTGACAGAGGGGCCCCTGTTCCAGGTTGCAATGCTCCCTATTTGGGGTCTGTGTCAAATAGGGGATCCCAGAGCAAATTGCTCCCTCCTTAGCCGTTCTGAAAATAGGCAATAACAAATGTAGACCCTCATCCTTGAAGTCCTTCATGTGTGTGGAACCCCCAAGGATTTCAACAGGAATTCTGCACATGGAGCTGTGATACAGTCAGTCCCCCAGACAGAGATGCGGACACCTGCTCACTCACCCACACCAAACCAAGGTTCTCCAACACAGGAGGAGACCATTTTGGAGTAGCCAAGTATTAAAAGTCATTACTGGATAGTAATTAAAACCTCTGTAAAAATCTGTCCTGCTGAGCAACTTTTTGCAAAGGGGCTGATCTGAACATTTAAAACAGCATCTATTATTCCCATTACCATGATTTAAAGCTGGTGACATGTAATGTGATGAAATATAGTTGCTGTCCTGAACATTTTGACTATTTTAAAAGTTCTATATTCTTGGGCCTGCTAGTCTGCTCCATTATATGTTTTGGAAGTTTATTTATCAAACCAGCAGAAACATTAAGTATAGCTGTTGTATATTAAAACCCAGCGCTTTCCTTGCTTACCAGCCAAGATCAAGTGACCCCCCCCCCTTTGTTTGCAGTCTCCATAGCACTGATAATGATGGAAATTTGGTGCTGCTTCAGGCTGAAACACAGCCAGTAGGGTTTCTGGTCTCCACAACATCAAGAATTAAGAGGGTGGCCGAAAGCTCCTGTTCCCTAAGGCTACGCACTCTGCAAGATACTGCCTGGTGGTACTGCAGAGCTCTTCCTTGTTTTACCTAATGACCCTGAAGGCCCTCGAAGCAGAGTGGACATCTTGTAGGTAGTTGAGATCAGACTTGCAGGAAGTAAGTGAAGGTGGAAGCACTTGGATTGCAGATGTTAAAGATGCCACATTATGTAAATAGTCTAATATTTTTGGAGGCTGCCTTTATTTGGTTCCTTTGCAATCAGGTCCAGTAACATGTTTACCAGCTAATTTAACGTGGCAGATTTGGGGCACGCAGCCAAGGGCTCAATCTCAAGTTTCAATAGAATGTGGCATTAAAGCACAGAAGAGAGAGATGTTTTCTCATTTCATTCTTCTAGGCACAGAAGCATGTCACTATGTAGGATTGTTTTAAAAAGCAGAGTTTAGGACAAACAGCATGTTTCAAGCAATGAGTTTCTTAATCTTTATTAAAGGGCAGGCTTGTAGCTTGAATAGTCATTTTTACACTCATCAGACTAGATTATAAGAATGATAAACTCAAGACTTGAGAGGCATACCTATGGCTGACAGGAGCCTATGTATTGAAACACATTTCAGCTGGGTGGTTTGTGGCACTTAAACTCCTGGGTGACTGTTGAAGCAGCTAAAGTGCCTTAGAATTTCTAGTATCCTGAGTGACTTGAAGTGCACAGAAGCTGAAGTTTCCTTAACCCAAGAAAACTAAATACAAAATCTCTCATTCATGCAATGGTGAGGCTTAAGAAAATCAAGTATGCAGAGCTTAGGATGTGCAAAAGCAAAAGCTCCCATCGGCTTCCCTTATTCTTGGCAAAAGCAGGAGTACTGGACACAAGTGAGGGTGCCCTCTGAGTTAGATTTTAGTGAGTCCTTAACTAGACTCACTAAATTGAAGTCCAGGAGGTCGATCTTAGGCAAAATGAAGCCATTGCCTAATGGCTTAAGTTAGCCGACGCAAATATTAGGTGGCTTTGCCTATTAGGGAAATTGTCCATTTTGGTGCCTCCACTGCAAATGCCAGAGGGTTTTGCCATAAATTGGGCAAATTACTCAATCTTTGTCCTCGTCCCTTGCCTGTGAAATAGAGACAGTGAGGATACACCCACAAATAGTAAGTTTATCTAAAATAGGAAAATATGTCCTTGCAGAAAACATGCTAGCTAAGAATTCTTTAAATACACCCACATGGCTACGCTTTTCATCATGGCTCAGCTCCACTGCTCTTCAATTTTACAAACCATTATAGATTCTATGGCAAATCCCTATCTCAGTATTCCATTGAACTTGTCTATACTTGAAATATTGCAGTGGAAGAATTATTCTGTTGTCCTGAAACTGTCTACTCCAAGAGTTAGATCACTTTAACTGAGGACCTCACTCCTGAGGTAGACAGGTCTAGGGATTCAGGAATGTGGATTTTTCACTTGTCTGTGGTGACCAATTTTTAGTGTAGACCAGGCCTCAGAGCTGTGTGGCCTCAGCTAAAGATAATGTAAGCAACTGATGAAATTATCTCTCCTTATAAAATAAGGATGGAAAAGGATGTGGAAAAGGGGGGATATGATAGAGGTATATAAAATCACGAGTGGTGTGGAGAGAGCGGAT
>CM057845.1:217441958-217454097 GCA_030068395.1 Apalone spinifera
GGACGTCCCCCACAGGAGCGGCATCAGCTGTTCCGTTGCTCTCTAGGAGAAGCTGCTGCTGCTCCTGCCGGAGCTGCTTTGTTCCCTGCAGGAGTGGTAGCAGCTGCTCCTAGAGAGCGACGGGGCAGCAAGCGGGGATGTTCTCCCGGCCCGCATTGTATCCAACCCTGCAGCTCCCAGGGACAAAGTCCCCGGGAGCTGCAGGGTCAGATAAAGCGGAGTGTTGGATTACTGGGTGTTGGTTAATCTGGACTTCACTGTATTAAATAAAGAGCAAGTCTAAAATATCTTATTAGGGGAAGAAACACACACATCCCTTTCTGCATTGTCATCCAAAAAGGAGCTTCTCCTTTCACCATGTCTAGTCTGTTCAGACTATAAGCTCTTTGAACCAGGGACTGTCCCTCATTGCATATTTGTACTTGGCATGGTGGGAGGCCCCATCTCAGTTGGGGCTTCAAGGCAATATAATAATATATATGGCACAAGTGTTTTCGAAACATTGGATGAGCATGAAAAAAAATGGGAACAGATTTCTCAAGTAACCAATTTGGATCCAGAGCAGTGTCTGACTGCTATCTGCCTTGTACAGTCAGCCAAAAGATCTGCTTCAAAACACCATGGCTACGTCTAGACTGGCATGATTTTGCGGAAATACTTTTAACAGAAAAGTTTTTCCGTTAAAAGTATTTCCGCAAAAGAGCATCTAGATTGGCACGGACGCTTTTGCACAAAAGCACTTTTTGCGGAAAAGCGTCCGTGCCAGTCTAGACGCGCTTTTGCGCAAGAAAGCCCCGATCGCCGTTTTAAACATCAGGGCTTTTTTGCGCAAAACAAATGTCAGCTGTCTACACTGGCCCTGTTGCGCAAAAGTTTTGCGCAAAAGGGACTTTTGCCCGAACGGGAAGGGCAAAGTATTTCCGCAAGAAGCTCAGATTTCATACATTAGGAAGTCAGTGCTTTTGCGGAAATTCAAGCGGCCAGCGTAGACAGCTGGCCAGTTTTTGCGGAAAAGCAGATGATTTTCCGCAAAAACTGGCCAGTCTAGACGCAGCCCCTGGCTTTAGATCCTTTGGAGTTTTTTGCTATCTCATTTAAATTAGATGGAAGGGGAAGTATTGGAAGGTTACTGCCTTGATATCCTCCAAATACTCTAATCCTTTCTTGTACACTGAACATCACTGCTCTGTGCCTGTATTACCATAAACAGTTACATCATCATTGTAATTAGATGAATTAATTAATTACACCTGAAAAATTGAATATGGTAATTTTTTCTTTTGAAAATTTTCACATAAATAAAAACAGCTTACTGTTTTTTTTTTTAAACCCGCTTACTGCGTGGTCATAATTTTTCAAAAATTTTAAATTTCAATGAAAAACCTTTGACTAAAACTTTGAATTTTCCCCCTACACCTTTCAAACCAACTCAACTCCTAACCTTAGGATTGCTACTTAGTTAAGAAAGAATGTAAGGAGTATTTCACCTTGTTCCCCTTTTAAACCAGGAAAACCTTGGGAGCCCTTCAAGCCTTCAATGCCAATAATACCAGGATCACCTATTTCTCCTCTTTCTCCTCTGGTTCCTTTCGCACCTACAACAACAGAAATGTTAACAATAAATTCCCTAAACAATAAATATATATTTTCACCATATATACACTGCACTAACTGTGGGTTAACAGGAATAATTGAATTTTAAGTTGCGTATTGAATGAGGCAGGGTTTCTAGGGGAGGTGTGTGGGGCTCCACAACCTGCACGTTAATGATAAAAGAGTCACATGTGGTTCATAAGCTACAGTTTGCCCCCCATCTCCGGTCTATACCCAGCGGTCACCCATTTTACAAGACTATGTTAAAGTTTGTACAAAGCATACTATGTAAGATATCATTTGAAAACTCCAGAGTTGCTAATCATTGTGCTGGCAAAGCATGTGTGGTATCTTTACATACAGTGTTATGAGATTCACTATATAACATTGCCAAGACATGGGGCTGAGCATGGCGGGGAGAGGTGGAGATCCTGACTGAAAGAGATTCAATCAGTGAAGCTATGTGTACACTGCAGTGCTATTTTGGGATACTGGAGTATCCCGAAATAGCTAGCCCATGTCTTCACAGAAAGCCTGTTATTTCAGGCTCGCTATGCTGATTTCCTTTTAGACCTCATTCTACGAGGAGTAAGAGACGTTTTGGAATAGCACTTTATTTTGAAAATTGGTGCTGTCTATCATGAAATCAGCTATTTCAAAATAGCATCAAAATAAGATACGCAATTTGCATAGCTCAAATTGCATATCTTATTTTGAGTTACAGTGTAGTTGCACCCAAAGAGTGCTGGAGCAAGATGATGGATTTTAATTGCATTTTACCTTTTCATTTCCTTGTAACTAATTCTGACATATATGCCTCATTACTAGTAGTCACTTAAATCTATATTTGTAGTTAATAAATGTATTTTGTTGGTTTAGCTACACCAGTGCGTTTGGACTGATGTGTTTGGGAAATTCCATTTGAGATAAGATTTGGCGTATAATTTTCTGCTGTCGATAAATAATAGGCTTTATATGAACTTGTATTTTTCAGGAGGTTGCTGGACAAGAAAAGGTACATATTTCTGGGGAAAAATCTGGGCCTGGGAGCTTCCTGGTGTTGCTCTGCAGAGTAATTTATGGGTGTCTGGCTACAGAACTCATGCAGTACAGCTGGGAGCAAGGCGCCAGCTTCCAGTTGTCCCATATGGTACTCAACCACTGCTCAGCCCCTGGCCTCTCCACCAGCCCACTCTTACACTCCCACCCTGCGCAACCTTTTCCCAGCCTCACTGCATACCTTCCCTATTGCCTCATGCCACCCTCTCTCTCTTTCTACTCCCTCACCCCAGTGTGCTTCAGTCCCACTGCTCCCCAGCCCTCCCAGTGCCTCCTGCACACTGTGCAACAGCTGATTGTAGTGGTCAGGAGGCACTGGGAGGACGGGGGAGAAAGAGAGCCACCAATGGAATGGGAGAAAGCACAGCTGCCTTCGGGCGCAGCAATTTAAAAGGGCCCAAGGCTTCCCGCTGCCACTTCTATCACAATAGCAGCTGGAGGACCTGGGCCCTATAAATCGCCACCGGAATCCTGGGTGACACAGCCAGAGAGCACTAACGGGCTAGCTTGGAGAGGCTACCCTCAGCCCTGCTGCTTCTGCCCAAGGACCTGCCTTCTTGGGGCCCAGAGATGCCTCCCTTCCCCATGCCACCTTGCCCAGAGGTCCAGCAATTCTGTCAGCAGCTCTGGGGAGGAGGTGATTGGTACAGCTGATGGGAGGAGGGGTGCATGGCTGGTGGAGGGTGCTAAGGAGTGTTCCCTGCAAGCTGAGTGCTTGGGCAGCCCCTCAGGTGCGAGTCAGGTGCTGCCCTGCTGAATGGCAGAGTGCCCACAGGTGCCCAAAGCTGCCAGCATGCGCTTCTATTGGTGGAGCACAGCTGCGCATGCCTACGTGCACACAACAAAACTGGTTCTGCACATGCATGGAAAAATTAGAGGCAACATTGGTGCTAAGGACTGATCGGCTCTCACAGGCCAGGAATGGTTGCGCTCAGAGTGAAGCAATGCAAAAAATACTCCGACTTGGAGAACTGAAAGGATACAGCTCTCATTCAGTCCAGATTGTACTCAGGGTAATGCCACAGTGTGAAAAATCCATACCCCCCCCCCAACAGATGTACCTATGCTGACCTAAATCATGGTGTAGACACCATTAGGCCATCAGCAGAATTATTTTATTGACTAAGCCACTGCCTCTCAGGGAGGTGGCTTACCTACCCCAATGGGAGAACACCTACTGTTAGCATAGCTAGCATCTATGTTGAAAGGCTACAGTTGTGCAGAGCCAATGCTATAGCTACTATGCTATAAGGTTTCAAGTGTAGACAAACCCTCAAGTGAGCTTGCTCAGCCTGGGAAAATGATTCATGTTGTAAAATATATTAGCTAACCAAGGGGTCAGCAACCTTTCCGAAGTGGTGGGCCAAGATTTAACTCTCCTGCCCTGGGCCATGTCGCTCTCTCGGGAGGGGAGGGGGGGTTCTCCACTGCACGCCCCGTGGACCACCTGCACGTCCCGTGGACTGAGCTGGGTCAGTGCAAACCTTTCAGCAGACTACCAGTTGCTAATGGAAACTCATTGTTAACTACATAATTATGCCCAAGCCATTTTGCTAGTGCTGCAGCTAAGAAGAACTGTTTAATTTAAATTATGAAACAGATTAAGTGTTTTAACTTTCTCATGTTAGTTTATCAAACTTCATTTTAAATAAAGTAAAATATGTCCAACACAAAAGGTTTCAATTTTTTATTTCTTTATGGCAGGGGTGGGGAACCTTTTTTGGGTCGGGTGTCACTGACCTACAGAAAAATCAGTTGGGGACCACACAAGTGAGAAACAAAAAAACTCCTCCCAACCCCCCCCCCCCCCCCCCCGAACACTCACTGATGTGGCCCCCAACTGAGACACTTCACTCTCCTGGTGCTCCAGCTCCACGGGGTGAGGGGAAGGGATGGGAAGGACTGAGGTTCAGGGCTTTCCATAGGTCAGATTTACTTTTCTGGGGTTCCAGAGTGAGGAGAGTTTGTGGACCCCCTTCTGATGTGGGAATAAAAATGAGGGGTTCAATGTGTGGGATGGGGCTGTCACTAAATGGGATAGGGATGCAGGATCTGTCTGGGAGGTGGGGTGCAGGAGGGGGTGAGGAGGGTAGGGTCTGGAAGGGAGTTTGGTGGCAGGAGAGGGTGTGGGGTAGGGGTACAAGAGAGAGTTTGGGAACAGAAGCAGAGTGGGGGAGTAACCCAGAAAAGGTATTAGGGTGAGAATGCAATCAAAGACCTAGCTGGGTAAGAAGGCAAAGAAGTGGGGAATAAAGGAAAGTGCAGCTTCTGCAAAGTAAAATTGTATCCCCCCCCTCACATCTTCCCTCTGATCCAGCCTCACTCCCCTCAGCTCCATTATTCCCTGCATCGCCCCATGCTCCTCAGTGCAACCCCTGCCCCCGCATCCTCCTTCACCTACCCTTGTGCCAGGCAATTTTACTCAGTCTAGGCAAGGCCAAAAAAAGGAGGTTAAGCACTGTCAACCCTGCACAACCAGGGTCAAAATCACAATCCTATTACTGTCAATGGCAAAAATGCCATTACAAAGTGGAATGTAATTTTTTAATTTAGTGGTACGCTGTTTGGCTATACAGAGTGTTTCACACTTTAGTGCAGCATATTCACATGCTTAGCAAAAAGGTGATACTGCATACTTTTACTTTAGTGTGGAAAATGTAATAGAAATGTGTATCCCCGAGCACTGCGATGAGGGGACTGTGAAGCAAATTCTGCAGTCACTGGAGGCACACAACACTTCTTGTCCAGGCATAGTGTCTATGGACTTTAGTAAGAGTTCTGCATGCATTAGGACGAAAAGCCAAATGCTGACTTTCCCATACGTGGTATTATGGGGCTGTTTAACTCCTTACTCCTCAGTACTCCAAATTCATCCTGACATTTACTGATTCTGCGAAAGTCACAGTCTGATGTTAAAAGAACTACAGTGAGCCCCGACAGTGGGACTTGTTAAATTGCTCAGCATGCTGGGGAGTTAATTCAAATGAGCTCCGCATCCTTATGAGCAACCTCCATGGAGTGTAAGATGTAGACATGTGAAAACAGTAGCTATTGATTGTCAGTTAAATGAATACCCAATGGTCCAATTACGCCAGCTTCTCCTTTCAGACCTGTGCTTCCTGGTAAGTTTATAGTATCTCCTCGATCACCTGTTTCAAACAGATATAAATGCAGGATGAGACTGGGAATTGGTTCTGAACACAAATTTAGTTTATTAGTGTTTGGAAGAATCTGTAGTGTTCAGAGAAAAGTGCAAAATTCAGTACTAAAGCTTAGTTGTGCCACAATAACAATGATGATGAAACAAATACCAAGAGGAGGAAGAGATATGCAAAAAAAGCCATGGCCTCTCTGAAGGAGGAAACAAAACAAGACTATATGGGCTTAATCTAATGCATAACTGGCATTGGACTAACTGGACCACAGTGGGTTGGACCAGACCTTATATGAAGGAATTTATACTGTGCATATGAGGGTTTATATAAGAGATTAGTACAAAGGATGAGCTAGAAGTAGACTCACCAGTTTGCCCAGCAAGGCCATATGTACCAACATCACCTCTGGTTCCTTCAATACCCTTTTCACCCTATCATATGGATAAAAATAGGCACTAGTGAATTAGAATGAATGTTTACTCAGTCATTAAAACAGTATTGCTACTGAGACATTAAAAATGCTAAAATATTTACACTTCTGAGTTTCTTTGGCAGATGTAGCCAAACTATGGCAATAATAATGATAAGCTGCATTTGCAAGAACTATTACCTTTAACACTGGGAACATAAATTGTGCGGTATAATTACATTTCTTTGGGCAAAATCCTGCAGTCCTCACTCAGTCAAAATTGCCACTGAAGTCTAATGGAGAGTTTACTTACAAAGGGACCATAGGATTTTGCCCTATACAACCAAGCACAATGGATGATTTTTCTTGTTATATCATTTGTAAGTGGAGTTGGACTTTTTCCGAGTGTGAATATTTTGTTGACTAACTATGCACTGAAAATGCTGGTCAATGCTGGCTCTATTTAGCATGTAGTTAGGGCCAGTCTACACTAGAATCGCTACAAGAGCACACCTGCACAGATGTAACTGCACACCTATAGCGATGCTAGAGCAGACACTCTGTGCTGTTGTGAGACAGCTCTACCATCGGTATAGCGTATGTGTGTGAGGAGAACACCTCCCACTGACATAGCGCTGTTCATACTGGCACTTAATATCGACATAACCACTACTGGGTACAAGCTCTTAATGCTGATCAATGTAGTTTGGAGAGAGTGACTGATCTGATTCTCTGATCTGGCCTCTTGCTCATGAAATGGAACAGCAAAGTGGGTTCTTTTGGTGGTGACACAATCAGCTCCACCAGGAACTCTCCTAGCAGATTCAGTAGCATATTTGGAGAATTTGGTTCCACACCAGTGAAAAGCTGATGGCTGGATTGTGGGGGCATGTGGAGAAGAGGAGCGAGAAAATCATACTGCTCTTCTAAGGACTTTGCCTAGGGTACAGTGGGATGGCACAATGTGTTTTACAAAGACGACATGTTACTCATTCAATTTCTATGGATTTCTGGTATCTTTGTATTTCAGTATTTCAAAACAATTTTAATGGGCATAAAAGCAAGATGAGACAAGCTTAATGATGGTCTTTTATTTGAAAAAAATATCCCCATGAACACTCACTTACCCTGATTCCAGTGGTTCCAGGGAAACCTGATATGCCACGAGGTCCAGTTGTACCTGGATACCCCTGAACACCTGTTGCTCCTTTAAGACCAATGTCTCCTTTCTTGCCTTCAATCTGACTAGCTGATCCAGGCAAACCTGGAACTCCTGGGCTGCCAGGAAAACCCGGCATTCCTTTACTACCTGTAAGAAAACCAGTATGAAATGTAAGATCAGGGGACGTTCCTGTGAGAGGTAGTTCTACCTACGTAAAAACTTAACACTTTTAGGTAAGCAGTATGTATTTAGACAAAGAGATAAAGAGCCAGACAACACTGGAATTGTATAAAGAGGCAGCACATTTTAAGGCCAGAGGTATATTAGATGTTTCTTACCAGATTAACCTATAAAAAGGAAAATGCAAAATCCCTTTGAAGACACAAGGTAAAATAATGGCAACAATGGAAAAAGATAGCACAGAACAGATTTTAAGACGTAGGTCTTGCTCTAAGTCCCATTTAAATTGTCAAGTCTGATTTTTGGCTCTCTCAGAGCAAGTTAATGTGTAGCAAGCCAGAGGATAAATACATAGCATGCTAGCTTGCTGCTCACTTCCTCTCCCTAGACTGGGAGTGCCATTGGAGCAATGGAGTCACAGTGAGAACCAAGCCCTCAGTTTTCATTGCCGGCTCAGTTGAGTTACTCTGTAATACAACAGTGAGTGTGACATACTAAGGATATGGAGAGAATAATCAAAAAGCTTCTGACCATCAGGACAATACTTAGTAACTGGTAAGCAATCATGAATATTAAATGATTGTTTTGCTGTTCTTACCTTTAAAGCCTATCTCTCCTTTTGAGCCAGCTTGTCCTAAATCTCCTTTCTCACCTTTAGCCATATACATGTGGTGAATAATATCTGGTGGTTTTCCTGGTGGACCCGGGAGCCCACGGTCACCTAAATATAATAAAACCTAGTTAACTACTCTGTCTTAAAAAATGCAGGGAAATATATTGAGGTAAACATCTCAATAATCAGTTCACAACCAGCATGGAAACTTCAGCAGCTAAGAACACTGTTATAATATTAAATAAAAATAACCTAATGAAGCATGAAGGTAGCACACAAACACTTGACGATATGAAAAATTTTAAGTTGAATGTACAAGGTTAACTCTACCCCCTTCTGCACATTCTTTCTATTGCAGTTGCACTATGTGAAGATATACAATTTCTTGGATAACATGAGAATCTTTTTTTTCTACAAGGTCAGACCAAAATTTTCAAACCTGGTTGCCCAAAGTCAGCATAAGTAAGAATGGATTTGTGAGCATTCACAAACTACACTATAATTAATGGGAGCTAACAGTGCTGATCCCCTTTGAATACCTGGTCATTTTTATTTTGGAGCTTAACTTTAGGCAAAAAGGTTTGAAAAATTTGGCCTCAGATAAGATATGATCATGAACTTAAAGACTCCTGTGATGCACAAATAAGAAAGTACAGAGCTATGTTAGTCATTCAACTTTGACTTCTAACGTATGAGTATTCATTTATGCAACCTTCCTACTGAAATTGCATCAAAGCCTTGGTGTTTATTGAAAGAAAAAAAGAAAGAAAGAAAGTTCTCATTTCTACAGATGCAATAGATGCAAGCTTCACAACACCAAATGGAGTCTATCAGCATCATTAGCTAGTTATGCTACTTAGACTGAACAGGCACCAATCAGTCAAAGCACCTTTCATACTACTTTCGCAGCTTCCCAACTATTTGTTCACCTACCTTGTAGGGTTTGGAGTTTTTTTTTGTTTCATTTAAACCAAATTCAGGGCCTCAAACCACAGAAAAGGCTCTGTCTACACTACAAGGTTTTTTGTGCAAAAAGGCCGTAAATTGACAGAACAGAGGGCTTTTCCTGGTAGAGTTATTCCTCTCCCCATGAGGAATAACTCTTTTTTGAGCTAGAGCTCTTGTGCAAAAAGGCAGGTGTGGATGCTCCAGAGGGGTTTTTGCACAAGAAACCCCTATGGGAAAAAGCACAGGTGCTCTGATGGCCATTCTGTGAATGGCCATCAGAGCTTTCTTGTGGAAGAGTGTCCATGCAGTGTGGACGCTCTCTTGCGCAAAAGCACATCGCTTTTGTGATTCACTTTGAGTTCTGGACGCGCTTTTGCGCAAGAAGTTTTTACGGGAGATCTCTTCCACAAAAGGCTTTTTGCACAAAAACCCTGCAGTGTTGACAAAGCCGAAGAGTTTACAAGCATGTTCGTTCTGTCTCTAAATGTGATATTCTTATCAGCCTCCTGTTCATGGTCTGAGCCTGGTTCACAGGGAAATGTCACTTGCAGCATATTCTACGGCGCAAACCACATATTCCTGACCGGCTATACGTATTTATCAGGAGGGATAACCCAAGAGACAGCATTTACTGTTCACTACCCAGAAAGAAGCGCTGTATGCTAGTCCAACTCTTTGATCAAAGTGCCATCCTCAGAGCAATTTTTTTCTTTTGGTCATTTAGGCCACTAGCATCTGTCACAAATAACAGATTCTTTGTTCAGGTTAATTTGGAGTTAATTAATAAGATGAAATAGGTGATACACAGCCAGAAACTTTGAGCTTTCATCAATATAAAAAAACATAATTGTAATAATAGGAAAAAATAAGAATAAGTACAGTAAAGTGGATTCCTACATTGTTCAAACTTACAATCTGACTGTGCATACTTATAACTTTATATAGATCATTAGAAACAAACACTGAAGAAAAAGTAAGTAGAGATCACCCCAACAGGAAGGCACTAGACCAGACTTCCTCCTAGGTCAGGGCTACTCAACACGGGAGTATGGGGCCCACAGCCTGTTAGTTTGCGGCCTGCGGTGCAGTTTGGGTTTATGCAGGGCTCAACCACGCAGCCCGTGGGTGGGATCCCTTGAACATGGCCTCTGCTGGGAACATGCTCCACAACGGCAACACGTCTCCCAGGTGGGGTGAACACTGAAAGACGCAAGCGGATGGGTGGCTGGAACAGACGGGTACAGGGTGTCAGCATTTCTAGCCCTCAGGGAGGAGGTTCCTGGAGTGCTAAGGTTTTGTGTGAAGGAAGCTATTTGCATATAAGTTGTGGCGCTTGGCATGTGCTGTGAGTATCATTGTGGCCCCTGGGGCATCCAAAGTTGAGTGGCTCTGTCTTAGGTGGTAGCATGCTATTATTCCCATGTGCCAACAACAGATTGGGTAACTATAATACTTCTTTTCCTGTTTCACTAACATACGTGCAAAACCATATTGGATGCAGCCAATTTTCATTCCCTGTTCATATTGGGTATTAGGGATGCCAGATAGTTTCAACAAAAATACCGGACACACTTGCCATTACATCACAATTTACATTATATCATATTTAGAAAATACCGGACATTTATATTTTCTCATTTGTATTTTCTCAATTTGTTTCCCGAACAGAAAGCTCAAATACTGGACTGTGCAGTTCAAAACCGGACACCTGGCAACCCTATTGGGTATTCTGGGAGACCAATTTTAAGATTCCAATTGTCCATATGCATTCTGGTTGACTATAATTACATGGCCAACAGTTAAGCCAAACATATACATTACTGCTTCTCCCAATAATTTTGATACATCAATGTGGTTAACTCTTTTTACAAGAAATCTCTAAGGATGTGTCTACACAGCACCCTAAACTCAAAATAAGATATGCAATTTGCGCTACACAAAGTGGGTATCTTATTTCAAATCTATTTCAAAATTTGAAATTTGGCACATCTATACAGTGCCAGATTTTGAAATAATGTGCTATTTCGAGACATCGCTTACCCTTGTGTAATGAGGGTTATAGGGATGCCGAAATAGTGCACCCGTTATTTTGAAAAATATTTCAAAATAACAGGCAACTTGTGTAGACATAGGGGTTGCTATTTCAGGATACTTCTGGTATCCAAAAATAGCTGTACAATGTAGATGTACCCTAAGATGCTACCATCTGTTTATTTGTGGTTTACCTGTTCATCACGAAATGCATTGCCAAACTATCACAAGATATGTACTGCTAAATTTTATATCCTTAGATCAAGTTCATGTCATTCCATAACCTTTGGTCCAGCACATAATACTCATGCTAGTTTATTCCTGCTACCAATCTCTAATAGGCCTCAGTCCAAAGGCTTATCTCCACTATTGGATGGAAGAACACTGCTGCGGTTGTTCCATTGGGGGGTCAATTTAGTGGATCTAATGAGGATCCATTATTTTGAGTGCCAATAACACTCCTGATGACTCTGGTAGTACACCAAAATGAGATGAGTAAGGGTATGTCTACACTATAGCCTTATTTCCAAATAACGCGTCTACACACAAAATGCATTTCGAAATAGCATTTTGCTATTTCGAAATAGCGTGTTCACACTGAGTGGCTGCTGAATCACATTTAAGGCCGGCCGGAACCAGGTCTGGCTGAGGGCATCAGGTTAGGAGTTACTTTGTATGGCTGCTGCCTGAGGCTATCTGAGGCCTGTGCTTAAAGGGACCTCCCCTTCCCCCCCGGACAGCCAGTTCTCAGCTTTCCTTGCTTGCTTGCCTATCTCGATGAGGGACAGCAAAGCATTTTGTTTCTGAGTGCTCAGGTTGCCCTTACTCGGGACACCACAGCACTCTGCAACATGGAGCCAGAGATGCCCCTGGGAACTCCGGTGCTTCTTGTGGATGCATTGCTGTAAGCCTACCTGCACTTCCTGCAGGCTGACATCTGGGAGGTCCATCGGGGGGCTGTCAGTATCCAGGAGGCCCTGTGGAAGAGC
>CM057845.1:217488905-217509898 GCA_030068395.1 Apalone spinifera
ATTTGCATCCCTTTTCCGGAAAAGGGTGCCTGTGTAGACGTAGCCCACATGTGTCTTTGTATGTATTCCTGCCCCACCTCCCACATAATAATGATCAAAATTGGAGCACAGCAGATTGTTGCGAGACAATATTTTAGGTCATGAAATGCCAGAAAATTACCAGGAAAGCCATCAGACGGTCCAGGCTGACCAGGAATGCCGGGGTCTCCTTGGTTCCCTGGGTCTCCTGCAGGCCCAGGATCACCTGGGAATCCTGGCTCTCCTCTTACACCTGAAACACATCCCCACCCCAAAGAATACCAGTTAGTTTGCTTATCTTTCTCACACACACAGAACTGTGCATTTTTCACTGCGCTGACAACTGTAATTCTTGAAAGATGAGGCTGGATGGGACATGTAATGTGTCTCTCCCTCTCTCTGCTTTCTTATCTACTCCTCCCCTTCCTAATAGGTGTTAGGTTCCTATAGGTTTCATGGGTTCTTGGAGACTGATGCACCCAGAGAAAAAAACACCACCCACCAGCATTCCCACCCAATCAGGACTAGGGATGTGAATGGTTAACATTACTGGTTATGGTTAACCAGTGGGGGCTGGAGCAGCTACCTGCCCACTGCAAGCAAGAGGCAATCTCCATTTATTTATTTCCTAGAAATGGAAGGGGCCTTGAAAGGTCATTGAGTCTAGTCCCCTGCTTTCACAGCAGGGCCAAGTACCATCCCTGACAGATTTTGGCCCTAAATGTTCTCCTCAAGGATTGAGCTCACAACACTAGCTTTAGCAGGCCAATGCTCGAACCACTGAGCTATCCCTTCCCCTCCCAGTGTAGTCCCACAAGGCCAAATGTGGACAGAGGGCATGCCAGCCCGCTAACTCTTGCTGAAAAATGTCTTTTTTCCCTGAGTGAAGATAAGGCATAAGACAGATCAAATCTAAAACAACTTCCCTGAAAATAAGACAACTTCACACTATTAGGGAGTTTGTACACTATTGTTTGAGATGAATAACGCATATACAGACCAGCTTTACTAAAGGAGTAGAGTTCTCTGCATTTCAGGCTTTTGCTGTGTGGGGGAGGAGGGAAAATAAAGATAAGCTACCAGCATCACAAATGTTCTGAGCAAGGAAGACATACCTTTTCTTGGAATGGGATATGGAGTATAAACAGGTGGTCCTTGAAAGCCTCTCTCACCCTGTTCTCCCTATATAAATAGATAATGAACTGTCAAGAGCATGCCCAATGCCTATGCCATTTTGTGGGGAGGGACAATTTGAGCATGCACGTCTATTGCATGGTATATAGGCACCTTAGCAGCAGATACGCACCTAATAGAATTTACAAAGTCTCAATGATTTTTATTTCAATGAGACTTAGAACACTTTTTAAAATCCCAGTGGGTGCCTATCTTCATTTATAGGCACCATATATCTTTAACATCTGGCCCTGAGTTGCCAGCAAAAGCTTTGTACTTCTCTTCATTCATACTATCTCTTCACTGATTCTTCCACTTGTTATGCTCGTTCTGCTTTTTCATCATTCATCCATATTTTCCCACTCACCCACTCTCTTAATCAGTTTGGGGCATATGAAAAAGTCACCTTCTTTTCTTCCCCTTCCCAGTGTCAGTTAAGCACATTTTGTGAAATTTTACACCTTCTTTTGAAGTATTTGGGTACTGACAGAGACCAAGCAGCATAGCCAATTGCCTCTTCAATTATGGTAACAAAACTTACATATTTATTCTAATGAACAGGTACAAAACAAGCAAAATTATGTTTGGTTTACTAATTCTGACATAAATTAGTATAGGAAAGGAAAGAAGTACCTTCATTCCTTTAGGACCCCTGTTACCTGGCATGCCATCAAATCCTTGAAAACCCTGAAATATATATTAAAATGGTTTCCTTTTTCTAAATCAGACAAAGAGTGAAGATAATTTGTTATAGGATTTTTCAGCAGAGCAGCTTATTTCTAATATTTTAATCTGTCACAGCAGTTGTTTTAAAAGCGTGGGAATGCTGGTTTCCTCAAATATAGTTAAGGTGTATGAACCATGCAGCAAAGCTGAGAGGGTTGTCACCCTCAAGATTTACTCTTGGGTGTAGTAACGGAGTTTTACCTTTCTGGATTTTATGGTATATATTCTGTACGTAGGGCCAACCCCAACTCTGGTGCAGGCCTAGTATGTAGCCTACTTGGAGGAATACAGAATGGTCAGGAAATGAAGCTGTTCAGCAGTGTTCCCTCTAAGCTGAGTGGCAGCACAGCATCACAGGTGATTAATTAGCCCTGCCCAGTCAAAGGCTCAGGGCTTCTTGCACAGAGCTGACTGACTGGGCGGGGCTGATTAATCACCTGTGAAATTGCCATGGGGCACGGATTAGAGGGAACACACTGCTGTCTAGCCCTTAGAAGATCTTGAGATGGGAACCTGAATTCTGCACCGATGCGAAGAGAGGTAAGAAGGCAGCAAATGGCCTATCCTCTCTAGTCCGTTCCAATGGTGTTATGAAGACTATGCGCATGTATAATGCCGATAAGTGGAACCAAACCTCAGACATCCAGAGCTTAGTGCACGAGCTTCTACCACTTGAGCTAAAAGCCAGCTGGCACTCAGCTAAGGCTGTAGAACACTCTCATTCTCTCTCTCCCTCTCTGTAAGTGATCTAGGTGCCACTACGTGGGACTGTGAACCACATCCCAAAGGGTGTGTGGGGTTCTACATGCACACTGCCTCTTTTACTCTGCAACAGTGGGGTTTCTCCCAGATGTCATCAGCTAGAGAAACTTGACTAGAATATACTAATGAGTTATGCCTTAGAAATGTCACTCTGATAATGAAGTCATTGTTATACTTAGGTTGTGAGTGCATGGCAGCTGGAATAATTTCTTTATTATTTGTTTGTATAGTACCAAGCCAGAATTTGGGATGAGGCCACTGGGCATTACTACAATACAAAATGCACTACTTGTGCAGATCACACAATTACACTACTACTGTCTATAGGAAGTGTTTGTGATAAAACAATCTCGAAGGAGAATTTTAATTAATTGAATGATTTATTGTTTTTACTAAAACAATGAAACCTCCAGAGCCTACCTATACTAGCCTTCTGGCAGACATCTGAAGTGCCGGTGTCAGCACCAGTATGTCGTGTCCCACTAGTATATATTTCAGTCGATGAAGCTGTGCATGGGAAAATACCAAGCTTCAGTCTTCTCTTGTATTCACTGGGTTTACACCAGTGTAATTCTATTGAATTCAACTGAGTTACTCCTGATTTGTTCAGGTATAAGGGAGAGAAAAATCAGGATGATTATATGTTGTTTAAACATTTTTCTAGAACTGAATTCTAGATGCAATGGCCGTGTGTATTCCAGAAAACAGAACTTCTGAAATGTTAGTGGTAAAATAATGATCAGATCCTCAGCTGCTGTAAAGCAGTAAGGAACCACTGAAGTTAGTGCAGCAATTTGCATTAGCTGTGGATCTGAGCCAACAGTTTTAAGTACAGACTTCTAAAAATGACGAGTGTAGTGAACTCCTGAATGGAGCAGATCTCAGTAATTGGCTTCAAAAAACACTTACCAATTTTAAAGCATTGCTCTATGCCACAACACTCTCCAACATACCACAAACTAACCCCCAGAGATTAAAGATATTTTACACAATGGTAATGTATGTCAAACATTGTCAGAAAACTAACAACTGTTATACAATAGGTGCAAAATCTCTTTCATGCTAGGTGGAGCTGTAGATCTAAAAAGGAAGCCAGGAGTTTCCTAATTATCTACTTCTTTTAATGACATTGAAAGGACTGAACTATAGTTCTTCTTTCTTTCAAAGGAGTCAAAAAATTAATTTAAAAATATTATTGCTGGTGAATAGCATATCGGGAAACCTATTCCTCCAGATGTCATTTACCAGTTACTTCTCATTAAAATAAATATACCATCTACCAAAATATTTGTCAGGACTCAAACTCAAAAAGGGACAAAAGGACTAATCAATGCTTCTGACATGGGTGCAGATATAAAGACTCCTTGGCTTCGTCTAGACTAGCAAGTTTTTGCGCAAAAGCAGTTGCTTTTGCACAAAAACTTGCCAGATGTCTACACTGGCCGCTTGAATTTGCGCAAGAGCACTGACTTTGTAATGTACAAAATAAGTGCTTCTTGCGCAAATACTTTCACGCTCCTGCTCGGGCAAAAGCCCTCTTGCACAAGTAGTCTTGTGCAAGAGGGCCAGTGTAGATAGCGAAGAACTGTTTTGCACAAAAAAGCCTTGATGGCTAAAATGGTGATCGGGGCTTTCTTGTGCAAAACCGCGTCTAGACCGGCACGGATGCTTTTCCGCAAAAAGTGCTTTTGAGCAAAAGCGTCCGTGCCAATCTAGCCGCTCTTTTCCGCAAATGCTTTTAACAGAAAAACTTTTCCGTTAAAAGCATTTGTGGAAAATCATGCCAATCTAGACGAAGCCCTTAAGTAAAAGGAAAGAGCCTTTAATGAATGTACTATTGACAATTTTCTCTCTTTTAGACCAACCATTTTGACAGTAGCTTAAGAGCTATGGATTTCATCCAAGTATTGGTATTCCTTGCTGTCAGGCCTATTCTTTAGTATAATCAAGAACCAGAGAGAAACCATTTATTCCTGTAGCCATAGACTTACTTGAATATTGTATGGGCATTGTTTAGAACACTGATATAAAAAGAGGGTTTTTTCCCCCACAAATTAAAAATATATGAGAGTTCCAGGTATGATGGCATTTTATTTTAGATATTATTGATTTTTTTTTTATGGACACAGAAAATCAGCAAGGATTTTTCTCAGGTTTTCTCCTCTCTCTCATCTGGTTTATGTCAGAAATTGAAGATGGAGTTCAAAATTCAGACCTCTACAACATCTGTGAGTAATTAAAGTACAATATGGTATAAAAGAAATTATGGAACTCATGTCAGCAATGAGGGGAACTATGAATACAACATTTCTATAGCACTCTGAAAACATATTCCTAAAAGGCAATACAGGCTTTCATATACCAGTATAACTTAGATCAGAATTTGATATGTATAGTTTATGTGTGGGATACACCTTGATTTTCAATCAGCGAGTTTTAAATATAGAAGTCAACGATAGACTATTCCACAGGATTATTTATACTGTGCAAAGCTGGCCTTTTATGATGTAATTTGGTAAAATGTTAAATGTTGTATCTTACATATTTCTGTACCACTTAAAAGTTCTAAAGTCTGTGGTGTTGGGCATATTATTTGTCTGGCACGAATTATACATTATAAAGAACTGTGTACACTCACAGCACTGTGTAAATAACAAATTAGAATGAACTGGTTAGAATAAATTCTGCATTGATATTATGCTGTTATTTTAGAGGATAAATCATATATTTTCCCATAGTCTGAAGATGTCAGTTCATATGTTAAAAGCAGTATGCTAGAAACAAAATCTGATTTTCAAGCTAAATACTTACTTTTTCTCCATCTGGTCCTGGGATGCCACTGATACCAGGTAATCCCTATGAAAATACAACATCATTTGCAGAATAAAATTAAATGTTAAACAAATCTTTTAATCTTTGGACCTTCTAAGCCGGGGTGGGCAATAATTTTTGCCCGGGGCCACTTCAAAAGTTTTTGAAGTAGTGCTTGGGCCAATCCAGAAGGGGTGGGGTATAAACAGAAAAGGAATGGGGCCAAAACGGGAAGGGACAGGGCTACCTCACCCCCAGACCATAACTAGTCTGAGAGTGGGGGAGCCTCTTTGCCCCTTCTTCCCACTAGGCACCCATGCCCTGGAAGTGGCTTGGCATGCTCCCCCACACCTAGGTCAATCAGGGCCTGGGGGCAGGGGAGCACAGGAAGCCTCCTCCCACCCTGCGAGGAGCACGTGGCTCTTTGAAGTGCCTCAGGCTCCTCGCAGGGCCAGGGCAGGGTAAAGGAAGCTTCACGTAACTCACCCTCCCCCAGGCCCTGATTGGCCTAGGGGTGGGGGAGCACGCAAAGCCTTCTCTACTCTTCCCCCCACCCTCAGAGCAGCGCGCCGTGCTTCAAAGCGCCACATGCTCCTGGCAGGGTGGGAGGAGGCTTCGCACACTCCCCTGCCCCCATGCCAATTAAGGCCTGTGGGCAGGGGAGCGCCCGAAGTCTTGTCCACTCTTTCCCCCTCCCTGCAAGCAGCGTGCAGCACTTTGAAGCACCGTGCGCTGCTCGCAGGGTGGAGACAGACCAGAAAAGGCTTTGGGCACTCCCCCGCCCCCTCAGGCCCTAATTGGCCTGTGGGCAGGGAAGCAGCAGGGCCTCTGGACCAGATACACCTGCTTGGTGGGCCTCATCCAGCCTGCAGAGGCCCTTTTGCCCCCCCTCCCCCGTTCTAAGCTAAAGCATGCAATATGTTTGAACTTTAAAAAACACTGACCATACCAATAAGAAAGCACAGTACAAACAAAACAAGCTTGCTTCCTTCATTCCTTCCTTCCTATAGTGTAAAACCACTATAAAAATGTTATGATCTCTGAGGATACATCTACACAAACAGCGTGTCTACACTGCAAGTCATAAAATAATGGCAAGCTGGAGGACTTCTTTCTCTGACTCCTGGCAACCCTCATTTTATGAGTAAGGGAAGTTAGAGTGCTGTTCTTTTGACTTCCTGCTGTGTAGACCGTGCCAAAAGCCAGGTTAAGCTATTTTAGCTTGAGCTACGCAACTGACATAGCTCAAGTTAAATAGCGTATTCTGACTTTAGCCCTGCTGTGTAGACATACCCTGAGTGTTTTTGGAAATATTTTTATTGCTTATCCTTTCCACCATATTTGTTTATTTCAGAAGTTGTACTTTTCAATCAATTGGATGCTACACAATCCTTGCACCCAAACATGTTTAGGTTTTCTTGTAGGGTGTATGTGAATAAAAACAACAAGGATGAAAATAATTTACCTTTGTGAGGCAAGCTAAGAAGGGGATGGAGAAATGGAATACTGCCCCAAACCAGCAAACAGGCCGTAGGATTTCAGCAGACATTTATAGTAATTATAGGCTGCAGTATTGGCTATAGATCCTGATCTGGAGAGGGTTCTCGTCACTTCATATGAATGCACCGGCCTCTCCCTTTTCAGTCCCACTAGGCACAAATAGGTTGCACAACCACTCCCACACTTGGCTTCTGATTTGCTCCAACATGTATAATACAGGCTTCAGATGAATCTCTGCCATTGGGTGATTTTCATCTTTAATGAACAACTTACCCTCTCTCCCGGGTAACCCATTATTCCATTTTCTCCCTTTTCTGCTGAAAAGGCAGGTAAACCCTAAGAAACATTGCAGATGAACTTACATGAACACATTATGTTTACAGAATGTGTACAATACTATATTTATGAAGAGAAGAGCATTACACTGCATGCAGAGGCTGATAATAAATGCAAATGAAAGCACATGGTCTGTGTAAACATCAGACCTGAACCTGTAGTTCATACAAGAGCTAAAATCTACACAAAGTTCTGTCTGTTTGCTTCATAGGAGAGCTAAGTTCAAGCCTTCAGAGATATGGATTTCCTCAGATCTGTGCACACAGACACACACAATTTTTTTAAATACTTTTGTAGTTGCTACTCTGAAGAAAACCCAAAGCAACTGTTTTTAACTGGATAACTAGCTAGCCAAATCAGCTCTCATCCACATCCTAGTTTCAAATGAATACTGAGAAAATACAGCTATATTGCCATCCAAGTTTAATAAAAATGAGAGAGGCATAGGTATTCTTCACTTTTCTACACAGACATAAATACAAAATAATTCTACTGAAGTCAACGAAATTATACCTGTGAAAAACTAGTGTGAAAACAGATTAGTATTTACAGTTTATCAAGTATACACTAAAGGCAATACAGTCTAAATTGCAACCTCCCATACAATATAATGGATATGAAGAGAAAAGCTGAAACATTGAGTTAGGCTGTTCTATTTCTAGCCCATACCATTACAAAGGTAGAATGTACCAATATTAGTCATAGCACTAGACTTGTTTGTTTTTGGTTTTGTTCAATTGACTTACTGTTTTTCCAGTTTCTCCAGTTTCTCCTTTTAATCCCTTTTCACCCTAACAATGACAAAAAAAAGTTATAAATATTCAAAGATGTTGGACATTCCCAAATACACCAAGTTTTGTAATGCAAAACTGCAGATATTTACCAAGAGTAAAAGCATTACTATTGAGTTCTGATCAATAATATGCTTGTCTTTAAAATGCATGTGTCATAAGTAGTTGTAGTGGCTTGTATTTGATAATTTGTTGGGAATTAATTTTTAAAGTAATTTTTTTTAAAAGAGATACATCTCTCCATATTACTCATTTTAAAATCATGTGCAAATATTCCTAACTCACATTACAGACTTAAATTAGCCTTCTTCATGAGGCGCTCAGATTCTATGATTATTACTGTCACAGAAATCCCTGCTAATAAATATAAATGTTCCCAACTCTATCCATTATAAAGGTGAGCTTAGCTCTGATTTTATCTCTTCCTTCCTTATTTGAACTGTGATCAGGCCTCTCCATCTCCTTTTATTTTATTTTTTCCCTAGGAAAGAGAAGTTACTTTGACATTTATTTTTTTTCCAACAACAGACATTTGTTTCGTAAATCAGTCCAGAGACTGTGATATGTAATACTTATTACAAACCCACTCTCAGTATGGATGAACTACTTTCTATCACTGTGCATGAGGAAATCAGTTATCCAGGGGAGCAGTAACTACTACATTATCCATTTTACATTGTGCAGGACTTGAGTGCTCCTTGCAGCTTTAAAAACAAACAAACAAAACTGAGTAGTCCTCTAGCACCTTAGAGACTAACCAATTTTTTTATATATATGGAATATCTTTGCTTGGTCTTTGAATCACCTATTCTCCATGCTGCATCCTATACTAAAGGAAGCCTCTCTCGTTATAGGTGGGCAAAACCCACTTTTTTTTAGTACAGGATGCAGTGTGGAGAATAGGTGATTCAAAGACCAAGCAAAGATATTCCACATGCTGAACTTCAATTTGGAAGTCCAGCTGTTACTCATAGTTTGTGAGTTCTTAGCTGTATCTGCCATTGTGCAGTTGTTCCTGATGAGGATGACAGTTTTACAGGGTAAGACTTAAGGATCTCCTGATGCCAACAGGCAGAGGGCACAGAGATGCATAAGAGTTACAGGTATCCTGGGCTTGTTATTTGCCTTCTGGTTCACCAAAGTGGTGCCATGTAAGGTTTCTACTGAAAGCCTGTGTCACACTGGCCACTATAATCGTTGAGAAATGTACGTGTGGATAACATGAAAACAGCAGTATACGAGTGTGCACTTGTGTGTAATTATTTTCTTAAGGCCTTGTAGTTAAAAGCAGGTCACCCAAAGGTAGCATGTCCTTGAGATGACCCCTCCAAACAGGAGGTAGAGACACTTCTCTCGCTAGCTGACCATTGTGTATTGTGTGTCTCAAATAGAAGTCTATTAGCATGCTGGGACAAATTATAAGGAAGATATTGTGGGGATTTCAGGAGAAAAATTAACAGGAAGAGAAAAACTACAGCGAATTTGGGAAAAACTCTATTTTATAAATGAAGAACAAAGGATTGGTCTGATTCATACGGGGCTCAAAAAGAGACCCAGATTCCTTCATCAAAGGAGACAAATTGCCAGTGGGCTTGATGTTATGAAAGAAGGATCTCAGACAATGCTCTGGGCAGTACTTTAAGGTAGATGGTAATTTTCTAGAAAAGAGGCATTTTGTTAGTGCACTTTATGTTTTAGTAAGGCCTTTCAAGAAAAACATAGTCAATATGACAGTAAGGATTTGGTTGTGCCAGGACAATGGGATATGCCTGGAATGAGATTGCTTCTCATAAAACCATACAGAAGTGATTTTAGCCCTAATACAGGTTGTACCTGCGAAAACTGGCACTGTTTGGTGTGGCAATGGACCACAGATGCTCTTGTACCAGAATGCCTGGGAGCTTAAGGGAAGGAGGGCCAGCCAAAGCCAGGGGCAACAGGATTGATAGCATGGCTGGGGGCAGTTCAGGGCTGGGGTGTAGTTACCCACAGCCCCTGTTGGTGCAGGGCCGGAGTCCCGCAGGACCACGGGGCTGCGGTCAGAGCCCATGACAGTATGAAGCCAGAGTCATTTAAATCATTGTTCTGGGGTGGGGCTGTGGATGAGGAGTTCACTATGCAAGCTGCCCAAGGAGAGAGCTATCTCAGCCCACTCTCATGACAGCAGCTTGGGACCAGTTAGGAAGGTCCAGTAGTGGAGGTCCAGCAGGCACAGCTGGGGAAGAGTGCATGTCCCCTGGCTAAGGCAGATCCAGGTTCATCTGCCCCCTGTGCTTCCCAGCCAGAGTGAGAAATGAAGCAAACTGTGCACTTTCCCCTCACTCTCTGATAAAGGGGAATGGCCAGTAATGTTCCCATATGAATAGGAAGGGGGAGTTTCTCCCCGCCCAGGGAACGTGGGAGGTTCGGGGTTGGGACAGTCACAGCCAGGTAGGGCACATCCCCAGCTAGGCACTTTCATCAATCTGGTGAGTCTGTCTCTTTTCTGTATGGTTTCATGTGCACTCATATGAATGGGTGGAGTGGGGAGCTTCAGCTCTCCCCACCCTCCTTAAAGAGCACCCTGAGGGGGGGAGGCTCGAGGATGAAGCAGTCTTGTATAGGGGGAGGGAAAGCATACCTCCAGCCAGCCCTTTTCACCTACGTGGTGATTTGGTCTCTTTTCTGTATGGTTTTATGAGAAGCAATCTCATTCCAGGCATATCCCATTGTCCTGGCACAACCAAATCCTTACCTTATTTTAAGTTATGATAAAAATAGCTTGTATACTGAATTTGGTGCTCCTAGCTCTTACCATTTAGAACAATGGTCTCCAACCTTTTTAACCATAAGATCACTTTTTCTATTTAAGAGCAATGTAACATCTACCTCAAACCCAAATACGCTTGCTCTGCTTTCTTCCTCCGGGCTTAGCCATGGGCAGAGGATTGGGATCCAGAAGGGGATTCAGAGGGAAAGCTCTGGGAAGGAGTTTGGGAGGACTCACATCTGGGGCAGGAGGTTGGGTGTCGGAGGAGGTTCAGGTCTGGGACGGGGGTCCAGGAAGCAGGCTCTGACTGGGCACCATTTAACTGAGATGGCTTCCGGGTGGTGCAGCAGTGGGATTTAGGTTTACTCCTGTCCTGGCCCTGCAGCACTCCTGAAAGCAGCTGGCATGTATTGTAATGGCTCCATGGTGCCATGTGCTGCCCCTCATCTACAGGCACTGAGCTCACAGCTTCTACAAATTTCCCCATTACTGATCAATGGGAGCTGCAGGAGAGGTGTCTGCACACAAGGACAGCATATGGAGACCCCCTGCTCTGCCTTTTTCAGGGGCTGCTGGCACATGCCAGCCACGTCCAGGAGCAGCAATTACCACACGGATAATTACTCCAGCCATGGCAGGTTAGGCATTTTAGAACTCACTACTCAAAGAATTAACCATAAGAGAGAATTAAAATGATGAAATGCACAGGCCAGTCAAAAACCGCAACTAACACTTCTTTTACTGCTTGCAAAGTGTAACAACAACCCACGTGAGTGTTGTGTCAGGAGATGAGAGTGAAGGACAGTGTGTGTTTGTGAGAATGACAGAGACACACACAGTGTGTGAGAGTGACAGAGATTTGCATTGCCAAGCTCCCTCCAGCCCCTTCTCTCTGTGTGGAGATAGGGTAGAGAAGTGGGGGGAGGAGGGTCACCCGGACATCAGCCTCCCTCTTCTCCCTCCCACACCTTGCATAGCAAGCAGGAGGCTCCCAGGGCGGGGGGTAGGGCGCTGTAGCCCCAAGGCAGAGGGCAGGAGCAGCATGACAGAAGGTGGAGGGGCAACTGAAGTGCTGGTACTTGATAGCTCCTGGCCAAACCAGTCAGGATCACCTGTCAGAGGCTCCAAGATCTACTGGTAGATCCCGATTGACTGGTTGGTGACCACTAATTTAGAAGCAGTTCTTGAACAGACAAACTTTTTCAAATATGTAGCAGATTATTCTGTAACCCTCTCCCCAATACACTTGAATAAGAACTTTGTTTTGATTTTCTGCATTCATTTTAATGCCTCATGTTTTTACACAGTGTTGTTAATTACCTTGTATTTTTCTAATAGGATTGAGTCTGGGTAACTTGAGACCTCCACCGTAGAGGGACGCCCAGGAGGACCCTGAGGACCTAAGTCACCCTGTGGGAAAACAACACACACAGGCTTAGCAGCAGGTAAAATAAGTCTTCACATTGTAGATCTGCATTGGGTGCCCAATTTGCTACTAAAATTTAGGACTATATCCTAAATTAGAATCAATTGGCGCAACATGGGATTACACTAACTAGAGGTTTAGCTAGGACGTCTGTGTCTTCACTACAGCCTGTGTCATCAAAATTTACGTAGCCAGGGTATGACTATTCCATCTTCCCCAAGTGACATAAATTACACCAACATAAGTGTTAGGCTATGTCTACACTGCCCCTGTTTTGCGCAAAAACTATGCAAATGAGGCGAAGCGTGGAATGTTGCTGCACCTTATTTGCATAATTAATGAGGCTCTGTTTTTGCACAAAAACCCCCTCTTGGACAAGAGCCGTTCTTCCTGGAAAAAATGCGGAAGAACAGCTCTATAGAAGAAGAGGGGGGTTTTGCGCAAAAGCCTCTTGTGCAAAAATGGAGCCTAATTAATTATGTAAATGAGACAATGATATTCCACACTTTGCCTCATTTGTATATTTTTTGCACAAAACAGGGGCAGCGTAGACATAGCCCCTGTGTGCACACCTTCTTCCGCTGACACAGCTTATGCTGCTTGCAGAGGTGGCTTTTTTATGCAAACAGCAGAACATTTGGCATATAGCATTTTCACCAGAGATGCTACAATGGTGTGGTTGTATTGGTACAGTTGTGCTGGTGCAGCAGTGTGTGTGTAGAGACACACCATAGACAAGGTTATGGCAAAAAAAAATTAGCTTCAAACTAAGCTAAGAGGTGCCAATATTTTTTATTGTGCTCTGTACTTCTGGAATAACCTGTAAAGACTGTTCTCTCACGCTGATCTAATCCATTGATTTCCATACATCTAGATGAGTACTGATTTGTACTGGTACACCAGTCAAACCTAGACATGTTTACAACCATTTGGCTACATTGTTTACTATTGTGGTCATCATCATTTTCAAAATGAATTAATTTTTACTATAGAAAATAATCACAGAATAATATTGGATTTAAACAAGTTCTTTTATAAAGGTTAAGCATCACCAATTTATTTTATGATGCCCATACTAATTCATTTGTTTTCCTTTACCTTTTCACCTTTTGCTCCATCATAGTCATGACCTTTGGAACCCTGCAAAGAAAATACATCAGCAGAATATAATTATATGGTACTTCTACAGAATAGCTTTAAATGAAAAGAACTCCAGAAGTTCTTAACCAAAGGAGTGTTTAGAGACTCTTATGACATCACTGCAGAATCCTGATCATGTAACAGTCTAGTTCTAGCTTAATAAAACATTTTGGTTTAGTATTTAGAAAGAAGTTTGTAATTAAAATCTCATGTTGACAGTCCTGCTCCAGTATTTTCTCTAACAGGCATCAAGTCAGTCTTTTCTGTGAGTATCAATGTGAAAAGATTTCACATTTCATCTATGTATTTTCTTAGCTAAAATATAATCTGCAATATATGGACAGATTCTTGAGTCTGGAGGAACTGCTGTGCCGCACACCAGCAATTTAATTTGGCTCCAAAGCAGGATTAATCACCCCAGGGAAGATTTCCCCAGCATAAGGTTGACTTAAAGCAGGGCTACTCAACTTTAGAAGCCCCAGGGGCTACAATGAAACTCACAGCATATACCGAGGGCCGCAACTTAAGTGTGGTTGTGTACACGTGCAAATATATGCAAATAGCTTCTTTCACACGGATGGGCCTGAATACAAAGCTTAAGGCACAACACGCAGGCCCCATTTAAGTCAGTTATGTTGATATTAATAAAATGCAATATTTACCCGATTGCCACCCATATGACAGCACTTTTAATGAGCATTGACAGTCCAGGAATTTAACTACTAAAACACATATAAACAGAAGACCATTATATTGACTACTTTTTTTTGTTTTGGCTCTCACTTGTGGGCCATGTGTTGAGCCCCGTGTAATCCCAATCTGCACTGTGGGCTGCAAACAAATGAGCTGAGGGCCGCATGTGGCCTGTGGGCCGCATGTTGACTAGCCCTGATGTAAAGGATATGACTGCAAACTTTTATGAAATGAGTGAGAAAGAGTCTCCCAGGTCAAGCTGACAGACTTGGGCTAGTTGTTGCTTTAAAAATAACTGCGCAGACAATTAGAGTTGCCAGGTGTCCGGTTTTGAACTGAACAGTCCAGTATTTTAGCTTTCTGTTCTGGAAACAAATTGAGAAAATATAAATGTTTGGTATTTTCTAAATAAGATGTAATGTAGATTATGATGCGTGTCTGTTATTTTTGTTGACACCATCTGGCAACCCTACAGACAATGCTTTGAAGCTGTGGCTTAGGCTGGAAGTCAGGGTCTGAAGCCACTCACTTCCCCGGGCTTCACAGCTCACCACATCTTAAGTTCATTAGGGATGTCTGTAACCACTACAATCTGCAGGCCTGAAGAAGAGCTTGGTGTAGCTCGAAAACTCGACACCTTCACCAACAGAGGCTGGTTCAATAAAAGATATTATCTCACTTACCTTGTTTCTCAGTAATAATTAAAGGCCTGACTTAATACACCAACTGGAGTCAGTGATATTTGTCCATTGATTTGGATCAGGCCCTAGGAACCCAAAATGAAATGAAATATGTGAGGACAGTTCTTCAGAGAATGACTTACTGGAGGTCCTCGAGGTCCCAGTTGCCCTTTGGGTCCCTGTACAAATACAATTGCGAGAGTAAATTACCTCTAATCAGTTTTTTTCTATTAATATTGTTTTGATAACATCAAATACTTTATATGTAAAGCATAAGGATTCATTAACATTCAGATAGTCAACAATACTTATGTATGAGCTATCTTTATTGGATTGGATGTTACTGAAACATGATAGCTTAGCTCGTATGATCATCTTCCTGGCCCTAGCAAAATACAAGACTGCTAATTACTTGGAACTAGTGGAGTTACTTTTGTAGCTCAAACTTGTGGTTTTCACAAGACAATACAATTGTAATAATGCAGGCAATAAATGCTGAAAATTCTCAATTCTATTTTGCTGTGCTGATCCCTAAAGAATCATTGTCACATACTACCTTTCACTTCCAAAATGTAACGCCTGCTTTGGTTTTAGGAAAGCTTAGTTGTCATACTTAAACCTGTTTGCTACTGTACAATTAGTAGCTCCTAATACACAAAAAATAGGTCCTGTGAAAATGATATTTCTGTCAGGTTAATTTCATAAAGTAACTAGTCTAAAAATACTTACAGGTTTTCCTGGCTTTCCTGTTGGACCAATTAAACCCACGACACCAGGAGGACCTCGAGATCCCTAGAAATGAGAAAAATGATTTAAAGAAACCAAACAAACCAACAGCAGCTGTTGTTTTTGTAGCTGCTATTATTAAAATACTGATAAATCACCACATCTGATGAAAAGCAACATACCGGAAAGCCAAGCAATCCCGGATCACCAGGCTCTCCCTAAAGAAGACAAAAATTTGTTATTTAAAGGGCTTTTAAAAAAGTCATTCCTTCAGTCATATCAACTATTTTAAGTAACAGTGTCACCTAAAACAGGACACAAAATCTTTAAATAAAGATAAATTGACTATAAATATTGATTTAGACTCGGGGGGACAACTGTTGTCAGTTAACTGAATGTGCCCTATAACAAAGCAACCCTTGCTGGCTCCACTTGGCTGGGAGGAAGGAAAAGCCTCCTCTCCTGGAGCAAGCCAGCAAGAGCTGCTTTGTTATCTGGCACATTTAGTTAACTGGCAACCACCGTTGCCCCTGAGTGGCGGATAAAGAAGCTTTCACTGTAGTGACTCCCTGAATTTACTGGACACACCACCTCAGCTATATTGCTGGCAACACCTTACATTTTAAAAACACTACATTGAAAATGTTTCCAAAATAAGAGACAGTTGGAGATTTCCAGCACACCCATAGTCAAAATGTAGCTGGGGGTTCTTTGCTATTAAAAGGGATCCTCTTTCCTGGGTGTCAGCTTGATTTCATAATATTCAGGAGAATGAAAAGTAAGATCCCTCTCACAACATGAATGTAGAAAAATTAAACTTGGCTTAAAGATGGAACCTCCCTTCCAGCCCTCTACCAAATTCACAAGAGATTGATACGTACCCTGAACTTGCTCATTATTTCAGGAGGCAATACAAAAGGTTCCCCCTTCTGACCTTTTGGTCCTTGGATTCCCTAGATTGATAAGACACAAAGAAAAAGTATTTTCACATAAAATCATAATACTAGAAGGAACACTGAGACATCATCAAATCCAATGCCCTGCACTTATGGCAGGACCAAGCACCATCTACACCAGGGGTTAGTAAACTTTCTGAGGTGGAGTGCCAAGATTTGACTTATTTGCCTCTATGTACAGGTCCAAGTGCCAGTGATATTTTTTAAATTCAATATATAGTCCTACTTACAACAGCTTAATTAATAAATACATAAAGATACAGCTCTTACATTTTGGTGCAGAGATCGGCAACCTTTAAGAAGTGGTGTACTGAGATTTAACTTATTCACGGATCTGTGTGCCGGGGGAAAGAAGGGGAGGGGAGGCAAGGACAGGCTGGGTACGGGTGAGCTTATTTTCTGAACCATCTGCAGCTAGGGCAAGTGGTTTAATTTAAATTATGAAACAGATTAAGCATTTTAACTTTCTCATGTTAGTTTCATTTTAAATAAAGTAAAATATTATGTCCAACACAAAAGGTTTCAATGTTTTATTTATTTATGGCAGGGGTAGGGAACCCTTTTTGGGTCGAGGATCATTGACCCACAGAAAAATCAGTTGGGGACTACACAAGTGAGAAGCAAAAAAACTCAATCCAAAAATGCACAACACTCACTGATGTGGCCCCAAGTGAGACACCTCACTCCTCTGGTGCCCCAGCCTCACGGGGTAAGAGGAATGGAAAGTATGTGTGGGGGTGGGGAAGGGGGAGAATGAGATTCAGGACTTCCCGGAGACCAGATTTACTTTTCTGGGGTTCTAGAGTTAGTGGATTTTATGGACCTCCTTAAGCTCTGGGGTAGGGACAAAAATGAAGGGTATAGTGTGTGAGACAAGGCTGCCAGCAAGTAGGATAGGGATGGTGTCATAGGCTCCTTCCCCACTCTGGCACGATAAATGCAGAAGTGGGGGCCCACAAAAGTACCCCAAAACCTTATCTTTCCACGCTTTGGTAAAAAAACTTCCCCCCAAAATCTTAACTTAGATTTTGGGGATAAAGACTCCACTGCCACCACCCAAGTAAGATAAGAAAATCCAGGGAGAGATCACTTGGGAAATCTCACCCCTAAAGTACAAACCAGGACACAACAATTAACCAATACCAGGTTAATAAAAAGAAAAGAGAAAGAACTTTTATTATCACCACAATATTCCTGTTGCAAGCATAATGACTAGATGGAAAAGTCACAAAGTAATATACTCATGGGGAATTCCACCATGGGCCCAAACTTAGTTCCAAAAGAGAGAAACCCCCATTTTTAAATGCACAGACATCAGATCCCATTTCCCAAACCATAAAACAATAAAACCTAATGGATTTATCTAAACTTTACCATACTTACATACAGGAAAGCGTCTTTTCTTGGAGGGAGACATTCTGTCTGTCTCCCTCAGTAGCTGGAGAGAAACTTCCCAGAGACAAAGGAGGGAGAAACCAAAAATTCCTTTGTCCCAGTTTGAAATTCCTACCTGCATTCCTATTGGCCAGCTCCACCTGGCTTAGGTGTAATTAACCCCTGATCCCCAGGCTTTCTGGCCATCTCTCATGATCATGACAGATGGGGTGCAGGATCTGGGAGGAAGGTAGGGTGCAGTGGGGAAGAAGTTGCAAGTTCTGGGTGGGAGTAGGGTGTAGTGTGTGACCAAGGAAGAGGGTACAGGAACAAGGGAGGGTGTCAGAGCAAGATGGAGGTGCCGGGTCTTGGGGTGGGGGGAGCAAGGGGATTGGGGGAGAGTCTGAGCATGAGGGGGAGACCTTACCTGGTTTCGTGCTCCTTTGCAGCAGTGGCTGCAGCCATGCTGTCCCGGCTGCCCCGGAGGGAGGCCCCACTGCTAGGGCCCACGTGGCCCTGACCTGGCCCCCGAGACCCCACTGCCACTGTTGACACAGTCTGTGGCGTCCCAGAAGCCCTGCTGCCACTGTGGTCTGGAACTGGACCTGGAGGCACCACGGCTGTGACCCACATGGTGCCGGGTCAGTCCATGGCTGCAGCAGCGGCACCTCCAGGGGCTGGTCCCAAACTGCATAGCCATGGCAGTGGCACCTCTAGCCTCCAGGGCTGGTCCTGGATCGTGTGGCTGCAGCAGCCGCAGCGCCTCCAGTCCCAGCCGAGGTGCTGCTGAGAGCCTCAGCCCCAGCACTGCCTTCTTGCACTGCAGACTAACCTGCTGCAGGGAGGAGGGAGCGTTCTCTAGTGGCTGTGTGGGGAGGAGGGTCAGGGCTGAGCTCCCTCCCGCGTGCCACTGAAAATTGGCTTGTGTGCCATAAGTGACACATGTGCGCTAGGTTGCCAACCCCTGATGTAGACCAGCCCTGACAAGTGTCTGTCTAACCCACTCTTAAATATCGCTAATGATGGAGATTCCATAACTTCCATGGGCAATTTATTCAAGTGGTTAATCACCCTAACAGGAAATTTTTCCTAATACCTGACTTAAATCTCCCTTGCTTCAATTTAAGCCCATTGCTTCATGTCCTGTCATCAGGTTAAGGAGAATAATTTTTCTCCCTCCCTGTAAAAAACTTTTAGGTACTTGAAAACAGTTACCGTGTCCTCTCTCAGTGTTCTCTTCTCCAGACAAAACAAACTCAATTCTTCCAGTCTTCTCTCATAGGTCATGTTTTCCTACAACCCTTTTCACAGTACTCCTTCCTAGGCAGTCATTTCTCATTTTTATGTTTGCAACTGATTGTTCCTTCCTAACTGGAATCCTTTTTGAATTCTTCACTTTGTCGAGATCATTTTGAAAGAGCACTTGCAATCCCTTCCAGCTTGGTATCACCCACAAACTTTTAAAGTGTATCTATATATTTAAAATTATGAAAAATATCCAAAAGCAATTTCATATGTATCTGCACATTATATTGTGTGAATAGTGACTATGTCCAATAGTGGAAACTGATGCTACATGTACAAAGCATAAATAATCAGGACCATATGGATGAATTGTGCAGGAAGCAAGGGAAGAAATAAGCTATTAATTGAGAGCTAGGTTGTGAGGCCTCAGCATAGCCCTCTTATTGTCATTTCTCCAGTCTACGAGCTGGAATGATGGCTCCAGTCTCTTGGTGCATGTGGGCTAGCCAAACCATTAGATCCAAATAAACTGTTTTGGGGAAAATATTTTCATCAAAATGTTGGTTTATTTTTATGAGTACTACTTTTTGGTGGATAGACTATAGAGGCCACCTTGTGGTTCCCTCAAACCACCTCACCATGGGACCTATATGATGGAGAGGGTTTTGTGTAGACCCTCCACACACCTTAGTGAACTCCACAGTTTTGCCTGACCAACTTCTGTGGCAGCTCCATATGGGTTTTGTGATAGGTCAACTCCATAAATGAAATGCTCTGTGGATAAATAGAGGGCCAAATGAACTACTAAAATCCACAAGAAAAAATTAATAAAAATGCGAGATAAACATGGAGTAGATATGGAGTCTCACTTAAAGATTTTTCCATTTTGGTCCTGAAAATATGATAGTTAAATTAATCCAAATGATGATTTTAAGCTAATTTGTTCACTGGCTGTCAGCTACTTACAAAGAAACCAGGTAGACCACTGGGCCCCTGTCTTCCCTGTTCACCGGCATCACCTGTAGTCCCGTTGCAGCCATCGTGACCTGGTTTTCCCCTTGATCCTGGCTGCCCAGGATGACCCTGTGAAGAACAAAAAATGTATTTATCTATCCATCTGTTCTTAGTTTTCATTTTTCAGTGTTCGTGTAGTTTTTAAACATTCTCATAATCAGCTCAAGGCTTAGATCCATGGGAAACTACAATTTTCAAAGAAAGCAACACAGACAGTGCTTTTTTTATATAGCTGCAGCTTGAACCAGATGCCCTAGACAGCACGAAAAAAATCAAAGGCAAAGGAAAGGATACAAAAGCTGTGCTCAATGCAGTTTCTGTTAAACAGAGAGCAACACTAACTAAGGGCGTTTTTTCAGAGAGTATTAGGGGTTGAGATTATTGCAGAAAAAACTGAGCAGGATGGTTTCTTAGTAGCTTTGAACAACTTCCATTCTAGGAAAAAAAGGTCCCCTAGCAGTTGTTTTAGAGCAGGACTGAGTGCCATGATGCAGCTGTGGCATAGTCATGGAGAGAGAAAAATAAACATTCAACCCAAAGGATGGAGTGGCATTGTGGAAGTACCACTATCAGCCTTTTGGGGTATTGGAAGGGAGAGAAAAGGCTGGTCCTGATTAGAGCTTTTCTTTTAACTGGATTTGCACCACTGTAATTCCATTAACTTCACTGCAGTTAATTACTCCTCATTTTCACCAATGTCAAAGAGAATCAGGGCAATCATGTATTTTTTCTACTCTATACAAAGATTGCAATTAGAAAGATAGGAGCCAAGTATACTCAGAACCCCATCTCTCTTCATTCTCCTCCACCAGCAGGGGCGGATATAGGGCAGGGCGAGCGGGGTGGCCGCCCCGGGCCCTGCGCTTCGAGAAG
>CM057845.1:217518531-217536921 GCA_030068395.1 Apalone spinifera
CACACACACACATACACACACCCCAACCCAATCCCCCTACCCTTCCCCAGAGCCAGGTACACACCCTCCAACCCTATCCCTCCTCCTGAGAGCCAGGCAACAGCCTCCCTCTATACCAATCCCCGTCCCCGCTCTAACCTAATTCTCAGGTCCTGTCCAACTCTTCAAGTTGGGGCATGGCCCTAAAACTCCAGATTCCCCTTTGTTGAGACTTCTTAATAAGGCATCCTCTTTTCCCAGAGGGGTAGGTTCGGCTGGGAGTTGGGGCCAGATGGAACTCCAGTGGCACAGAGGGGCTGGTAGTTGGGACTCTCAGTTGGGTCAAGTGTAGAGCTGTAGGGGTCGGTGGCCAGGAGTGGAATTGGGCTGAGTAGCCAGGGATTTGAGCCCAGCTGGAACCAGGAGGTCAGTAGCCAGCAGCCCAGCTGGAACCAGCAGTGGAGCCGAGCCAGCAGTAAAGCTGAGCCGGCAGTAGAGCCTGATAGCCAGGGCCAGTAATGGGATCAGTGGCTAGGAGGAGAGTCCAGCCGAGAGGCTGGCTTCCCCCCTGGGAGAGTCCAAAGGCCAGCAGAGAAGGGCCAGAATTGACTTCCCATGGTCTGGCAAACTCCCTTTTTTGGGACTGGTGAGGTCCTGAAGGTGCCAGAGCAGGGAGGGCCTGCCTAGACCTCACAATGGAATTAACAAGATGCTTTGTAAAGCACAAAGCCACAAAAAATGAATGTGCAATCAAAAATGTTCCCATCTGGAATTCATAGCTCTGAAATAAAGAGTATATAAATAGCTCATTTATTGAAAACTTATTTTAGGCATGTCTCAGCTACTGGAAGTTTAATGTTATCATGACTTAAAAACCACCATTTTTGCAGCCACCGCTGCCAGAAGTAGGTCAAACATTCTCAAAAAATGTAGTAAAACTCCAACAAGTCAAATTTAAGCACTATGCTCATGGTGAAGCACACTCAACCATTGCTAATAGCAACCACTGAAGACAAATGTGGAGACAAAAACATCTAAAATCCTATTGACTTTGCTTTTATTTAGATGATCATAAAACTTTACTTTTTTATAGTCAGTACAGCAATAACTATTCATTTAAAAAGAACCTTAAGATTTGCTCTTCAGTAGACTTTTATTGCAAGATCATAATTCAGTAATTTGCCACTAGATGGCACTCACTCTTATCATTCTTGGCCATGAACATGAACAACACAGGTGCACATATATGGAACATGCATAACTAATTTTGAACTCTGAGACTGTTTTGAGTGAAACAAAAATGTGTTGATACTAATTCCCAGAAGAAGGATGTTTCTGCAAAAGTGACCAGCTGTGAAGTACTAAACAATGCTGTACCAACTGTATGCCTTTAGCATGGCTTAATCAAACCTATGTCTTTGACAATTGTATTTCAAAAGCTCTGCTCTCTGCTTTTAAGACTTCGTACTTCTCGTTCAAGGGAAAGACACAATGTACTAGACAAGTCAACAAAACTCTCGCTTATTTTTCCAGCAACAAGCTGGTTTTACACATACATCGAATGCCCACAGAAATTAGTCTTCCCAGCCTTCAATGCTTCAAGTTGAATTCTGTTGCAAAACAGGATTTAGCTACCGACATTGTGTGCTGTAGGTCATCATCCTTTGAGAAAGACAGAATTCTATGATCTAGCTTGCATGTCTAATAATGGAAATGGAACAAATATTTTAAATTTCTCTTGAACAAGTCAGCATTTGATTCCACAATATTGGTACAGTCCTGAGAGATGTAGTAGGCCTAAAAAATATGACAGAGGCATCTATCCCTATTCTTAAATTCCCCTTTGATGTTTTACAGTGGTTTATTTGACTGAATATTTCACAGTCTGTCTCATCTCCTGAAAAAAAGACTTCCCTTGCATCTAATTAAAAAAAAGCTGTTTTTTATACCAGAGAATAAAGAAAATATAAATTTAAAAATAACTCAAATAAGCACAGGTCATTCCACAGTATGGTAAAAATTTGCTGGTCATTCAGCTGTATCATCCAGATATAAGATATTTTATTCATGGGACAGTGGAAACCAAATGACATTAACATGAATTCCAAAGCAATGATTCAGCTCATAGAATGTTTGTTTCTGAATTAGGAAAAAATTAACATTAAATCTTCATAAAAACCATAGAAAGCTCATCACCAAACTTCAGAAAGCCACAGTCCTCTTCTGTAGGCATTAAGGAAAACTTTGTACTACTCTCTGTTCCCAAGCTTTTATCTAATTTATGAGATGTTTTCCAAAACTGTTTGGTCTTATAGGAAGTTGTTGTGTCAGGCTAGAACAAGGGGTTTCAAACTCTGGCTCACAGGTTGTAAGGGCAAGCTGCTAGTTAGCCATGAGATGCTTTGTTTATCTGTGACTCTGCAGGTACGGGAGATGGCAGCTCCCATTGGCCACAGATTGCCATTCCCGGCCAATTGGAGCAGGAGGAAGTGGTATTCCGGTCCACATCACTTCCCACAGCTCTCATTGGCTGGTAACAGTGATCTCTGGCCAACGGGAGCTGCGATCTCCCAAAGCGTCTCGTGGCCAGCTAGCAGCTTGCCCTTACAAGCCACAATCCAGGGTATGTCTACACTACAGAGGGCTTCTTTTTTTTTCAGAAAAATGGTTGTTTTTCTGAAAAAACTTAAATTACGTCCACACAGCAATCAAGTTCTTCCAAAATAAAATTGAAAGAACAGAGGGGTTTTTCTGACATTGGCAATCCTCATTCTATGAAGAAGAAGCTTATTTCCAAAAGAGCTCTTTTGGAAAAAGGCATATATGGACGGGGAACAGGGAATTCTTTCAAAAGAAGAAGAAAGAGGAAAAAGTGCAGGTAGCGCTGGTGGCCACTCTGTCCATAGTAATCACAGATGAAATGCGAGATAGCGTCCATTCAGTGTGGACGATACCTTTTGATTGCTTTTTCGATGCGCTTTTGCAGTGTGGATGCTCTCTTTTGGAAGAAGTTTTTTTGGAAGATCTCTTCCAGAAAAGCTTCTTCCGAAAGAAGCCTGCAGTCTAGACAAACAAGATGGACACTGGAATTATAGGTCAAGAACCTAAAGGATTCAATTTAAAAATTCTTCATATCACAGAATACATGAATATACGTAGAGGAATGTCTAGAGGTGTTTTTGTAGGGTTGTCTTCTTTCTAAATAATTGTAGCAGGACAAAAATAGCAGAAACCCCATAGAAATGGGCAAATATAGGCAAACTCCTTTCCAAGCTATGTTTTCAACAGGGCATTGCATGGAGGTGGGTTGGAGAAAAGGAGGAAGTGTTCTTATTTACAGAAATAATAAGGTGTTTGACTCCTAGAACTCACAGGTCCCGCTAAGAAATTTAAGTTTAGGATTTTGTGGCTGCCAGCTCTGCCTGGTATGTTAATCCTATTGAAATATATGGCAGTATACACAGTAACTTCAAAAGACAGAGTTTGACCAAAAGAGTGTGGAGCACAGGCTGTGTCTAGACTGGTGCGATCTTGCGCCAGAGCTATGCAAATGAGGCTCAGCGTGGAATATCGCCGAGCCTCATTTGCATAGCTAATGAGCCGCCATTTTCGCGGAAGAGGCTCTTGCGCAAGACGGAGCTGTCTACACTGCCCCTTCTTGCGCAAGAAAAACCCTCTTGTGCAAACCTGTTATGCCTGAAAATAATCAGCATAACGGCTTTGCGCAAGAGGGTCTAGACACAGTCACAGTGTATAAGATTATTGTTCAGTTAAGGATGAGCAGATGACATAAAACTCATTTATGAAAATTATGTTGTAAGAAAGAGCGCTGAATGTAGCATGCATCAGATTACTGAACCATGTTGTCAATTAGTGCCAAATACATTACTAGTTGTAATGCAAAACAGTAGTCTTGTTTTGGAAATTAGGAATGGTGCAGCATAAAAACATGAGGTGGAAAATGTCATGATAACTTCAAAAGCTTTTTCTTGTTTTTTTTTAGAGTACAGTGAGTCATGTAAATTATAGCATTTCCAGCTAGCAGTTTAACCCAGTTTTTATTGGCTTCAAATTAATATACCAGGTAAAACGTCTAGACCAGATTCTGGATCCTGATACAGCCCCTCTCGCACTTTAGAGGAAACCTTCCAGTAGGGGTACGTCTATACTGCACCATAGGTGGAAAAAAGATACTCAATTTGAGCTATGCATCTTATTTCAATATTATTTGAAATAGCTTATTCTGAAATTTGGTGCTGTCTACACAGCACTTCAAAATAAATCACTATTCTGAAATGTCCCTTACTCCTTGTGGAATGAGGTTTACAGGGACATCGGAATAGTGAGCCTGTTATATTTTGAAATAACGGCCACGCTCAAAAGACACAGAATAGCTATTTCAGTATACCGTAGTGCTGCAGTGTAGACATAGCCTAGAGCAGGGTTACACAACTTTGGAAGCCCCGGGGAGGCACAATGATACTCACAGCACATGCCGAGGACCCCAACTTAAGAGTGGTTGCATATGCATGCAAATATATATGCAAATAGCTTATTTCACACCGATGGACATGAATACAAAGCACTTCCCACAATGACCCGGCACTCCTGGAACTTCCTCCCTGGGGGCTAGAAATGCCATCACCCTGTATCAGTCTGTTCCAGCCAGCCCATCCGCTTGTGTCTTTCAATGCCTGGGAAATACCTTGCTGTTGTGGAGTGTGTTCCCAGTGGAGGCCATGTTCAAAGGATCCCACCCGCGGGTCGTGTGTTGAGCCCTGAGTAAACCCAAACTGCACCACAGGCTGGAAACAAATGCATGTTGAGTAGCCCTGGTCTAGAGGCCCAATGTAAGTGATCTATAAATACCAAGTGTCAAAGTCTCCAGTTTAGGCATATGCAATGGGCAAGAGTAGAAGAAGAAATGCTATCAGTGCAGTTACTCTGGTTTATATTTGTGTAGTCTAACATAATAATGCAACAGCAAGTCCAGTCAGACAGTGCGGAGTCCACTCCTTGGTTACCCCACCCAAAGTCTGTGGCCAGACACATCTTCACTATTATCTAAATATTATGACTCCATGTTCAATCTAAACATTGAGTTTTTATCAAATAAATAACTAAAACCTATTGCTTAATTTGCATCATTTAATTACAGGAAGCATCTTCAGACTAAGGGGATGCCCACACTGAAAAAAAAAAGTGTTCTTGTTTCAAGTTAGCTAACTTGGGTTAAAACAGTAGTGAAGATCCAGGAGACTGGGTTTTAACTCTGATTAGAAGCTCCAGCACAATCCCAATCTTCCCTCTAGATTTAACATGAGTTGCTAGTCTGAGTTATAAACCATGTTGCCATGTCTTCACTGCTGTTTTAATTTGAATTAGCTAATATGGTTTATTTTACTACAGTTCAGAAGCCATTTTTTTTCTGGAAAGATAGCCACATCCTAAGAGCTAACTGCCAATTCTGATGAATGTTTTTCAACACTGATTTATCATTTTAAAATAGCACATTAATATTTGATTAAATTACTCGAAGTTCAGTTGACATGCAACAGCAAATTAATTTAGAAAACAAGTTAATACACATTTTGCCAAATCTGCTCTTGGAAGTACTTATAGGGCCTAAAAAGTTATATATACTTGATAGAATAAATTTTTAGTGCAATGTAGTAGGCTTCAAAAATAGGAAGACTTTTTTTTTCATACAACATGGGTTTTGAAAGAGTTTAAAGGCTAGACACTTAGTAAACACATGATGCAGAATGAAATTCTTTCCTTTTTTATTTGCTAAATACTTTGTATTTATTGTTTTTCATTTTCCCATTATTTTATTAATATCCTGACAAATGAATTCATAAGTTTTAGCTTCCTTTACAAGCCATATCAAATATTAAGAACCCGTCAGGCAATTGAGCCAGAAGTTTAGTTTTTAATAACTATAAACTTGTTACTTGGTTAGTTAATCTCTTAAGGAAAACACAACAACCAACACCTGTTTGTATTAGAACATTCAGTAATAGAACTGAAAAGTGATCTGTCAGCCAATTGTTTTAAAATGTTTTTTTCTTCTTCAGTGCTGTGTGGGAGTGTTCTCAGGATCTTAAAAATTCAGGAAGTTCAACCCAGATGTTTTCTGTCAGTAGGCGTTGGAAGCACCAATAGCTACATCTGTTCTTTTTTTTTTTTTAATATTTGTGAGAACCACCAAAACCATCCAGTGTTGAAATTTCCATACTGTGGAACTGGCCAAAATGTTAAGCTCATTAGATTACATGAGTTTAAGTGTATGTGAAAATTAAAACCCCTATAGGAATTCACAATCTACTATATGCCAATTTTTTCATCTTACACTTTTCTTCTGTTTAAAGAAAAGTGTAATTATTGTTGTGATGGGAATCACTATCAGAATTGTAAACAGTTATTTGATTATTCAACTATTACTTGTTGCTATGTGATATGAACATATGGTAAAATGGCTAGTTATCCCCTATGTGAGAATCACTTGTTCAAAGTACAGGAATTGATATGAGGTTTGATGGCATCATTCCCTCAAAAAGGTTAACAAACAGGCTGCAGAATGGGTGGTGAAAGGACTCATTTCCTTAAACCAGCAGGATATGTCTACACGACAGAGTTTTTTCGGACTCTACATTTCTAAAGTGTGCAGATGATATCAAGCTGGAAGGGGGTGCAAATGCTTTGGATGAGAGGATTAAAATTCAAAATGATCAGGACAAAACTGGAAAAACGATCTGAAGAAACTAGGATAAAATTAATTAAGGAGAATAGAAAGGAACAATCAGCTGCATACATACAAAATGGGAAATGATGCCCAGGGAGGAGAATTGTGGAAAGGGATCTGGGATCCTGCTGGATCACAAGCTAAATATAAACCAACAGTGTAAAACTGTTGTAAAAGAAGCAAACATCATTCTAGGATGTATTAGCGTGAATATTGTTAAGTAAGACACAAAAAGTAATTCTTACACTCTAATGTGCATTGATTAGGCCTCAGCTGGAATACTATGTCCTGTTCTGGCATGACATTTCAGGAAAGATGTGGACATACTGGAGAAAGTCCAGGGAACAGTGACAAAATAATTAAAGGTCTAGAGAGCATGACCTATGAAGGAAGACTAAAAAAAAAAAAATATTATTATTTTTTTTTAGTCTGGAGAAGAGAAGACTCAGAGGGGACATAACTGTTTTCAAGTATATAAAAGGTTGTTATAAGGAAGAGGGAGAACATTTTTCTTCTTAACCTCTGCTAGGACAAAAAGCAATGGGCTTAAATTGCAGCAAGGGAGGTTTAGCTTCTACATTAGGAAAAGCTTTCTAAGGGTGCATCTACACTGCATCCTTAGCTCGAAATAAGCTATGCAATTTGAGATATGCAAATTTAGTATCTTATTTTGAGTTAATTTTTAAATAACCCACTATTCCAAAATGCCCCTTAATCCTCGTGGAATGAGGTTTACAGGGACATCAGAATAGCATGCCCGTTATTTTGTAAGACATTTTGAAATAACGGGCATGCTGTCAAGATGCGGAATAGCTCTCCCATCAACAGCACATGTTGTCACCTGATAAGCAACATCAGTGTACTTCAATAATGCATCTGCAGTGATGTATCATGGTTGTGAAGACAAGTCCTAAGTGCTGTTATGATGAAAAATGATGTATGCTCCCAATGTCTGATTACTGAAGGTGGTAGGACTGGGTCTACTGTAGCCATGCTTGCATATGTTTGAGCACTAATTCTTTTGCTTTTTAGGTTTTAAATATGTGCTTTACCTCATTAGTTCTACATTTCTTTATAAACTAAACTAATTGGCTTGCCTGCTCTGAGCTATGGAGATTGGTTATTATATGAATAGAATGTGACTCTGAAGACTCAACCCTACTAAGTGTTTCTGCCATTAACAGTTCCTTGTCTCCTTATGTGCTCATGACAAAGTACTTGAGATAACTCAGGTTAGTGTTAAATACATGCAAATATATTATGACATTTTCAGGATGGGAAACATTTAAAACAAAAGTGACAAGAAGTCCTGTAGCACCTTATAGACTAACAGATGTATTGGAGCATAAGCTTTCGTGGGCAAAGACCCACTTCATAAGACGCACGGAATGGGTCTTTGCCCACGAAAGCTTATGCTCCAATACATCTGTTAGTCTATAAGGTGCTACAGTACTCCTTGTTGCTTTTGCAGATCCAGACTAGCACTGCTACCCCTCTGATATTTAAAACAAAAAACATTCTGTAGAACAGAGTTTAACAAAGGGAAGCAAAGTTGGAAAAGCATTTAGAATTCTCTTCACTCAGTGTTTTGAAAGACCACTTATTTTCCTAATAGACACAATGGCCAATTTAATTTGTGTAGTAACTCCAAAGAATTATGAATTTGGCCCAATAATCCTACAAGCATTTGCAGAATTTTGTTGTAAGAAACATTCTGTTTGTGAATAAATAAAAACATGTTTCTTGCTATGCCAGCTTATTGCAATATGTAGCTGAACAAGTATTTCCCAAATTCTACGGAGAAAAATATAAATCCAGCTGGCTGCATATTTTTTTCCTGAGATTCTGGCTCATTTTATCTCTATGTTCTACATATGGTCATATTAGATACATTGTAAGAATGGAACTAAATCAAAAAATTTAAGATTCTCATAGCTCCACTGGGATTACTCAAGTCAAGAAGAATTTTAATGAAGCATCATACAGAAGAGAGTTGCATAATATCTAACTATAGTAAGCACTGGACAGTGCCATTTCCCCCTATCTAAATCCTATTTCCTTTCAACATTCAATGAAACTGTTTATTCCTTTGAAGGAAACAGGTGGTTTATCATACTTCCCCACTTAGTTTACTGGCTACTTATACAGACATGTACAGACATATAGCTTGTGCATTTTTGTGACTGTGACAATTTAATTAATAAACATTTATGTCTGAGTAAGTAGTCTGTGTGTTTGGCAGATGTGAAATATTTGTGCATGTTCATTATTACACAAGAAAAGTTCACTTGCTTGATGCTTGGGAAAAACCAATGTTATATGAAAGAATTAATAATAGTTCAGCAACATTAAAAAGTAACATTTATCTTTATCTAAACAGTACTATGAAGATGAGTGAGGAGTTCCTCAGTATTTCCACCTAATTCCAACTCTCCACCCAAATTTAGATGTGTATATGCAGAAAATTTCAACAAAAAATAAAATAATTTTTAAAGCTCTTTTGAAAATTAAAACAAATCTAGAATGATGAATGTTAGGTACCCATTTTAAGCTATCAGACTATTGGAACTGAAATATTAATTTTAAACTATTAGATTACCAAAAGTTCTCTTTAATGAGCTGTTTCTTTAAAGGCATATTGGGAAGAAGAAATTTACTCATTCCTTTAGTCAGATGTCTATCTATCATTGTAGAACTGAGAGGTATTTGCAAAAGTAACCGACAAAACTTAGGGGCATTGACTGTTCTACCTTTAGCATCAGTAGCACTGGAAATGCTATAAGTAGTTGAAAGTTTTCAGACCAAGCCAGGAAATCTGTAGCAAAAAGTGATAAGAACTGGGAGCGGGTGATGGACCAGAAACTGAAATTACTTATAGGAAAGTGATGAATCTATAAAAGAAACTCAGTATAGGAGAAGAAATGCTCAATTCAGATCTAACTGAATGGGAAAAACATAGACCATGCTTTAGGCAGTAGCGACAGTTTCAGTGCAGAAGAAATTAAGGAGCAAAGCATAAATGATGGAATTCCCATTGCTAAGAAATTAGCAGATTCACCCAAAGATAAGCAATGAAAATACGAGGAAAGTGATTGAGAATCATCTAGTTTTCTTGGTAATGTAAAGGAGAGAGATGATAAACAAGAAAAGGAGAGCCACAACAAAAAAAAATCTGATTTGTATGAAAAGGAAAGAAACAATAAAGAAGAATCTGCTGTGCATGATGACAGAAACAGCAGTGAGAAAAATTGCACACCCTCACAAATCAATACATAAAATCCTACATTATGATCAGTGATCCTAAGCTCAGCCAATATGGATAATACAATTTTGAATGGGGCAGGCAAAATCAAGGATATGATGTTTCCAGTGACTCTTCTCAAAGTCACACTGGTAAAGAGCACTTGAGAATGATGAGAAAATAAATCACCATTGCCAAAATTAGCCCCACTGGCAGCCAGGTTCCTTCTCCTCCCCTGTGCCTCTCACCCACCAGTGGCCCTGCTGGCTCCTCCCTCTCCTTCCCAGAACCGTCCGCCTGCTGCAAATAGCTGTTTTATGGTGTTCAGGATGCTCCAGGAAGGTGGGGGAGAAGTGAAGAGAGGGCGTGCTTGGGGTAGGGAAGAGTGGGGAAGGAGTGAGGGCTTGGGAGAAGACGTGGAACAGGGACAGAACAGAAACAGGGAAAGGTGGAGAAGGGGTGTGAGCTTAGGAGAAGGGGTGGAGTTGGGGCAGGGCTGGAGCAGAGTGGCAAGTGACTACCCCTTGACTAGAGGAGAAGGCAGCACCTATTGTTGTAAGCAATGCAGTTGATGGACATCATGACCTTTACTGCTTTGATAAGAAGCTGCATGGATTTCATTGTGGCCTACAGAGACAACCATTTTGAAGATGCCATCATTGAGGTCAAGAAATGGTGAATAACTTAGGAGCTGAGCCTATCTCCAAGGAAACTTATATTTATCAAGATAGCTTGGTTATGAGGGCAGAGATGGGAAGCTTTGAAGAAAAACGTAAGAGGGAGTTTTTATGCTCGCTTGTTGACACTGCTCAAATATCCATCAAATTAAGGTTATAACAAATGAAGCGCCAAAAAGGACATGGGTTTTTTTTTGTATGACCTTAATAAGCTGCTGGCAAAGAAGAAAACATCCTTGAACAACTGTATGGACCATCACCAGATGCTGACAAAATGTCTGAATGTCAATGATAAAGGCCCCTGTGTCGAAATGGACAGCATCCATCACATTTTGCAAGATGGGAAGTACTCTCCAATCTAGCTTCCCCAATTTATTCATGATGCTGAGCTGATGGACACTTTTTCTAATGTATGGATAGTTTGGAGAATTATGCTCACACTACTGGTCACAGTTGCAAGTGGTGAGTGCAGCTTTTCCAAACTTAGGCTTATTAAAACATATCTTTGGTTGATGATGGTCAATGAGAAACTGATATTGCTTGCTATTTTATCATCTGAAAATGCTGTTTGCCAGTCTATGCAGCTATTCAATACTATGCTTCAGTTTATTGAGAGCAAAAGTGAGAAAAGCAACCTTTTGAACTAAAGGATTAGGGTTAACATTTTAAGACTGCCTCCTACTTTAATACTACTTAAAACTGATTCACTCAGTGCTGGTGCATAGTTCAATTTCTTGATGTTAATGCATTTCAGTCTTCTTAAAATCAAACATTTTCTATAGGCTTAGAGAAAATGAATTTTTATTTGCTAATATATGGCATGAATAAACACAGATTTACATACCCTAATGCAAATTTATTTTACAGGATAGGGATAAATCATTATATGCAAATCATGCATCAAAATTGTGAAACAGACTACAAATGCAATAAAAAATAAGGCACTCGAAAACTTAACCAAAGGTGGTGGTAGGAGGTTTGGTGCAGAAGATGGTCCTCAACTGGGCCTCCCTTTGGTCTAGGGCTGGCCTTGTTCTCAGCTACTTTTTGCACAAAATCTTAGATAACAGGTTTTATGCTAAAAACTCTTATGGGGGTCTGAAGCACAGAATTCACCCTAAGTCACAGGCAACATGTCAGACTACAGCACTGCCTATTTCCATTGAGATTTGAGCTACAGGAACTTAACAGATGGGAATCCAACAACCATTTCCCATCCCAGACTGCACTCTTTGTTACCTTCCATACCACTCTACTTTCATTTGGTAGGAAGCCCCATTGCATATCTCACAGAATCTTCTGTTTGGTATCTTCACTTACAGTCTTTCACAGAGAATGCGTGGGGCTTACGTAGCTCATTCTCCATCAATGGGGTGAGTTTCTGTCACTTTTTTTTCAGTTACATTGCTTTACATTCCAGAATGTCATAAGCAATCTTTATCATACGAAGATTAAAAAAAAAAAGCTACCAAAGCTGTGAACTGAAGCAAGAGGGAAGATGTTCAGAGAACCATTTCAGTGGATGATTTTCAGTACAAATGTCAATAGTTTTCCATAATATACACAAAAATGCATGTCAGAATAATAATACATGCTGACCAAAGAACAACAAACATGAAAAGTCATGCTGACCCTGAATTTACACTGTTTCATTAACATTCCTAAAGCTCATGTCATTTCCCTCAGATTTTTAAACTAATTTTACAAAATAGGAAAGTAAACCAACAATCCAGCGCGTGTATACACTTGTCTCTTACCAGCACAATATCCTTTTCTTTTTGGACTGGACTCCAATAAGGACACACTAACCACTTCCTAAGCAAAATCCCAGTGTCAGGGGCAGTTTGGCTGTAATATAAAACCTTCTGCAGACCACTGTGCCTTAAAAAGCTTTGGCTAGCTATGGAGTCTGTGCCTTCGAGAGTTTCTCAAGGCTTTTTACTCAGCCCCCACCCCAATCTTAGATCTTTTCCCTCAAGTTTTTCAGTATCCCTCCTAAGACAGCTGCTAACAGTATTCAATAATACTGCCCAGTTTTTTTCCAACTGGTCTTCATCATCCAGGAAGGACACGGGGCTGAAGCAAAGGATGTTGAACCAAAAATATTCCTAACATCCGTAGTATGGCAATCAGTGACATTAGTCTAAACTCAACCAAAAAAGACTTTGCTTTTGTGTCCTTCAGCAATTGCCCTGCAAACATAGAAGTAAGCAATTCACTCTGAATCTGCTCTGTTTTCTTCATGAAGTAACATACAATTTCCTTACAACAGGAATCATCATTGAGTGAAGTAGTAATATATAATGTAAATAGTATGAAAAATAATAATTGAGTGAAGTAGTAATACATAATGTAAATAGTATGAAAAATAAATGTGCCAAAGACATACTACCAGAAGCACGAAATACAGTGCTTATTGTTTAAGTTCTCCTACATCATTCCTATCTACTCCCTCTTCATTATTCCCACAAAAAGACCATTCATTCACAACAACTTGGTAAGATTATTCCAGATCTTTTTCTCTCATTATTCACATGCTTTATTCTGCCTCCTGCAAAATTACTTATAAATGGCAGTCATGGTAAACAAAAAAAAAAGAAAATTGGCTCACTTCTTTGACTTTTTCCAAAATCTGTCTGCATTGCCAGGGTTCTTAAATCCCCACAAGATAATCTGTCTTGTTTTTTATGGTGCTGTTAAAGTGGGAAAGACATAGTATCCTTCTTAACGTGGGTGGAGTGGAAATTGTAACAGAAAAAAGAGTCTGATCTTTCAGTCCTTGTTCAGGAAAGCAATTGATATCAATGGGAGTTTTGCCTCAGTAAAGATGGTGGAACTAGTAACCGAATGGCATTGCATATACATTTAACAGTATATCAGACAAGAAAAAATGCATTTACAGATTTGAGTTGGTTGTTGATAAGCAAGGTACTGTAATTGGTTACAACTAGTTTAATGACTTACTATGGTTAAAACTTACTTTAGTAATCTATACAGGTTTGCATGCTATTGCTTTTTTAGTATTGATTGAGAAAAGGAGTAAAACATTGATTTCATGACGAATTTTTTTATGAACAGTTTTTTTGTTAAAATGTTGTTTGGCAAATAAAGTGTAAAAAAACAGAAATCTCTTCTGATGCATTTGTAAGGTAACAGAGTACAAAACACAGCTTTAGACAAACATCAGCGTGAGTGCATGAACTGTCTGTAGAAAGGCAAGTTGTCATGTGATATTAACAGGACTAGTGTGCTTTTGGCAGCACTACTCTGAGCAATGTTATGACCATGGATGGTAAAGCAGTGAATAAACTGAAGTTAGTTATGTTCATGTAGCACTGCATCTGAAAATTATATGTATGTCAAAACTTTATACAATTAAGTGCTACTACTGCTACCTATATTAAGTAACCCACTCAAGAGCTAGGTAGGTGTTATCATAATATGTGGATTTTAGAAAAGAAATCACTCATCACTCTTGCTGTTGTTATAAATAAATGCTACAACACTTCTGGAAATACAGGACTGACACACCAGGGCTGTGCTTGGAGCACTGAAGAGGGGAAAGCAGGCAGGCAAAGGTGGATTTCGCTACTTAGTTATTTCATATTTCTGGGGAGAACCTGGGGTCAGTTTGCTCCAGCAGCGGTTCTCAAACTTTTTGGGCTCCGGAGCCCTTTACATGTGTAAAAATTTATGCGGAGCCCCAGTGGTCCACTGATTGTATGTGTTGTACCTGTCGATGTTTCTAGTTTGTCAACCTCGCGGAGCCCCTGGAGATGTCTCACAGAGACCCTGGGGCTCCGCGGAGCACAGTGTGAGAAACACTGACTTAGAGTTCCCTCAGCGCTGCTCTAAATTGTATCTGCAAGCAATGCCCCTGTAGGGATTTTTATACTGGTAGTGATTACTGGAGTGTGCCATGTTCTGGCCAGGCCCTCTCCTGTCCTGTCAGTTAAAAATTTATAACAAGTACTTTTTTTTGATAATTGAAGTGAAGGAAATAATAGTCTACATCTGATTTTTAATTTCTTTGATCTGATTGTTCTAATTTAATTTTAGTTTTGAATGTGCACATGTATTTTGTAAAATAAAACAGATATACGCCAGATTTCTTCTTGTTTTTTTTTAAATTATTAAAAATATAGTTAGGCAAATGGCAGTCCAGACTATATGTAATCCCACAAATAGGACCTCTTCCATCTTACTTGTTATGGCAATTGAACCAAATGCATGTTTGAGCCTATCTATATTTGTGGCTAAATCGACCCTGCTAAGGTCGATGCAGTCAATTTAGTGGGTCTGGTGAAGACAAGCTAAGTTGATGTTTCTGTCAATATGAGCACGTCTACACAGCAGAGCTAAAGCCGACATAGGCTACGCAACTTGAGCTATGTCAATAGCGTAGCTTATTTCGGCTTTTGGCGCTGTCTACAGCAAGAAGTCCGAGAAAGAGCATTCTTCCTTCGACTTCTCTTACTCCTTGTAAAATGAAGGTTACAGGAGTCGGAATAACAAGTCCTCCAGGTCGACATTATTTTGACATTATGTAAAAATAACTGCTTGTCGTGTAGAAGAGAACTATATTATTTGGGAATAATGTCAATTATTCTGAAATAACATTGCTGTGTAGATGTACCCTATCTGTCTTCCTGAGAGATGGAAGGTAAATTGGCAGGAGAGCATCTTGTCTACTAGGGCTGCCAACTTTCTGACTGCAGAAAACTGAATACTCTTGCTCCGCCTCTTTCCTGGGGCCTTGCCCCTTTTCTGAGGCCCTGTCCCCACTCACTTCACCCCCATCCCTCGACACATGATCTCCCACACCCTCACTCACTCATTGATTTTCACCAGGCTGGGGCAGAGGGTTGAGGTGAAGGGGAGGATGAAGGTTGTGTGTGGATTCTGGAATGGGGTTGAAGCTGACGGAGTTGGGATGCCTGAGGGGATTGCAGGTGATGGGGGCTGAGGGGATGAGAGTGTGAGAGGGGGCTCTGGGCTATGGTTGGGTTGCAGGAGGGAGTGAGGATTCAGCACTGCAATGGCACCAGAAATGAGGAGCTCAGCATTTTGTGGGAGGACTCTGGGCTGGGGCAGGAGGTTGTGGTGGAGGGGGAGGAGGGCTTTGGCTGGGGGTAGAGGTTCTGGGGTGGGGCCAGAAATGAGGAGTTCAGAGTGTGCAGGAGGGTCCGGCCTGGGGCAGGAGGTTGGAGTACAGGGGGTGGGGCCAGGGATGAGGGGTTTGGTTGTGGATGCCCTGGGACTACAGTGGGGAGAAAGGACCGCTCCCAGCTTTCTCTCCCTGCAGCAGCACCTGTGTAGAAGAGGCAACTGTACTCTGGCTGCAGCAGGCCTGGGGCTTGGAGAGAGGCACCTCTCCCAGCCGCAGCCCTGGATGGTGCTTAATGGGCAGCTGTGGGGCTGCGCAGCTTAGGGGGAACTTAGGGCTGGGCAAAGGGGTGTGGGTTCCAGGAGGAAGTTGAGGAGTGGGAGGGGACTCATGGCTGGGGTGTGGAAGGATGAGGGATGTAAGCAGCATTTACCTCAGGTGGCTTCTGGAACCCACCAGCCTTTCTGATTCCTATGTGCAAGGCAGGCTTGGGGGCTCTCTGCGCTGTCCTAATCTGCAGGCACTGCTCCTGCAGCAGTGTTCAGGGCAGGGCAGCATGTGGCGTTCCCTGACCGCCTCTGCACCTACGAGCCGGAGATGCCATATGCTTCTGGGAGCCACGTGTAGCCAGTGTAGGTAGAGAGACTTGCCTGATTTGGAATACAGTCACTGGAACAAATTCTTCTCTTAATTACTCCGGCATGATTTGGATCAGTTTCACTGAATTAAATCAAGTAACTCTAATGTTACACCAGTGTAACTGAACTGGGAGCAAATGTTGGTCTAATGTTTGCAGAGGTGCAATGGGATCACTTCCAATTGCTATGCTTTGTCTTAGAAAGCAATTCATTATAAAGTGGTAGTTTAACTGCAATTTCTCATTACTCTGAATTTCTTATAATAACCAGCTTTAGGGAACCAGAGGAACTGGAATGAAAGAAACTGCACGACTATAACAACTTAACACTGCTACTTAAAAAACAAATTAGTCCACTGTGTCACAATTATCCATATCCATATTACATAGAAGCCTTCCATTGAAAGCATGCCAAGAATGTGCCATTTACTATTAAATCAATGAAGTCAAAAGAGCATGAGAATGTACTGTTAGATCCCAAAAGAATCAATCCAGACGGCACTATAGAAAATTTGCAATGTAGCATGAGCTTAAAATTAAGCATGACATTTTGAATGATATGAAAGTAGGAACTATTTCCATGTAAACCCAGCACTGCATACATTGAAACAATCATACTTGTAAAATCTGACTGGCATTGTGGGGAAAAAACAAACATTTTGAACACTTAAATAATAGCATTTTAGCAAACATATATTTTCTCTCATTCCACACATGAAAGTTTATCTGAACGAAAAATGTTATAATTGTTTTAAAAACCAGAACTGCTAAATACAAATAACAAACTTTTCAAAATACAGAACAAGAGGGAATTTTGCTGAGGCATCATACACTGAGCTTTTTCATTGTATATCACATTTATTGTTACAGAACCAGATTCTCTGATGGATAAATATGATTCTTCTGTAAACACATTCTTTCCAAGAACATTCATCTGGCTCGTAGGGTCTAAAACTTATGGCAACAGTGTGAAATGTTACAGAGCTCTCAGCATTTTATTTTCACTCACTCAGCCTGGTAAATAACACCCAGTGCCAGGAGCTGCAAAATCCTTCCCTTTTCTAGTAGTGTCTAGAGCAGTTAAGACCTCTTTCCCAGCCAGACACTGGAAGAAATGTTAAACAAAACTGCTACTGCATAATCACCTTCTCCTGCACAAACTCTTTCAATAGCTTTAATACTGAGATTAATGTTCATAATAGCTGTATTGCTTGCGTAGTTTTACTTGAGGTTGCGTCAGTATTTCTGTTCAGGTCCTCCCCCCTTGAAACAGAGACTTTGTGACATCTATAAAAATTCATTACAGGATTAAACTTGGTTTATAAAGTTTCAGCCTAGGAAATATAATTAAATTAAATGAAATTTGAAACCCCACTCCTAATATGGCTATTTAAAATACTCCTGAATTGAGTAAGAAAGATCCTTTTTTCACAACTAAGCCCCAAATTCTACCTTCATATTCACAGAAGTGGATGAGGAGGGGTGTAATCCAACTGAATTTGATAAGCAACCCATATGCAGAATTTGACTCACAATGTCTAGTTTTGTCTATGGATTTAAGGGAGTTATAAAAAGAAAACAAATATAGGGCTAAGACCATAAGAATAATTTCATGGTTAAGATACACTGGATTGGAACTCTGGAGGTCTGAGTAGTTCAATTCCTGATCTGTCACAGACTTCTTGTATGACTTTGGGCAATGCTCTTTTGCTAAGTTCACCCTGCCTTGCAGTTCAGATTATGAGGGTGTGCATAATAGTGCTGCACTATAACTTCCCTGCATGGATGCTATGGGTACGTCTAGACTACACGCCTTTTTTGACAGAGACTTTTTTGAAAGATACTTTAGAAAAAGCCTCTTTTGAAAAAGAGCGTCTAGATTGTACTAAGTGGATCGAAAAAGCAATTTGCTTTTTTAAAAAAGAGCATCCAGACTGCCTGGACACTGTTAAAAAAAGGGCACCTGGAAGCACTTCTGCCAGGGCATGGGGGCAGCCTTTACTT
>CM057845.1:217540325-217558825 GCA_030068395.1 Apalone spinifera
TGAGGAAGTGGGTCTGGCCCACGAAAGCTCATCACCTAATAAACCATCTCGTTAATCTTTAAAGTGCTGTATAGTCCTGTCTTTTGTTTCAGGAAGACCAGACTAACACGGCTACATCTCTATTACTATTCAGTAGGGAGGATGTGCCTGAGAGGATTCTCTGTAGAGTTTCTCCCCCGCTGTTCTATTAAGAGGATTGGGTTTGCAATGGGCCTGCAGAAGAAACTGTCCTGTGTCCCATTATGGTCTGCTCAGATCTTCCCCACTCCCATATTTTCTGAGAGAGTGACTGCAATGGAGTTTCCCCCCTTTAAAAGATATCCATAGAAGAGGACAGGTAAAGCTCTCCTAGGCAATCTTTGCAGAGGAGGGTGTGTATCTGTCCTTCCCCATTCCAAAAGAGAAATATCCATGTTTCTGGCTATGTCTACACTATGGGTTTTTTTCCAGGATTCCAGAGGAATCCTGGAAAAACTCCGCTGAGTCCAGGCAATTCATCTGCTCTTCCGCTTTTTTTTGTGGAAGAGCAGATGCGCTCTTTCGGAAGCCCTGTCTTCCTCCTTCCTGAAGGAAGAAGGGCTCTTCTGAAAGAGGAGGCTTTTCTAAAAAAACTATCAGAAAAAGGTATGCAAATTGGGGAGCGCAATTTGCGTACCTTTTTTCAATAGATCAGTGAAGTCTAGACATAGCCTCTGTCCCAATGTAGGGAGCTTTCCCTGAGGTCTGGGAAAATAGAGGGAAGGTGATGCACATGATTCTTCACTCCTTGCACATCGGAAACAGAGTACACTCAATATGTAGCTCAGTGCAACGAGTAAGCATTGCAAAATCCATAGCTAATTAAAAGGGGCTTAAGAAAATTCCAACTCACTTTATTTACTAAAATGAGATTTATATTTTTAATCTCACTGACTTTTTTAAGTGGTTAGTTGAAAACCTTCCAAAGGTTGGTTTGGGGACAAACAAATTTTAAATGAACACTAATATATTTGACTAAAAGCACATAGCAAAAAAAAAAAAAAAAGTTTTCATTCTTTCATTCTGTTTTGCCTACTTTCAAAGCCCCACAGGTGCCAAAGAATCATTTCATTTGCATCTCCAGTTCATACTACCGTCTTTTAGCAAACCATGGCCCTTTCCTGCCTGCAGCTGCTGCCACTGCATGCCGGACCCGCTGCGTGCTCACTTGTTGCTTCTGGGCTGGGCCGTGGTTCGGGGTGGTGGGGCAGGTGCCGGCCCAGGAGCAACAAGCAAGCGTGCAGCGGGTCCAGCATGCGGCGGCTGCAGGCAGGGAAGGGCGCCCGGCTGGATTGGGCAGGAGCAACGAGCAACAAGCACCATGCCCCGGCCCCGTTCATGTGAGCCATGGCCACCTGCAGACTCCCGCCGCTGCTGTTGGCCACTGAGCAACTTGCTCTGGGGCTCCTTCCCTTTGTCAGCCCGGGCTGGGAGCCTCCCACCTTGTGCCTCTGCTGGGGATGCCTCCGCCCCGGCTCCGGAGCATTCCCGGCTGCTGCGCCCCTTGTAAGTTTCCCCATGTTGTTCGGTTGCGGGCTGGGAGCCTAACTCCCCGCACCATAAATATACCCCCGGCACAGTCTTGTATACCCCGCGGGCTATACTCGTGCACGAGGTATACAAGATTTTTTTTACTGAAATAGCAAAAACTATGGGGTATAGTTGTGTGCGGGGTATATTTGCTAAAATACGGTAGTTTCTTTTTCTGAATTAATGTGGAAGAAATATAATGAAATGGAGATGCATGAGTGCCCATGGGATAACAGAATGTGAATTTCTATTAAACCTTCTCCTTAATAAAGTGTTGGGCGCACATGGGTGGGAAAGCCACATGATGACACACAACACTTCTAAAACTGATGATAGGAAACTACACATTATACAGAGAACAACCTCAACTATAAAGGTCAGCTTTGTTCTGACTCATTTGAGAACCTGCTGTGCCAGCTGCACAAGGCTGCACTGACTCAGGCTCATCCTCTTGCTTGACAAACTTACACAGTTAACAGAGGTGCCAGCACAATGCCTATGCACCTCCCATGTCCTATTTAAGTCCTAGTGTGAGATATTAGTGGGCCTTAACTGTAGTGGTGTTAGCCCTCTACCCATGAGTGAATTTCACCTAAGGTTTCAGTTGAGATCTCCTGTGCCTTCATTCTATCCACTCCAGGAGGCAGTGAAGACAATCTAGATAAAAGCGAGGACTTGGGCCCCGAGTTTAAGGAATGTAAGGAAAATCTATCTTTCTATTAATTTTGTTCAATGTAAGTATTGGTCCAACAGCATTACATTTAATTACACAGTCAGCGTTACATTTCATTGCACAATCTAAAAGCCCTGTTTTGACCCTAGAGCCTAAAAATAAATATAGACAAAACATAGAAAATAGCAGTACCATAGAATATTAATACACACAGTATTTTCTTTTATATAAAACTACAGCGTTTTTCTTTCTGACAGAAAATAATTTCCTCTTTTCCTTTTCCTTCCTTTAATTCTTAATAATTACACTTAATGAAAATAGTTATTGGTTTTTGTGGTATGTTAGTGTAATGCCATGTCCCTGAAGTAGGGGTGGCCAACCCACGGATCTCAAGCCGCATACGGCTCTTCTCCCCCAAAAGTGCGGCTTGTGAAGCCGCTTCTGCGCCCCTCTCCAATGGCCCCTGGCTCCCCTGTGCTCACCGGGGTGGTGATTCAAAATGGCGCCCAAGACGGCAGCCGTCAACAGGAGCCTGATATGGCCAAAAAGCCTACGCTTGTTTCTTAAAGGGGTAGCCTCCTTTTTTTTTTTGCCTGACAATTCTGGTGCGGCTCTTCACATTTTTTCCACTGCTGTTTCGGCTCTTTTTGTTAAAAGGATTGGCCATCCCTGCCTTAAAGGTTCAACACCCAAGATTTTTAGACTTGTAAAAGTTTCAGACAGATAGCAAAGGAGTTAAATGTTTGCATGTTTGTTTTTCCTGGATCATGTTCTGAAACTATCTTCCCTAGCTGGAAAAGGTCAACATCCTACCATTAATGCAACATTATTCCCACAAGTTTCAACAAAAAAAAGTTTTATAAACAAAAGCCATTTTTTAACATGGTGCATCAGGAGCTGCGTGCTTGTGCTGTTACTCTGCCAACACCTTATTATAAAGATAAGACCTCTAACGGAAGTGAGTACATATTCCATATTCAGAATGAAATAACTAGTTACTAAATTGTTCTCCCAACTTCCTCTCTACACCGATTAGAGCACTTGGCAACCTATTATTTCAGAATTTTTTTTTTTTGCTTAGATCTCTCTAAACCTAAGGATCCACATATCAGAGTATGTGATACTTTCCCTATAATCATTACTTTCTCTAAAAATCATGTTATAATGGTGAGGAACTAATCTGAAGTATTTTGGATAGGAATTAAAATATAACCATGCTGATTTTATTACAGACTAAATACTAAGAGAAAATATTTAATATTAACTTCTGTTTCCATTTCTCTAACTACAGAGGGGTATTTACAATGGTTGGCTAACAAACTTCACATGGAAAGTACAAAGCTGTGCAAATAATGCAAGATAAATTAGTCTCCATATCTGTCTGCTTTATACAACTCTAGTTTTGGTGGAATATGACTGTGGTAATAAGTATTTATGTGATATTCTGGCTAAGAAACATAACAGCACAATATTCAGAGAACTGAGGGTTTAATATTCATCTCTTTTTTAGATTGCAGCACCTGCTTTGAAAAGTCATCCATTTGCAATGCATGTGATTCATTTTTTTCTCCAGAGAATGAATATGAAAGATGGGTATGTACAATCCAAATCAGGGATCCTTCTCTTTCCTTAAATCTTTCAAATGCAATGTGGAAAGAATTTCTTGGATGAGGAGTATTAGAAAGCAGGTGTGGCACAATTTTGCAGCTGTTTATGAAACAATAGAATTAAAAGTATGATGATATCTTTAGCTTTGAAAATTTTTAAATGCTCTCAGAATCGGTTAATCTGGTTGTTTTAACTGGTTAGCTGAAACAGGTGCAGCAGAAACTTTCTGGGTACAGCTGTTAATGAAAACCTGGTAACCTGAATATTCTGGTAATATGAATATTCTTTCCAAATGTTTTATCAGGACACTGTTAAAGTAGAATCAAAACCTGCATCAAGCAGTGTTTAAATAATGTAAAAGTCTACTCCCTAGCTGTGATTGCAGAAGCCTACTTAATGTCACTTGGAGGGTATTAATGGAAAGAAAGTCTAACAAGTACAACTACCACAATATTCAAAATTCTTTCATGCGCTCAGGGCTATACTATGTCCTTGTTTTAGTTAGCTGAGCATAGGAGCAAATTTGGTTGGTTCTTGGTTTGTATGGTGTGTAGAACCCATTCTGGCAACTTGTTTTTTGAGAAGTTCTAGCACTTTCAGGTTTTGAGGAAAGGACTTCAAATTTGGCAAGGACACACAAGCAGCCTTAATTCTGGTATTTCCTTACTTTCCCATGTTCAATTAATCAAACCTTAATGATGGTCTTTTAATGTAATTTTAGACGTATTTATCTATACCCAGGCTGGATCGTTCCTATACCTTACACAACTGAACAGGAGAGCAAGAGGGAATAATAATTTAATCTCTGTCCTGTTTTGCCATAAAAGGGCTGTTCTGGGGTGGTGTGGGGCAAGGGCTGCATAACACATGCTCCCCGCAGGAAACAGACATGAATGAGGACTGGCATGGCTCTGTCCCCCTGTGATGGGCCATCTAGAAGAACTAGCTGGAAGCAAAGTATTCTGAGTGACATAAAAATGTAGACAATTATTCTTTCCCACTCCTTCAGATGGAACAGAGGAGCTTCAGAAACAATTGAATCTCTCGAGGCACAAGACCTTCTTGTGCTCCTCTAGAACAGTACATCTATGCACTTCAATTGCCATGGAGCGTGTGAAAATGCCATGATCTACCCCTATGACTGTAAGCTGTCAAGATTACAGTGACATTATCAAGAATTAGTTCACAAGCTTCATCCAAGTAGAAAGAGATTCAGTAATTCAGATCAGAGAAGTTGCATAATTCAATTTTCTTTTGAGATGCTATTATAATGCTCTTTAGGTTTCAAATTCTTATGTTTGGATAGTTTGTACCCAAGTAAGGACTTCTGTTGAGAGTTCCAAATGTTAAGGGGCTTTACATTAGCCCAAAATCCATGTAACCACAATCTGCATAACTCTGAAATGTTAACACACTAAAAAAATCACAATCTTGATCCTTTGACTGATTCATAAGGATGTCTTAACCTTATCATGTTGAAGATGTAGAAAGAAGGGACAAGCAAGAGAATATCATAGTAACTTCGCTGAGTTATATAATAGCACCAGGCACAAACTAAGAATAAAAGTTACCAACTAATGATAGTAGATAGGTGTATTTGGCAAGCTGTTCATGAAATATTTGAGAGTATTAATAAAAACTTACAATCAAAGAATCAAATACGAAATACATTAACTGAGAGGGCAAAGAAGCAGTAACAGGGCTTAAAGACCGTTAGCCCAACTCAAATGTTCCCAGCACTGTGAAACAGCATCATAGGGTGAACACTAGCGTCCCTCATAGATAAGGTTATGATTATGTCACAGTTATTTTTAGTAAGTCATGGATGGGTTATGGGCAATAAACAAAAATTCACAGAAGCCAGTGACCTGTCTATGACTTTTACTAAAAATAACAAGAGGAAAGAGGGTTTATGGGAGGAGGGCTGACTAAAGCCTGAGGAGGGGGGATGAGACCATGGGCCATGAGTGAAGCTGCTGCTTGGGGAAGCAAGCTCCCCAGCCTGTGGCCTCCCTATATTCCACCCCTGCTCTGCCCAGGTCCCACCCTCTTCCCACTACTGTGCACCCCCCACATTGCCTTCCTCTTCTCTCTGCTCACCCATTCCAGTCAAATCCCTGAATCCAAATTTAGCAAATGACATTTGGACAAAAACACTTTTCTAAAATTTCTTTTAAAGAACATGGAGAATGTTTTCCACCACTTGTCAGATTGTGCTGACTGGACATGCAGAAAGTACTTAATTAAATCTACTAAATTTGGGAATTAAAAATGCCAGTCATAGGGTTTTTTTATATACCTGAATTTGTGTGAGATTTATTTGCATAAACTTTGCAATAAGGACAAGTCAGTTGTCCTACTGAATAAAACATTAAATATTATGGAATACATGGTACAGCCCTGCTCTGTTTTACATTTTCTTCATCAGTATTTCTAAGATGATTTATACTTTAAATAGACTCTTTTGCCCTCATAAAGTAATCATTCCAGATTACTACATGTTTAAATTCACTGAAACAAAGACAGAATTTTAAATTGATCAGTAAGAACAATTTAGTGCGTTCATAAAAATGTTCATTGCTTTTAGAAAAAGGGAACACTATTTTGTGTGATTTTCATAACAAGACACGTTTATAATATTTCACTATACGTTTATGTTAAAATACGTTTCCAAAGATTTTAGGAATATCGAAGGATGTTACATGTTACCAAGGTACTGATTTTGGTGGAGGGTTCTCTTAAAATGACTTAATCAAAGAGTCAAAAGGAAAAGGGAAACTCATTTGTCATTTGAAAGAAAAGGATTGTTGTAAGGTGGTGAAAAGAGAATAGGGATGGAGAGAAAGGACAGGAAACTTTGGAAGCGGGTTTTTGTACTATAATAATTAAATTAAAATGTGTATTTTAGATAGGGATTGCCTTTTGAACATATTTTTAAAACTGTATTTCTGAAGATCCAAGCCTTTTGGGCTAAAGTTGAATAATCAGATTGTTCATTTAAATATCTATGCAAGGATTTTTTTTTAGAGATGTGATTTTACAATCTTCAACCGGAAACTAATTAAATATTTAAAGCAAATTGTAAACTAAGGTCCAATAGAAATAGTGATGCACAACTGTTTTTGTCAGTAAATTCAGGATTGGCACATGCCTATTAAATGGCTCCATTACAATTTAATGGCTCTTTCACAGGTTCAATGTTATGCTAATAGGGCTGGCAAGGTGGAAGGCTTTTCACTTTTAAGTTAACAGATCCACCGGTGGGAGAGCCACTAGTCTGCAAGCTGCAATAATCTGCTGTGGGTGCCCTCAGGAATGGTTAGAATAGGGATAAGAAAAGGCGAGGGGAGGAGAGAAGTTGAGCACTAAGACCCAGGGAAGACACTGCCTCCCCTTACTTCTTATACCTGCTGCCCATGCCGAAATACCAAGCCCTGTTACAGAGAGGGGAGCCAGGACCCACCGCCCACAGTGTCTCAGAGCTCTGGGTCCCCCCCCAACTTTAACAGCTTCAGATTGTTTTCAACAGCTGATAGCACCTGGACCACGCCAGGAATGAGGCAGAAAATATCCAAGAGGTCTCTGAAAGTCAAGGAATCTATGACCTCCATGATATAATCTTATCCTTAATCATAATCGAAGAGCAAATTATAATTCGTATTCCCCAATTCCCAGGTATCAGTGATCAGTAATGTTTGCCAGCTACAAAATATTAAATTGTACTTCCTTCACAGTGCACATTAAATGTACTAAGGAAGATTATGTCACACAGTGCCTACCCTGGCAGCAGTCCTTGTGAGAAACCTGAGAAGCATATGTACTTTGCCACAGGCTAGTAAGAGAACAATGTGGCATCTGTAGTAAGGTGTTCAATTTGTAGGCATATGCATCAAGAACAGATCAGATTGATCATGCACTTGAAGTACATAAGCAAAGCAGTGGATGCTACCAAAGCTCTTATAAGTATTTGTTTTGGGCCTCTTGAATTTTCAGAAGTCAGTTAGTCAACTGAAAATTAGTAATCATCAGCTAGCTAAATATAGCTGATAGTTTTGTTAGACCAAATATACTATTTAATTTGCTGATCTCTAATATCAATTCAGAATTGATTTTTTTCTGAATTTCACTTCATTGTGACCACATAATGCAGCACATGATATCTACCAATTCTCTAGTCTTTAAAAACTCCGAAGACTATTCAAGATCTGCCTATTTGCTAATTTTCAAATAATTTCATACACCTGACCCATCCTGTCTTTCTGATCTTAGCGCTCTGTTAATCAGAATTATCAAACACATGGATGAACACAGGTTGTTGGAGAAGAGTTGACATAGATTTTGTAAAGGGAAATCATGCCTCACCAATCTCTTGGAATTTTTTGAGTAGTCCAATAAACTTTTGGATAAGAGTGATCCAGAACTTAGACTGTCAAAAAGCCTTTTGTAAGGCCCCTATCAAAGGACTTAGGCAAAGTAAGCTGTCAGGGGATAAGAAATAAGGTCCTCTAATGGATCAGTAACTGGTTAAAAGAAAACAGGTAGGAATAAATGATCAGTTTTCAGAATGGAGAGGGGTAAACAATGGAGTCCCCCAGGGATTTGTGGTAGGACCAGTGCTGTTCAACATATTTATAAATGATCTGGAAAAAGGAGTAAACACTGAGTGGGCAAAATTTGCAGGTGATACAAAATTACTCAAGCTAGGTAAGTCTAAACCAGACTGCAAAAAGTTAAAAAGGGATCTCACAAAAGTGCGCAACTGAGCAACAAAATGGCTGATAAAATTCAGTATTGATAAACGCTAAGTAATTCACATTGAAAAACATAAGCCTAACTAGAAATACAAAATGAGAAGGTGCAAATAAACTGTTAACACTCAAGAAAGAGATTGTGGCATCACTGTGGATAGTTCACTGAGAACATACGCTCCATATGCAGCCCTGGGCCTCTGGCTGGCCCTGGCAATAGGCCGAGCCCCATAGGCTGGCTGACGTTCCCGAGCTCCAAGCCACTAGCGGGAGCTTAGATCCTGCTAGCTTCCTGGGAGAAGGAGAGATGGAGGCAGGGCCAGGGCAGAAAAAGAGTGGGGCCATGGCCTGGGTTAGGGGAAGCTAGCCTGCCCTGGCCTTTGATACCTGCTGTCCATGAGGTGAAGCCCAAACCCAAATCCTGGCATTGTGAGGGTGGAGGTTCCCAGGTCTTAAGAGCCTGAGCACAAACATGTACAAAGCAATATTTAACCCCACACAGCCCAAACCCACAAGCTCAAAACAGCTGGACTACATCTACACTGGCAGCTTCTTGCACAAGAACTCTTTTGCGGAAGAGTTCTTGTGCAAAAACTCTTCCACAAGAGAGCATCTACACTGCCATGTGCTTTTGTGCAAGAGCATCCATGCCCATGTAGACGCTCTCTTGCGCAAGAAATCTCTGATGTCCATTTTAATCATAAGGGCTTCTTGCGCAAGAAATTCATGTTGCCTGTCTACACTGGCCTCTTCTGGAAGAGCTCTTGCGCAAGAGGGCTTATTCCTTGTGTGGAGAGGACTAACTTTTCCGGAAGAAGCCCTGTTTTACAACAGTATACTGTAAATTTACTTCTGGAAGAACGCTCTGGAAGACACTCTGGAAGAACACTTCTGGAAGAACGCTCTGGAAAAACACTTCTGGAAGACAGCCAGCAAGTTTTTGCGGAAGAATGCTGTTCTTCCGGAAGAAGCTGCCAGTGTAGACGTAGCCCTGGTGTGGGCCAACCAGGGCCATGCTCCAGGCCTTTTACCCATGAGTAGATGTACTCAACATTGCCTCACTATTAAGCTAAATATTGTGTATGCTGGAGGAAATCAGTCCCTCTAATAGCTGAGCCTTGACTTTCCAAACAAAGTAGTTAGTAATAGGTTAACATTTTAGGAGGGAAATGACCCCATAAATAATTTTCTAGTAAAAGTAAAATTCAAGCAAAGATAACTATGTCCTACCTCCCCTCCTCATGAAAATGCTATCACAGAAGAGTAAGCTGGAAGCTTAAACATTTCCTTATCAGACCCTTTGGAATTTCTTAATGTTGTAGCTTTGACTTAAAACACCTGGACCTCTCCCTTGCCAAACAAGTAAAATCTCTATGGGGATGTTTCTGCCTTGTTACGAAATGTACTATACACCCCAGCTGAATTCCTAGATGTTTAGCTTGTTCTTAAAGAAACAAAATACGTTTCTTGCCAAATCCCAAGACCTAATGAGATCAGCAGCCATGGTAACAGAGACAACTTCTGAACTAAAAAAGTCTCCCTAAAAACATTTTAAACAACATGCATCATATGGAACTGTTTATAAAAAGAGATGATCCTTGACACAGTAATTTAAGCAGAGACACAGGTGGGCTCGGGAAGTACCAAAGCCTCCTGCCTGCAACTTTTTGGATATATTATGGGAGAGGGGGAGGAGTCGTTTGCAGCATCCTTTTAACGAGCACTGCACCCTCACCATCCCCCAACCCAGGCAGAAGAGCTAGATGATGCACAGAGTTAGTGGAGCCTTAGCTACATTTTATTCTAGTCTGCTTTTTGCAGAGTTGATCCCAACCAGAAGTCTTTATTTCTTTCCTCCTCAGTTGCATGGCAACATCAGGGACAGTGACAACTCAGGTGTCTACTGTAATTCTTAAACACAAGAATGGTAACAGACATTTGATAAAACACAGACCTATCAACTCTCTGCCGGAAGGCTACAGAAGGGTTTCAAGTAATTAATTAACTGCTGCAGTAGATGTATAAATAGAATCTAATATTAGATTAATATTGTGGGTTGGATTTGATTATGAGCTTTTAACTCAGTGGAATAGGTCTCATATTAGGAACTGTGTACTATGAACCATAGAGTAAAATTATGCAGCTCCTAACAAACTATACTTTATTGTACACCTACTTAAATAGATCACCACCACACTGGATGTGTACATAAGTTTTTCTGAAATATTAAAATAAAGAGAAATTATTGTTCTTCGAAGCACTTCACAATCATCTCTACTTTTTACTCTGATTTAGATAGGCAAGAAAAAAAGATGATGGGTGTAACTCATGGACAGCATTATTTTATAAAAAGCGAGTGTTGATAGAGAATCCAGAGCCTGGGATTGAAGTAAGCCAGAGTACAATGAATATCATGCCCTAAAGAAACAAAGAAAACATATGGCTCAAAATAGCACAAAGAAAACAACACATCTATTTTGATAACTGCAAAGTTCATATAGAGACAGATGGGACTAATCCAAAAAAGAGACCCAGTCTAAGCTAAAGGCTTTTTATGAGGTGACTGATGTCATCATAAGCGTGCACAGGGTGTGTGCTGGGTGTGCCCAGGCACACCCTACAGTCTCAAAAAAAAGGGTCTTTGCGTTTTAATTTAATCGCATTATATGCTCTTTTAGTTTTAAAGTATGGATTGTTGTATTATGCAATAAGCTCCGAATTGTGTATATAGATGTAGAAATTTACAGAAAGCCCGTGTTCGCTCGCAGCATGTCCTTTATGATTGAGTATTCAAGAAACGTTCACCTTAAAAAAAAAATTCCCTGGGTGCACACCCTAATGAAATGTTCTGCGCACGCCTATGGATGTGATGCATACAACCTCTGATTTATCTTTAAGCAGCAAATTTACGAATACTGTAATGTTGTCTTCTAGCAATGGCACAGGGTTCATGGTTGAAGATGAAATAAAATTCTGTTAATTCAATACACAGATGCATGCACAAAATCAGCCCCAAAGAAAGTCCTCTGACTTCGCTGGAGCTGTACCCCATTACATAAGAGTTTAAGATGGCTCATTCAGCCAATTTCTGTGCTGATTCAGACTATGTAAAACTCTAGTAAAGTCAGGGGGAATACACAGTGTATAAATCAATGCAAAACATTACCTGTACAACCTAGTGATACATAGCAAAGGTCAGCAAGAAAAATCCTTACAAGGAAAATACAAAATGACTGTGGACCTCTGCATCACATTGAATATTCATATGTCTTTCAGAGTTTTAGAAACAGTTTGGATTCAAATATGAATGCAGATGAACCCTCATATTTCTTCAAGGAGGGAACTATTGAGTAGGGATGCCAACGTGTTGAGAAGCACACAATTAACCAATAAGCCTAGGCTTATCAATTAATCTTGCCGACCACACGCATTTCCCTCACCCTTTCTGCCTCTGTATCAGCATCAAGGGGAAGGGGAGGGAGGCAAGACCTGTGCCCATGGGAAAACGGCTTTTAAGCCAGCTCCTCATGAACACAGGATCTGCCTGTCCCCCCACCTCCTCACTGCTGCATCTGACAGAGTGGCAGCAGTGCAGAAGGTGAGGGAGGCAGGCAGGAGCTGGTACATGTGGGGAGCTTCCGCATGTGCAAGCTCCATGGATCCACCTGTCTCCCCTTGCTGTCTCCTACAGAGGCAGGGGCGGGGGAAGGGGTGAGGGAGGAAAGAGGCAGGATCAAGTGCTCGGAGGGTGCTGGCTTAAAATGAAGCTCCCTCCCAGCACTGACTCTGCGGACCTGTCTGCCCCACCCCGGCCTTTCAGAGGCAGCAGCGTGGGGCAGACACTGCTCTGTGGCAACAGCCCCTGTCTATGGATAGGGTTGCCAGATGGTTTCAACAAAAATACCGGACACACTTGACATTACATCACAATCTACATTACATCTTATTTAGAAAATACCAGACATTTATATTTCCTCATTTATATTTTCTCAATTTGTTTCCCTAACAGAAAGCTCAAATACTGGACTGTCTGGTTCAAAACCAGACACTGGCAACCCTATCCATGTGGGATCCGAGCTCCCTGCGGATAGAGGCTTCTCTGGCATCCTACGGAGCAGCTTCTATCCATGGTGAGCCTGGGCCCACTGCAGACAGAGGTAGCAGCCCCTGTCCGTGTGGTTCTGAGCAGCCTCTGTCCGCGGGGAGCTCAAAGCCCCCTCCAGACAGGGGCTGCTGTCACAGAGCAGCCTCTGTCCATGGGGAGCTTGGGCGCCCTGTGGACATGGGCTGCTGCTGCCCTGAGCTGCTGCTGTAGCAGAGACAGCAGTGTGGGAGGGCAGGCAGGAGGTGGTCTGCGCAGGAAGCCAGTTTTTTAAAATCAGCTCCTCTTGTGGACAAGCTCCCATCTGCCACCCCATGCGCTGTTGCCATTGATAGAGAGGCAGCATTGCAGGTTGGCAGGGGTTTCCCCAGGAGTGGGGCTGGGAGCGCACTGCCGGCCCTACCTCTGGGGCCTATCAAATAGTTGTGCAACCACTAAAATCTGATGCAGATACATGACTATTCAATTACACAGTACCTAACATCCCTACTATTGAGACTGGTATCTTCTTTGTAAATGATGTAGTTTTTGAAAGTTTGTTTTGTAAACATGAGGAAAACAGGCAAATTTAAAAAGGATGCCAAGCAAACACTAAGGCTGTGTCTAGACAGGCCCTCTTTACCGGAAAAGTCATGCAAAAGAGGCCAGTCGGAATTGCAAATGCAGTGGGGATTTGCATTTTCCCCGCTTCATTTGCATTAACATGGCTGCCGCTTTTTTCCGTCTTTGAGCTTTGACGGAAAAAAGCGCCAGTCTTTAGAAAATAAAGGGAATAAGAGATTTTGCGGAAAAGGCTTTCTTTTCCGCAAGAGCCCTGTCTAGACTGGAGCTTTTTTCCGTCAAAGCTCAAAGACGGAAAAAAGCGGCAGCCATGTTAATGCAAATGAAGTGGGGAAAATGCAAATCCCCGCTGCATTTGCAATTCCGACTGGCCTCCTTTGCATGACTTTTCCGGTAAAGGGGGCCTGTCTAGACACAGCCTATGAGAATATTTACTAACTAAATAGGAAAATACTTTTAAAACTGATAGGGTGAAAGCAGCTTAGATGATGCTATTGCTGTATTCAATACAACAATTATTTTCATGCGTAAACATTTATGTGCACCTTACTGGTGCTTCAAATTGGAAGAGGATGCAACCCCCCTTGCATGTCCCGCTGACTGAGTAAGGGGGCCTACTCCTATTCCCAAAATGGTAGAGGAGAATGTAGAGAAGACCTCACTTGGTATATCTATACTGTGATAAAAATTCTACAGCACCAATTCTCAGCAGTGTTCCCTCTAACTTTCCCACCCTTGAGTGGAATGAATTTTCTTATGTGCACCTATATTGAGGTGATGTATGAAACATCTTCACTTGGGTGTACATACCAAAAAAGACATGTGGTGGGTGAAGGGCTAAGGGGTTCTGAGTGTGGAAGGGGGCTCAGGCTTGGAGTGGAGCATTGGGATGCGGGAGTGTGAGGGCTCGGGCTGGAGGTGTGCAGTTTGGGGCAGGGCCAGGGCTGAGGACTAGGACAGAGGGTTGGGATGCAAGCATGTGAGGGCTCCAGTTGGAGGTAGGCACTGAGGTGGGGCCAGATCGAGGGGCTTGGGGCAAAGGAGAGTGGTCCAGGGTTACTCTGAGGAGAGAGGGATCTCTCCATCTCCATGCAGCACCACCTGAGCTGGGAAGGAAAAGCACCTCTTCCATGTGTAGCAGCTCCAGGGCTGGCACGGCAGGAAAAGTGCCCCTCCCTTGGCATCTGCAGATTCCAGCTGGGGCTAAGTTGGAGCTGGTGGGAGTGACACACTAGCTTTGGCAGAACCTGGAGCAGTGGCTGGGTCCAGCCTGGCCCACTTTGGGGGACTCCAGTGCTGGGCCACCCTGGCCAGGGTTCCATTTGGGCCTGAGGAAAAGCGCTGGGTTCAGGCTGTCCCTCCCCCGGCCACAGCAGGCTGGAGGCTAGGCTAGGTTGGGGGTGGAGCGGCCCTCTTCTGGCTGGCAGAACCTCTTCTGTACTAACCAGGCAGCTGTGTGGCCACACAGCTTGCAGGGAACTTAGCTCAGCACCCAGGTCAGCTGATTTGTGCTCACAATGCTCAGGTCATGGGATTAGAAATAACAGGATAGCTGTTTGGGTGTAGGCTGGAGTCCAAGCACTCAACCCTCTCCCTCACAGGGTTTCAGAACCTAGAATCCTGGACATCTACATTGCAGTTTGGTAGCCTTGCAGCCCGAGCCCATGAGTCTAAGTCAGCTGATCAGAGCCAGCCATGGCTCTGCCATGGGTCTTTTATTGTAGTATAAATAAATGCAATGAGGCTTTTTCCTCTGCATTCTCCCCTCAAATGCACCAGTAAGACTGGAATAACTCCATTGGCTTCAATGGGGTTACAATGGGTAAAACTGGTTTAAATGATTGGAGAATCAGGCCCATTGTTTAATGTCCCTGTTATGCCACAGTGGTTAAACTTAAACATTTAACAATGTGCCCTAAATCTTTAAATATGTTACTCCTACACATTGTTTAACACTATTTTAGAAAATCTGATGAAGAAACGGAGGTCATTTACAAAGCATTCCAGTTTTGAATATGTTTCTTCATGGGGAGATTACACATAAAACACTCCAATAGTTTTCTGCTTGGGTCTGGGGAAATACCTTTGCTTTACCTTCAAATCAGGGACTTAATGGTCACCATTTTAGAGCTAAACTGCAGCAATGGCAAAAGTCCTGAGCGGTGTAATATACAGCAGTTACTCCACTTTCTCCTAACCTGCCCCTCTCCCCTCAGGACAAACCCCTTCCCCTCCCCTACCTGGCTTCTGCCTTCCAGTTTGCAGGGCTGCTGGAGCCTTTTTGAATCTGGCGGTCACTGGCTGTGACGTCACAACGCCATGTCACGCCAGCATCCTGGCATCTGCTGGCATCCCGCCCTCTGGGTCGCGCCCTGTCTCCTTGTGCTGGAGCTTCATGCAGGCAGCCCAGTGGCAAGAATTGCCGCACTTCCCCCTCCCCGGTGGTGCTCCGCTCCTCCGCCCAGCTGGTGGATCGGATGGGGCAGTGCCGCCCATAGTCGGCACGGGCTGCACAGTGAGCCCTTGCGGGCTGCATTCGGCCTTCAGGCCATAGGTTGTGCAGGCCTGCCTTAAAGCAACTCAGCCTTAAATTCCTATCCAGACAACATATAATTAGGCTTACTGAAAATCTTGTTCATCATATAAAACATTCTACCAATCCTAAGGGATCACACACATTATCCACCAGGTTAATGAATACCTGAGATCTTAAGCTAAGATGCTTACAGCCAATTCTTCTTAACTAAACTAAAATTTATTAAAAAAAGAAAAGAAAGAGTGTTGATTTGTATAGAAGTTAATAGAGGTCTAAGGTCATTTTCACAGTTGTTCAATATCAGGGTGCTCCAGATAGCACTGGAGACCTCAGTCTTGTATCTCAAATTTACCCCCATGAAACTTAAGCAGATCTTAGATTAAAAGGATCGGGGACCAGAAGTTTCTAAAAATCCCTGGCAGGCTATTGCCAGGCTCCTGACAGCAGATGTTCCTTGGCCGAAAAATAGAATAGTACAAGCTGTATCATCTGGCAGTTTAAAATCTGGAAAACTTGATTAACCGGCATCTGTCATAGATGGCAATACAATTCCTTCTTCAGTTAACTGGAAAAACTCTGAGAGCCATCAGGCATAATTTTTCAACATTTTTCGGCACTTGCAGAAATTAAGTTTGTAAAGTTGCATCAGTAAAGTTGTTCTTGTCATGCTTCTATGTTTAATTCCATTATCATATATTATCTAATCCATCCTGCAACTATAGCTTGCATATGCTGAAAAATTCATGAACCATCGGAGTAAAGCTCGAGTAACCAGCACATTTGATTAACTGACAACCCCTATTGCCCATGAATGCTGGATAACAAAACTTGTACTGTATCTTGAAGTAACCTTCTGTTTCCTAAGCATCACCAGTAATTAGCTACATGGATTAACATATGACAATTGCCCATCTTCTTCCATTTGTAGATAGTTTACTACATATTTCAAAAAGAAATTAAGACAATGATATCACTACATTCACATTTAATCTAAATGTTAACATCTCCCTTTGATCTCTGAATTAATAGAAATATACTGATACACAGGAACTGTTTGATTGCATTGTTAACCTCTATCATTATATATGTAAACACACAAAAACACCATCACTATTTACTAATTTGTCTCTACAAGCTGAATCTGGTTCAATGAGCCTACAAGTTGCTTAAATCTTTCTGGTCCTGGATCCCACACTGTATCCTGAGTTAACTATTCTCAACAGCAATTGGGTCATGAGAAGGGAGGAATACATAGCCTAGAGTCAAGGCACCCCCATAAATGGGAAGAAGGAGGATTCTTGGCCCTGGTATACATGGATTTTGAAGGAGTACCGATTTCAAAATAACCAGCTCCTTATTTCATAATAAGTGGAGCAACCACACTACTAAGCCTGTTATTTCGAAATAATGTGCTGGTTATTTCAAAATTGATACTCCTGCTTTCCTCAGGGAATAAGCTTATTTCAAAATAGTTATTTCAGGAGTTATTATTTTGAATTTATTTTGAAATATTTTCCTAGTGTAGACATGCCCTTCCTGTCCTTTACAGTTCTGCATGAAAGCACAATCAAAGGGGAATTTAGCCTTTAGACATCATAGTTTCATGGTATTCAAGAGTCTATTATACAGAAAACTAGTAGTTATATATTTCAGTGCTGTTTTTACAAGAGCATTATGATTCACCCAATTCTTTTGCTAGATATTCTTTTATTTTTAGTCTATTCTACTGTTGTCCTGGTGGTGGTCTTAACATTCTTTTACCATTTCCTTAGATAACAGTACAACCCTAAGATCTATCATTCTAGCTTCCCTAAAGAAAACCTCCTGTTTTTTCCTCCTTTGTATCAATTTTGCTTCTTAATCATATCCCCATTATTTAAGCAGAAAAATTACTATTCCTTTAACAACGTATTTTATTTTCTATCTCTAGCTGATCTGCAATATTTTGCATACTCAAATTTATTTTGTCTAGTTTTTCAAATCATCCTATAAAGATTTTGGCAGTAACAGATCACTAATTAAGATGATATATTGGCTAAGTATAAGGGAAGTGATTAAAACACAAGGCCCTCCCCCATACTGTAGGAAGTACAGTGTCACACAATTCAGAATGTGACATTTGATTTATTATAACCCCAAAGCTTTTAACAAATCTACTCAATAAGTTGAAAGAAAAAATCCAGCTGAGAGAGAGACATGATTTGAGCAGAGGGTAGTAAGTCAGGAAGTCTTGAGAATTCCCAGATTTGACATTGTGACTCCACACTCAGTGGCCTTGAGGAAGTTGCTGTGGAACATATTCTTTCATCCTTATTCATACTGAGTTGTACCTTACCCCTTGAGTAGCTGTACATATTCTTAATTGGTATACAATCAAGTTGTACTGGCCAATGTGGTAAAATCTGGCAAAATCAGATCTTGAACAAGTGCTGTGGAAATGCTGCAGTTTAGTTTGCAACGGTTAGAAGAAAAAACCCCATAGTGATTTGGTCTGTTGTGCCATTAAAACACGCCCCAAAGGAAGACATGCTGCAGGTACATACCACAAAAGAGAGAACCCAATGAGGAACATTTGTGCATGAAAGGGGTGCACACCCACTACTACATCCTTTATAGGTTTTAATCTACTCTGCTGCATGCTGGTCCTACTCCACAGGCTCACGTGGAATGTGGAACCGAGGTGGCTCCTTCTCAGGTCTCTCTCTGAGGGTGTGTCTAGATTAC
>CM057845.1:217562015-217575792 GCA_030068395.1 Apalone spinifera
ACTTTTCAGTTAAAAGCATTTTCGGAAAATCATGCCAGTCTAGACGTAGCCTAACAGAAAAAGTAGAAAAGGCAGAGATGCTTAATGTTCTTTGTTTCTTGGTTCTTTGTTTGGGTTTCACCAAGAAGACTGATGGTGTTTGGATGCCTAATACAGTGAATACCAATGAAAACAGGGTAAGATGAAAAGCTAAAATAGGGAAAGAACAAATTAAAATGTACTTAGACAAGTTAGATGTCTTCAATTCATCATGGCCTGATGAAATGTGTCCTATAATGCTCAAGGAGCTGACTGAGGAGATATCTGAACCATTAACTATTATCTTTGAAAAGTCATGGAAGATGGGAGAGATTCCAGAAGACTGGAAAAGGGCAAATATAGTGTCCATCTATAAAAAGGGAAACAAAGACAAGACAACCCATGCAATTACAGATGAGTCAGCTTAACTTCTGTGCCAGTAAAGATAGTGGAACAAATAATTAAAGTATCAATTTGAAAACATCTAAAAGATAATAAGGTGATAAGTAATAGTCAGCATGGATTTGTCAAGAATAAATTGTGTAAAACCCAACTAATATCTTTCTTTGTTAGGATAACAAGATTTATGAATGGGGGAAAGCGATAGATGTGGTATGTATGGAATTTAGTAATACTTTTGATACAATCTCATATGACATTCTCATTTATAAACTAGGGAAATACAACCTAGATGGAGCAACTATAAATAGAGTACATAACTGGTTGCATAAACATTTCCAGGGCATGTCTACACTAGGAAATTATTTCAAAATAACTTAATTTGAAATAATAACTCCCAAATAAACAAAACTGAAATAGTGTGTCCCTAGTACAGGGGATCTTAGAAATTAGTCCAAGGCAGGCTCCATTATTGTGGAAGCACTATTTCGACTTAGAACTCCTGGAAGGAGGGGGAGTAACTACTTCAAATTACTCCTGGGAGTAGTTATTTTGAAATAGCCAGCAGCAGAGCATTCACACTAGTGCTATTTCAAAATAGTTATTTTGAAATAAGAATTATTCCTGGAGGAAAGCAGGAGTACATATTTTGAAATAAACAGCTCATTATTTAGAAATTATTCCTGGAAATAGCCAGCAGCAGAGCATTCACACTAGTGCTATTTCAAAATAACTATTTTGAAATAAGAATTATTCCTGGAGGAAAGCAGGAGTACAGATTTTGAAATAAACAGCTCATTATTTATAAATTATGGGCTTGGTAGTGAGGATGCTCCACTTATTTTTTCAAAATAAAGGGGGTTATTTCAAAATAAATTCCTAGTTATTTCAAAATAACTCCCCCTCCCAGGGCCCAGAGAACAGTTATCAGTGGCGCACAGTTATGCTGGAAAGGCGTAATGAGTGGGGTTCCACAGGGATCAGTTATGGGTCCAGTTTTGTTCAATATTTTCATCAGTGATTTAGATTCTATTATCTAAATAAATCACAGAGTACACGTACCAAATTTGAGGATGATACCAAACTGAGAGGGGTTGCAACTACTTTGGAGAATAGGATTATAATTCAAAATTATCTGTATAAATAGAAGAAATGGCGTGAGGTAAACAGGACAAAACTCAATAAGGACAAATGCAAATGACTCCATTTAGGAAAAACAATCAGTTGCACATATATAAAATGAGATTGACAACCTAGGAAGGAGTACTGCAGAAAGTTATCTGGGAGTCACAGTGGACTATAATCTAAATATGAGTCAGCAGTGAGACACTGTTGCAAAAAAAGAAAACAAAATTCTATGAAGTACTTAGCAAGAGTGTTATAAGTAAGAAATTAGAAGTCAGTCTTCCACTTTACTCCACACTGATTAGGCCTCAACAGGAATACTGTATCCAATTCTGCGTGACACATTTCAGGAAAGGTGAGGATAAATTGGAAAAAGTCCAGAGAAGAGCAACAAAAATGATTAAAGATCTAGAAACATGACTATGAGGGAAGAATGAAAAAATGGGGTTTGTTTAGTCTTGGGAATAGGGGACATAACAGTTTTCAAGTGTATTAAAAGTTGTTAGAAGGAGGAGGAACAATAATTATTCTTCTTAACCTTTGAGGACAGGACAAGAAGCAATGGTCTTGAATTGCAGCAAGGAAGGTTTAGGCTGGACATTAGGAAAAACTTCAAAACTATCAGGGTGGTTAAACACTGGAACAAATTGCTTAGAAAGGTTGTGGAATCTCCATCATTGGAGATTTTCAAGAGCAGGTTAGACAAACACCCACTAGGGATGGTCTAGATGTTGTTTCTTCCTGTCATAATTGCAGGGGACTTGATGACCTCTCAATCTCATTTCCAGTCCTATGAGTAGGGATCTTTGCAAGTAATTGACTACCTGATAAACATAAGCTTATTGGGTAGTTGAGTGGAGTATCAACTACTCACTCCCCTCCCCCCCAACTTGCTGCCTCTGTAGGAGAGGCAGCAGGGAAGGGGGGAGGAACGGGAGCCGGCTTAGAAGTTGGTTCCCATCCCAGCACCATCTCTGTGGTGCCTCCTGTCCCCCCTCCGACCCTGCTGCCTCTATCAGAGGATTTTTTTGAGGAGTACAGGATCTGCCGGAAGAGCCCCTGTTGTTGGCAGAACTGCGGCTACACTTTACTTTCACTTTCAACACTGAGCCTGATCGGCATAGCATCGGAACATGACTATGCAAATGAAGCCTGGGATATTTAAATCCCGGGCTCATTTGCAATTCCAGAGTGCTTGATTTGCATCCCTCTGTCGGCAGAGTGTTGCAGTTTAGACACAGCCAGCGTGAGCCAAGGCTGAGCAGTACTAGTTTGTGCTGATCTGGGATGCTGCACCTTTGCATTTTAAATGTAGTAACAGCCCAATGGCTCTTACTACATTTAAAAGGGAGAGCCGCAGCGCAGGTCGCTCCTGGAGCCGGCACAAGCCAGGACTGCTCAGTTCTGGCTCGAGGAGCTACTCCTGCTGTGGCTCTGCAGAGCAGCACTTATCAATTGATCATGTTGTTGATAAAAATTGTAGCAACCATCTGATTAGCCAGATAACCACAATTTAACATCCTTACCTATGAGTCTATTATTTAAAGAATAAATGTAATAAAACTATAGTATGAGTATCTATAGAGACCATTTAAAAATTGAATTTCATATTTAAGAATAGGAAAATACAGCCATATAAAGGCTGGCAACAAATACTTCTTTGTGTCATGTATCTGAAGAAGTCTGAGACAATAGGGATTCTGAATTGTTTCTAAATTGTTTCTTTGGAAACAATAAATTGTTTCTTTGGACAATAAATTTATTTCAAAAAGAAATTGCTTTACACTTTAAATAGTTTTTTTATGTGTTTGGGCTTCCAGATTCCCCATTGTCTAGCAATGTTTCCAATGACTAAGACAGAAAGATACTCCAATAATAAATGCTTTAATTCGGTGTATTTTAATGACTATGCTAGCTGCAAGTTATTGTAGTTTAAGACAGCAAGAAGCTCAAATACAAGTTGAGATAAAAATCTTAACAGAATGCTCATCTTGTAATCTTGATTTGTGTTTTAAAAGATATTCCTACCTTTTCAGATCCAACTAAGAGAATAAATTATGAGGCATTTTAAAAAGAAAGAATCTTAGATATACATACTCCCCCAAAATTGAAAACTGTCAAAACCTATAAATGCTTCAAATATATATAGGCATTAGAGAATCTTTCCAAAGCAAATACAATGAGAAGAAGACAATATTGAGAAACAAATATACATGATTTCCTGAGAGAGAAAACTGTTCATTATAACTATCCTCCATTTCCACATTCCTGATCTGTCAGGGTCACACACTCAAGAGATTCTATTAATGGTTTAATAGTTGGGAAATGAGAATAGAGGTAATGGGTCAATGTTGCTTGGTCCCACATAACAAAAATGAAGAACATAGAAACAAGCATCATACTGAGAAACTTGTGTAAAACCTTAGAGACATGTCATGAGAAACCACATACCCTCTGAGAATGGTATACTGTAATCTTAGGTTTCAACTGTGACCAGGACTATCCCTCTTACACTACTTCTTGAGCTACTCAGGTACAGCCCCAAACCCTCGTCCTGTAATTTACTTGTTCCTGTAAGTAAGTACTATTCAGAGCACTAGATGAATAAATTAGGTGGCACTGTAATGCCTAAAACAAAGCATTAGTGCCTAACCCAGTGGTGGGCAATAATTTTGATGGGAGCCACTCAGAATTTGGTAAGTGTTCAAGGTCCATACTCTTCCACGATATTAATGGAGGAAGTGCACGGTCTGGGATGGAGTTTAGGTGCAGAAGAGAGCTTGAGCGAGGGCACTGGAGTACAGGAAGTGATCTGAAGTGTGGGAGGGAGTTTGGGAGAATGAGGGGGTTGTGACATGGGGCAACGGGATTGGAATGCAGGAGAGGGCGCAAGGTATTAGAGGGGATATGGGCATGGGTGCAACCTGGATTCCAACCTGGAATAGGGGTGTAGGATGGGGCACAGATTCTAGAAGGGGGTAGTGACCTGGGGTGAGAGTCTAGAGGTTTGGGTTGTGACCTGGGGCGGGGTGCAGGGGGAGCAGAGGCTTGGGTGGAAGGGTGGGGTGCCAGGTGTGGACTGTGGCCAAGAAGCACTTACCTAGATGGTTCCTGGCCAGCAGCCCAACGAAACCCTCAGGTAGGCTCCTTTCCTAGCCCCACAGGCTGCTCAGAATAGCTGGCTGTGGGAGCCATGTGCTCTGCACACCATGAGCCCATGGGTGGGGTGGATGTTGCATGCTGCCTCCGCCACAAACACAGCCTAGGCAGTTCCCATTGGCCAGTTTCTGGCAAATGGAAGCTGCAAGATTGTTCTGGGAGCAGGGGCAGCACACACAGTGCCCCCCCTCCCCCAAAGGCCTGCGATGCACAGAGAACATGGCCCCTGCATACGGCTGCTTTGAGCAGCATGTGGAGGCAGGGAAGCCAGGTATCCTGCCTGAGGTACCCATTGGGTCCCGGGATGGTGGCAGCTGGCCAGATCCCGTGGTTTGGTAGGTCGGATCCAGCTCATGAACAAAGTGTAATTTATACCTGAAAATAGGGGAAACCACTCTCACCCAAGAATTTACTGAGCTCTATAGACATCACTGGCCATAGTGAATCAAGAAGTTCCAATTGATTGTAGAGCTATGAAGTCATTTGAAAAATTTGATTGTGTATTTTTTATTTAGGAATGTAAAAACATGTTGCTTTAAATGTGTATATGAAAAACAACAGGACAAAAATCTTTACTTTTCTCTTATTATTGAGCAAAAAAGTATAGGAACATTTATTGGCTAGAATTTGAAGAGCTTCTTATTCATTTTGAATGCCAATTTTGACTGACTAATCTTATTCATCTTTGTGATCAATTTAGCTTTCCATTACTCATCTTCTCTAACAAGATAGTTGACATTTTTAAAGGCTTTTTTTTTGTTCAACATTATTTCCTCCTACAGCTAAAGAAGTCTTGCTTTATCCTTTTCTGGAATGAAATGGCTCTTGATTTTTTAACAACAAAGTATGTTTTGTGTAGTTTCATTGTTCATGTCTCCTTGCATTCATCTTAAGGATATACAGATGGCCACATACCATCTTAAAAAAAATCTAGCCCCAAAATAAATTCCTAAAAATACCAGTGAACTGTCTCCTCCTCTTAATGACTTTCTTCAGCACAAGTTTGCTGCTTGAATGTATTATCACAAGCAGCTCATTAATAGAACACATAGTTAACCAAGAATATGGAAGTAACCAAGAGTAACAGTAATATGATTTTACATTTCAGTAGGAAATTTGCACTATTTTGATATACATATGATCAAACAGGAAACAGAACCAATGTCACCTGACTTATGTAACCACTCAGCACAGCGTGACTTTCAAATTTTGAATATTTGCAGTTCATGAATGAGCTGCGTGTTAATAACCCTTTCCAGAAGAAATGAATGATTTTGAGAAAATCATGTTTGTGAAAACTTTTCACCAGAAAAAAAAAAGCTGAAAGTCATCAACTAAATTATACAATGCTCTATATACTCAGTTCTTGATGCCAGAATAATTGGTTGTGCTCTTCTTGTATTTTTATTATATTTTTATTGAAGGTAGGAAGGACTGGGGACCCATTTTGCCAGGTGCTATAGAAACACACAAAGGCACACAGAGCTCATGATTTAGGAAAATAAGTGGCATGTGAAATGTGAGGAAGAGAATACAATCTTGGTATGTTATTAATTATGTCAGTTATGCTAAGATATGTACAGACGTAGGACAGAAGACTGACCCTGCACCAAAGAATTTACATATTACTCCAGCAGAGGGAATTTGTCCCTATGTGTGGAAAATAATATAGAACATTCTGAAAATAAGTGGACTGTACTATTCCATATTGTTGCACAACTAATTGGTTAACATTAAAACTTACCTATTCAGTATGAGTTACAGTAGTTCAATTATTATCCAGTTTATATGTTTAATTTAGTCCTGAGGGGATGAAAAGGCAGATGAATACAAAGGTTATAACAGGGAGATTGGCTGGTTGCTTGGGTGATTCTGCATGCCTTGGGATAGATTTTTTTCCATTAGCTAAAGTTTGTAATATTTTGGAGTGTGGTAGTGGAGGCAGAGGGCAGGGCATTATAAAATGGAGAAATGGGAAGAAGAGGAGGATATAGGAGGTGGAAAAAACGTGTTTAAGTGTGAAAGGCAGATAATGAGAAGTATGATGAGCTGCATAAGGAAGGTTGGAGTGCAAAAATGTTTGAAAGAGGAAGTATGAGTGTAGCACTAACAATCAAGTTGAACCAAAGCCCAGAGTACAGATTTGATGCCTGAATGAATTAGATGGTTGCTCTTTTTGCTGCTATTCTGGCTAGAGAAGGCCCTGCCTACTCTCACCTTTTATAAACTCCCCACCCCCCAACACTCCCCCTACTTCTGCATGGGAATGAGGAAAGAGGCTCTTTGTGCCTGGTCTACCAGATTGTTCAATGTAGTTTTAGTTACATCATATAGGAGATGAATGTTTAGATTCCCAGCTAGACTTCAGAACATCTCAAAAGCAACATCCCCAGTATTCTAGGCAGATGTAATTGTATAGTTCTAGTCTGCATACTTTCAACATTACCCTGTAGTGCAGAATGCTGGGGAATGAGAAAGTAGGTCGTTTCTGTACAGAAGAAAAATCCTTCCTATCTTTTAGTCCAGAACCATCTCAAACCTAGATCTATTGAGACAAGAGGATAGGCTCACCATCATTGGCAGGTGATGTTGTACATGGATTCACTATGTGCTTTGGATGGAAACTGAGTCCATCACCAGAGTTGCAATAAGATGGGCACCTGAAAAAAAGTGAAAATGAGGTCACCTGAAAACAACATGGCAGAGAGCTGAAAAGTCTGAGACAAACCTGGGAAACCATTGGGAGACTTGCCAGAAACAGACAAGAATGGAGCATCTTTGTTGCTGCCTTAAGTGTCGAAGGCATAATCAGAAAATGATAATGATGATGATGATGAGTCTAGGGCAATAACATCTGTGTTGTTAGCACTTCAGTGCTTGTTTTGTTAGAGATCAGTGTGGTGTGCATGCAAGAGTTCTGAACACTGAGGGATGGGAAATTGAAGGCGAAAGGGAGACTTCTCTTTCCTCCTCTTTCTCAACCAAGCAATATCCCTTCCACTCCTCTCTTGCCACACTATTGATCTGTCTATGCCCAATAAAACACACAAACAAACAAACCCCATTGTCATTATGCGTTACTCACCAAACCTTTCCATTGAACATTCCTTGCTCTCACATTGTATGGCATGGGTTCCTAAACTGGGGTGTGTGAAGAAATTCCAGGGGGGGCACAAGGCGACCCAGCCCCCCCCATCAAGTTTTGCTGCCCTGCTCAGTTCCTTTTTTTCCCCTTAACAACTTGTGCTGCCCCGCTCAGTCCCTCCCCCCCTTTTTTTTGCTCAACAAGTTCAAGTTTTTTTGGGAGGAGGCATGAGGGTTTTTCAAAAATCAGAAAGGGGGGTGTGATGCTGAAAAGTTTGGGAACCACTGATGTATGAATTTATTCAGATGTAAAGAATTAACTACTTTCATGGGACTACTCTACAGAAAAAAAATCTGTACTGATTGAGGTATGTATTAAGAGTATGTATAAATGCACACACTATTTAAATATACACTCTATTTTGTCTTAAAATAGAGACAAATATGGATTTCCATTTATGATAGTTATTAGAGAGGACTTCAGTAACTCAGCCAGAGATTAGGGATCTATTGCAGGAGTTGGTGGGTGAGGTTCTGTGGCCTTCAGTGTCAGACTAGATGATAATGATGGTTTCTTCTGGCCATAAAGTCTATGAGCCAGAATAAAATCTACCACTTATCCAGGCATTGAGCTCCAGCTACCAGATAGATAGACAACTACTGGTGGCTATTTAAAGCAGTTTTCGCTAAACAACATATGATGGTATTAACAGATAGGAAATTTCAGATGGACTAAAGCCAAACTATTTTAAAATGCAACATGCTGACTGAGTGTGTCATATTCCTCTGGGGGTTATTTCACACAGAAAAGTGGTTCCCAAACTTTTTAGCATAGACAGCCTTTACAGATATTTTAAACTAGATTCAAGATGGATTCTAGAATCTGGATGGTTTTATGATTTAATTCTCAGGAAATCTCTCCTGGAAGGCTCTCTGCAGGAGCAGAGGGCACAGGGGAGCTCCCAGCCCCAGCTGCAGCATAAGATAAGCTGCAAGAGGTTTTTTGGGTTGTTTGTTAGGAAAAAATGCACACAAACAAACACCAATTATAATTTTTCCCAAATAGTTGTGGCTCCCCTGTGAACTCTTCTTGGTTCCTTAAAAGAGCCATGGCTCACAGTTTGGGAAGCACTGGCAGACCATCAGGACCAGATCTACAAAAGTACTAAGGCAATCCCCAGACATAGGCACTTAGGGTATGTCTAGACTACATCCCTCTGTCGCCAGAGGGATGTAAATTAGACATACCGACATTGCAAATGAAGCGGGGATTTAAATCTCCCACGCTCCATTTGAATAAAAATGGCTGCCACGTTTTGCCGAGTCAGCACTTTGTTGGCAGAAAGCGGCTGTCAAGACGAGGATCGGGCGACAAAGAAAGCCTTTGTCGGTCAATCTCTTATGCCTTGTAAAATGAGGTTTACAGAATTGGCCGACAAAGGCTTCCTTTGTCGCCCAATCCCAGTCTTGACAGCCGCTTTTTGCCGACAAACTGCTGACTCGGCAAAACACTGTGGCCATTTTTATTCAAGTGAAACGTGGGAGATTTAAATCCCTGCTTCCTTTGCAATGTTGGTATGTCTAATTTACATCCCTTTGGCTGGATGTAAATCTCATTTTAAGGCACTACTGTGATCTACCAAACTTCTGCTCGGCTACTGTCTTACCTTTCAAGTTCCTAAATTCACTGGGCACCTAGTTGTTTGCACTAAAAGCTCCCTAGGTAACTATGTAATTGGCCTCTGAGCATGTGCACTGTGTTCTCTAAGCCAATTACTTATTCATGCTCAGAGGCCTGAGGACAGAAGTGAAAGTAACTTAGATTTTTACAGATACTCTTGTATTGTGCATGCGCGCACACACACACACACACTCACATACACTAACATATATGGGGAGCAGGTTGAGATACGTCAGTACCAGTAAGAAATTGAAGTGTGGGAGGGGAGCTCAGGGCAGGGATATGTGGTGTGTGTATGAGAGCTCAGAGCAGGGGTTGAGGATGTGTGGCATGCAGGAGGCAGGGCGGGAGCTTCAGGTGTGGGGGCTCAGACCAGGGGGCTGGGTGTAGGGAAGTGAAGGGAAATCTCAGGGTTGAGATTTGAGGAGGGGCTCAGGGCAGAGATTTGGATGTATGGGAGGTGTAGGGGTCAGGGCTCAGGTATGTGTAGAGGGGCTCAGGGTAGAGGACTGGAGTGTGAGAGGGGGTGCAGGAGTCAGGGTTGGAGTGTGTGTGGAGAGCTCAGCATAGAGGGTTGGGGTGTGTGAGGGGCTGCAGGAGTTAGGACGGGGAGGGAGGAGGAGGGGCTCAGGGCAAGGAGCTGGGGTATGTGTGTGTAGGGGAGAGTTTGTATCAGGATACTGCCTGCTGTTCCCCTTCCTGTCACTGTCAGAGGAAAGCGCATAGCCAGGAGGGAGAGGGATGCAGGCATGCTGTGTGCTTTCCTCTCCTCCCTAATGGAAAGGAGAACAACAAGTGGTGTCCTGGTAGGAATCTCAGGCATCAGGAGGTTTCAGCCTCCCCTCCCTTTGTGGATCCCATTGTTGTTCCAGTGATTTTCTAGTTCAGGTGTGGGAACCAATGACTGCTGCCAGGGGCGAAGGTTGCCAGGCTGTTAAAAGTCTGTTTGGTTCCATGTAGCTCCTGTATGCTGTGTATGGGGGGGCCAGACCCTAAGGGCTGCCCCTGCCTCCAGTGGCCCTTTCCCCCTGTGTCTTGCAGGTTGTCAGGAGGGGCAGGCTCCCAGGGCCTTCTGCTCTCCAACCTACAGGCTATTGGGGGGGCAGGATGAGGCTCTGAGGGCTGCCCCCTCCTACAACAATCTTCCCTTCAGTCCTGCAGGCTATCGGGGGGTGGGAGTTAGGCTCCAGGGACTGCCCCCTTCCAGCAGCCCCCCCCACAGTCTGCCAGATGTCTGGGGGGATAAGACTCCAGGGACTGTCCCTGGCCTCCAGCAAGCCCCCCACCACCCTCAGGCTGTCTGGAGGAGGGGCACGAGGCTCCGGGGGCTGCCCCCTCCTCCAGCAAGTGCCCCCCATGTGTTGCAGGCTGTCTAGGGAGGTAGGCTCTGGCAGCTTCCCCCCTCCAGTGCCGCCCCATGGGCCTGCAGACTGTTAAGGGAAGGTGAGGCTCTGGGAGCTGCCGCCCCCCAGTGCGCCTCCCCTCATGGCCTGCAGGCTGTCTGGAAAAGGACCAGGCTCTGGGGGCTGCCCCCTCCTCCAGTGGATCCTCCTCTATGTCCTGAGGCTGTCTGGAGCTGATTCCCTCATCTAGCAGCCCTCTCCCCTTGGCTTGCAGGCTCTCCATGGACTCCATGGGTAGGACAGGCTCCAGGTTTGGGGCAGGGGGTTCCTTACCTGGTCTGAAGGCAGGCAAGATGGTGGAGCCCTAGCCTGGCTGGCCATTCTCTTTGTGCTGCAGCTACCCCCGGGGGACCACTCTCAGCATCATGTGCCTCCTTTCTCTGGCTCCTCCCTTTCCATGTTATTCAAAGCAGTCCCATTCCTGGCACTTCCAATTTTCCAGGCACAACCAAACCCTGAACTTGGTTTAAGTTAGGGTAAGAGAAAGCTGCATACCAAATTTGGTGGTTCTAGCTCTTATGGTTTAGGAGGAGTTCTTGAACAAATGAACTTACAGTCACACAGATAGACAGATGCACTCTAATATAGCTAGCTAGCTAGCTAACTAGATAGATAGCCAACAATAGAACACAAAACTGGGAAACAGTTATATGAAACATATACAATCCTATAAAAAAAAGGAGGATAAATGGTATTGTGGTCCAGTCACTAGCGTCAGAGTCAGGAGATGTATATCTACTGGTTTGGCTGAAGACTTCTTGGGTGACATCACTTTTACATTCTTTCCTGACTTCCTTTTTTAAATTGCATTATTGAAATTTGTTTATAACAATAAGGGCGAAAACTTATATCCTTCCCAATAAAGTAGCATCAACTTTCAGAGTTTTCTCTTTTCTTACTCTTACTTTTTCCACTCTAAAACGAAACAATTATCTGACTGAAAGAGAAAGCCAATGAAATAGTTTTGGGGAAAATCTTGCCATGGCAAGAATTCAAACAACTTGTAAACATATCAAAAGATTTTTTTCTTTCAAATTTGGAAAAGAAAACCCAGTCCCTAAATGCTAAGATATAAAAACTTAAATAAGAGGAGCTTATAAATAAAATAAGAGAATGAGCTTAATTGTTGCAAAGCAGTTAGAACAAGGTGCCTTATATTATATATGCACTGCTGATAACTTACTACTGGCCTCTTTCTTCAGTTAAAGAAATGTAATACATTTCCCTTAAGGAGGAGTAGTTCTCATGTTTTGTGAACTACTCTCTCGAGACTTCTAGGTTTATTAAAAAAATAATCTATCTGCTCCGACAAAAAGATATTACTGGCACACTGATCTATCTTTACAGCTCACGGTTTCTACTAATCCAGTTCATTACACAAACTCATATGAAAAGTACAAGGTGAGGTCTCACTAGGGAGCACTTTCTCACTCTCTACAGGAAGACCAAAATGTTTCCATTCATTTCTGCTGTATAAAGCTTTGTAGGTTGACTTCTAAACAAAGGATGCAATAGGCCACACAGTTGCCTATTATATTACAAGCATTTATTGTTGCTCCCTACAGAGCTGCATTAACAATTTAAAAATTTCAGTAACAAACTATTTTGTCCAAGGTATTGATTTGATAAAGTCGTTTAAAAAAAAACTTCTTGAAACATATAAAATGTTTACCAAAAAACCCCACAAAAAAACAAAAAAAGGAATACTTAAGATCAGGATAGCAGTTTTTCATGGCATAATAAACATACATCAAACTATATTGCTTTCTGAAATACATTTTTGCTTCTTTTGTCAGATTCCAGTTTTTCATGACTGCAGTACAATCTCCATTCTGTTTTTTTTAAAAGCACCAATTCACATGTAGTTTATATTCTAAAATAGTCTAGCAAATATACAAATTATTTAAAACATGATGTCATGGTCATGAGGGATGGCCAGCAGCGTGGGGACTAATGGGTTAACTATGTCCCTATACCTAGCCAGGTAGCATTCAGCCTATAGAAATGCAGATAGGGATTTCAAACTGAGACAAAGGAATTTTTAGTTTTTCCTTCCTTTGTCCCTCGGCAGTTGCCTCTCCAGATACTGAGGGGGACAGACAACATATCCCTCTCCAAGAAAAGACTCTTCACTATCTGTAAGTAGGGCAAAGTCTAGATAAATTCGTTAGGTTTTTTTGTTTTATGGTTTGGGAATGGGAATCTGATGTCTGTGCTTTTAGAAATGGGTTTTCCTCTCTTTTGTAACTAAGTTTTGTTCCCATGGGAAAATTCCCCATGAGTTATTTAATTGGTGGCTCTTACCATCTAGCCAATCAAGCTATGCTTGTAACAGGAGTATTGTTTTGATAATAAAAGTTCTTTCTTTTTTATTAAGCTGGTATTGGTTCAGTTCTATGTTCTGGGAAGTCTGTCTGTGGGGGATCTACATGCCTCTGACTTGGGGATAGCAGCCACAGACTGCAGTTTATATTTTCTCTTGCCTTTTTCAAGCTCTTTGGGGAAAAGAGCTTGGGGGACTCTGGGGTTGGTTTCAACTGTCCACCCATTTGTGGGTTCAAAAGCACTTGATGGTGGCAGCAGATTTTTAGCCCCAAAATCTAGGTTTTTAAGATTTTGGGGAGAAACTTTATACCAAAGCCTGGAGATAAGGTTATGGGGTACTTTTGCAGGCTCCCACTTCTGCATTCATTGTGCCAGAGTGGGGAATGAGTCTTGACACATGAGAACATAAGAATTGCCATACAGGGTCAGACCAATTGTCCATCCAGCCCAGTATCCTATCTTTTCACAGTGACTAGTGCTAGATGCTTCAGAAGCAATACTTTCTTATGTTTGTATTACATTTACTACCTATGGGTATGTCTACACTAGCTACCCTAGTTCGAACTAGGGTGGCTAATGTAGT
>CM057845.1:217591653-217604271 GCA_030068395.1 Apalone spinifera
GGGCAGCAGAGCCCGAGTGTGCCCCAAGTGGGGGAGGCAGTGGCAGAGCCCAAGCCAGTTTTAAAACGCCAAGGTCTGGGAATGGCTCCTTGGTTAAGGCCACCCCTCCCACTCCCCTTCCCAGCAGCAGCGGCCACTGTAACAGCTGCCGCCTGCACACGAGGAGGAGGAGGTTGCAAGACACCAAGTCAGGGCAGTCCTGTGGGGTGGGGAGTGGGCCATGCCGCGTGCAGGGTGGGGCAGGTGCAGTTGGTGGTGGAGCAGCCAAAGCCAAGCGCTCCCAGAAGCCCATCCCCGCCGGCAAAGCCCCAAATGGGAGCTGCCTACAGGTTCTGCAGGAGATGGGAGAGTAGAATTTTTTTGCAGAACCCTGAGTTCCACTTCGTGAAACCCCAGTGTTCTGTGGAGCACCATTTGAGAAACATTGAGCTACTCAATTGACATAGCTCAATTTGCGTAGCTTATTTCAAGTTAAGCCCTGCAGTGTAAATGCACCCCTAGTGACCCAACTCATTTTTCTTTCTAGTCTCAGTAGGGCAAGTAATACACCTGGATGAATGATTTACAACGAACACTTGAGTTATCAAATCTAGACCTGTCAGTCACGAGACACTTATTCCAACACCTGGGCCTTCAGGTGAACCTTGAATGCTTTTGGCTGTTGGGGCACATGGCAGGGTGCAACTCTGTAGTTGGCAGTGCCCGTCTGCACATGAGATGCTTACAGAGTTGGCTGGGACAGGTGTACAAACCCAAAGTCCATCCGCTATCCAAATCCCTTGCTCTTCTAGAGATAGTAAGGGAATCCTTTACGTTGGTGGCTGAGCCGACGGAATCTGTGTTCCGGAGTCTCCTTCCGCCCACCAGAATCATCGGACTCCACGACGACAGATGCATCTCGTATAGAATGAGGCGCCCATCTACGTCATCATACCTGCCAGGGCCTGTGGTCTGGCACCAACAAGAACTTGCACATAAGCATCCTAGAACTGCAGGCAGTCAGGAATGCATGCCTCAAATTCCTCCTATTCATCAGCAACAGACAGGTCAGACTGTACATAGACAATGTTGCAGCAATGTTTTACATAAATCATCAGGGCGGAGCCCAATCTTGAACACACTGCACAGATGCCATAGCTCTTTGGAACTGGTGCCTGAAATACATCACAATTATCACCACAGTACATCTTCCAGGTGCCCTGAATATAACGGCTGTTCCAGCCAGCTCTGTAAGCATCTCATATACAGACGGGTGTTGCCAACTACGGAGTTGCATGCTGCCATGTGCCCCAACAGACGAAGGCATTTGAGTGCTATTGTGTGGGGGCTGAATCGTAAGGTATTTACCGAGGCCATAATTTTTTTAAAACAGTCTGTAGGTAGGAATGCGGTGGCCATTGTCGAATCGAGACATACTCCTATAAATTGTATCTTTTGTGTAGGAAAGAGTGTTGACTTGGCTTCATTCACCTGAAGGCCCAGGTGTCGAATAGGTGTCTTGTGACTGACAGAGAGCAGCAGGAATCGTTGTGTAAGCATGACTTGAGGAGGCAGTCGTCTAGGTAAGAAATGTGATAACACTTTGTTTCCTCAGGAACGCTGTGACAACTGCCAGCACCTTTGAGAAGACCCTCAGGGCCATAGAGAGTGTCGGAAAGGAAGCACTTTGTATTGGTAGTGTTGAGAATCTACAAAATGAAGAAAATGCCTGTGAGCAGGGTGGATGGTAATGTGAATGTATGCATCTTGCAAGTCGAGGGACGAGAACCAGTCATCCTTTTTCAATGCCCGTAATATGGTAGCAATCAATACCATCTTGAATTTTTGTTTCTGTACGAATGTATTAAGTGATCAAAGGTCCCGGATGGGCCTCCAACCCCCTAGTCTTTTTCTTTCAAGAAATAATGGGAGTAGAATCCCTTGCCTCTAAAATGTGTGGGAACTGGTTCAATCGTCCAATGTGTAAAAGGTGCTCTACTTCTTGTTGAAGGAGGATCTTGTGAGAGTGGTCCCTGAAGAGGGATGGGGAAGTGGGGTGGAGAGAGGGTATGGACACAAAGGGACTAAGATAGCTTTTTTCAATTATCTGAAGGACCCATCTATCAGAGGTTATACGTTGCCAGCTGTTGAATAAAGGCAACAATCGGTGATGGAAGAGATTTTCTTGCATCAACAGTGTTGGAATAGGTGAGAGAGTCTCCAAACCTGATGATCAAATTTGCCTTTTGGACTGCTGTGACTGTTGAGAATTGGTAGCGGAAGAGCAATGTCATTGGTTTCTGCCTCTGCCTCTGTTCTGCTGCTGGTAGTCTAATCTATTGTAGTGTTTTGTATATGGATGGTATCACGGTCCCGGATAGGACTGATACCTATATTGCCTTCCTCTAGGTGCTTGGTTGTGAATCCCCAGAGATTGCAGCATTACTCTGGAGTCCTTCATGGAGTGGAGAGTTTTGTTGGTGATAGCTGCAAACAGCTTCTGGCCATCAAAGGGCCGATCTTCTACTGTAGCTTGAATCTCCGTGGGGAATGGAGTGGAGCTAAACCACGATGCCCTTCTCATTGCTACCAATGTTGCTGTAGAACATGCAGCCGTGTCAGCAGCGTCTAAGGCTGCCTGTAATGCTGTTCTTGAAATTGTGTGACCTTCAGATGTCAATGCTATGTATTGTTGCCTCTTAACCTCAGGAATGTTTGCAACAAAGTCATTCAGTTTGGTGTAATTTCTGTAATCGTATTTGCTCAATAAAGCTGTGTAATTCAAAATGCAAAATTGTAAAGTACAAGAGGCATATATTTTGGGCCCAAATGCATCAAGCTTTTTGCTATCGTGGGCTGATGGAGTAGACCGGCATTGTTGCTGCTTGGATTTTTGTCGTGCAGCCTCCACCACGAGAGAATTATGTGCTGGATGAGAAAAATGGAATTCTGAACCCTTGGGTGGAACATAATATTTCTTATCAGTTCTCGTAGCTGTTGAAGAGATTGACGCCAGAGTTTGCCACAGCGCCCTTGCTGGTTCTATTAATCCTGGATTAATTGGCAATGCTATCTTTGATGGTGTTACTGAGTGCAGTATGTCTGTTAGACCGTGTTGATTTTCCACAACCTCCTGGAGATAAATGTTTAATTCAGCAGCTACACATTAAAAAAGGTCCTGAAAATATGTAGTGTCATCTGAAGTTGTTGACACTGGGGCCAGAGATCCTCCCTCCACTGGAGGGGGTCCTTTGGGTCAGGAGGAGTCACAGCCTCCTGTGAGAGTGGGTCCCCTTCCTGTATTTGTTTGGAGGGGGAGTATTGCACTCTGTGCCGCTTCCGGCACTGCTGGTGTTTCTGGTAAGATTGCCATTTGCCCCAGTATTGCCAGTAGGGATAAGGCTCAGGTGGAGGTACCCAGGGATTGCCATAATACGGAGGCATATTCCCAAATCTCGGAGAGTAAATACTCTGAGCTGTGTAAGGGGAATTATCCGATGAAAATCCCCTAGAGAACTCATTGTCAGATGCAGATAAAAATCTTTTCTGAGAGAGTGATCTCTGTGATGTTAACATAGAGGCATAGCTCTCAGGTTGTAAAAATGGTGAATTAAAAATGGATGAGACTAAGAAGTCTCTGTGTTGAGTGTAAAGCCCAGCAGGAGTTGCCGGTGCCGTAGTGGGGGGCATGGAGGCTGAGGCGCTGAATCATGCCTCGGTGCTAAGGGCAGTTGTGGCGCATCAGGCTCCTCTGTGGTGGAAGCTGAGGTGCCTGTGAACGTAGTCGGCGCTGTGCACTGGCGCTGCATAGGCAAGATCGTATCATTGCCGGATGGTGCTGCAGCCAATGAGGCAGGCAACTTAAAGCCTGTTGCCTCAGAGCATGATTTAGCACATGCGCACTGTCTGTCTCTGCTGGGGGCTCCAGAGATGCCAGTGGCATCATACGTGCTGAGGCGAAGTGCCATAGCCTTAAGAGGGATGGTCATTTCGGTGCCATAGCCCCATGAAGTGCTGAGGAGGCTCATTTTTAGGTGGGCTTTTTAGATCCCCGCTGCTTGAGTCCCTCGGGCTGTTGGCCTGGATCGGAGGCTGGTCTAAGCGAGTTTTCTAATAAAAATAATTTGAGTCAGAGGTCTCTGTCTTTCTGCACCCACGATTTTAGCATTGTTCAATGAGGGCATTTCAGTGAGGCATGCTGCTCTCCGAGGCAGCAGACACATTGTGAGTGACCATCCAAAAGCGGAATATGCTCCTTACATGAGGTGCAGCGTTTAAAGCCAGGTGATCCAGGCATGCCTGTGTAAGCAGTCAGAGACTGCAAGGGGGGATTAACAGGGAGAAAAAAGAAGAAAGCCCCTTATACTAAGTAAGATTTCTTTCTTTTCTTTTCTTCTCTTTTTTTTTAAATTAAGTAATTAACTAACTATTTAAAAACTCACTAATTAATTAAACTATTATAATGAATTTAACTGGTTTTAAAAGTATAATCATGTAGATGTGAAGAAGCTAGGGAGCACTGCTGATTCCATCTGTAGCTGGAGGCGGTAGAGAAGGAACTGAGAGGGTGGGGGGAAGGGAGGTTCGCACATGCACGATGCCTGCAGCCTAAGAGTGCACGACTGCTGGTGCACGCCTGCGTGGCCCCAGGGACACTGCTATGAAATCTCCGTTCTGAGGCTCGGGGGTGGCGCAGCAGCCCAATGTGGAGCACCCATGGGGACATCTCTCGAAGAAGAAGCAGGTTGTTATTTGCTATTGAATATCCAGAGTATAGGCCATGTCCTGGGTTCTCCAAGCCTAGGTAGCTAGCTGGATTTGGTTGTCTGAACACAGAGAAAGCCTTTGACAGAATGTAATTTCAATGTATGGAGACGATATGCGCTAGGGCAAAATATATTGAAGTGGGTCCAAAAGCTATAAAACTCCTGTAGAATGGCTGTTATCATGAATAACTGTTATATACTTGTTTTTTCTTTGATAAAGGGCATATGATAAAAGTGCTCCCTAGAGACAGAGTTCCTGTTTGACTGGGCACTAAAAGATTTAGGTGAAGCAGCCTTGTCTACAGATCGTCCTTTAATTCATTAGCTGAAAGACATGCCCAGAGTTTAAAATTAATTTACTAAATCAGGAGCTGTTGCGTCAGGATGTCACATGGATTCCATAACCTCATAATACATGTAAATTGGCCATGATAGACACGTATTACTGTGGAGTTAAGATCCCAGGATGAAATCATGGCCTTTTTGAAGTAAAGGGAGGTTTTGCTATTGAATGGGGTCAACATTTCACCACCCTATAGCTATTTTTGATTTACATGCAAGTAACATCCCAACCATGTTTCATAAAATGTCAAGGAGGAAACATCTCTTTCTCCTGGGTAGAATTACTGATAGCCTAATAAAAAAAGTAATTTTCCCTTTCTCCACCCATATTTTTTAGCGCCTCCAAATGTTATGATTTGTTTTCACTAAAGGAAAAGAAGGGAGTTGGAAAAGCACTTCATACTGTTCATTTGGCAGAAAAGATGTCCCAGATTGCAGAAGAAAAATCTGAAGTTCTCTGCAGCAGGTGGACCTTTGGCATTCCTGGTTATTATAAAACTACACAGTGTAGTTTTCCAGTTATGATTGCTAAAGGAATAACTGGAAGAAGCAGAATATTTTACACCAGCTCATACTGAAATGAAGTTTTCCATTTTCAAATTTTTCTCCTTCAAATTACAATCTCTAGCCTCAGTTCCATTTAGGTATCTTCTGTATGGTTATGTATTGTCAATACTAAAATCTGTGGCTACGCTGAAATAAAATATAATCTATTCAATATAAAAATAAAACAGTTAATGCTGTGTAGTATTCATTTTAAAATATTAAACTCAGTCAAACCTTCTTTTTTAAAAAAATATGCCTGAAGCTGTTGCAGACTATCTAATTTGTTGCACTGAAAGACCATAGAAACCTCAGGCCCTTGCTAGTCTTGATTGTCACATAATAGCCCATGGATAGAGCCTTGATTCCCCACACCTCCCAAAAAAGGAAAAGTATAATTTTAATTTATTCAGAATATCTCATCACTCCACATGCATTATTTACTAGTCACTCTGCTCCTGTTTTTTACTTAGTTCTGCAGCTCAGCCACTTTCTAAAACACTGTAAAATTTAGGTCAAATAACTTTCCCAGAGACACACAGTGCTAGTGACTCAGCTTGGTTTTGGACCCAAGACCTTCCTGCCTTTCAGTCCTTCGCTGTAACCAACAGACACAACAATTCAAAAACATTGCCTGCATTCTTTAATAGGTTTTGTGGTTTAGCCTGCACACCAAAAAAATGCTCTTATCACAGTACAAACAATGAACATGCTGAGATTATAAACATCCAAATACTGAACTTCCTTTAAATGAATTAAGTGATGTCATCTGGCCAGTCTTTCACATCCTTTTTTCATGATATTTCTGTCCTTGCAAACAGAGCCTGCTCATTAGTCTAACAAAAATCAGGAAACATCTATTCCTTGGAAGTAAAGAAAACAATAGGAACCAAAATAAATTAATGAAAAGACCTATGTTTTCCAGCATATAATATAGATATAATAATGTTGTGTTTGATAAATTTAAAACTGGCATGCAGTGAGACACTCACTGTTTGACAAGTTTAGAATCTTTAAAAAATATGTAGGTGATAATGAACCTCAACTTAAACCTCTTAGAGGTGCACATTTCTGTGTAAGCTAATGTGATTTATATCTTTATGTGAGAGGGGAGGATAGTCACGTAATGAAAAGGAGAGGGAGTCAGAAGATGAGATTTCTGTTCCTGGCTCTGTCATACATCTTCCTGTGTGACCTTCTACAAGTCACATAGGCCAAAACTCTCAAGCTGGGATGCCAAAAGTTCATAAAAGGAACTCATTGATACATAGCGATGATGGAGAAATACCTCACACTGTTGTAATGGAAGATTTCAACATTCATACTGACAAGGTAACAGATGCAAAAAATCCCAAACTCATCTCACTTGTCTGTCTTGGACTCTCTCAGACCATCTTTGAGTCAACTCATACAGTGGCTACATTTTGGACCTAGTTTTTAAATTAAGAGATGTCAAGATCAAACAGTCACTGACACGTACAGACCATCTCCTCATTAAGAGTTCTCCCAGCTCCCAGGCAATAAGAAGACACATAATCTTGGTAGGATCATAGGGTTGCCAGGTGTCCAGTTTTGAACCGGACAGTCCAGTATTTGAGCTTTCTGTTCGGGAAACAAATTGAGAAAATATAAATGTCCGGTATTTTTTAAATAAGATGTAATGTAGATTGTGTTGTAATGTCAAGTGTGTCCGGTATTTCTACTGAAACCATCTGACAACCCTATAAGACCATGAAGATTCTGACTCCCATTGAGTTCCAAAGTCTGCTAAAGAACAGCAGCACTCCACATGTAGGAAAATAAGTCGAGGATCTGATGAATCATTATAATTGTTCAGGAACCTCAGTCATCAACACACTGACTTCCAAATGGCTCCCCTTTACCCCCATCACCTACATGGATCTGTTTTCCAACACCTTGCGCCAGATGAATACAGGGAGTTGGAAACTCAAGCACTAGTCGTGGAAGATTAAGTGTGAAACAGGCTGATGCAAAGAATTCCTCAGCCTATAGTGTGAAGAAATATTTCCTTTTATTTGATTTAAACCTACTAACTATTAATTTCATTTGGTGACCCCTAGTTCTTATATTATGGGAAGGAGTAAATAACTCTTCTTTATTCACTTTCTCCACACCAGTCAGGTTCAAATCAGTATCTACACCATTATTTTTAGAGCACTAGCATGAGCTCCGATGACCTAAGTCTTTTGAACTGGGCTAGGAGACTTGATGCCTGGATTGTGTTGATATATTTTCAATGGCCTGGGACCAGCTTATTTATAAGATCTCATATACCTCTGGGATGAAGACCCACAATTCTACTCCTAAGGACAGTGAACTTTCTACCATAAAAATAAAGCTTTCCTGAGGTCTAGCCCTAGACTGTGGAATGAATTTTCAAAGGAGTTAGGCATCTTCTACTCTAAATCTAAGCACAATTTTTAACCTCATCTTCTCTAACGTAGGGATCTTACCAAATGTTTATTTTTGCAAATGTCTAATCCTGAATTTTTTTCAGCAGTTTTGTGTTTGCATGCAATGGGGGCACAGGGGAGCCAGCGTTCGCGGGGAGCCGGCTTTTAAGCCAGCTCGCCGCAAGCACTGACTCCCACCTTCCCCCCATCCTTCCTGTTGCCTCTGATACAGCAGCACAAGGGGAGGGGGTAGTGGCCTTGTGGAGCCGGTATGCACAGAGTTTACTGCCTGCTCCCCCACCCTCCGCATTTCTGTCCCTCTATCAGAGGCAACAGTGCGGGCGGTAGCAAGAGGTGGGGGGGATGATACAGAGAAAGCAAGGGTATATGTGTGTAGTCGTTAGGATTAACCAATAAGCCTAGGCTTATCGTTTAATTGTGTAAATGACTACATGCTAACATCCCTACTCTAAACACAAAAAAAGAGCCCATATACATTTACAAAGAAACAAACTCCCACAACAAAACTCTATGAAAACACAACATGACGTTGCTTGCACAACTCTTCCCATGGAGAAAGGATAAAAGAGAAAATGAACCACATGTGGCAGATATCAGCCACCTCACTACAGACTAAGGATAAGAAGCGAATAATTGGCTATCGATTGGTTGATAAGGGGAGGCACTTGCTACCCCCCACTGTGGCTCTGCAGTTTAAATGTAGTAGGAGTCAGGTGTGCAGGCAGCCCTACATTTAAACTGCAGAGCGACAGCAGAGGTATCTCCCGGAGCTGGTGTGACCTGGGGCTGAGTAGTCCTAGCTCATGCTGGCTCCAGGACCGCTGCAGCTCTGCATTTTAAATGTAGTAAGAGCTATTGGTCTCTTACTACATTTAAAATGCAGAGCTGCAGCAGGGGTAGCTCCCGGGGCCAGCAGGAGCCAGGACTGGGCAGTCCTGGTAGGCACCAGTTACGAGACCACTGTGGTTCTACCTCCTCTGCCCCTGTCCTCTCCGATGCACCGTGGAGACAGTGCTGGGAGGAACTGACATTTAAGGCTGAGGTGTATATTGAGGCTCTAGGATTATGCTTGCTGAATAACTTGTAAGACAGAGACAGAATTAATACAGACTAATTCCCTTCCCCCCAAATACACAAACAACTTAATTTAACCAGGATCCTTCAAGAATCTGTAAAAATTTCCTTCTACTTGTCCATGATCCTGGGCCAAGTAAATATATCTCCGTAACTGTCACCATCCCAAAACACAATGGCCTGTGGAGACTTGCAAACACAGTCTCAGAGTTTTAATCCAATTGTTCATTATATGCTTCTCCTTGTCCGCCTAGACTAGCATCCTCTTCCTCTTTATTGCTGCCAATAAAACAAACTTACCCACATCAGGAAAGAACTGACTTTTTTGAAGTCAGAGTCAAAGCTTCCTCTTGAGATAATCAGTGGGGGACACCATGAGAATAGAATAGGCATTACTCATGGATAATCTGTCATGTCTTTCCTCTTGCCAATCAGAGGCATAAGTCTCAAGTAAACTTCTGTACTTGGGTCTCATGACTATGGGTACGTCTACACTTGCTCCCTAGTTCGAGCTAGGGATGCAAATGTAGCCGACCGAAATTGCTAATGAAGCAGGGATTTAAATATCCAACACTTTATTAGCATAATCTTGCCGGTGCATTACTCCGCTCAACAGCTGATTCGAACCAGGAAGTGCACTCCAGGACGCGTTGGTTCGAATCAAACCCCTTGGTTCGAGCTAATGTTACTCCTCATTTTTTATAGTACAGTTCCAAGATTATGAAACATGGTGGACAGCAGGGACAGGGGAGTCAAAAGTGCTAAGAAAAAGCATTTTGGGCATTCATTCTAAGCCACATCCTCTTTATCGTTTTAGTACTTACTATGCAAGAAAGAACAATTTGTTTTCCATCTGTGAAAAGGGATAGATTTCGTCTGGCTTCTTTTCCAAAGAGTGGTATTTTTTTTTTCTTTCTCCCAGTGACGAGAACTCTTGGGTTTCTCTCAGGCTATTATTTCTCAAAGCAGAATATTTCAGATAAGCTAATACTTTCTTGCCTCAGGCAGTGAGTTTTGTTGCAGCAGTACAATCATTTGGACAGGGTTAGGCAATGGTATAGCCAGAAGGAGACACTTGAGTGAGCCCTGATTTCAGATGGGTGGACAATGATGGGAGGACTGGGCTGGGGTGTGTGGGTAGGATGAGGGGAGGAGAGATTGAGCCACCTCCTACCAACCAGACTTGGGAGGATGGGATGGGATGGGAAGAGAGGGTCCCTGGAGTGGGGTTGGGGTGTTTGCCCCACTGTGCCCACCCAGCATTCCTGCTGGGGAGTGGGGATGGGGGCTTACAAGTCCCATGTACCAATGCCAATCTCAGGCAAGCATGCCCAGGCAGGAGGAGCAGGACAAGTCCCCAAACATACTCTGTGGCTGGAGCACCAGAAGGAAATAGCAGCCCCATGTTCCATCCCCAAACCTCAGCAGGAGCACCGGGTAGGTGGAGTTGGGCAACGGCAACGCTGAAACAGAAGTCGGATGGGCCTGGATGATAACTCGGGCCCACCTGTGACTATGCCACTGGGACTAGGTTATCTCGCTCCAGTTCCCAATTCTTTAACAGTGTCAATTTATTATGTATTTGTCACTTATTCCGAATTTGTCTTCCCTTCACTTTTTACTTTTCTGAAACCAGTCACATTATTTCCCCACATCCACTATTTTTAATGATTCCTCCCTCCCTCCACACTCTTTCTCTCTCAGCTATCATATATACAGTCATTGCTGAAAGTCTAGGCCCCACAAAGTACGATGCTATCAGCCCAGTGGTATTTCTTATCCAAATAGCATAGGGAGTTTTAACTGTTAGCTGCTAGCTGGAACTGCTTGTTTGGTATGCCTACAGAAGTTCCTTTTCCTCCTGGAAGTCATATGCTTCAGTAGCCATGCAGGCTAGAATCCAGAGTCTAGCTCAGAGCTGAAGTGGCTGGGCAGTGTACCAGGCAGAGGTGCATAGGGACAGGAGTCATCCCGCTGAGCTCTGGAGTGGCAGTGGAGCCACCCTGCAGAGTTATGAAGGCCCTGAAGCAGGGAGGATTCCTGCAATGATAGATCCCTTGGTCCCTCTTGTGCACTGTGCCCTCCTGTCCCTTTATCATCAAAGTTTAACTTCCAAACCAAGTAGCCATTTAGCCAGTGTTGGGCAATCTGTGGCCAACGGGCTACATGAAACCCACTGGGTCTCCACCTGTGGCCTGCAGACCCCCTAGTTGTCCCCCTCCCACACATGCCTCTTGTGCAGTAGGGCACCCTTCCTAAGCCCCTCTTCACTCCCAACACACTGAGTCATGCTTCATCCCTGCCTCCCTCCCAGAGCTGGAATGCCACCAAACAGCTGTTCACAGTGTTCCAACTCTGGGAGGGAGGAGGAAGAGCAGAAACAGAGCATAAATCAGGCAATTTACAAGCTCCAAAAGTGTTGGGCGTGAGGTGGAGGAGCAGGTAAATGCAGGACTCAGTTGCCCTTATTAATGAGAGGCATCTGGGGGAGTGGGACAGCCGGAGGGGACCAGAGGTGGAACTCCAGTAGGCTGTGGACTGCTGTGGTCCCTTGAGGTGAAGGAGGGTCACTCACGCAGACTACTCCCTGTTTGTGGCTGCCCATCCCAGCATTTAGACCTTCCCCAACTCATCAAGGCCTCAAAGGTGCAAGGGAAAGGGGGGAAAAACCCTTTGGAGTATCTTGGGACCTGCTGCCTCAGGGCATGTTTAAATCTAGTATAAATAATGTTATTTGGTGATACTTCAGGGAACCTGAACCTGACCAACCCTCTAGGAATCATAAATGAACACATGGAAGTTCTGAAAAGAGACAAAGAAGTTATATCTTATTTATAAGGAACTCTGAGGAATAACTCAAAGGAATATTTGAGAATATTCTGAGGAATATTTGAGAATATTCTGAGGAATATTTGAGAATAACTCTGAGGAATAACTCAAAATTAGTGATGGGTAAGCTGCAAAAGATCGGGGGTTAAGAGAAGCCCCCAAAACTCTGTATGCTTATTTGAACTATCTGACCTTCATAAATCTGCAGAATTGGGGTAGATATTGTGCAAAAGCAGGATAATTCCAGAGCTTTTTGTCATGCTAGAAATAGAAGACCAACCTTTGTAGGGGATTTAATCATTACCGAGACTGGTTGTAGCCCAGGTATACACAGGCATGAACAAAAGAAGCATCCAGCACCATAACTTTAACCAAACAGTTCAGAACCCTCCATTGCCTTATCGGTAGCTAAGAATTACACAGAGACTGGGCAAGTTCCCCTTGCCTGAGTCTCAGCCAGATTCTATCATCTTTATTTATGCTCAATAGCTCTTAACTCTGTTTATAGTTTTCAAAACTTACCAGCATCTCCCAGATGGGGAAGCACACAAGTTAGTATGGAAACAAAAATCTATGACAAGCTGCTCCTTCTATAAAGTAGGGATGTTAAATATCGGTTAATTGAATAGTCGAGTAACCTCATGAAATTT
>CM057845.1:217613633-217630245 GCA_030068395.1 Apalone spinifera
AAATTGCATTGACTATTCAATTAGCCAATTAATCAAAATTTTACATCCCTATTCTGGATTTATCTATATATCTCTATATATTAGAGAATGTCTGTTGGTCTGTGTGTCTGTCTGTGAGGCTGTTTGTTCAAGAACTCCTCTTAAAGGTAAGAGCTAGGGCCACCAAATTTGGAAAGCAGCTTCCTCTTACCATAACTTAAAGCAAAGTCAGGGTTTGGTTGTGCCAGGTGAACCGGAAGCCCAGGAAAAGGGCAGTTTTCCATATCATGCAAAGGGAGGGGCTGCTGTTCTGAGGGACATGATATGAGAGTGGCCACTGGGGGCAGCTGCACCACCAAGTGAATGGCCACCAGGGCTGGGGTTTTGCCATTTTGCCTGCCAGCAGACTGAGTAAATGGGGCACCCCTGCCGGAGAGACAGCTCCTGCCAGCCCACCACTGCCCAGGGACAGACCAGGGGGAGGGAAAGTGCCCCCATGCTCTGGGCTGGGGGGGAGGGGAGGGGAGGGAAATAGCCTCCCCTGCCCTACCCTGGGCCAGGGAGAGAGGTTCCCCCTCATCCTCTGGGCCAGGCCGGGGGGGACAGAGGGAGCCCCCACTAGCCTCTGGAGACAAGTTGGTGGGCAGGGTGCGCAGTTCCCGCTGCCCAAGGGCCGCCCCTGGAGAGAAGCTAGCAGCCACTCTTACCCCCTGCCCTGAGCCCCTCCACTCCTCCTGCCCCAACTCCTGCACCCTCTTATTTCCCTGGCCTTCTGCCCTGAACACCCCACATTCAGAAGTCCCTTCCATGACTTCTGCACCCCACCCCACTCCACTCCACCCCACCCTTCCCCACCAGCCCCCTGCCCTGAAGGACCGGGGCAATGCTGAGTAAGTCTTCTAGCAATCTATAAAACTGCGAGTGCTCCCAGTGCTTGCTGGTTGTCTCATAATCCAGTTACAATATTGTTCCAATTTATAGCAGAGAGTCTACCTAAACAATGTTTCATAACACAGCATAGGTGAGATTACTTCTGGAATTCTTAAATTTGGTACTCACACTTCAAAAAAGATATTGAAAACTTGAGAGGGTTTAGAGAAGACCTGCTGAAAATGATTTCAGGTCTGGAAAATAAGCCTTTCATTGTATGACTAAAAGGAGTTTATTCTGTTAAAAGATTACAGAAAAGAAAGATAATATCAACTTGATCACAGTCTGCAAATCTCTAAACAGGGAGAATATATTCAAGGCTCTTTAATCTACCAGACAAAGCTATATAAGAAATCAGCATACTGGAAAATTTTAACAATAAGGGTAATAAACCATTGTAACCATTTACCAAGAAATGTGGTAAATTCTCTGTTGCTCTGAAATTTTATATAAAACTGGATATGCTCTAGCTCAGCAAGAAGTTATGGCCTTTATGCAGGAATCATTAGATAAAATACATGTTCTTCATGTTATTCAGCAAATCAGCCTAGGGCTATGTCTAGACTACAGCTCTTTTATGGAGGGGAGGGGGGGGAATAGAGGTATCCCGGAAAAATAATGCTGCGTCCAAGGAACGTGTCCGCTTTTCCGAATTTTTTTTGGAAAAGTGGACGTGTTCTTTCACCATACCTGTAAACCTCGTTGTATGAGGAAGATGGGATGGCTTGAAAGAACAGTTTTTTCTGAAATCTGGCACCGTGTAGACACGCCAAATTTCGGAAAAGCCTCTTTCGAAAGAAAAGCGGAAAAAGATACGCAAATTGTGGTTCGCAATTTGTGTATCTTTTTCCAACTTTTCTTTTAAATGTAGACGTAGCCTAGATTATCATAATGGTCTCTGCTGGCATTAAAAATCTATTAATCTACAAATAACTCAGTTAAATGAAGCTTTACTCATCTACTAGTAAGTTCTTTCATTCTATTCTTCACAAATTCTGATCATGACCTGAATTTGTTATAATTACAAACTTCCTCAATCCTAGCTCCAGCTCCTTGGAACTCTCTTTCTAGCTTTTGTGACTCACTACAACATTTTAACTCTTACTTTCAAATATTTCTTTTCCTCCTCTTAACAATGTCTTTTTTAGTCTATTTGATATTTCCTCATTTATTAATATTTCTTGTGAACTCAGGTTACCAACTGTCAGGTATTTCCCATTCATCTTTGTTACTGATGACTATTATGTATTCTCCTATCTGTGATCCTGGCCCGATGCTTAGCTAGTAAAAGTGTTATACCAAAATTAAAATCTAATGCAATATGTAGTCCTAAAATATATTAAATGAGCTGGAAGATTTTAAACAGGAATCGACTCAAGGGATTATGACTGTAAATCTGATCTCAGACATCAAATTACTATTAAAAAGTAATATATGCCGGAAAATTTAGAGGCATGTGTGGTCTCAGTAGTATAAGACCAATCTACAGTAAAAAGGAAAATTCCATTATTGATGGGAAAAATGTAACAGAACTATATTTTTTCATGTTTCTCATAATCTAAGGGTCTAAATAAAGTTGTGAAAGAAATCTAATGTTTTTAATATCTGTAATTACATCCAGACTGCAACAAAAAAGTTTTCTTTTAAGTGTTTGATTTCCAGCAAAAATTACTGAACTTCATTATAATAAAATTAAGCACAAGCAGTTTCTCACCTGAAATATACAAACATGAAGAATGACTATGTATGTACCAATCCAAAAGCAAAACTCATGTATACATTTGATAAATACTTTGTCACTCAATATTCATTTTTGTGAGGCTGTACACTTCTTTCACTACTCTGAAAACTGAACAACTGTAACTCTTAACAAAATCAGCACACAAGATGTGTTCTGGTTAGCTGTTACCTTGTATATTATACTCAGTCCACATTACAAAGGAAACTGAGAAAAGTAGCAGAGAACTCTGAACATTTAGGATCTAATGCAAAGCCAGTTCAAATTCATGGGAGATAGCCCACTGATTTCAATTGGGTCTTTAATAACAAAGTTTAAATATCAATTGAAAAGCTTTAGGCCATATGGAGACATCTAATTTTAAAGCAGCATTTCACATTTAAGTCAAAGTGTCATTTGCTTAAGTCTGATGATGTGATATACCCCTGGTATTACAGTTAATAATTACCATGTCGCATAGTTAAACAAGAAGAGTGTGTGTTCTGTGGCACCATAACAATTAACTTTTTTTTAATAATTAGGCAAAAGTCATGTAATAAGATACCAGAATCTTACCTTGATAACACTTTTCACCAACTTGCAATGTTTAAACTATTTATAGTACCCCTACAGTTAGGAGTTCATAAGATTTTATTCTATCTCGTTAAAGAAAAAAATAATTTTGGATATAGGTTAGATTAGCAGTGACCAAGATTTCTTCTCTTTGTAAAACACAATTGCTACACCCCATCCCCAGATAAAATAAGTAATCTATTGGTAGACTACTCCATTTCAAAGAGAAACTGACTGCAACAAACTACTTCTGTAATCAGAGACAGAATGACTGCTATGTTAACCATTCTGTACTTAGTGTTTGTTCGTTTTATATATTTAAAAGAATCAAGAGGCAGTTGGCCTCACTTGCCAGACTTTCTGAAAATGATAATGCATGAAATATTGAGACTGAACTCAACCATGAAAGAGCTCCAATGGAAGTTTCTCCTCTTTATGTCAAGGCTGAAACAGCAAAGGAAAAGGAAAATCTACTTATTAATTTTAAAATACCTTTTCTCTTTTATAAGAAGAGATTTCTATTTATTTACTAATAAGCAATCTCAGCAGGAGGGGGAGGAAGCAGCGAGCAAAGGCAGCTGAACAGATGCAGGGCCACTGAGGCAGGGTGGAGGGGGTTGGGGGAGGGAGGGGAGAGGCAGGGAGCAGTTGTCCCAAGGCCTGGTAATTCAAAGTGGCCAGGAGCTTCTGCATGCTGCAGTAGGTCTAGGGTTGCCAGGTGTCCGGTTTTGAACCTGACAGTCTGGTATTTCAGCTTCCTGTTTGGGAAACAAATTGAGAAAATACCGGACATATAAATATCCGGTATTTTCTAATTAAGTTTTTATTATTATCATGAGTATCAGTATGTAGTTGCTTACTGCCTGGATGGTAGACACACTCACGCTGCGTGAACGTGTTTACCAGCCAGGCATTACGCAACCCCGCAGTTGAGAGGAGGGGACGTAGCCAAGGCAGGGGTGGGGCAGGATGGAATCCCAGGGCCAGACTCACCCGTGCGCCCCCTGGGACCGTGCGCGGGACAGACAGCACCCCAGGATCTGCGTGTGCCCGGGCCAGCCCCCGCTCTTCCCCCCCAGCCAGCCCTGCTCCCCCCAAGCCCTTCCAGGCCAGCCGGTTCCCTCTTCCGGTTCCCCCCCACCGGCCAGTCCCGCTCCCCCCAACCACCTCCCAGCCAGCCCTGCTTCCCAGCAGCTGGTTCCCCTCCCCCCCTCAATCTCCTCCAGCCAGCTCTGCTCCCCCGGACACCCTCCCGGCTGGTCCCTGACCCCCATCTGACATCAAGTGTGTCTGGTATTTTTTTTTAAACCATCTGGTAACCCTAAGTAGGTCAGGACCTCGGGCCCTTTAAATCACTGCCAGAGTGCCATGTAGTGTGCTCTAGGAGGCACTGAGAGCTGGCTGCCCTGGACCTGTTCCTGGCAGTGCAGAACTGGCCTTCCCCACACCTTGCCCAGCAGAGGCTGTTGGCTCCCTTGAACAGGTAGGATGGGGATTTGAGGAGAACCCAGGAGGAAGAAAGAAAGGTAAGACCTTGGTGGTCAAAGGAGCTTGAAAGAAACCAGCCCAGACCTTAAGAGCAATGGAGTGTGAACTGACTTGTTATTTCAATGAATGAGGAATGGGTTTCTTCCTAAAGACATGGGGGGCAAGGGGGAGGTGTCTGGGTTGCTGATGGGTTTTAAGATGAAAGTTCAGGGATTTTTCTAGGAGCCTCAATAAGCATCCAGACTTCTGGATGTTTATCTGATCAACCAGAATCCACCCAATTTTGTGGTCATTTAATCTCTCTAAATATGTATTTTTACAGTGTTGGAATAAGTGCACATTCTGCACTTACACATATTTTGCAGTGTAGATACTGTATTTATAATTATTAAAATTTTGCTATGTTAAGGAGAAGACTGATGACTTCAATTCTAACACTAGGACTCCCCAACACTTAGTCCATCACAGGAAATGCTAACAGTACTGTGGATCCATCTCTCCTGTGTGCAAGTGAGATTAACGTGTAGTTGAAAAACAGTTGATTCAACTGAAACACAGGAAAGGTAGATGTTATCTGGAAAAAAGAAATATTTAGAAGAACTAGTAATAACCATAGCATCACCCTAACTCAAGAAGCTCCAACTCCAATCACGTAAACAAGTTTGCAAGCTCAATGTCCTAAGCGACAATTAGATTCCTAAATAGGATCTATTTCCAAAATGCTTTATTCCATCTCTGACTGGCCACAAAGCTATGACTCATCCTGCCAGTTGCTGACTTAGCCACAGTGATCCATGAAGCTGTGACTTTCCAGCTAAGTTATTGCAAGGCACTGTTCCCAGGGAAGAACAAGAGACCAGCTGCTGTGACAGTTTACTAATTAAATAACATAGGTAGGGTGATGTTAACATGTCATTAGAGACAAAGACTGAGTTCTCATGGAAACAAATACAAGGTTCTGGTCCGTATCTTCAGATAATGCATGTGTTGAGCTCAAGCTAGTTCAGTGCTCACTCACTCTGCACTCATGATCTGACACAATACTGTGCTCTTGAGGGACAATGGATCTCTAGACCAGAAGGATGAAAACAGAAGGCAAAATTTTCCTGCTTTAGAAACTCCCTTCCTCAAGACATTAGAATGATCACAAATCTCATCTCATCGCCTGGAGGACAATAGTAACATTCATTATTTACTGTCATTATCATTGTTATTGTTAGTGGAAACCTTTCTCTCCCATAAAGTGGAAGAAGCACCCGGATTAAACAGATCAACATGGATTAAATCACACAATGGACCTATACTGTTCTGCAGGGTGCTCAGAGACCATATTGATGAGTATGATATACATTGATAACTAAAAAGTTCATGTTAAAAAAAACAATCTAGATCCACTAGAATGAATACAAATTTTCCAGCAGCCCACAGATCCTACAGGCATCTCTTGATAATTCTAATATAGATAATTCAAATACAGACAGCTATCACATCTTTCCCCTTTCCAGCTCAGCTATTTAGAGGGAAGTGTTATGGTTCCATTAGCTCAAGAGACCAGAGAAAAGCAGTCTTGAGAACTAACTTTCCCTACCCCCTACGATTGCAGAAAAATCTCATTAAAGTGCAACATTAAAATCTTGGTAGACAGGCCAGAAGTGATATGCTCTGCCAAAGAAATTAAAACAGTCGCCATGGACGCAAAGGGAAAAGTCAAGAGAGAAAATGGGTGGGAAACTCAAGCTGGCCAGCTGAGCATGGATCTCTCTTGCTCCCCTGGCAATTGTACATACTGACAGCCACTGGCTCTACTCATCTCCCCACTGTCCTCTTTGTTCTGGAATCAGGAGGGAAAAAAGAATCTTTGTCTGCACAACCCCCTCTCTTGACCACTCTATGTGTGTGAATACTCTTTGAGTGGGCAGGCTGGGGCAGAAGTACAGTTCTACTTGCTTTCCATGCAGCAGGAGATCAAAGGGTGGATACAGAGTGAAGCTGAAACCAGTGAATGACAATCGCTGGACTCTTCAGTAAGAAGTGGAGGCCTGCTAGGCAGCCTGGCTAGATTATTTGTTCACTTCTAAGCCCCCAGCAGCACTCCCCTTCTCACAGAAGCTCCTCTCTGCTAATTCTTAGGAATGACAAAGGAAGCTATTGAAGAGAATGCTCTGGATTCCCCTTGCTTTTGTCAGTTTGTGTGAACACTGCCATTTTCAAAACATGAAACTGGTTATTTTTAATCTACCTACTTTTCAAAAATGACATAGCTTTGGATGAAATGGGTTTCATCAAGACATCACAGTCTCTTCATACATTTGTCAGAAAACTTGCTTCCCAATTGTAATAAATTGCAATTACATCATGTTTTAAATACCACATAGTTGCACTGTGTGTGGATAAACTTCCCATTCAGGTGAATGATTCATAATTACTGTTATAAAGCACATCCAAAATATTAAGAATAGTAAGTCTTGCATATGTTCAGCATGTCTTATTTTAACAAAAAACTTTTGCCGAACCCTTACTTCTTAGTTAAAAAAATTCTATTGCACTCATTGGCTCCGTTTTTTGTACATGCTGAGGAATATATTTTTGTCATCAGAGAGCTGAGTAAGGTCTTCAGAATTTAGCCATACATGTTCAATGAATTAAAACCTACCCCTTTTGTTGTTGTTGTGTTGCAAACCTTATATAATATAAAGAAACAAGAAAGTGAAATTGGAATTGCTTCTTCATCTACTGCTACACATCTAACATTTTCTATGAGCTCAGTAGTACAGCTAAGCACAGCTCCACATTGAGGGCAGTAGAGAGCCCCCCGCAACTCTGCAGTATATCAGGGGAAAAACATGGAATGAAGCAAACACTATATATATGGAGAGCAATGCTGATGATCTAATGAAGTGGCAGCACTAAGTCCTCAGTCTTCACATACCAATAAAGCAGCCTTTGTGTTCTTATGAATACCGAGACTGCACCTTCTTCTGCATGTGTGCACAAGGGGGCAATGGATGTGGCTGCTTTCACCTTCTTTACCCTTTTGTGTTCCTGTAGAGCAGCTGAGCATAATCAGGCCCCAGACCTGAAGTTTCCTAAGGGTTTCGCTAACATTTTCCTGCTCTTTAAAAAAACAAAAACAAAAACAAAAAACCAAATATATCAGTTAAGATTTCTAAGTTTAAGGCAGAAATGTTTGGGTCATTTCCAGCAGATGTTATCTTGGCTGCTAGCCTTAGGGAGATCTGCAGGCTTCCCATGCTCTGAAGCCCCAGAGGCTATTCCCAGTTCTGAAAGGGAATTAGGCATTCCATTCTGCCTACTCCTCAGTCTATGACTCAGCCCAGAACACATTGGGAATGGTGTTGAACTGCTCATTCTCATGGGTAAGGTACTCCATGATGCCTTATTGGGATTTTAGCGACTACTGACTACTTGCTTCCCCCCCCACCCCCTTGCTGCGCTGTATAAGAAAGAAAGCCAGTTCCCCAGCACCATTTCCACAGGGGAAAAGGAGGAAGAGGGAAGAGGCTGGGTGGGGAAGAGGCTGCTGCAAAGCAGCCCCTGTTCACAGCAGCCAGGGCTGCCCGCACGCAGAGGCTGTTCCGGCAGCAGCCCTTAGCTGTGGATAGTTCTGGCTGCCATGAACAGGGGCTACTGGACTCAGCGTGAGCTGGGACTGAGCAGTCCCAACTTTTGCTGGTCTGGGACGCTGTGCCTCTGCATTTTAAATGTAGTAAGAGCCTGTCTCTGGGAGCTACTCCCCTCCCGCTGTGGCTTTGCAGAGCGGCCCCTTATCAATTAATCATGTACTTGATACAAATTGTATTGATTACATGATTAGCCAGACAACCACAATTTAGCATCCTTAATGCCTTAGTGATACTTAGGAAGCCAGGAAACTGTAACCAGCTGACTGAATGTAAAAGTTTAAAAGAGGTGCAGTCCAAATACAGTGGACCTTTTGCTATTTGGTAACTGTATGCCCAGGATGAGGCAGACAGAGCAACACAGTAGACATGCTAACTGAAGCTCATAAGAGGCTGATAATCTTTGGTGAAAAAAGAGAGGAGGTGGGACAGTGTAAGTGCAATGTGGGGATAGTCCATTTTGGCACTAAGGGGATAAAGGGGAGAATTTGCCCTATAAGTATTTCTGATGTCTGGTAGATGACTCTTCCTTAGTATCCCAAGATTCAGAAGACTGAACTGGAAACCTCCATATCCTCAAACTTTGCAGTTACATGGGAGAATTACTCTAAACTAGAAATGGTTACAAGGCTGTGGATGAAGGGAATGAAGGGCACGGAAGGTCCTGAGAACTGGGACTACTTCAGCACAGAAGGTGAAGAGCTAATTTGCATGAGTTCTTTTTCTAACAGGAAGCTTCTAAACTCTCAGCAGAAGAACAAGTTTGTTTTCAATTTTATGGCTTCCGCAGTAGGTCAGTTTGTGCACTGAATAGGTCACCTTCCTGCAGAGCCAGGAACTATTGCCTTCTGGGGACTGTACAGCTCAGTCAGTTGTGGAATGTTATCTATTAAGTTGAATCTACCAGATCATGCACTAACAGCTGACATACAAGTTTCAGAAAACCACTCTGGAAGGAAACTCGAAGCAGCTGCAGATACACTCAGCACTGAATTAACTAGTGGAATAATATATGACAGGTACAGAGGTGACCATACTTGTCTTATGAGGCATAAGCATGAAAAAACAAGAACAAAACCCCTGCTAACTTGGCAATCACTGGCATAGGGAAGCTTAGGAAACAGATAATCCTCCATTTCCTTCAACTGCTTGAAATACGATTTTAGAAAAATTACAATCAAACAGTATTGCCCTTACCAAAAATAGAAAAGCTTTAGTTGCCCCTTGAAATGCAAATGAAAAGTATACTTTTTAAAACAATCAACAGGCAACATCATCAGCCTGTGATGGAGGAGATACCTTAAGCAAGAAAGTTTATAACTAAGGACTACCAAAAAATCAGTCCCAACCCTTATTTACCAGAGTAATCTTCAGACACACCCATGTTATGTTAAAAAAAATAAAAAGATTACAAGCTCAGGTCTGTAATTTTAAAATTAATGAAATATGATCTCTGAAGTGTCCTAGCAAACACATCTTTGGTGATCAGCCTGATCAATTATTTTTCCTTAGTTTCTCTCAATGCTCAGGTAACACATACCTAGTGTGGTTCACTGTCCCATGTAGTGGCACTTAGACCACTTACAGTGAGAGATAAGAACAAGACTGCTCTACAGCCTTGGCTGAGAGCCAGCTGCCTTTTTGCTCAAGCAGTAGATAAGGACTACTCAACTTTGGAAACCCCTGGGGCCACACTGATACTCACAGCCTATGCTGAGAGCTACAACTTAAGTGTGATTATGTAACCACTACTGGGGGGATTTGAACCTCTTTGGAGCTGTGTATAGGAACATCTACACTCTGAGCTAGAGGCCAGGTGGCTCCAAATCCCGCCTATAGAGGTCTCTTGACCTTAGCTGTTGCTGTGAGCTAGGTGCCACTGCATTGATCAGTGAACCACACTAAGTGTGTGGGTTACAGTTGCATATACATGCAAATAGATATGAAAATATATGCAAATAATTTCTTTCACACAATACCCTGGTGCTTCCAGCACCTCCTCCATGGGGGCTAGAAACACTGACACCCTGTACCTGTCTGTTCCAGCCAGCCTGTCCGCTTTCATCTTTTAATGCTCAGCCTGCCTGGGAGAAGCCTCACCATTGTGCAGTGTGGAGGTCATGTTCACATGGGCCATGTGTTGAGTCCTGTATGAACCCAAACTGCACCATGGACCACAAACAAATAGGCTGCAGGCTGAATGCAGCCCATGGGCCTTGTGTTGAGTAGCCCTGCAGTAGTGGCTCCAAACTGAGGTCCCAAATCCAAATTCACCCAGTGGCAGTTACATGAACATCACTGTACAAAATATATCAACCTCAAAAATGTCATTGATGATGGGGTAAGAAATATACTGCTAAATGAAAATGTGCAGATTAGAAGAAAAGAAGTATTTACAATTCATAAAGGTGGTATTAGTTGGTGGGGAGTTATACATTTCCATCAGAAATCTTAAAGGTGGAGTTCATACAATAACTAGGACAAAAATGTTATCTGTTTCCCATAGGCATGCTACTTAGACTATGTCTAGATTATAGGCTTCTTTTGGAAGAAGCTTTTCTGGAAGAGATCTTCCAAAAAAACTTCTTCTGAAAGAGCGCATCCACACTGCCAAAGCACATCGAAAAAGCAAATTGCTTTTTCGACAGATAGTGTCCACACTGAATGGATGCTATCACACATGTAAGCTGTGATTACAATGGGTGGAAGGCCACCAGGGCACCTGTGCTTTTTCCTCTTTCCTCTTCTTTCGAAAGAACTCCCTCTTCCCCGTCCACACACGCCTTTTTCCAAAAGAGCTCTTTCAGAAAAAGCTTCTTCCTTGTAGAAAGAGGTTTACCAATGTCAGAAAAAACCCATAGCTCTTTCGTTTTTTTCTGAAAGAACGTGATTGCAGTGTGGATGTAAGTGAGGTTTTTCAGAAAAACATGTTTTTCCAAAAAAAACCACTGTAGTGTAGACATACCATTAGAGTGCTTGTTACATTAGAGAGCAAGGTTTGTTTTATGGGGTGTAAGTAAGTTAAAAAAATCATTGCCCTGGCTTTGTTGTTTCCTGGGCTATATTTTCAGTGATAAGAGGAGAAAAACTTTTTTCTTCACATTTATTGATGACTTAAAAGTTCAAAATTTTAACAGAGGTCCTCTCCTCTGAAACGATGAGAGAAGTTATTAATACAGAGAAGAAAATAGTGACTATCTGAATGTCAATGCAAACTGCTAATTAATCTCTAGCTAGCTTTTTTTTTGTTGATGCATGCATATAAATATTATTTTTACATACATAAAATGCACCTATCAAGCTCTAGGTATGTTTATCACAATGTTTCTCAAAGTCGTCCATGGAACCACTTTGAGAAACATACTAACCGGCTGCGCCAGTTTGTTTACTTACTAGTGCTGTAGCTATGGAGCCTTGTGCTCCCATTGGCTCTGGTTCACTGTTTGCAGCCAAAGGAATCTGTGGAAAGTGGTGTGGGACTTCCCGCAGCTCCCCTTGGCTACAAATGATGAACCGTAGCCAATGGGAGCTGCAAGACTCTGTGGCCTTGGAGCTGGTAAGTAAACAAACTGGTGCAGCCGGATAGTATGTTTCTCAAAGAGGTTTTGCGGACCTCTTTGAGAAACACTGGTTTATCATAAACAAGAAAAAACACCACTGTAATATTTCTGACAAAAAAAAGCCTACTATCCTTCCAGTGTTAAGCTTCCATTTTGTGTATAATGGTAATGGAGAAAGAATAAACAACGAAGAATAAACTGGTGAAAAGAAATGGAGGCCTGTATTAGGCTAGGTCTGCACAAGAAAGCTTACAGAGGTGTGCCACTGTACAATTTCTCATGTCACTGCTCCAAGCCAATAGGAGAGTGGTCTTCTGTTGGTATAATTAAATCACCCCAACGAGCGTTGGTAGCTACAACAGCAGGAGCTATTCATACTGATGCTTATGTCGGTATAAGTTATGTAACTCAGGGGTGAAATTTTTCACATTCCTGAATGATATAAGTTATACCAACATAAACGGTAGTGTAGAAATAGCCTTAGTGTTTTATAGACTCAACATTTGAGACTGCTGAAAACAGTGTAAATGAACTGCACCAATTACTCTACTATTGCTGTATAGAGTTATTCATATAGTATTCATGGTTATTTATTCTTCTATATCCTTACATGCCCTTTGCTCCCACATTTTTCCTCATAGTCTTTAGAGACATTCTATTTTCTACCCTCCATCATCTATAACAGCCTCCATCCTTCCAAATGAAAACAAAGAGACCATTTGAAATTTATCAATAACTCTCTTTAATCAGTCAAAAAACATCTGTATGATACAACATTTTTCTTCTATCATGAATTGGAGCTACTGCCTCTGTCAGCTCCTGGATCAAAATTAATTAAAATGCTATGTTGCTAAATGTCTGAATATACTGAAAACATGTACAGCACTTTATGTTCCTACACAGTCAACATTGTTAACAAGAAAGCTCAATTAGAGCAGCACAGTATTTCCCTGAGGGAGAAGGAAAAAAGAGAAGACACAGCCTTTCCTGACATTTTAGTTGGCACACCCACAGTGAGAGGAAGGCAAAATCTTCATCTAATAAATCTACTTTGAATCTTCCAATATCCTGGATTAGTGTGACATAATGTGGTAAAAGTTCTGTACCTTGCCCAATATTTTTTGCTTGGAAAAATACTTTGTTCAAACAAGTGGACTGTACTAGTTCAAAGAGAAAGAATAAAAAATAATTTCATATCTGAGAACATTAATTGAGAGTAAACTTTAAAAACTACTGACGTGATTAAAAAGGTAACACTATAGTTGTAATCTTCACATAAATAACTTTTGTTGGCAGACAGAAATCAATTTTATTCCCATACATGCAAAAACAACAAACCCAAAGCTCATAAGAAAGACTTAAAAATCACAATCCCTGGCCTGCCCTATGTATTCTTTGTGATGTGATGTTCATATATTAAAGCCAAGAAATATCCCTTGTTGGGCTCTGGGAAATGCAACTTTTCCTAAACCATTTCAGCAGATTTCCACTTTAAAAAAAAAAAAAAGCAAAAAGCAAGACTGTACATATGTAACTTCTAATTTAGCATGTTAGGTTTCCATCTCCAAAAAGTAATAGCTCCTAAAGTGACTTCATGTCCTCTGCTTCTATATCAAAATGCAGAGATCTCTTATCTTCACCCACTAAAACATGTACTGGTTTGGAACAGAAGGCAGAGAGAGCTTTTATTTCTTCTACTTTATGTAGCATGTGCTATGTGTTAGTGTTTAATAACTCTCTAAAGCATGGTGGGCAACCTGCAGGCCATCAGGGTTCTATGTGTGGCCCATAACATTTTTTTTTTTTTACTGTTGCCCACATCCCGGATTGCCAGATTCTGCTGGTTTCTGTCTGCACAGTTCTTTTTCCTACCTTCCTCCAATCAAAGCACTACTAACAGTTCAATCGAAACACCTCCCAAACTCTAGGTTCGCAAGCACTGCTAGCAAAATTACCCTACTGGAAAAGCTCTGTCACATCCCAAGAATGCATCCGCTTTTCCAAAAAAAAATGTCAGAAAAGCGGACGGATTTTGTGGCACCCCTGTAAACCTTCTTTTACGAGGAAAAAAGGATGTTCCAAAAGAGGGGTTTTTTCTGAAATTTGGCCCCGTGTAGACAGGCCAAATTTCGGAAAAGCCTCTTTCAGAAGTAAAACGGAAAAAGATACGCAATTTAAGTACCGCAAATTGCATTTCTTTTTCCAGTTTATCTTTGTAGTCTAGACATAGCCTCTATTATAACAATCTTGCACCCCACTAAGATGAAGGAGGACCCTCATTCAGCCTACTCAGTAGCCTTGGTTGCCCACTGCAGTTCTAAAGTACTATTGCATAAGTCTGTGGAATATACTTCTGACCTACTCACAGAAACAGCTCAGTAATTATGTCTGTTCCATTATTCCAGTGGGCTTTTCACTGGCATTACCATTAGCTGGCAGAAATGTAATGGTGGTGGCTTTCCTTATTATAAACATACCTACTGTTTTATAGGTGCAGTATATGAATGTAAAAATAATATTTATATACACAAACAAAAATAATTCATTTTCAAAAAAGGCCATAGAAATGCATCAGAATATCTTTTCCTCTTTTTACCCTGTACTTAAATCTATCCAATTCAATAAGACAAATAAATCTTTTTGACCTAGTTTGATTTTTTTAAGTTACTCATGACAAGACCCGAATTAGTAGTTGCACATTCCCTTACATACAGAATGCCTCCCCTAAAATAATCCATCAGGTTATAACCACTCCTTCTTCAAATTCCTTTTCAAGACCCATTTTTGTTATGACTCCTACAAGAAATCATTCAACTCACAAAAAATAGGGCGAGTGGCAGTTGCAAATAGATAACATGATTTGTTAATTTTAAAAAAGATTTTAAAAAGATTAGATATCATCAACAAACAGCTAAGATGAACTTATTATCCTTGTCCTCCCTTCTTTCCTATTTTTGGAATGCTTATTTATATCATACTATTTCAAATTAGATTGCAAATTATTTGGGGACAGGGACCTACACCTGTTTCTAAACTACCTTGCAGAATTTAGCTCCCCTCCCAGCTGGAGCTTTCGGATTCTGCCATCACATGAATAAATTAAATTTTACAGCTAATTAGCTTAAGGACTATGTGCCAGAATGCTGGCCCGTGGCTATCATGAGGCAGCCTAGGAGAAAAATCCTGCCTCCTCTGAAATCAACAGAAAAGTATTCATTGACTCCAGAGGGTCAGGACTTTCTGAAAAATGTCCTGAGGACACAAGTATGAAGCAAGCCTTGTTTTAAATAGGCTGTCAGCATAATTTTGCAAGTGCTTCTTTGGAAGAAAGGCCTTTCCCGTATAGCAAAAGCAAAGCATTGACACCATGTGTATTCTTACTACTGATAATATCTTTTGGCTTTTATGTATATAAAAGTAACCCTCTAAAAAAAAAAGTCACAGTTTGCACATGCTGAGTAGAGACTTGGAGCTTCAGAACTAAATTCTCCAAAACTTTTATCTACAACAAGCATATTCCAACTCAAGGCTGCAGAATTCATCCAAGATTTCCCCTGTAATTGTTACTTCTGACTGGGGAAGAATGGGGCTGGCCAGTTACCAAAACTGAAATTGAGAGGCTTTAATAAGCTCTTAGGGACACCTCTTCCTCCACCCCACACTACTAGCCAGGCAACATGGAAAAGGAATCCATTTGAATTGAAGGTAGAAGGGACAAAACCGTCCCAAGACACGTGCAGAAAAAAGATTGGGACAAGGAGCCTATGGAAATGGAAGTGGTTTCTGGAACTGGAGACTAACTGGGAGGAGAGAAAGTGAGATTGGAAAGTGAGCGAAGAAGACACCGGACCTGGCTGGAAAGAAGGCTTGGAGCAGCTTCTGAGATGACTGGGACTGGCTGCATAGACTGGTAAATGAGGTGGTGGGGAGATTGGCTTGAAAGGACAAAAAGAGAGACTGAGATCAAGGGAGAGTTGAGGAGACTAAGACTGGACCAGGAGACAATGGAGTGTAAAAACGGGGTCTGACTGGGCAAAGAAGCAAGGCGAAGGAGCAGATCTGCTGAGAGGGTGAATTAGGATTGGGACAAGGAACTGGGGTATGTGGAAGAGAAGATATGGAGGAGGGTGGAAGACTGAGATTGGATGAGAAGCCTATAGTGGGGCCCTGGAGACAAGGCAGGCAGGTAGGGAAGTGGGGAAATAACTGTAGGCCAAGAAGTGAAACAGACTAGACAGGGATAGCGGGTAGGGGAAGGGACTGACACAGAGCAGTAGGGGTTGGGGATCCAGCATGGGGAAGAAGCAAGACTGAGTTAGATACTGTGGCAATGAGCACCACAGAAAAGTCCATAAAGAAGTTAACATTTCGGTGTTCAGAACACAGTTTGTATAATGTGTACTAAAAAATGCTTGGAAGTCATACTTGGAACAATGACAATAAAACAGTATATTGAATGACACACATTAAAGTGAGCACCATGCATCCAGTGTAATGAATGAGGTGCTGTAGAAAAAAATAGTGCTAATATTACAAACAAACAAACAAAAAGCCAGATGCTACCATAATGCACAGGTGGGCAAAATCAGGATGCATCAGGGTGTACAGGTAACCTTAATTCTGGCATTCCTTAGCTTCAAGGGCTTGATTTGCAACCCTAATGTTCTTTTAATGTAGTTTTTATATGTGATGTGTACACATATTTATTAAGGTTTGTAATTCCA
>CM057845.1:217636230-217668043 GCA_030068395.1 Apalone spinifera
AAAAAAAAAAAAAAAAAAAAAAAAAAAAAAGGAAAAGTAGCCAATATGTTGCGATTCATAGGCACGCGGCGAAACCTGACGGTGCAATAGCCCATAGCCGGCTCTTTGAAGGCTGCACATGCTCACATCCTATTTCTGCTTGTAATCCCCGAGTCTGGGGTGGTCCATGCTGGAGTCAAAGCAGACACCACTTGGCTACTCCTAAGGAACTTCCATGGAACTTGCAGTATCGTGGCTTTCCCACGCCTTGTCCAGGATCACGGAAGAGAGGAAGCGTAAGGCGGCATACTCAGTGGTGGTTAGAAAACAGTTTGTATGCCATGCTTTAAAAGGTGGGATTTAAAAAAAAATAAAGCTGGGAACCCAAATCTGTATACAGGCTGTTTTCTTAGTTCATCGTTACCTCCTGCCGCTGGCGATATGCTGAAGATCTGGAGATACCAGATTGCATAGCTGGCAGCAGGGAAGGATTCTAGTGTGGTAAGACTCCTCAAAGTCTTTAACTAAACAAAAGTTCTGGCTACAAGCAGATCAACGTGCTTTGAAGATGTCTCATAATCTAAGTACTTTGTTGTATCATACAGCTTTTCCTGGGATCAGCTGTCAAACTCAAGTTAGGACACTTAATTTTTTAACATTCTTAAAACGTATTGAAGCTGTAATCACTTCCCTTAAGATTATTTAGTAAATCCAATTAATAATTCTTGGACATTAGTCATCTTTTTACCAGCTCCTTGAATTCCTATACTATTTTTAGTTCTGTATTGTAACAGTTGAGTTCAGTTCTTGTTACATAAGGCTTCAAACTTCTGATACCTGGCATATGATTATACATTATTTGCTTTCTGATTTGCTAGAAAATGAGAAATAGTAATGGTAAATTAATCAGAAAAGAAATAAGGAACGTTTTCCCTTGTTTTTCACAGACTTAATATTGGATTTCATTTTTTTGTTTAGTTATGTTGACATCTAAATATATGACAGCACCATGGAGAAGTTTTATGTCTTGAGTCAATCCAAAAGTAAGGACAATACACTCCACTACATCCCCTTCCCCACACATCTCACAGGTGTACTTAATTGATTCCTATGTCATAAAAATAATATGTCAATTGACACTGGAGTTCTAGCTCTGATATTCTTAAAGATCCAGGATTCCCCTTGCCTTTACCTCCTCCACAGTTTGTACAGGGACTAGTCATTGGGGGGAAACATGACTACCTATCAAAGTAGGCAAGACAGTTTAATTTCACTTTTATATTTTACATATTTTGAGTTCTTGTGTAAATAGAACTCTATGAGCAAATTGTTTCTCTGAGATTGATGTCTAAATGCAAAGTAAATTTTTCTACCAACAGCATGACTCTGGCTAAGGTAATCTAAAGCTAGTAATGATTTTGGTTTTATTCATTAACTAGCTTTTTTTTCAATATTGAATTAACTGCACAAGATTAATTGGCAAGAATCATGCAACAAAGAAACAAAAACATGCTTTAGAAGATAAAATATCTGCGGTTCTGGTAACCAAGATAAAAGTTAAGCCTCAGAGAGGTGCTCTTTGTTGAATCAACTAACTGGTATAGATATCTCTTTATTATAGGGCACAAACAAACTGTGCTAGAGGATATGGGCATTGTTGGACTCTAAGCCATCAATTATTATATCATGCTGGATGTTCATTTACCACATCCAAGAGAGCTGTTGACTGTACTACCACAGCTGTAGAGATATTAGACTGGCCTATAAACTACAATGCTTGCCTGGGCTCAGGGTCTTTAGATAAGCAAGGCCCCAAATTGTCTATTGCTTTGTGTATGCTTAAAATACAGTTCTGCTGAAAAAGTGACTGAAAATTCAGTTTGGTTTCTTCATTTATCTTGTCTCTGATTCCAGATCCTATGCACTCAGTTTACAAATAGACAGCTTTTTAGTTTTTTTTCTAATGATTCAGCAAATTTGACCTAGTTTCTGAGACTAAGATCCACAAAGGATCTTAAATGCCTATGTCACAGTTTTAGGTACCATTGTGATCCACAAAATCCCCTCTCCACTGCTGTCTAGGGTTGTATCTTCACTTCTGGTGGCATGGAGAGTCACTGCACCAGATGTGCTGGAATGGGGGAGCAAAAATCCAAAAATGGCTCTCCTCAGGTGCCTGTGCAGCTCTTACCATGACTGGACTGCAGCTCTCAGGCCCTGCCCTCTGGCTAGAGCTGGGTCAGAATAAGAACTCTGTAGGCAGCTCTGAGGAGCCTGGGTCCCTCAACGTGGCAGGGGAACTGGAAGATCATGAACAGGGGGCTGTGCTTCCCGGTTCTGCTCCACTTTCCATCTTGGATTATGGCGGAACCTTAGGAGGAAGAGGAGAGAACTTGAGAGGAAAGGTCAGGAGAGGGCTTTGGGGAGGAAAAAAGGGTGGAGGCGGGCCCCGGGGGAGAGGGGGCCCTACCCCCCCAATTTTGGGAAGGACCTGCCTCCCCTGCACTACACATGTAAATACAGTCACAATGAAAGACTCCTGCAGTGGTGAGCGGATGGAGCCTTCCCACATTATTGGAGTCTTTCACTGCAGTGGGAAAAGGCTCTGGTAGTGGGACACTACACTGCTAAAATAGCAGCGTACATGTTGGAAGCACTAATTGGGCAAGTAGGGTATAAACCAGAGGTGGGGAACCTTTTTTGGGGTTGGGGGCTACTGGGCCACAGAAAAATCAGTCAGGGACCACAAATAAGTGAGAAGCCAAACAAACAAACACTCACTGATGTGGTTCCCGACTGAGGAGAAAGATACTCCCCACATTTCCCTCGCACACTAGAGCGTACAAGAGCTTAGGCTAGTAGATTTTGTGTGCTCCATCCCCAAGGGGGGATAGCAGTGGGGCTGGAGTGCCAATGTGGGCTCCCCAATGCTGGGAGAGGAACCCCAAGCCTCAGGGACTGGATCCAGTCAAGCTGGGGACCACACCTGGCCCCCGGGCCTTAAGTTCCCCATCCCTGGTATAAGCCCTGGGGTTGAGAAGTGTAAGGCCCTATATTCTACTCACCTAAGCAGTGCTTTGCCATCTATGCTGCTATTTACACTTGTGCTTAGTGAGCACATGGCTGTCTGTACTCTACACACTGGTGTAAGTGTAGCTCTAACCTAAATCTGTAGACACCTAAATTCACTAAGCACCTGCATTTTTGTTGTAAAAATTATTTGGTGCCTACATTTCTGTCTCTAAGCATGCATGTTGCTGCTTCATTTTAGGTACAGGTTTAACCTCTCTAGTCCTTGGGACCTGACTGGTGCTGAATCAGAAAATTTGCCAGACTACAGGAAGTCAATATTGTCTAGCAAGATTACCAACACTTACACTGCTTACTGGGCTCTTAGAAGACATTTAGGTGTTAAATCAGAGCTAAATAACAGCACAGAGCACTGAGAACCAGGACTGCTAGCTTAAAAAAACTTTATGGGACCGCGGGAAACTAGGCCATGCCCAAGATAAGTGGACATACAGCTAAATAAAATCATGCCAGGCCATGGATGTTTCTGGATCAGAGACTGCCCCACAAGAGAGGCTCAACCTGTACCTGGGCACTGATATCCTGTCTAAGCCCAGCAAGATACACAAGAGACAGGAGAATTGGCACTCTTTCACTTATCTTGCATGCGGGCCTTTTTCTGGTAGAACTGCTTAAAGTAACCTACCAGATAAGGCCCCTTCCAAATCCATGAGGAAGCCAAACCCACTACAGAGCTTTTAGTCCAGTTAGAGCACTCACCAGGGTTGTGGAGACATGTAGTTTCAATTCTGCCCTCTGCGTGATGGAGAGAGAATGTGTTCAGAAGTCTCCCACCCTTTAGGGGGGTGCTCTAACTACTGAGTTAGATATTCTCATGTGGGGATCCCGCCATCTCTCCAGAAGCTTTTCCATTTTGGAGAAATAGTCATTGGGCCAGAGAAAAGACTGTAGAGCAGTGTTGGGCAGCCTTTGGCCCATGGGTTGCATGAGGCCCATCGAGATAATCTGATTGCAGGCCGTAAGACATTTGGTGATGCTGACTGTTCAGAGGCACCGCCCTCCACAGCGTGCAGTGGCTGCAGTTCACTGTTCCGGGCTGTAGGGGTGGTGCCTATGGATGGTCAACATCAGCAAACTATCTTGGGGCCTGCGATTACAGTCAGCAAAGCTGCCTGCCTGGGAGCTGGATGGGCAAGGGCTGCCTGGTCTGCTCCCAGGGAGGAGGCTTTACTGCAGCAGCGAAGTCTCCTTCCCAGGAGCCGGGCTGGCAGCGACTCGTGGCCCTACTCCCAGGGAGGTTTCACTCTGGGCTCTTCAGTATAAAACTAAGCAGTTACACGGTTACCCCATTAGACAATTTTTAACATCCCCAGTGAACAGGCATGTGCAACAATACAATGAATGGCAGGATTGCATGTTTCATAAAAGGCATGGTCTTGACAGCTTCCCCCTGAGATCCCCGAGCACTGTCAAGTGGCTCTATTAAATGTATTTATTTATGGCACTAGAATCTAAATGTGCTCTATGTCAACCCACAATGCATTTTTCTAAAAGCAAACTTAGCATTTTAAAAAAATGTACCAGTAGGATAAATTTCCATTCCAAAATCAGAAGATGAACAAGGGAGCAGTTAATGTGATGTTTGGATCAGGCTGAGTGACTATTCCCTTGAATAATTTACAGAAGTAATTTGTTTTATGGAACCCAGCTGTGGTTATCACAGGGGTGGGCAAAAGGGGCTTTGCCCCAGCGGGGGCTCTTGTGCAGTTCAAAGTGGCAGCGCAGCATGGAGCCTGGGGTCAGCCACACAGAGCTGGGGTCAGCTGGGACTCCCCAGCTGATCCCAGGCTCCATGTGGCATTTCAACATGTCTGGCCCTTTGCTGCACCTGCCGTCATTCTACAGTATAACTGTCCCTCCTACCAGATCCCTTCCGTTCCATTTTATGAGAATCATTCGAATTCCAGACACATCCCATTGTCCTGGAAAAACTAAATCCTTGCTTTATTTTAAGTTATGATAATAGGAAGCTGCATACCAAATATGATGGTCCTAGCTCTTATCTTTCAGGAAGAGCTCTGCACAGCATTTCCCCAGAACCCGGGGTCAGCTGGGGACTCCCAGTGATTCATAGCTAATCCTGGGCTCCCCCTCTCCCTTCCCCTTTGCTGCCTCTGTCTGATAGAGGCAGCAAGGGGAGGGGAATCAACTTGTCAACTGACTATTTGATAAGCATTTGCTTATCAGATAGTCAACTAGTTGACTACTCCTTAACATCCCTACTATCTACTATATATTTCAGAGAGTTTGTCTGTGTGTCTGTTTGTGCGTCTCTCACCCAGCTGGGGACATGCATTGCTCTTCTCAGGGCAGCCTGCATAATGAATCTCTCGTCCCCATCCCTACTCCAGAATAGTGATTTAAATGAAGAAAAACAAAGCTTATTTGAGTGAAGGACCAAAGCAACGCCGAGTAAATCTTCTAGTGATACATAAAAGCTTCTAGTAGGAGAGCAAATTAACACTTTCTGAATGTGTGCCTTTTAATATGCGCTTGTTAATAAGAGATGTTGGGTCTTCTATCAGGAGCATTCATTTAAAGTTATTTCGCTTAATACAGACCCAATGAATTGTAAGGATTTTTGTGCTGTTTGTTCAGTTGTTTATGGTTTTACTGATATGAGGGCAGGTAAGTACTATAGCATTTAACCATACATATTTATTATTATATATACAGAAGAATAGCTATAACATTGTGCTGTATCTTACTCATTTTATTTTACTAGTTAATTATAGTTCATGGGATTGCATCTATTGGTTTATATAACATATGGCTCATATTAGTCATGAATTTTTACAGATGTTACTTTTACATTACGTATGTATTTTATTGTAATATAATTGCATATTTTCTTGTTTTATATTTTAAAATTAAGTGCTTTGTACTCATCTACTTGCTTACATGTTCTTTAAGGGACAGTGATCATAGTGGAGGGGTACATGTGACAATAAATGGATTCTCAGGCAATTAGACACAGACATTTATTCTCAAAAGCCATTTTTTGTGGATAGACTGGCATGCATATTGCTCCTTTTATAGGACTAGACTAAACAAAGAAGATTCAACAAGTCACACCATAAAAAGGACTTGCCTCATAAGTATTTAAAAGATCTGTTCCATTGCTTTCTCAGAATTTCCACTGATGTCACTTGGTGTAGCTCAGATGAATAATTGTTCCCATCATTCATAGCAGTTACCACTAAAAAAGTACTCTGCACCTTTTAGGGGCAGGTCCAATATGAAGAAATTTGAGAGGGGGTTATAACCTGAACAGTTTAGGCATTAGCCAGTGTAGAAAGTGAATGGATGCATACAACACTGCTGAGAACCTTACACTAATTTGTGAGAGGATGATATTAGAATTGTTTGGGCTGAAATCCTTCTGAATGATGTCATGTAATTTTCTAAGAATTATATTAATCTTCCAAGATTTCTTTTGATGCAATATCTTAGACATGTAAAGAATACAGTAAAAAATGCAAAGTTATTTAAGTAAAATATTTATCAATAATCACCACAGAGATCATCTCCTGTGGTGCTCTCTGGTATTATAGGATGGCAACTTTTTCCAGATGTCAGGGGGATGACAGAATTGCTGTGCCCTGGGTAAGGTGTGTGGGGACTGGCTCTGTGCTTCTGGAAGGGGCAGGGCCTCAGGCAGAAGGGGAAGGACTAGGCGCAGCCAGCCCTTAACACTGCCTAGACCATGCCATTCCCCCCTCCAGCCCGCCCTTAGCATCACCTGGAGCACAACACCCAGAGCTCTTGTAGCGATTTAAAAGATCTGGGCTCTAGCTGCCATGGCCAGGCCCCTGGGACCTTTTGAATCACCAGTACCCAGAGAAATTGCCCTCTTGCTTCCCACCCGCCTTAGGTGGGCCTGACAGATGTTGACATAATGGTGACTGTGGTATAACTGGTTGGAAAATGAGAGTTATTTGCTACAGAAAATTAAAGAGAAAATTCATTTGTCAACATTTTCCACTGCAGATGTTGACTTTTAATCAAAAACTGAAACTTGAAAAGCATTGTTTTTTAATGAAAAGTGAGAATTTTCCACATAAAGTAGATACTGTCCATATTTTTTTTTAAAATCCATTTTTCTTAGTAAAAGCAATCTACCTAGGAAAAATTCAGCTAGCTCTTATAAATAATTACTTTGTTTAGTTATTATAGCAAAATACTATTGTGCTTTAGTTATCATCATTTTAAGAGTGATATTTCTGGCACTTTCTCAGCATATTATCTACATCTTAAATTCTTGAAGACTAGATCAAAATCTGAGGATGTAAAGGTAAGGATAGTGCTTGAGACAAGGAGCAGAAGAGCTGCAAAGAATGCATAAGAACTACATTGTTTTTAGTCCTAATACAACCCTGGAGTAGGAAGAATTAGGGATCCACTAGAGGAGATAGTATGCTGCACCCTTTAAATTCCAGTTCTACATCTTCATCCATATTTAATACCACCTTACTCTCATGTACAATGAAGTTACTTGTGTAGCAAGATAATGCTTTAACAGCCAGTAAGATAGCCTTTACATAACTACTATGAATTGTATTACACAGAATTTAAAAGCTTCAGGGGATAGCCAAGTTAGTCTGTACAGGATAAACTTAAAAAACAACAAATGGTCTGGTAGCACTTTATAGACTAACAAAACATATAGATGGTATCATGAGCTTTCGTGACTGGTCATCTGAAGAAGTGGGCTGTCCCCACGAAAGCTCATGATACCATCTATATGTTTAGTTAGTCTACAAAGTTCTACCAGACCATTTACAGAATTTAAAGTAATTTGCATTCGTGCTAAGAACAGTCATGGTCATGCCTATATGATAACAACTCAGCGCAAAACCAAAAAAGTGTTACATACATCATCATCATCATCAACAACAACCATGGGCTCAGTGCCCGTTGGTGTCCAATGCCTCCCTCACTATTTCCTTCCATCTTTCCCTGTCCAGTGTGGAGTGGTTTAGCTTCTGTAGACTAGTTCCACACCAATCTACTATATCATCTACCCATTCTCTATGGGGTCTGCCTCTCCTATTCAGACCATCCATTATGGCAAATACCAAGGTCTTAACTTTTCGTTCATCGTTTATTCTGCAGATATGCCCGAATAGCTGTAATTTCCGTTGTATAATCTTCTGCATCCATCCTAAGTATGTTCTCGTTAGGCTGTATCTTCCTGTATAATTCCTCGTTGGTGATCTTCTGCATCCATCCTATTCTCAGGATCTTTCTATAACAACTCCTCTCGAACACCAATATCCTTCTCTTTGAATCTTTCAGCTGAATCATAACCATCCTATGTCCTTAGTTTTCTGTATTTAGAGGTTGCCAACTGTGCATGAAGGTACTTTCCAACAGAGTAAAATAGTTGCAATAGGTGGCTTACTAAAGACTAAATATGACCTTATAATATATACAACCATAGAGTTTTAGAGAAGTGGCTTAGTAAATAACAGCAATTTGAATTTGAACATTTTCCTTTTCCGCAGTCCAGATACGTGGAGCCATTTCAGGGTGTCTTAATTCAAATCTATAGAGATTTGCAGTAAACTAAAAGGCAAGTGTGCTCTAAATAAAGTATAAAATGTTCATTTATTCTTGTCTGTTATTATGGTTTGATGTATGCAAAACGTAAACAGTGTTTTGAGCAGATATATAACTTAATCTTTTCTAGTTTTAACTAAACATTAATGTAAAACACACACACACACCCCATAGATAGTGGGTGTTATGACTTTAAATATTAGAAATTAACAGTTAAGTGGAGGTAAGTAAATGCCGTCTAGTGAAGAGAGAACTCAGAAACTCTAATATTACAATGGACAGTGCACATTAAAAAAAGCCCCAAAACCAACCAACCAAAAAAAACAAAACCCTCAGTTCTGGTCCCTTCTATTTTGGCCCTGATTTAGCTTATTTCAGTCTATGTAGACATTGTAATATCTAAGGGCCTATAATCCAGAAACTCTTTTACATGAACTTTCTCAGGCTAGACTGCCTCATTAATCATGATTTGCTGACACTGCTGCACTCAGATGCAGGGTGAAGCCCTCAATACTGGGAGGTAGAATAGTATCATGTCAGCTGAAGGTTTAAGACTTTGGAACTCCATACTTCTTAAGATACAGATAAGCTCAGACTCACTATTCTTCCTCTCCTTTGTTTTTGTGCACACTTGCTGCTACTGTTACTGGCATAAAGCCTCTTGCTAAGCCTGAGGAAGGATGTGCATTGTCAACAGAACAATAAAGTGGACAATACATAAAGTGCTCTCAAATACACAAAATAAACAAACTGAAAAGGAAGGAGAAAATACTATAGTGACTAGATAACTGAAAGATCAAAGATAATATATTTTCTCCTTCCATTTCAAAGTATTTGAGAGCACTTTTGCAATGGAAGTTATCAAGTGACTGAGGAATTTGAGGAAGTAAAACCCCAAAATACTTTAAGAACATAAGAAGGGCCATACTGTGTGAGACCAAAACTCCATCTAACGCAGTATTCAGTCTTCCAACAGTGGCCAATGCCAGATGCCCCAGAGGGAATGAACACAACAGGTAATCATCAAATGATCCATCCGTTGCCCATTGCCAGCCCTGTCAAACAGAGGCTAGGGACACCATTCCTACCCATCCTGGCTAATAGCTGTAGATGGACCTATCCTGCATTAATTTATCTAGTTCTTTTTGAACACTGTTAAAATCTTGGCCTTACTAAGGTCCTCTGGCAAGAAGTTTCACAGGTTGACTACGTTATGTGAAGAAGTACTTCCTTGTGTTTGTTTTAAAACTGCTGCCTATTAATTTAATTTGGTGACCCCCTCCCAGTTCTTGTGTTATGGAAAGAAGTAAATAACTTTTCCTTATTTACTTTCCCTCACCAGTCATGATTGCATAGACTTCTATCATACCATTTGTTATCTCGTTTCCAAGCTAAAAAGTCCCAGTGTTATTAATCTCTGGTCATATGGCAGCCGTTCTGCACCCCTAATCATTTTTGTTGCCCTTTTCTGAACCTTTTCCAATTCCAGTATATCTTTTTTTCATATTAGGTGACCACAACTGTGCATAGTATTCAAGATGTGGATGCACCATCGATACATATAGAGGCAATATTATATTTTCTGTCTTATTATGTATCCCTTTCTTAATGATTCCCAATATTTTGTTTGCTTTTTTGACTGCTGCTGGACATTGATTGGATGTTTTCAGAGAACTATCCACAAAAACTCCCAAGATCTCTCTCGAGTAGTAACAAGTATTTTAGACCTCATCATTCTGTGTATATAGTTGGGATTATGTTTTCCAGTGTGCATTACTTTGCATTTATCAACATTAAATTTCATCTGTCATTTTTGTTGCTCAGTCACCCAGTTTTGTATGGTCCTTTTGAAGCTCTTTGCAGTGTGCTGTGGACTTAACTATTTTTTAGCAATTTTGTATCAGCTGCAAAGGAGTATTCACTGATTATCTCTTTCTGCAGATCATTTTTAGAATATGTTGAATAGGGTTGGTGCCAGTACAGACTCCTAGGGACACCACTGATTACATATCTGCATGCTGAAAACTGACCATTTATTCTTGCACTTTATTTCTTATTTTAACCAGTTAGCTACCAATCCACGAAAGGACCTTTTCTCTTATCCCATGACAGCTTATTTTACTTAAGCCTTTCATAAACAAGTGTATGAGGAGCACAAAGCCTGTTAGAATCAGGGTATGTCTACACTTGTACCCTCTTTTGAGAGAGGGATGCAAATGCAGCTGAGAGAAATTGCAAATGAAGCTCGGATTTGAATTTCCTGCATTTCATTTGAATAATTGCGGACCTCCGCTATTTCGAAATACCCTATTTCGAAATAATAAACAAACAAATTTCACTCAGCTACATTTGCATCCCTCTCTCGAAAGAAGGTGCAAATGTAGACATACCCTTGGTGAGTCTATATTTGACGGCTCGGAAGCTAAGGATATTATTATACCTTTAGCAATCAGTCCCAGGATATTAGAGAGACAAAAATGTTTGAAGTAATATCTTTTATTGGACCAAGTTCTGTCGTTAGGAGACACAAGTTTGTTTAGCATAAGTAGTTAACACACATAGTAAACAATCATTCAAGGTAGAGTGGCTCATTAACATCTCTGCAGTGATAGGACAAAAAGAGGGGGTTAGTGGTGGGCAACCTGTGGCCTGCAGCCCACTGGGGTTCACCTGCAGCTCACACACCCCTTCTTTGCCCCCTTCCCCTATGCCTCTCACTCACTGAGGCATTGAAGCCCCGCACTTCCTATTCTTACCCCTGCCAGCACTACCCACGGAATAACTGAAACATTGTCTTTCAAACATTCTATTTTTTGTTTTGTCACTATCAGTAAAAATAGCATCCTGAGCCTGGTGCCCCCATGCCTACCTCACAGTGGTCACTTGGGTCATCTGCCCCTAAATCTAGCCCAGATTAGAGGCATGGTAAACTGAGTTGGGAAAAATTGGGCATTACAATCTATTAAAGGGCAGCACCAAATGGAGTGCTCTCATGCAACAAGCCACTGCCTGACCAGTTTTCTTGCCTCAATTTCATCTCTAAAATAATCTCAGGCCTCACCTCAGGCTCTAAGACTTCACTCCCAACACTTAGTCCATATATCACCCCAGGGTAAGCCGTCATTAAAATCCCAACAATTTATCTCTTGATGCCCTACATAATATGTTGGTGCCTTCCACTACACCTGGACTTCTCTGTCAGCTCTCTTCTTTCCCTCTGTCAAGATAGCCGCACTGTCCTGTCCAGCTGCACTGTGCTTCCAAATAGGAACCTCCATAGCCCCTCTGTTGCGATATCTTTACTAGAGGAGCATCCCTCACTCCCTCAGACTCTTTCATTGTTCCGCTTGAGTCCAGGTTTCTGGTGCAGAGACATCAACAGGTAAGCTTCTTTGTTGCTCCTGTGCCTTCAGCCCTCTCCATGCATTAGCTCCAGCTCTCCAGCTTGGAAGCCAGCAGTCAGCTCCCTCTGATGCTCTCTTGCCTTCAGCCTGGTTCAATCCTGATTCTCTAGCTTGGGGACATCATCCAGCAAACCCTCCTTGTTACTCTCCTGCTTTCAGCCTTCCTCCAGGAACCAATGCTCTAAAATAGCCCTCACTCATCGGGACTCTCTTAGCTTCTCTCTGTTTCCTCATAGTCCCCTGGAGCTGACCTGCCCTCTTTAACTGGGCAAATAGAAGCCCTTATTCTGGCACAGGGGAGCTGGACCTATTTCATTTATTGGGGCCAGCCAACCTGTCACATATCCAGAAGACAATTGTCTCATGGGCTGAGTATAGGGCAGTTTGTCATGAGATGCAAGGACAAGTATATTAACATCTCTTCAGTTTTGCAATCTGAACTTCACTTAACTTCAGCTTTCCTATCTGAAATAGGGATGTAAGTGACTAGTCAACTATCCAATAAGCAGAAGCTTATTAGCAGGGCTCAACAAGCCACTGTTTCTACTTGCCCGTGGCAAGTAGATTTCCGACAGTCGTTCTGTGTGCCCCATTCACCGGCATATGCATGCATGGTGCAGGGCTGGCCAGTAGCTCTCACCGCAGTTTGTCGAGCCCTGCTTATTAGATAGTTGACTAGTCCCTTGACTAGTTGCTTCCCCCCTCCCTTACCGCTTGCTGCCTCCATAAGAGGCAGCAAGGGTGGAGGAGCAGGAGCAGATGCTGGGGGGAGCTGGCTTAAAAGCTGTTTTCCCCCAGCATCATCTCTGTGGGAGTTAGGGAAGGCAGAGGGTGTGGGGGACCGGGCGTGAGCTCGCGCCCAGTCCCAGATACTGTGCTTCTGCTTTTTAAATGTATTAAGAGCCTCCTGGCTCTTAATACATTTAAAAAGCAGAAACACAGAGCAGGGGACCTGGCGTGAGCTGGGACAGCTGATTCCTGGCTCACATCAGGTAGCCCCTGCAGCTCTCCAGACTTTTTTACATTTAAGGCTGGTGCACTGAGGGGGGGATCCGGCAAGACCAGGAATCAGCTGTCCCAGCTCATGCTGGGTCCCCCGCCCCCGCACACCAGCCTTTTAAATAGGATGTAAATGACTAGTTGACTAGTCGACTATCTGATAAAGCACATGCTTCAAGAGGAAGGGGTGCTTCAAAATGCCGCGTGCAGCCCGGTGCCAGCTGGAAGTCCCCACCTGGCCCAGGCAGCACCACATGGAGCCTGGGGATCAGCTGGGGACTCCCCCGTTGACCCCGGCTTCCATGTGGTGCTCGTGCTTTGAAACGCTGCAGGGAGCCAGTGGGGGACATTTAAAAGGCAGAGCTGTTGCGGGGTTAGCTCCCGGTGCTGGGAGATAATTCTGCCTCGGTTCCCCCGCTTATTGACTAATCGACTAGTTGATTGAAAATCCATCAACTAGTTGATTAAACTAAATTTAACATCTCCAATCTGAAAAGTATGAATAATAATGCTTTGCTGAACATTTTAAGTTCTACTGATGAGAAGCTTAATGTAAGTGCAAATACTGTCATCCTCACACGAAGAATTGTAGCTCATTCTGAATAATACTTTACATTCATCTAGCACCTTTACAACTGATGTTCTTGAAGAGCAGATAACTATGAAACAGCTAAGCTTTGAAACACCCTGTGAGGTACTGTCTTATCGGAGGAATGCAGCAACGTGTCTAACAGTACTGAGCAGTCTAACCCAACTGAAATTCTGGGAGAAATTTGGACCAATAAAATATAAGCACTAAAGTCAGTATTCGGCCAAAATATTTTAGCACATCAATTCTTGTTTAAAGGGTTTGTGGAATCTCAGATATTTACAAATGATCAAGTCCTTGGTTTTACATGTAATCTGTAAATGGCACATCTAACAACACAGTATCCTTCTAATGTTACACTGGGATATTGGTTCAGTACTTGGAAAGAAGGGTGCCACCAGATGACTCAGTAATATAACTTCCTGCCATAGTTATGTTTTCCCCAAGGTTTCCCATCCAAGAATTGGCTACGCCTATCCCTGCTTAATGTGTCAAATCAGAAAGTACAGAACAAGGGACTGGCTATTCAAGGAGACAAAATGAGTGAACTTGGAGTAGCTTTGAAGTTTTAAAAATGCAGAAATGATATCCCATCCCTCCCCCCATATCAAGTATTGGGCCCCTTCCAGTATCAGTAGAGTGCAGCCACCACAAATGCTAGTCAGGTGACCAAATATGCACATATTGGATTAAGCAGGTGCCTCACTCTGGGTTTCTGTTTTTCAGTAATCTAGCTCTTTATGTGCTTTTATAATTTTTGCTGGGAATAATAATATTCAATTTTGATAGTATATTTATGCTCCTGAGTCCATATAATGAATTTTATCTAAAATGAAAAGTCACAAGTTTAGTTTTTAGAGAAAGATTTTCATCCATCTGATAAATCTTTCAATCAGGGCAAATCACTTTGAAATCGGTGGAAGATCTGGAAGGCTTCTATTGTTATATTCAACTTTCACTTTGTAGTGGACTCTAAACTTGTTGGAAATCATGGTTTAGGAAAGACTTTTGCTGTCTCTATGCCATGGACTAGTGGAGATACAGTGAAGAGAATCACATACGAAATGTTCTTTGTCTTCTGGAGCTAGTGATGGAGATACAGCCTGCACCAGAGTGTTTGAGCTGCCCTTTATTAGTCAGTCAGTTCTAATTAGATGAAAGGTTTCATTCCGATAGTTAATCTGTATCAGCAGCAATAGGAAGAAGTCAGAGGTGGGGTAATAAAGGATGGGGAGAACTTTGCCAGCTTCCAAAGTGAAGGAAGTTAAGGAACAATAATGTTGAAAGGCTTATGCTTTTGAGACTCCATGATTTACATCTCTATTAAGATTTGCTGGAAACTTCAGATGAGCTCTAGATTTAATATTGACCTTTTTAAAAGCTGCCAGAAGTTTAGTGTTATTCTTCAGTATTTGGTTAGCCGGTCAGGATTAACATAATCAAAAAAGACTAACATAATCAAAAAAGAGCAGTTTGTTCTGTGCCTTTTGTTCTGCCCTCCTGTTTCTCAATACAACCTCCTTGGAATTTATAGTCCTATTTCTAACTACATGTGAGGTCTAGTTTTTCACCAACACAATTGTTTCTTCTAGCCTTCCATGACAGTGTTCCTACTGGTTAGAACAGTGAATTGTTACTCAACCGCTCTACTAATTAATAGGACATGTCAAACCATTTAGTGGGATGGAAACAATTTTAGGTTGTTTTAATGTAAACATTATTTGTTTACATACATGCTTAGGGTGGGATTTTCAGAAGTGCTTGGTGTTAAATTGATTTACTTGAGAGCAGAGTTAGGCTGATGCTAAGTACTTTTAAATTTCTCTCCTTCAAAGCAATAGCCACCTACCTTTTTGGAAGCAACATATCATTTTGTTATTTGCATCTTGTTTTGTGGATCAGCATATAGACTATGATGCTGAGTTCAGAACAAGTAATTAAAATGGTTTATACTTTTGGAATAAATGTGCTCCAGACAGCTAAAATGGTTCTATTGTATGTAGTTGGAGAATAAAACTTGTTTGACTGTGTGCTAATTTTTTGCTGCGTAGCTGAATGCTGTGGAAATAAACTGATACTGATTGATAAGGCATTACATGATCAGGAAATTTGTTTATTCATGAATTTATTGGTGTGCACTGTGTATATAGTAGAGGAAGGGGAGGTTAAGAGAGAAATGTCTCAAACATCCCAGGAATTTGCATATTCTGCTTGTACATATGTATCCCATTTATGGCAATGACAAGTCAGTTATCTGTTAGTGGAATACGAAAAAAAAAAAACCTCAATTCTGGTATCCCTGCAATATATGGATGAATGTGGGAGCAATGATTTAGTACCAAAAACTCAGAAATGTTAAGTTAGTTGTAATTAAACAAACTCTTTAAAATGCATGTGTTTGTGGATGGGTGAGCCAGAGGGATTAGATAGAATTATCCCCCAAAAATGCTTGAAATGCTGTAGTCTTTCTTAAGTAAATTATATAATTCTTCCGTTTGCAGCTAAAGTAAACCTCTTTTTCTTTACTTTGTGAGATCATTAAGAATAAGGGATGTAAGATTATTAGAGACAGAAAAATTGGAGTATGTATTTGGGGAAAATGTATGGAGTGACCACAAGGTGAGTCAAGGAAGAAAACGAACAATCAGGGTATTGTGATCTGGGAGGACTGTGACTCTGCTTTGTGCTAAAATAGAATATAATATTAGCCCATATTCATCATAATTTTACCGTTTGAAACCTTTTATTCATATTTTAAAAACTAAAATACTGTTTCCTGTTATGGACTTTAGTGTGATAAAGAATGTTGGTTTGCTACTAAAAATCTTTGAGCTAAACTCTGACTTCAGTCACACCCATAGGCATGTGAAAATACTGGAGAAAAATCAAACAACACAATAATGTATCTTTCAAATGGGACTCCTTTGTATATGTTCTCTGATTTACACTGGCAAAACAAATAGTGGATGTGGATTTCAGCACGTTTTCCGGGAATGGTGCAGTAGGATACACTGTGGAGGATGTGTTCTTGAATGATGTGGATGTGTTGTGGGCATAGCACATTTTTGTGTGCAGACCCATGAGACCTGTGTAATAATTCCAGCTCAACGAGTTTACTCCTATAAAGTACCAAATGCTCTACCAAGAGACCACAATTCCTACTGAAGTCAATTCAGTAGGAGATGAAGGTGCTCAACATTTTGCAGGATTTTGTCTAAAGTGTTAAGGAGACCAATGAGGATGGAATTGGGAAAAACAGATCGACAGGACAGAGACAATTTGTTTTAAAGTGCTGACATCATAGGAATGATCCTTGTGTTCCTGGAGATTCCAGGTGAATGTCACTATAGATTGAGTGTCCAATTCATGATTACTTTACAGCTCCTTAGTGCCATCACAGCCATTGCAATGGGGCCACAAAGCAGTCCCATGGGCTTCTGAATAGACTCTGGTGCAGAACATTCTTCTTGGGTGTGAAGCTGGCGTGGCTGAAGCTGTCAGACAGGGGACATTCAGGGATGGACCTGGACACACCCTGGGGGCCAAATCAGGGACATGCAAGCCATCTCAGCCCCTGTACTGACTCATGGGCCACCATAATTATGAAATTGGATCCAAATCAACACTTGGAGTGTAAAAGTAATTTTGCCCAGCTGTGCCTGTTGAGTTTCAAACAAAGACGAGTATGGCGTACAATCTCACTTTCACTGAATTCTGTGCATCTTGAGGTACAGGCACTTGTGGGCCAGCCTGCTTTTCTACAGAGTGCACTTTCTTTTTGTTCTGATGCATTTTTTTAAAAAGTCGGTCCACGGTTTATTGTTGCATGAAAACGGATCATTTTAATTATGAAATGGAGCATTACAAAAAAGCTGTTCAGCACCCAAGCAAGTAAGATACTGAGTGCTCAGTTTCTACTGGTTTCAATGGGGGAAGAGGGTGCTCACCACCTTGCAATGCTAATCTCTTAGAGTTTTGTTTTCATAAATCATGACTTGTTATGATAGATTAGACTCTAACTTTTGATTCTATTGGTATTCTCACCTCCTCATCCATTGCTGGGAGTGAGCCACATTTTCCTTGGCTGAATTGGCTTCATTAACACTGGTCCTACACTTGATAAGTAACTCCCTTCTTTTGATATGCTAGAATCTATCTATCTATCTATCTATCTATCTATCTATCTATCTATCTATCTATCTATCTATCTATCTATCTATCTATCTATCTATCTATCTATCTATCTCCCTGAGTCTGTAATTTCCACTCCAATGTATCTGACAAAGTGGTATGCCCAAATACATTTGTTAGTTTTTAAGGTGCCACAGGACTCTTCATTGTTTTTGTATATGCAGACTAACATAGCTGCCCCTCTGAGATTTAACAAAATATGACAAGTTCTAGAGATCTCTTGTTATAAACAACAGAGAGCAAATGCACTCCTTTTTTACAGTGATAATGAAGAATTATGCAGAAAGCATTTGCACATGGCACAGTCTGTTTACTGTCTAAAAAAGTATGAAATTGATTGATATGGGAATGTGAATATGTGATTATGTCACATCTTCTGGGTTGTTTTTTTTGTAACTGTCCTACATTTCAGTTAAATGTGATTCAGCTGTCTTAAGAACCATGGAATAAGTTGAAACTCAGAGGGATATATAAATCACACCTAATAGAGCCATCGGTCTGAAAATGATTATCTTATATTTTTTACTTTTAATTTTATGAATATTGATTTTGAAATGTGCTGGCAAAAAGAAGCAGAGACCTGTAGTGGAAATAACACTGTCAGCATAGTGACTGCTTGTGAATTAAACATATTTTTAGAATGTCATTAGTAATTTGTAGTTACTTATAGATTACTTAAATTTTATATCTCAACCTTCTTAATAAAGTTCTTGACCATTGTATTGCAAAGTGTTAAGCAGAGAGTATTCTTGATTTTACTGGATGCTACAGTGACTTTTTATTTGCTTGTCAGAATTAGTTAATAGATGAAGAAATTGTCCATAACTTCATAATTAACCAACAGTCTGCTTTTATTGTTTCCTGATACTTCACAAAGATCTTTATGCTTCTCTTCCTAGTGTAAATTAGTCAACTAGTCTTTTAGATGGTGATGATAGCGAAGTGGCATGCCAAATCATTTCAGGCAGGTCTTCACAGGAAAATCCCTCACTGGTTTTATCTTATGGGAAAAATTGGTCTCTCGTGAAAAGTCTTGGAGGTGGTGCATTATTGTGAATTCCATCCACATATCCCATTTCACACCTTTTCATTTGTGCCCGTTATTTGTAACTTGTAGAGAAATGGAACTGTCCAATAAATTCAGACTACACGGGAGTCAAGCCAATCTGAACACTTTAATTACATATTGAACTTTGAACGAGATGCACAAATGCAAGGAAGGACTTCTAACCTGCCCTACAAATCCAAGCTATTCTTTCTGATTTCAATATATTAGAAATGTAAGCCTCAATAAGGCAAGCAATCCCTACCACTTAGTCCAGGGCAAGATGGAAAAGGCCCCCAAACCTGTGGCATGGTCAGTCTGCCATTGGAAAGAATTCATTTCTGACCCTAAAATTGCCCATTAGTGAGATGTCCTGGAGTACACAAGAAACAGACACCAGCCAGAAGTGTCTAGTCCTTTCTTCAGATGTAATTGGTAATGAAAGCTACACAAAAGCCAAACCAACACTCAGAGCTGCCTTTGCTGCCCATTGTAAACTTGCACTAGGCTAAAGAATTAGAACAAGGTCTCAGATTGTCTGTAGGAGCAGAGATGCATTCCTGCTCCCTGCCTTTTATTCCATGGAGAGAGGCAGATAAGTGTGGATTGACTGGCAGGCTTTGCACCTGCGTACCGGAAATCCCCATTATCTTTGCTCTTCATGGGCCAAAGGATAAGTTGGCAGGGAGTTTCAAATCCTAGGTCTATCTTGCTGAGATTGGCTTACCCCATTGGGAGCTGAGAATCAACAGTTGAATTGCTAGTCTGTCTCTGTAGGGACACTCATTTGAAATTGCATTCTGACTGACTATGATCGGTAATAATTACAATGTGTATCATAATTGTTGAAAAATCTGCATTTATCTGAAAAAACTATTAAAGGGGAAGGTGAAAAGGAGGAATATGGCAGTAAAAATATGTAAAAATGGATTGTTGGGCTAGAGGCTCTTCTTCAGTTCTAAAATATCTATCTTCTAACCACTTTGCTTGTGACTTCAGAAATTGTAATATTGTCTAAGAATTTCCACTTGAATTAAGGTACAGTAACAGTTTAACTACCCTGTTCATGGGGCAAAATGCTGAATTTTGTCAGCCTGCTTATGTGAGGGTTGTTTTTATTACTACTCTTGTAGAAAGAAAATATCTGATTTTATTTCCTTTAACAGTTGCTCTCTCTTTGAAGTAGTGCCATAATTTTGCTTTACCATATCATAGAAAAAGAACACACACACACAATGGCTGTTACCATTTGTTTTCTGTACAACCATGTAGCTAATTACGCTGGTAATGAGGGGCTGACATCTGCCTAAATATTCAGACAGTTAAGATATAAAAGAGCAGCTGAAAATATGTGTTGGCATCTGTATTGTCTAATATCAAGACACTGTAACATTTTGGAGCATCTGACATCTCAGAAAACATGCAGCTGGTGATCAAAGTATAATAGCAGAAAATTAAGATTACCTAGTTAGGTTTTAATATGTGCAGCTGAATTTCATTGCCCTAAATAAAGGCACATCTTGTCTGATGTTATCACAGTAGAAGAGATACCATCTATTATATATTTGAGTTTGTCTGTGTATCTGTTTTCTGTGCGTCTGTGTGACTGTCTATTTGTTCAACTCCTCCTATACAGTAAGAGCTAGGACCACCAAATTTGGTATACAGCTTCCTCACTTTATAACTTAAAGCAAGGTTAGGGTTTGGTTGTGCCAGGAAAATGGGATGTGCCTGGAATGGGTTTGATTCTCATAAACCCATACAGAAAAGAGACAGAATTACCAGGCAAGTGCAAAGGCTGGCTGGGGTTGACTGCCCCAAGCTTTCAACCCCCCAGGCACCCTTTTGAGAGGGCCAGGGGGAGCCGGGGATGAAAGCTTCTTTCCCCACCTCAATTCATACAGGAACATTGCTGGATGTTCCCCTTTGTCAGGGAAAATGCAGTTTGCTGCATTCCTCTGGCTGTGGAGCACAGGGGGCAGACAAACCTGGGCCTGCCCCAGCTGCAGGACAGGCATTCTTCCCTCAGCTTTGCCCACTGGAGCTATAGCAGCCAGGGAGAGGTGCTTCTCATCTGGCCCCAATGTGCTGCGGTGAGAGAAAGCTGGGGTAGTCCCCTCTCTCCCATACAGCCTACATACTGAGCCCCTCATCCAGAGCCCCAATTTAAATGAAACATACTTTTTCATTTTTCTCCTCCAGCCCCCCAAAATTAATTGAGTTAAGGATGTGAGCCATGCCAGGTAAATTTTCTAGTTTCCTACATGACTTTTTGGGTTTTCCTATAGTGCCTATCATTATGGCAATTGTGGTTTAACAATAGCTTTGAGGTACTGTGGAGCAGTTTCTCTGTGCCACTCCATTCTCTTTAGACAACTCAGGCAATGCAGAAAGAGCAGGCATTGACCACAGCCTAACTAGATGATTTCTCCCCCAGCACAGAAGAGTCATCAGCAGGCACAGGGGAGTTTTAGAAGTTGATTATTCTTCCAAAGTTCCTACGTATAGGAGGTAGAGTAATTCTCACAGGCTGCATAACTCTTGCATTGGCAGAGCATACTAAACTCAGCATCAGTAGTTACAATCTTCTGGAGGCAGGGAACTCATTTGCATGGAATATCTTGTCATAGGGTGTGTCTTTTTTTCTTTCCTTTTGGTAATCATGCAGCACAGAAATTTTTCATCTGAACAGGTTATCCTTTCTGCCCATCCAGAAGAGCAATGTGCATTTTTGGCCATGTATAGATGATATAAATAGAGCCCCATTCAGATACAAGTCTCCAAATCCGTATCTGTGTCCACAGAAATGAACCATAGACAACTGCATTGACATTCCTGGATGCGGCCACACACAAATATAAAGTGGATCTCCACAAATTTGCAGGTTTCTGGATACAAAATTTGTATTCATATCCACGTCCATATCCGCGGATAGCCACATCCGTATCTGTGGATGCAGATGCCCATGGATACAAAACAGATATCCACGGGTTTGCAGGCTCTCGATATGAACATCTGTCTATCTATTCTAAGAGCTGTTGTTTAAACTAATTCTCTTCTGATTAGTATTGCGGAGGATAGCCTGGTGCTTATGGCCCTAGCTTGGGATTCAGAAATTAAATAATATTAATTAGATTGTTTGTTTGAAAGCTAATTTGTTGCTTCCAAGCATTAAAACAATCATGAGTCGGGCCCAAAATAATGAGACTGGCTTAAAATCATGCAATTTTTAGAAAATAAAGATGGGTTCCTTTTATTTGTCTTTTGGGGTATTATCCCTTATTCACATTTCCAAGCTTTTCTCTAGAACCATGAGATCTAGAAACATTAAACAAAGATAAAAATAGAAACCTAAGATTCAAATGGTATCATATGAATTATGAAAACAAAAAAATATTGCCAGACTTGTAATAAAACCATAAAAGTTGGCAGCTCTGAAGCCGTCATGCTCTGATCGAACAGGAAGGTGCTGCTGATACCTGAAATAATTAACTGCTTGGAAAGGAAGCAGAACACTTTACAAAATAGAATCAAGGCTTCCATGGTTGAGACGTTGAGGGAATATTAGCATTGTAGTTGCGTGTAATAGTTTAAAGTCAGATTCAGGAAGCAGAATATCTTGTACTTTAAACAGGTATAGCTCGTTGTCTGGAACAGGGTTCTGTAGTCCTGTAGTAATCTATTAATTTTGTGTAAGGGCTGCTAAATGACCACATGGGGACAGCAAGGGGCCAGAGACAGAGACTGAGACAGCTATAAGCGTCGTTGGGCCCACAGGGGTCAAGTGGAGAAAGGGACAGCTATCTACTATATATTTAAGGGACTTTGTTTGTGTGTTTGTCTATCATCCAAACGGGGGACATTCACCCTCCCCTAACCGTGTCCACTATAGCTTCAGTGGCCGTGGACAGGCACTTCTCACCTGGCCTGAAGCTGCTGTGGTAAGAGTGGGCTGAGGTTGTCCTCTCTCATCAGGGCACCCTGTATACCGAAGCCTTCATCCCCAGTCCCAGCCCAGGACAATGATTTAAATGAAGAAAAAACAAACATATTAGAGTAAAACCTGAGCAACCCTGGGTAAATCTTTTAGTCGACAATAGAAGTTAAACTTGTAACTTCTCTGCACAACCAGAGAACAGCCCCCTCCTGCTCCTTTTTACATACCCTTGATTTGTAAATCATTTTCTAATTACAGGATCAGTTAAGCAATTTCTCTTCACAAAAAGAAGGCAAGGTGCTCAGAAAATTTCCTGAATTAAGATATTGGCTAGGACAGTGGGTTTGTGTGTCGATATAGCAAGTGAAAAATATAATTAAATATTGTTGAACAGAATAGCTAGGTTCCCAAATGCTTTGAGTAAATGAATAATCAAAATCCTTTTTTTGGAAGTTTTTTAAATATAAAAATATCTTTTGGGAATCTTAAATTCTCCTGGATAATTTTCATTTTTTGAAATTTTCCAATTCCCTTTTATTAATTTTTGTCCCCCTTTTCTTTTCCTTCTTCTCTTTCTCCTTTTTTCCTTTTTTTCTTCTGTGGTGTTCCTGAAAAAGAGGAGACGGGGAAGAGAAGCAATACATTAGAGCCATGGTTCTTAACCTTACTGCAGCCTGCACCCCTTTGGTTTTCAAAATATGTTCTCGCACCCCTTATTAAAAATCATTGAAGTAGAGCAGTTCTTTAAACCTAAGATATATCATAAAATATGGCATATCTTGCACCCCCAGAAAGGGCATCTTGCACCCCCAAGGGTTGCGTGCACCCCAGCTTAAGAACTATTGCATTAGAGGAACCAAACGTTTCAGTTTTTCAACAAAAATTTGCTTTAAAATAGTATGCTTGGTTCATACTCACAAAACTGAAGTTTTTCAATTCTTACCAACAATAACTTTATTGAGTCAAAAAATCTTACAAAAAGCCCTAGTGTTGCTTTCTATGAACAGTTGATCTTGTCCCAGTCTTGTTTCTTTCCCATCACTGACTCTTCTTCCTTGTTTCAGGGCTCATCCCAAGCAAGTTCTCCTCCTGCTTCCTGGTTCCTCATCAGATCTGTCCCCATTCCGCTGGTTCTCAGTCCCAATTCCCTTGTCCAACAAGTCCCAGTCTTAGCCCAGTTCCTCATTCTCTTTCTCCCCCTTTGCCCTACTATCCTGTCGATTCTACTAGCTCCACCTATCAGAATGAGGAGAAAGATATGTAGTAAACCAAAAGATCGTGAAGTTTCTAGCATTATAAATTTTTGAATAATTTACCTTTATTTTTTGTTGATCAAATATTTAGTATTCACTGGTTCCCTAATCTATTTTTGACATGTATGTTGCAATATCACTAGTTTATCTGTATTTCTTTTGTGGCATGTCAGTCTAACAAATGAAATGTGCCAGACACAAATTTTTAATTCTGGAAATATGGAAAGAATGGTTGGAACAGCTTTCCATTTTTTTCCTGGAAATTTTCCAGTTAATCCTAATGTCAGCACTGCACTGTTTTGCTTTCATTACTGTGGTCTTCAGTGCTTACAATGAGCATAATAGAATTGAAAGGTCAAATGCTGTAGGTCTTCCATGTGGAACTGTTTTGCATCTCATGAATACAAAACTGTTAAAACGAGCTAAATACTTTGGTGAATCAACTGTTAAAATATCTTTGAACTCAGCTGAAGTAATAGTAAAACTATAACTTATTTTTTAGGCCAAAGGGAAAAAATCAAGCATTTTGCAACTCATCCCAGGAAATTTAAAGAATATAGAAAACAAATATTGCTACTAAAATTTAAAACCTCAAAATAATTATCTTGGGTGCATTGTTATCCATGAAAACACTTTGTCATATATGACAAATAATTTATTTTTAAATAACATGCCTTATGCACTTGTTAATAAATTGAAACAAAATACAGGACTACGTAGCACTTTAAAGACTAACAAGATGGTTTAATAGGTGATGAGCTTTCGTGGGCCAGACCCACTTCCTCAGATCAAAGTGGGTCTGGCCCACGAAAGCTCATCACCTATTAAACCATCTTATTAGTCTTTAAAGTGCTACATAGTCCTGTATTTTGTTTCAGCTACACCAGACTAACACGGCTACATTTCTATCATTGTTAATAAATTGTAATCCCTTGAATCTACACAGTCTTAGACATCAAAAAAATCAAGATTGGTGGATAAATCATTACTTTTTTCTGTAATGGAAATAGTTTTTGAGTTATTTTGTGTTTTCCTTTTTATCAAAGGAGGAAGTATTTAAAATAAATTTCATATTGGCAAGTAAAAATTAAATTTAAAAAAATTAAAATGATCTATTAGAATATACCATGTCTTTTATTAATTCCGTAATATGTTTCTATGTCTAAACTATTCTCCTTTTAAAAAGTAATGCTTTTTGTTCCTTCAAAGAGAAAAATAGGTCAGTGTGTCCAAAAAAAATCACCTTATACTTTTGCGCAATAAAGTGGCTTATATTTAAAATCACGTCATTTTGTTGTCTCTTCTAAATCTAACTATAAGTTTAAAAGCTTTTATAATGATCTATCATAAACTTTATTTGGGCCGACCATTTCAGAATCATATTCAGGAGGTTTTGTTACTAAACAGTTCTAGGCCCTCCCAGATAGTGGTACAGATTGGACCGCTCTGGTGTGGCACCCTTAGGACCTGACCAATCCTGGATGAGGGATTTTGCCGGACTAGAAGAGATCATATCTGGCCCCCATGCTACTGGCGTCCCCAATCCTGGACCGGCACCCGGCCTCCTGGCTGCCCCCTCTGCCATCACTGGCTGCCTCCTCACTGCCCTGCCAGTCTTCCTCCCCCCTCCCCCCCGCATCTTTCCCTGCTAAGCCGAACAGCTCAGCTCCCTGTGCACTAGGCTCCTGGCCCCATTAGGCAGCCCTGCTGTAGCGCACTGGGCTCCTGACTCCACTGAACAGACCTGATGGGTTGTACCTAGAGCAGCCCAGATGTGGTGTGCTGGGAAGCCCAGCTTCAGGAAGCCCAACCGCTAGCCCTCCAATGGGACTTTCTGGTTCTGGAACATCTGTGGTCCATCTGGACCAGGGAGTCCCAGTTAATAGAAGTTCAGTCTGTACTATAAGCACTAAATAAAGCATATTATAGTTAAGCTTTATAAAAGCATCAAGCCTCCAATTAGTAGTTCTGGAAAATGAGAACAAAAATGTGTGCAGCTTGAAAAAATTCTAATTGTATTAATTAGGCATATGTATGAGACTTGCTAAAATCATGGCACAATTTCTGCAATAAACAGTTGTTACTCTGTAAAGGGAGAACAGAACAGACTGCTTCAGCTGTGTAGTCACTACCAAATGAGTTGATAGTGGTGGCAGGGTTGTAGGAGACGATTTCATTAAGGAAATGTCAGTGAATAATGAAGTTGACATTAAAATGGATGATTATTTGCCATATTTTACATGTGTACAGCAGAATAATATAATCTGTTTCTGCAGTTCAAAAATAAATATGTAGTTCTTCTTTTTACAGTGAATAAAAACTGTAGTAGGGGGAAAGAGAGATATGAGAGTAACAGTAATATGTTGTCCATGGAGGCAGTGTGCAGAGACTTCCAGCCTCCCTCACTCCCTGCGGTGTGTAGAGACAAATTTGCTGGCAGCCTCTGGAGGTGGTTCATGAGCTGGCCATGGGTCTTTTTCAAAGCTATTGAAGTTACTGGAAAGCAGCCATTGATGTCACAGGACTTTGACCTATACTTATGTGCAGGACTTGATTCCATGCTAAGACTAAGAAGTTAAGAAGGCAACAGTCAGGAACCCTAAAAATCAGAAAGTGTCTGCAGTAATCTTAACTTGGATACATTGATTTGTATGTAAAATAAGTGTTTTCTATTCTAGCTAAATGTAAATGGAGAAGATTGCATAACCTGCATATTTTACTGAATATCAGTATAAACATCAACATTAAGACCTCTCTTTTACATTTGAATATACAGATGACTGAAAAGTTTTTGAAGAGTGAGGCAGATGTCTGCCCTGAGAAATAGCAAAGTTGTAAAAAGAATGGTTGAAAATGGATTTCATTCAGAGAGGACTAATGTTACAATTAGATCACACTGTGATTATTATGGGTGCCTTAATTTCTATATCATGCAAAACTGACAAATAAAAACATAGTCATGCTTTGTGAGCAGAAATTTTAAAATTCTCACTGTTGTTATTTCATTTATTTATAGGAGTTTTCCTTTTAATATAAATGGTAATTGTTTTACATTTTCAAATGAATAATGATGATATTGTGTTCCATTTTAGGCAGTTTGGAACTTAGGAATGCAACTTTTATTTTAAGGTTGCATAGGCTCTCCCAAAGGCATTTCACTTATGACCTTTAGATTAAATTCATCCATGCTCTTTTTTGTAGAATGGCCACAGAATCTGCTGGTCTTATGTAATGGCATTTCTTGTTCACTACAAAGCCTTGCTCTGTGAAAACTTAAATGTAAAGAGTAAATAGCAGTATTAATATGCTCTAATACTCATCTTGTTTTGCCCTTAAACATGATTATATCCTTGGCTCAGATGTTCATTAGTAATTTAATGCCACATGTAATTAGTTTTGCTTTTAACTCAATATTTGCTCCTAATTTCCCATTTGTAATTTCCTGCCAATAAAGTTTCAAGGTTCAAATCTTCCTGTTTCAAAAGTATAGGCACCTACCACTTAATCTAATATGTATATTAGTAGCTCTAAATCTAGAGAGACAGAAGATGGTGGGTGAATCTTTTATTGGACCAATTTCAGTTAGTGAGAGAGATAAGCATTCAAGCTTACACAGAACTCTTTTTCAAGATTGGAAAATTTATTTAGGATTTTTTTTAGACCAGAGGTTGGCAACCTTTGGCTCTTGCCGCAACAGGATAATCCACTGGTGGACCTTGAGACATTTTGCTGAGGTTGACCATTCGCAGGCTTGGCCTCCCACAGCTCAGTGGCCATGGTTTGCTGTTCCCAGCTAATGGGAGCTGCCTGAAGCAGTGCAGATGCTTATGTTAAGTGTCTCTGACGGGCTGACATTTCTCCTTTTCTGTTCTATTCTATTTTATGTAGTTTCTTATACCTTGTTCATCATGGTCATATCTTAGCACCTTCCAGCAGCACATTAAAGCAATGTGACTAACATCTGTCTTGTGTTGATTGTTCTCTCTTGCTCTCTCCAGGAAGATAACTGTGAGCAGTGGAGTTTTGGTTCTGGATTTTTAAAAATTATGTGTGTGTGCCCACACACAGACAGAACTTGATCCCATGTTAAAGACAAGCAATGTAGCTCTGTGTGTGTGTGTGTGTGTGTGTGTGTGAGAGAGAGAGAGAGAGAGAGAGAGAGAGAGAGAGAGAGAAGTCAAAGCCTTGCAGTTGGAGCAGAAAGTAATGAAGTTTGGTGATAGTCTTTAATACCAGGAGTAGCTCATTTCAGCATCTTGGGCTGGCCTCCTAAATTTTCAGGTAGTACTGCATTTAGACACACAACCTAATTGCCCTGTGAATTTAAGGATTATGATTGAAAATTATTGCTCTGTGATTCAATCAACTGTAAAATGAGACGTGCTACTAAAAACTGCATACATTTCAAATAAGCCGTGACAAGCCCGCAGCAGGATCTTGGGGCATGTCTAAGTTTTGAAAGAGGTATTAGATGCAGTACCTGACCAAATCCTGTTTCTAAAGTGAAAGCAAGGATGCAAGGAGATGAAAAGTAAATGATGAACCTATCATTGACCACAATAATAGTAATAAGCTATTTGTAGAGCCAAATTTGTCACAGATCATCAGTCCATTTGAACAGTATCTTTAGTTAGTTCAAACAGAAGTCCTTTATATTAATGAAAGCAGAAGTTGAGTGAATTGTAACTATGCAATGATGCAAACATATTAAAAACAACTGTAATATAAACTTTGGTAGCTTAAGAGTTATGCAGCTAAACCCAGCTCATTAACTGCAAGGATCATCTTCTCTGTCCTGTGTATAGAATAGATAAATGCAAAAATCAATTTTATTTTCTCCTTGTGGTGCTCATTGTTCATCCAGAAGAAAAGTAAGCCAGAAGTGTCTTAAAATATTGACTTCCATTTTTAGTCATTCTGTGTGTGTGTGTGTGCGCGCGCTCGCATGCGTAAAATAATTTAGTTGAAAGGCTAAAAGAATAATCTGTTGAGAATTTTGTAATTTTTCAGTTAATTTTTCAGAAAATTTCAATTTTCAATAGGCTGCTGTAAAGAATAATTATAATATTTTCATATTAGAGGTACAATGGATCTGATTGCCACGATGGTTATAAATAGATGATAATGTTATGAAAGATAATTGTTCAGTTCAATTCAGGTGTTGCTGTGTGGAGTGGCTCGCAACTATGAGTGCACAGATTCAGGGCAGACTGTCAAAAAGCAGTAAAGACACCCCAAACTGGTGGCATGTTTTACAATTTGATTTCACTAACAAACATGAATTCCTGAAACACTATAACACTTTTACCATGAAGTTATTGATGGTCCCTTTGGGCATTACAGCCTATATTACCACCCAGGCAAGATGGACTTAGGGATAGTTGGTTGCTATACACCAAAGATCACAAATTTTAATACGGGAATTTAACATGTATGGTCTCTGCCTGAAGGTGATGTGTGTGTGTGTGTGTGTGTGTGTGTGTGTTGAAAGTGTGTGCAAGTTTCTTAATGCAATGTGTGGCCTTTTTTTGAAGAGTGGGGTTTCCTATTTCATCAGAGGGGAATTGCATGCCCATAGAAATGATCATAGATGGAAACAGAAAATACAAATTTGCAGAGCTTCCTGTCCTCTGCATAGGGGAAAAACTCAAAGAGTGCATGCTCTGATCCAGTGTGAATCAGATGTGCCCCAGATATATTTTCTTATTTTATAGAAGAAATGAGTTCAGCAGCTCTCCACTGCAATAAATTATGCTGGCTACATAAAATGTATTCTTGAGTTATTTCATGTGTTTGACCTACCCTCCAATTACAGCTTTGAAAAATACATAAAATCTAGAGTCCATAAAAAGAGGAAACTGGAAGTTATTAAAAGCCAAGCTATGTAGTAGATAAATATAATGCAAACAGTTACATTTTCACTATTGTATTCTACTCTTTAAATTGGTAGTGTAACTATGAACACAATTGTGTATGTTTCATATACTTCTTTGTGAACTAGCAATTTTTGTTCAATTAGAATTTTGGATTTAGAGGCAATATAGGATCTGCCTCTGAAAGAGTTTTAAATATACGTTGGCGCACCCATGAAACTTCATGGTTAGTGAGAAAATAGGCAAAGAGAGATTCCCCCCCTCTCCAAGTCTCTACTGTATTAGTTGACAAACATTAACCACAGGTTAAATGTACAGCATGATTTATGGAGCACAAAATTGTTTCAATAAATGAAAAAGCATACAGTGCTATTCTTCTACAATATATAACTGGCTTGTTTTTCTTTCCTCTGTTAATAGGTTAGTAAACAAAAGTTATTGGGTTTAATTCACAGTGATCATTGGGTTAAATTCCATGGCCTGTGCTATACAGGAAGTTGGACTAGATGGCCCCTACTGGCCTTTAAATCTATGAGTATGTCACAAAGTGCAATTGTTATTATTAACACTTTAAAATTAATTGGACAAATAGATACACCTTAATGTTTGCAACAGATTTTTTCATCAGTCTAAAGCTCAAGATAATGTCCTATACAATGTTTACAGAACAATGGAGCTGGAAATTAAGCACCCCTACTTTAATACTAGGAAGCCATATGTGAGGATGCATGCTTGGATGCTATAGATCTTTGATTCTGCTAGGTATGGTGCACTCTGTCCCCACCTAGCCAAAGCATGGAACTTTGAAGTATAGGTGACCCCGACTTACAACTCCCTGACGTATGACGCCCTGCATTTACAACTGCCCTGCTCTGGCCCAGCCTCTCAAGTCCACCTGCATAGCAAACTACAGGGTCAGCCAGTCACCCGCAGCCCCGGCCAGTGCAGGGTGAAGCTTGCGCCACGCCGCTGGCTCTGGGATAAGTGGAGCTACCTCAACCCGGCACAGCCCCCGGCCGGTTCTCAGAGCAGCTTGCGTCATGCTACCTCCACCTGGCATGGCCCCCCGCCGGCTCTGGGAGTAGCTTATGCCGCGCTGCTGGTTCCGGGACACATGTAGCCGCCTCCACCCATCACAGCCCGCGGCTGGCTCTGGGCCCGGCGCACTGAGGACTACACCTCCCCGGAGGCAAAGCGGACCAGGAATGGAATCCCCATTTATATCATTGGGACGGCTCAACTTATGACGCTTCTCCAGAAACCAATTAGGTTGTAAGTGCAGGGGTCGCCTGTATGTGGAAATTTCAACAGAGGAACTAGTCATGTGCTTTGCTGTATCAGGACCAGAATGCTCAGCACATTGAAAAATCAAGACCTAAATAAATCCAGAGTAGCTAAAATCACTTCTGGACATAAAGGGTGTGTCTACACAGCAAAGTTATTTCAGAATAATGGCCGTTATTCTGAAATAACCATGCAAGCGTCTACATAGCAATTCCATTATTTCAAAATAATTTAAAAATAACAGATGGCTTATTCCAACTTCTGTAAACCTCATTCTATGAAGAATAACGCCTATTCTGAAATAGCGATTTCAAACCAAGGCATGTGTAGATGCTCCATTTCTGCTATTTTGAAATAGCCTCTCACCAGGCCCATTCTAAGTTCTTCCTCCTGGGGCTCTAAACCGAGATAGCACATTTACATTAGGGAAGCCTGCCTCAGACTAAGTTTGAGGTTTCCCTACAGTGTAGTCATGCTATTTCAAAATAAGCTATTTCGGAATAACTATTCCCAAATAGCTTATTCTGAAATAACTGTGCAGTGTAGATGTAGCCAAAGGGTATGTCTACACTTGCAGCCTATTTCGGAATAGGGCTGCAAATGTAGG
>CM057845.1:217671903-217700688 GCA_030068395.1 Apalone spinifera
TTTATATATATATATATATATATATATATATATATATATATTTTAAACCTGACTTTACTTTCTGTCCTTTAAAAAAGACCAAACTAATTTGATGTTAGTGATTACAATATGATTAAACAACCACATCTTATCCTGTAATGGTGGGATCTCTGGAATGAACTGAAAAAGCAGAGTTGAGGTGGGACCCTTAATTCAGAATGCCCTGCGAAGTTCTACCCTAGGAATAAACCTGGAGTTTCCTAGTCAGTTTTAACTGACATATTGGGAGATGCTATCTGACAAGTAGATGGGTTCCAAATCATTCAAGAGTTTATTTTATAGATCATAACCAGCATTGTAAATTACACACAGAGGTGATCCAGTATCCCAAGTGGGTTATGAAATGCTTATCTGCTTATAACAGCTCCTCTGATATAACAGGCAGGCAGCTGCATTCCACCCCAGCTGAAGCTTTTGGTGATCCATGGATAGATAGCCTTAAGCAGAACCCATTAAGATAGTCTAGTCTGGATTTATCTCTGTTAGATTTTAAAATAACAAAGATGCTTATCCAAGGCTCTAGGCACCCTAATGCAATTAATAATATAATAAATATAATTAGATTAAATTTCAGCAGCATGAAAATCATGAGTTTGACAGGAACTTAACCAGACAGTCGCCTACTCCTTTTGTTGTCAATTAGGAAACATATCCTTTATATGCTCCTGAGATCATATCAAGCAGATAACTTTTACAGCATGTCTAGAAACTCAAATTCAGGCCAATAAGGACTAAAAGAAGGGACCAAGTTGCATAGTCACAGAGCCCTTACAGGGAATGCCCTGCAAACTACCCTTTTATTTTACCTCAAGAGGGATCTAAATTGAATACCCTGCTGACCTTAACTGTGTCAATGTGGCCCTGGCTGAGGCTATGATTAGACTGCAGGCTTCTTTCAGAAGAACCATTTTTTGGAAGAGATCTCCCGAAAAAACTTCCGAAAGAGAGCGTCCACACACAAAAGCGTATTGAAAAAGTGATCTGCTTTTTCGAAAGAGAGTGTCCACACTGAATGGATGCCATCTCGCGTGTAAGCTGTGATTACTATGGACGGAGTGGCCACCAGGGCACCTGTGCTTTTTCCTCTTTTCTCTTCTTTCGAAAGAACTCCCTCTCCCTATCCACACACGCCTTTTTCCGAAAGACTTCTTTCAGAAAAAGTCTTCTTCCTCATAGAAAGAGGATTACCAACATCGGAAAAAACCCCTTTGTTCTTTCTATTTACTTTCGGAAGACCATGATTGCAGCGTGGACATAACTCAGGTTTTGCTGGAAAAATGGCCTTTTTCCCAACAAAACTCTGTAGTGTAGACATACCCTGAGAGGCATTTATTTTAGGATGCGACTAAAGATCAGCCAGTGGGGTCCCTGGAATTCTGATGTCTTGTGCTCCCGTTGAGCTGCGCTCTGCTTCTGTGTGAGCTTTAATCTCTGACTGGTTTTAAAGTGTAGCCTCCCTTGCACAGCACATTACAACAGTCTGATCCTGAGGCGGCAAAGCTCTAAAACATGGTAGCAAGGTCAGGATCCACAGTGAAAGGACACAACCTCCTAGCTAGATGTAGATAATAACATCTAACTGGGTTGCTGTGGTAATATGGTCATCAAATACCATCTGGGAATCTAAAATCACCCCCAAGATTTGAACACTATTAACTAATGGCTTAAATTATTCTACAGAAGGATGTAAAAAATCATGTAAAAATGTAACCATGTAACTGCTAAAAATCCTAGTGGTTACATAGTTCCATGCATTGCAGGCTCTGCTGTAACAGCACACAGTGCAGGGTGACAGCCAGATCCTGGGATTTGGGCCGGCAGCTCCTGCTCCTGGGGAGGCTTTACTGCAGGCTCTGCAGCATCTGGCTCCCTGGGAGAGGGGCCCGCAGCCCCATCTGCCCCACTCTCGGTGAGCCAGCGTGTAAAATGTAATGAAAAACCAATACGTTGATGCTTATTCCTAATTCAAAGTGAAGCACTTTGCTCCAAATGGCCAATTTGTAACAAAATGTGGATATTCTTAACTTATATTTTAAATTCTACATCAGTAAAATACAATTAAAACACACACACACACACACACACACACACACACACACACACACACACACACACACACACACACACCTATAGTATACAGAAAGGTTAGCTAAAAACTGACAAGCTCACTCTATCCTTTGATTCTGTAGCAGCTTTCTCCCAGTCATATCAGTTTCTTGGTTTGCAGTTATTACAATTACTACTCACTCCCTTCCTACAGCTTTTTTTTTTTGCTCTATCCTTCTGTTTGTTATTTTTGTTTCAATGTTGCTGCTGTTGTGGCTGTTGCTTTAGATGCCCTGTTGTCTTTAATTGCGCTCTCCTCTGCACTCTAAACTGTCTTTCCAGTAGCTCTTTGGTCTCATCGTCAGCCCTCCAATCTCTTTCTCCAGTAGTTTTTCCAGCACCTCCAGTCGACTGCTAACTGACTTCTGCCTGCTGGCCTCTGATCTTTTATATTGTCCTTTTGGGACTTCCTTATATACCCTTAAGCACCATCAGTTACCTGAGAATTATGGTTGACAACTGTGATGTTTGGAACACATAACTGGTGTGGATGAGCTATAATCATTCAGCTAGATGACCTTTCTCTCATCCATACTGCACAGACAGTAGCTACCAGAATTTTCACCACATCAATAATTGTGGCACAGATCATACTGGAAGGGAAAAATAGGCTACAATTGATGAGAAAAAGGCACGTGATTGATAGTTTAGACATTCTGAGGTCCCAACATGGGCCCTTGTGGTCATGATTCCTTCTCCTTTCTCAATTTCACTATTAAAAGAAGGCAGTGTCTGGCTGGGAAGTGCTATGTTAGGGCCTAATCAAGTTCCCGAGTTACTCAAGGGAAAAAAGCAAACTAGCACATGCCAATTTGCATAAGCAAGCAACCAGTTTAATATGAGGAAGTTGTCTGTGCTATTTAAAAGACAGTTATCAGAAAAGATTATTCAAAAGAACAACCTGAATTGTTGTATGTACTTTTGTTTCCTTTTTTTGTGGTGGATGGTTTTCATTTAGAGTGAGCAGCCCAAAAATCAGTGGTGGCTTTTCTACAATAAATAAGCAACACTCTTTCTCACCTGTTTCATATAACTCCTGATTCTGTGAGAGGGATATTGGAGCTGGGGTCATGCCATATGGTGCTGCCAGGCAATACCACTAGCTGAAATCTTAGCAGTAGTGATTGGTCTAGTCATACCTATCACTGCAAATCAAGTAATTAAGCATGGTCACAAAAAACCAAAAAGGTGTCTAGGCAATTGTCCACCTATATCTCCAAATGTTTCTTTAGCCTATCAATATCAGATCTGTCTTATTTAGAGCCTGGGCCAAATCTTTCACTCAGTCCCTGATCTTGGTCATGCACTGGAATGCACACAGATCATGTAATGGAAAAATGACAAAATAGACTAGCATCAGTATATATAGTACTATATAAGTGAAATATATAGTACTTATTTCAGGACATAATATTTTGTAACCTCTCTCTGTAGCTTCACAGATTTGAGTAGGAAGATGACAAAAAGGATCCCTGTGTAGGTCTACATGTGAAGTGAAAGCCTTTAGGCAAAGAACAACCATGAAATATTACTCTAGTCATCCTTTCAAAGAGAGACCAAAAACACTGCTGAGTAGCCTAATCCATTCTGAAAATCCTTGCAGATGAATCGCCAGCATTGCTGAGTCAATGGTATCAAAAGCTTTGTATACTTCACACTTGTACTGTTTTTAACTTTCTTTTTAAAATATTTTAATATCTGATACAGTCAACCTAAGTTTTAACTGTTTCAGATATTCTTTCAATAAAGCAGGATGTATTAGGAAACATTTTTGAGATGTAAAGAACTAAAAGATATAATACAGCACCTCTAAAAAAGAAACCACCAGAAAGATGATGGCACACAAATCATATGAGGGGCAAGAGAGGAAAGCTAGTTCCTTTCAGCTATTGTTGTGTTTAAGGATTTATTTCTGTGGATTTGAGAGCAGACATTTTTAAAGGGACAGGAGAGTGTGATTAATTTTTAAACACTGAAATATACAGATGGGGGAATGATTCGTTTATAATTTTATGTAATATTTCATGACTTTGTCATGACTGTTTAATCACTGTATAACACAATGTAAACTTTTTTGCAAAATTAGAACTTCTATACAAAATAATGACAAGACCATGTAACAGGAAGAACGTGAAAAATAAGACTGAAGGAAGAAGTCTGGTATCCTTAATGGGTAAAACAGAACAATCTTTTATTATACTTATTTCCTGATGGTTCCTTCTTCCCACAGCTTTTGTTGTTCTACAGTGTTTTCCCAGTAGAGGAAATGTGGACTCTATGTCCTCAAAATGATATGTTAGATTTATAGTGCACACACAGTTTACAAGTACAGTTGCCTTCATGTTTAATATAGGTCATAAGGAATTTTAAAAATAGTACTTAAACTTCTTCCATGACTTCAGGCTACTGAACTAATTTCAGGCAAGAAAAGAATAGCATTAGCATTTAAAATATAATCTGATTTCATTCTGGAAGTTCTTAGAATGCAGAGTCATGATCAACAAGGTCTCTTCAAAATGTCTGTTTAGTGTAGTGATTTGCAATGTTCGCTACAATTCACGGCTTTATTTTATTTTATTTTGTGGGGAATGGGGTGGGATTCAGTAGCATTTTCTACAGGGGGATATAAAATTACTAAGTTAAATCCATCTGAAGTTCATTAGGTATAAAAAACTGTCAGGATCCTATAAAGAGGATTTAAAGAAGTGAAGATGTTCTGACTTTTTGTCCTTATTTTGTGCTCCTTTCCATTTATTCAAAGTCTTATTCTCAGAAAATTAGAAGTGAGTCACAGCTATAAAAAATGGGTGCTTAAAATGAAGGTTTGAAATCCAAATTAGGGCACCTAAATAAATGGCATGATTTTTTAAAAATGCTGAGCACTAATCTCCCAGGCTATGTCTATACTACAGAGTTTTTTCAGAAAAATGTTCGTTTTTCTGAAAAAAACTTCACTTATGTCCACTCTGCAATCGCATTCTTTCAAAAAAAAAAAACCAACAACAACAAAAAAAAACAAAGAACAGAGGGGTTTTTCTGGTGTTGGTAATCCTCTTTCTATGAGGAAGAAGCCTATTTCCGAAACAGCTCTTTTGGAAAAAGGCATGTGTGGATGGGGAAGCGGGAGTTCTTTCGAAAGAAGAGGAAAGAGGAAAAAGAACAGGTGCCCTGGTGGCCACTCGTTCATAGTAATTGTAGATTAAATGTGAGATAGCATTCATTCAGTGTGGACGCTCTCTTTTGAAAAAGCAGATCGCTTTATCGATGCACTTTGGCAATGTGTACGCTCTCTTTTTTAAGAGTTTTTTTTGGAAGATCTCTTCCGGAAAAGCTTCTTCCGAAAGAAGCCTGCAGTCTAGACGTAGCTCCACTGTCTTCACTAGAAGGTCTGCTCAGTACTTTTGAAAATTAAGACACTTTTATTAGATGCTTAAATTAGTATTTTGAAGCCTAATTTTAAGTCCTTATTTTTGTAAACCTAGCCATACACCTTTTCCTCCTTTATGGCATTTTTCCGGATATTTCTTTTTGTGTATATTCTCAAGATAGTATTATGCTCCGCTGACATTCTTATTTAGTTTTCCAAGACTTGTTGAAAATTCAATACCGTATGGTGTCTGCTGAGACAGAGAGTGTGTATTGAGGTTTACTTTTGCATGTGTGGGTGAAGTGGGAGGAACCTGGGGAAGGATTCTTATAATGTAATGATATTACAGTTTTCTGAGTAAAAAATGACTCTTCAGTGGAAGTATAGGTATACTTCAAAGATAGTTACAAGAAACTACAGACCACTTTGAGCAGATTTTAGTTTCACCAAAGTGCATTTATTTGGAGCTAGTCAGGCTTTGTTCCCATTCTAGATATTTTTGTAAATAATTTTGTGATGTGTTTATTGTGAAAATGGCTATACGCATGTATAAATTGAGGGGAGACTTACTTTGACTTCTTGAGCTCTGCTATTGTTATTGTAAATAACTCTTCTGTTTGATTCAGGAAAGGCGAAAAGCCAAAAACAATACAACATAAATAGACAACTTTAACTGTGATCCTAAAAGGAAGGCCTATGGAAACTGGCAATTTAATACTGTACCAGTCTCTAACACAAGCTACCATCTACTTGGTGTCCACAAGAATTCTAAATTGGATAACCTATTCCTACATGCCAGTGGATCCATGCTCACGGCAGCACCATTACTACAAGAGTGCAGGTTGGCTAGAGTGCATCTTATGGGAAGTTTCATCTGAAGAAATGGGTGCCGAAGAAAGCTCATGATACCATCTACATTTGTTGTTAGGCTCTAAGGTGCTATAGGACTATTCACTGTTTTTTAAGGGTTTTTTTTTTTCAGTTACAGACTAATACGATACCTCTCTGAAAAAGTTATGGGCAGTATTATCCTTACTCTGTATTGTCTGGGATTTCTACTTTTTTTTTGCTGGTGGAGAATATTCTGAAAGGTTACAAGGAGCACAAGACACTCTTTGCCACCTGCAACCTTAACTCTACATTAAAGCTTTTTATCTGTTAATACTCTTAATATATGGAGGGGGAAGTTAGAAAAGATGATAAATGAGGTCATCACCCATAATAACATTTATTGCATTATATTAGAGCTGTTTAAAAGTTGGAAATTTTTGTTAAAAATTTTAGGCAATATTTGTGTCTAGTTTTTTCATAAAAATTATTCAAATTCATTTTTTACCTGCTTTACTACTTCACACTGTTTAAAATTTTGCTTTTTTTATATTGACTTTTAAAGATTAAAGCCAGATAGACTTTTAGAGAAGATTATCTGAAGTTGATAGCATACAGTGGCTGGGGGAGATGAATGTACTGAATAATAGAGGTAGCAAAGAGAACAACGTCAAAGAGCAAATAATTAATTTACGAGGTTTTGAAAGTGTTTTATAACATGACAAGGAAGGGTAGCAGGTTGCAATTGCTAAATGCATCACACAGATAAGAGTAACTGAAATTTCCATCTTTCATTATGTGGCTGGTCAGGAATTTCACAGTTTCATAGCATTCCTTAATGATTAAAGCATCCCCCCAAATTAACAGATGTGAAAATTCTTTATTACCCCTTCCAAACATTTGATCTGTGTCTGACTTCAATGATGACACAACGTTTTATCTGTTTTAATTGGGAGTTACTTAAAATCTCACTTTATGTGAAAACCAACTAACTGCATATATCTTTAGAAGCTAGCAGTATTGAATACTGTGAAGACTGTGTGGCCCCTATGTTTAGTATATTTCTCCTTTCTAATAAATATTGTGAATATTTTAAACTTTTAAAAATCAATATTAACATTGGTACTATTATCAGAAGATTTGCAAGAGACTCAGGGTATGTCTACACCACAGAATTTTTCTGGAAAAACAGTTGTTTTTCCAGAAAAACTACATTTATGTCCACACTGCAGTTGTGTTATTTCGACCAAAAGTTGAAAGAACGCAGGGGTTTTTCTGACAGCGATAAACCTCTTTCTATGAGGAAGAAACTTTTTTCCGAAAGAGCTCTTTCGGAAAAAGGCATGTGTGGACAGGGAAGAGGTTTTTTTTTTCAAAAGAGGAGGCCTCCACGAAAAAGCACAGGTGCCCTGGTAACCACTCCGTCCATAGAAATCACAATTTAAATGCAAGATAGCGTCCAATCAATGTGGACGCTGTCTTTTGAAAAAGCAGATTGCTTTTTTGATGCGCTTTTGCTGTGTGGACACTCTCTTTCTAAAGAAGTTTTTCCAGAAGATCTCTTCTGGAAAAGCTTCTTCCAAAAGAAGCCTGCAGTCTACATGTAGCCTCAGCAACTCATACTCCTGCGGGACTTCTGCACCACTGCACAATGAAGAATTTTGCAGAAATTAATGTTGGGAATTTAAGTTTACTCCTGACGGAATTCTATGCCAAATTTAAAAATTCAGCATACAATATTTTAAAATTCTGAAAATTTTATTTGTCAAAATAATGCAATATAACCATGCCAGTTTCAGTTACTTTGATAATTTATTTCCAAATACCCACCAGCATGTCTGTAAAAATACAACTTTAATAGACATAATAGACAAAACATACAGTTGATATCATGAGCTTTTGTGGGCACAGCCCACTTCTTCAGATGACTAAAGTTTTGAGTTTAAGATGTGCAGACCCAAAATAAATAGGAGGGAAAAGGGGGGGGGGGGAGAAAAAAAGGAGGGGGGCAAGAAACAAGGAGCAGAGGGTATGAAAATATCAAAGGGAAAAACAAGTTGGCCGAACTGGTAATCTATAAGCACCTGAAGATTGGATAGTTACAAAGAAGCAGATAAGGATCAAAGGATAGCAATAGACAGGAAGGGTACTAATGCAAGAATCTACACAGACAAAGAGCTGTTTGTCTATAAAGTGCTACCAGACCATTTGTTGTTTTTTAAGTTTATCCTGTACACACTAACTTGGCTACCCACTGAAGCAGTAAAAATACAGACGCACACAAATATTCTCTGTGGAGTAGAACTTTAAAGAAACCTCTACCCTCAGAGCTTAACCGAGAGGCTAGACACTCTTACCCCTGTTCCGTAGAGGCCAGTTGCAAGGCCCTCCTCTCCCTGTCACTCACACTTTCTACCCCCAGAGTACAGCTGCATCCCCTGCCCCCAGCTCAGATACTCACAGATGCTACCTTCCTAGAGCTCAGAGATCTAGTGAGAGAAACAGCCTGATGGGACCTGGGCTTACATTGAGTTTCCTGCACACCAGGAAAAAAAGAAAAGCTAAGAGTCTTGTGTAATTACATGATTCCATTTTTTAGAAAAAACACCAAATATCATGAGAATTGGGAGAGTTGTCACTATTCACAATGCTGGATTAACTCATTATTGGGCCATAGGCAAACATACCCTTCTATTCTGGGTCCCTTACTTTAATACAAATAGCCATACAGTACATTAGTGGGACCAAATGCTCATCCTGCTACTGCTGCTTGGGTGTGTTGTTCATCATAATAGAAAGGCACCTAGACCATACCTGAGTGATGCTGTAACTCGGTGTACCCGATTTGAATCCCAATCACTCAAATTTAGCTTGGCCACCCCTCTGTCCTGATGAAGGGACAGATGGGTCTAACCTGAGTAGATAGAGACCCCATGATCTGCACTACAACACCATTCATTCAGGTGAATCCAGTTTTTTTAATTTGTGTGCAAATCCATGAAAAAAAATGGCCATTGTCTGAATTTGAACCCTAAGCATGTGCCTAATTTGCATGTGCATTATTGTAACCCTCACTACTTATTTATATAAAGTCATGTATACACCTCTGCAGGACTTGAGTTCTTTTTGTTAATGATTTACTCTACTTTATCAGTAGGTAAGATTTAGAATATATTTACATTACAATGAGTTTTCATTTAATTTGTAACAAGTTAAATTCATGGCACTCATTAGATGTATAGTTAAAAAAGTGTTCTCTGTTCTAGAAAGCAACCTGGGAATACATCTGGTCCATTAAAAATACTGCCAAAAACTTAACATTTTAGAATGAGATGTTCTGAACTTATAATATGACTTCTGCAGATGTCTTGGCACTAAAAAGAAGTCTTGTGATAAGTTTTTGGGTGGCTTTGCTTACAACTATTATTTTGAACTGTTTGCTGAAAATATGTATATTTTAAATTGTCAATATTTGTTTTGCTTATAGTAATGAAATGGGCTTCATGGGAGATTTTTAAAATTAAGACATTTACTCCAAATGTCTTGAATCCTCAAGATAAAATAGTATTTTATAAACAAGTTCAGTTTTGATATTGAAGTACAAACAAGTGCTTTCCTTTTTATGAAGTCCTTGAAGTTGAATCTAACCTGAGGTATCATGTGAAACAATTATTAGGCACCATTACCAGTTGAATCTGGTGCACAGACTTCAGAAGCCCATCCATTCTTGCAGCCATATCACTATTGATTGTTATGGTCAGGTCAATTCTCTGGAAAAGATCTGGAGTGCACAGGAGCTGGAACTATGAGAATGAAATAATTAAAATAGTGAAAAGTGTGTGTGTGGAGAGGTAAAAGTGACCAACAAGAGTCTCTGAAGAAAGAATGCAGAGCAGAGCAAAACTGATCTGGAGACAGGGCATGTTTTTTTATTTTGAAATCAGTGAAGATTATAAAATTGGTGGAAATGGAGAATCTGGCTCACAATATTTCCTTTAAGGATGGTCTGCTGAGTTCTATCTGTTCCTACATGATAGCCTTCAGTAACTGCTGACATACCATACCTGCTTACATGAGTGCTTAGATAAGGTGATAGGGGCCTTAGAAATACCTAAGATAGATAAAAAACCATGGCAACTTCAAACACTGAATGCCAGAATGACTTGAGAGAGTCAGAGTAGTTATCCTTTCTCATGAACTATACACTGTCATGTACACCCATGTTCTTATTAGTTTTTTTTAAATTGTGTCAAATAGGACTCTGAAAGACAAAAGGTATAATGTTATGAAGTTGACCCAGGAGAAAAATTGAAATCCATTTCCTAGGGATTTATAAATCTATACCAGTCAACCATTAAATGCAATAAAGTGGATTAAAACGATGTTAAGACTTTCTGTTGAGTGTTATGGAGATGCTGATATTAAATACGTAGGAGAAAGAAGTGATTACTCTTTCTTACTTTTGAGTTGATTGTGTATTTTTGAGTGACCTGTACTACTGATGTGTGTTAGTAGTAGCTGTATTGGCATAGTCCATTCATCTGAATTATTTTCTACCTCTGTTCAAAAAAGGGTGATAGGACTGATGGCAGCAAATACAGAGGTATTACAGTATTATCCATTCCAGGAAAAAATCTTTGCTTCCCTGTAAATATTTCAAATCAATAATGTACTTTGTGGCAAAGGCCAGGTACTTACTGTGGCTTTAGACCTAGTTATTTCACTGTTGACCAGATGTTTACCTTGACATAGTGTTTTGAAAAGATGGCTGAATTTAATAAGCTGTGCCAGTACTTTCTATAATAGACACCAATTAGGCCTGCGGGTCAGTACATTGAACAAGTTTGTGGGGTCTGATGAGGTATTGCAGCATCTCTGGAAAACAGCTGTGTTCTAACCAGTGGCAGATAAATGGCAAGGTTCAAGGTTTCCTAGATCCATAGTAGTTCAGCAAGGCAGTTTTCTGTCACCATTATTGTTCTGTATAGAAGCTGATTGCTTGACAGATAAGCTTGTGGAGTCAGCTGTGGCAGCATTAAGCTGAATGCCATTCTGCTTTGAGATCATGAATATGCCAATGGCATTGTCTTGTTGGATCAGTTTGGTGAATCACTGTAATTGAATGCTGATCTAGTGGGGCAAAAAAGCATATGTACTCCACACGCCTTCTGGGTGTGCTGTACTGCCCCATCTAGTGGCACTGAGGCCATTTAGAGAGAGAATAATGAGTCTGCTTTAAAGCCTTAGCCAATAGGAAGTTGGCTTTTAGTGCATGTGTTTAATGCATTAATCTTGTATTAAGACAGACAAAACTAAGCACATGGCCATTAACATCCGACATTCTCCAGCTCCAGATTACAAGTTCAGTTTTCATCTATCCATACAGGACATTGAGCAGATGGCAACTGTCAGATATTTGGGTAGCATCATAGAAAGTTCTGGAGGATGCTCACAATGAAGAATTGGTGTAGCAGCAATTACCATGTTTTGGTCTCTTTAACAGCCTCGGTGGGGGTGTCCTGACAAGCTTCCTGCAAAGCTGCATAGCTATAAAATCACAGTTATACCAACTCTATTGTGTGGGCACTGAGGAATGCTGAAGAACACTGAATTGCTGTTTCAATTCCCATCACCTGTGTTAATTGCTCCATATCAGGGGCAGAATAAGATCAGAAATGAAGGTATTTGAAGCTGAATCCAGCATCCTCCTCCATCATCACTGGTTTGGTTTCAGCAGCTTCCTTCATATGAACATGATCTAAGAATGAAAGATCATACAATTCTGAAGTGTGTGTATTAAGGAATGCTACTATGCAGCCAGCGATCACACAGGCACTAAAAGCATCAGTGGCAAGACAGGATTGTATGCTAAATTTATGTCCATCACTGTCAATCAGATTACTTTAAGCACCTTGCCAGAGATCAATTCAATTGGTGCTTGATTTTGTAAGGATGCCAGGAATTTGCCATGCTGATGATTTACCTGAATTAAACTTTCACTCTTGTTTTCCTTTAGCCCTGGTCTACACTAGGATGTTAGTTCGAAATAAGTCCTGTTAGGTCGTATTTATAGGCAGAGCTTCCACACTACCAGGTTTGTTATTTTGAAATAACGTGATGCTTACTTCAAAATCTGTATTTCTGCTTTCCTTGGGTAATCATGCTAATTTTGAAATAATTATTTCAAAATAGTGTTACTGTGGACACTCCCATGCCACTATTTTGAAAAAACTACTCCCCAGAGTAATTTGAATTAATTACTCCACAGTGCTTCCTGGTGCTCTAAGTTGAGGCAGCGCGGCTGCATTAACAAAGCCTGCCTCGGACTGATTTCATGGCTTACCTGTAGTGGGGACACACTATTTCAATTTTGTAAAATCGGGAGTTAAGTCAAATTTAGTTATTTCGAAATAATTTCCTGGTGTTGACATGCCCTTAATTTAGTAGCAATTAGAAAATAGGATCTGCTTTGTAACTTTTATCTCCAAAGCACATTACAGAGCTTAGTGAGTAATTTTTAGGACACCCCTTCTGAGCAGCTACTGTAACATGGCGAGTATAATGCGCAATTTCCCCCCCCCGGTTTTTAAGGGTTAAAGCCAGGGTGCGCATTATACATAGGAGGTCATCTGTAAAGTTTTTAACTCATCCTCCCCACCAGGCTCCTAGACAAGGCACGGCAGTGCGCGGGCAGTTGGGCAGGGGGCCCCTGCGGCAGGCGCGAGGTCAGCGCAGTGTGCCAGCAGCTGGGGAGGGGGCCCCTCCGCAGCAGGTGCGAGCTCAGCCAGGCTCCCGGACAAGGTGAGAAGCTGGCGGGCAGGGCAGCTGGGTGGGTAGGGGGCAAGGGGCCCCGTGGCAGGTGCAAGCTCAGCCCGGCGCGCAGGCAGCTAGGCGGGAGGGTGGGGAGCAGGTTTCAAACTCCACCGCCAGCTCCCTGGTGCTGAGCGCATGTTTCCTGGGCGAGCCTACAGGTGGGAGTGGCCCCTTCCTTTCTATATATACCGTAAAATCGCGAGTATAATGGGGGTGCGCATTTTATATAGGAGTTCAGTTTTCTCCAGGATTCAGACGTTGAGAAGGTAGGTGCGCATTATACTCGCGATTTTACGGTATCTCTCCTCTTTTTGCACAAGATAAAACTAATGGAAGTGAGATTGTCTTTTCCAAACAGATTTACAGAAGTTCCTGAATCCCAGTTCTATCTTTACATCATTAGTTCCTTATGTGAGATTGTTTATAAAGTAATAAGCACACTCAGGGCTGGCCCGAGCCATTTGTGTGCCCCGGACCTCAGGAACATGGCACCGCCCCTGGGAGTGTGGCGCATGCGCGGCCCCACCCCCGGGCGCCCGGCACATGCGCGGCCCTGCCCCCGCCCAGTCCGGCAGCCCCGCGTGGCACCCCCTACAATGGGGCGCCCTGAGCGGTAGCCCGGTCAGCCCGTAGCTTGGGCCGGCTCTGAGCACACTCTTGGTGCTTTATAAATAGGCCATAGTCCTAGTGGCAGGGAGTTCCCTGTAATGGTGCTTAGGCTCTAAAATTTCTGTCTTGATTTATGATCTGCAATGGTTCAAGCGTGGTTCAAGGCCCGTTTGTTTAAAGTCTTCTTTGATAATGAATGGGGGTGGTGTTTTTCTGGTTTTGTTTTAGGGTTTTGGGGAAGCTTGTTTAGATATGAGTTGTGACTTAATAGATATGGTGAACTGATTACAATTACAAACCAACAGGCTACGTCTACACGGGCATGATTTTCCGGAAATGCTTAAAACGGAACAGTTTTCCGTTATAAGTATTTCCGGAAAAAGAGCGTCTACATTGGCAGGATGCTTTTCCGGAAAAGCCCTTTTTCCAGAAAAGTGTCTTTGGCCAATGTAGATGCGCTTTTCCGGAAAAAAGCCCCGATCGTCATTTTCGCGATCGGGGCTTTTTTGCGGAAAACACTACTGTGCTGTCTACACTGGCCCTTTTCCGGAACAGTTTTCCGGAAAAAGGACTTTTGCCTGAGCGGGAGCAGCATAGTTTTTCCGGAAAAGCAGCTGATTTCTTACAGTAGATCGTCAGTGCTTTTCCGGAAATTCAAGGGGCCAGTGTAGACAGCTTGCAGCTTATTCCGGAAAAGCGGCTGATTTTCCGGAATAAGTGGCCCAGTGTAGACACAGCCATACAGTATAAATAACTTCAGCGTGTTTGGGGCCTCTGTATGGATGTTTTTTTATTGTTTATAAACAAAGAAGTCTAAAATAGTTCTGCTTTTTAGCAAACTTGTTTACTTATAAATAAACAATGTACAAATATTTAGGGCCCTATTCTTGCTTTGATCAGCATGTGTATTTACATTGACCTCCATATGTGGAATGTGGGTTTCAACAACAAATTGATATTATATCACTGTCTTTCCCATTTCTTACAGGAGTACAATAGTACAGAATGGATATTCAGGCTTACTTTTAAATTTACTTTCAGTTTGTGCTGTAAAAGTTGTTTCAGCAGAAAAATAGGCTTAATTAGTATGTCAGTAAACAAAACAAAAAACTTTTCCCAGGCTGGTTATGAAACATGTTTTTATTTATCAAATACAATAAGCAGTTCAAACAGTACAGTAAAAATTATGCTCTGTTTTTTTTTACGAGTTCGGATTTTGCCAGTTTCCTGTCTAGTCAACAAAGAAAAAAAACCCCCATAGAAGATTGACAATTTTGTTTCCTTTAGCCTCTGGCAAATGCTACATACTAAAAAAAGATGTCCTGTGACTGTTTCATTCCACCCTCATTGTGCTTAAACCTCCAAATTATTATTAATTTGGCTTTTCACAATGTGGATGTTTTGAATTTTAACTAATCCCATAAAGGTGCAGCATAGACAGACAAAACTTCTGCTGTTGAAACCAGCTGGAGAAATAATAGGGTAGGGATCAAGAGAATAAATTATTTCAAAGAGTTCTGATTAACTAGGAGTATTTTATTGAACAAATTAAGAGGAAATATATTGCTTAAAAATCGTTAGCTTTGGTACAGTTCACAAAAATGACTCCTTCAAACTGTTCTTATTTACAGTATTTTAGACTTTATTGATCCCATTTGGGTCAAAAATATTTATTTGGAACAGAACATATAATGTATAGGAAGAGTGGCAAACCAGTGGGGAAATTCCTATGTTCCAATGATTAAAATGGAATATAAGACAAGTCACTCAAGTTTCTACTAATTTTCATTGCTTGTCTCTGAATTCCCTCAAAGAGAACACTAGTACACTAAGGCTACATCTACACTACAAATTTTCTTGGCAAAAAATACACTAATGAGGGACTCATTTGCATGAGTCACGATCTCATTTGCATATTTTCTGCCGATCCGTTTTTGCATTCAGGTTTTTGCGCAAAAACAAGCAGTGTGGACGTTTTCTTTTTGCGCAAAACCCCCTTTTTCTGCAAGATCAGTATACCTCCTTTTTTGGGGCATAAGGATCTTGAGGAAAAAGGGGGTTTTGCGCAAAAAGAAAACATCCACACTGCTTGTTTATGTGCAAACCCCCAGCGCAAAAATGGATTGGCAGAAAATATGTAAATGAGATCGCAACTTATGCAAATGAGTCCCTCATTAGCATATATTTTGCTGAGAAAACTTGTAGTGTAGATGTAGCCTAAGGCTGTGTCTGTGCTGTCAGCTATAGGTGCAATTCCCCTACTCGTGTTTCCATAACTTGCACTAGCCCGTATTGAGCTAGCATGAGTATAAATAGCAACGTAGTGCAACATGGGTAGTAGTAGCAGAGACATGGCTGGGCACTGAAGTACTGGTTTCAGACCAGTTTTACTCTGCAATGGGGAATTTCATCGTTAGATCATTATGGTGTGCTATACAGTACAACGTGATGTAAAGTGTGATTGCACCTAACTATACAGAGAGGTTCTATTACATCCTTGCTCTATGGTGTATCTGCATATGTAGCCTCAAAACACATTGGCCTTTCTTCCTACTCTATCATAGTGGAAACCTATCAGATTTGCAGCTAGTTATTACTACTTTGTCTCTTCAACAGTACTGCTTTGTACGTTTCTCACATTCATTGAACTGTGTTTGGAGATCCCTCCTTCCCAGTATATTAACATGCATTATTTCCAAATTGTAATTTTACTTTTCTCCGTGGCTTCTTATCTCTGTCAGCCCCTTCTTATAGAGCTACTTCCCTAGGGAAATCCTGTCGCATGCTACAATCCACTCAGTACTCTTGGGAAGGGAGAAAAAGGACTTGTTGAGGTCATGTGCCCCCAAAGTATCTGGCTGTCTTAAGCATTAATGTTCCTATCACCATAATAAGCTGAAAAAAACACAAAACTAATAGTTGTATTAAATTTGTCTCTCTCATATCTCTTGATCAGCAGCTCTGGAAAGGGGTTCCCTCACTGCAGGTTATCTCGTTGTGCTTGTGTCTGAGAATTAGTTCTGGTCCTATCACCTACCCCCTTCTCTCACATGCTCTTGCTGAGGCCCCTCTCCATGACTCATGGTGTTCCCATTTTGTGACTCAGCCCTCCAGCCAAATTATGTACTTGCCCTCTTTTAGGGTAACGAAGGGTGACTAGATAAGCTGTCTGAGACTGTCTCAGCCACTCTTCTGTTCCAAGTCTCCAGAACCTGTGTCACTTTCCTAGTGGCTGGTAGGGAAATCCAGCCTTGCTCTCTAATCCAGACAGTTTCTAGCTCAGGGACCTGATCACAGCAATCCAGGACTGCTTAGTCTCAGGCCCTGTTCCTGTTTTTTTCTAGGTTCCTTCCTACCTCACCTCTCAGTCTCCTTGCCTATCTTTGGTGATTCCTCTGCTCCCCATGGCCACCTCACCCATCTTGTCCTCTTGCCAGACCCCCTAGTCCAGAACAGGACCTCGGAGCTTACTGTCCCCCCCTGGATCTCCTCCTGTCACTAGCCAGTTTCTTTTCCCCTCTATGCAGTAACTACAGTCCTCCCTGCAGCCTCTTCCTCATTCCCTTCTACATGATGAATCTAAGGGCTTGACTCCACGATGCGGTGGAGTGATGGTGCAGCAATTGATCCACAAGTGTTTAATTTATTGTGTCTGCTTAGACACGATAAATCGACTTCCGGGTGCCCTCCAGTCAACTCTGGTATTCCAACACACAAGAAGAGTAGACAGAGTGAAAGGGAGAACATCTGCCACTAACCTTACCTCTGGTAAGTACATAGACTTACCTGCGGTAAGTACATAGACTTCAGCTATGCTATTCACAGTGCTGAAGTTGCATATCTTAGGTCAATGGGGGGCATAGTGTAGACGAGGCTTAAGATTAATTGGCCCCTTTTAGTCCACATTAACACTGTCAGGGCTTGTGGGGTGCTTACCTGGTTCTGCAGGGAAGCTCCCTTCTGGCTCGACCAAGAAAACAAGATGGCCACTGGCAAAAAGCCTAAAAACCTGAGCAAGTAGAAGCAATGCCTTCCCTGGGTCTTAGTACTCAACTTCTCCTCTTCTGATCCCTATTCTAATTCTGCACGCACTGAAAGAGGCCATGCTGTTTTAATGCTGTTTTATTTTATTGATTGACTGTTTGATGTATTAACTTAATAACTCCTTTATTTTTTTTTTCCTCAACAACTTTGGTCTCCCCTGCTTTTTTTTCCCCTCAACAGAATTTTTTCCCCTGTGTTTTCTTTTTTTGGGGGGGTGGGGGGGGCTGGGGGGGAAGAGGGTTCAGTATTTTTGGTTAAACCATCAGGCAACCCTACTCTCCCCCCCTTCACACAGAAGATTACCTTCCGCAGCTTTCATCTCCTTACTAAGAGGAGGCTCATATAAAATGGTGGGGCTTACATTGTGCCATGAAAGCACTTCATGGTTTTAAAACTGAGGGCAATATTTGTTGCAGAATTAAGTCTTAAAATAGCCATGTATTAATTCATAAGGGACCTTAAAGAGTAGGACCTGGCTCTTGGACATATATATAGTGTTAATCAGAGTGCCCCTGAAATGTTCAGATCATCAAACCATGGTATATATTAGTATATCAATCTGTACATAAAGGCAAATGAATCAAGCTCTAATTTTCTCTGGAAAGAGGTACAGGCATCATCTCTTGGCTGACCAAAAATGGAAGAAATTTCTTGCATTCTGAAAGTGCATTAAGACTCCAGTATGGAGCACTACCTTTCATGAAGTAAATGACTGACATAAGAGTTTAATGCAAAAATATTCTTAAAGTAGGATGTAACAGGTTGGTAACATTACTTAAGGTTTTGGCTTCAACTGAACTCACTTACAAAAGTTGTTTGAAACAGTGAGAAAGAACAATTCCAGAGGCATTGTTGAATGGCATGTTGACAAAAGCAATTGAGGCTCTTGTACATCCCCCCCTATTGCAGGTGTCAGAGATATGCATGTAATAAACCCTTTGTGTGACTACTCCACCCACCAATTTCACATTCTGTTCTAGGTTTATAGCCTTATTTTGCAAATACAAATCAGACAGCATTAAATTTAGGAAACAGTGCTTCTAGTGTGGTCTTCTTGCTGTTTTAGGAATTTGGAGTGCAAGTGTTTGCAATCAGTAGTCAGGAACAATTTATTTTAATCTTTCATTGTGTTATTTTACTAGAGATTTTTATAATAGCAGTAATAATATTTCATAGGATCAACATGATTTAAGTATTTTGAGCTATGCATAAGGAAAGTAGACTTATAAAATGAAAATTACTCTCAGTGGATTTTGGCTGGTTGTTAAGTAGCCTAAACACACTGTTTCTCCTTTAAATCGACTGTTCGACAAAGATATTGAAAAGTTGTGGTTGTCAGAATACCTTGCACTTCCTGGCCAGAATTTATTAACTGTTGACATAGGGTTACCATATTTGAACTTTCAAAAAAGAGGACACTCCTAAGAGGGTGTATATGTATCAATATCTACAATTCACCTTGTATTAATGTGTCATGTAGTATATATATGTATAGTATATAACACATTAATACAGGTGATACTCTCAGGAGTGTCCTCTTTTTTGAAAGTTCAAATATGGTAGCCCTAGTTGATTGACAGTTTTAGGTAAATTTGTTTAGTTTCCACGTTAGACTCAGTATGTAGTTGGAATGCCTTGTACCACAGAAGAAATCGTTAGGATTACCTCCTGTGTGGTACAAAGCACCATTAACCATTCTTTCGTTTGTTTTGAAGCACAGACTTTACTGTTTCTGTGTGTATTTTTAATGAAATCATCAATTTTTAAAGGGAGCTTCTGATTTATGTGTAAAAGGAAAATAGGACAAATGGCAAGATACAGTTGTATCTGTCAAGAAATCTTTTAAATAGTTGTATTGATTTCTGTATCTAAAAATCACTTTTAAATAGTTGTATTAATTTCTGTATCTAAAAATCACTTTTAAATAGTTGTATTAATTTCTGTATCTAAAAATCACTGTATCTAAAAATCTGTCAAAATAAACCTTTTTATAAAAGCTTTTAGGGACAAATCCTATAGTCCTGGCATAGGATAAACATCCATGGATGTCAGTGAAAGTATCTTTTGAGTAAGGGTTGGAGTTTTTGGCACTTAGGGTCAAATCAGGAGACAAGAAATGCGGTCCATATGGCTGGGCCTCGTGGTGGGTATCTCTACATTCCATGAGCGCTGCTGCAGTCTCAGGAATGCATTAGCTTTCTCAGTTACAGTATGTCTACAGAGTAGTGTTATTTCAGAATAATTGATGTTACTCCAAAATAACATAGTCTATGTCTACACTACAAGCAGTTATTTCGACATAATGTCAAAATAATGTTGAGCTGGAAGACTTTTTACTCCAACTCCTGTAACCCTCATTTTATGAGGAGTAAGGGAAGTCGGGGAAGAGTGCTCTTTCTCAGACTTCCTGCTGTATAAACAGTACCAAAAGCTTGAAATAAGCTATTTTGGCTTAAGCTACGCAATTGATGTAGCTCAAGTTGCATAACTTATTTCGACTTTAGCCCTGCTGTGTAGACATGCCCTTAGGGATTGTCTATGCTGAGGTGTAATGTAGAGTACATACTAAAGTAAGCACCTGACAGAATTTTAAACACATAAGTCCTTTCCTATATTTAACTGGGTGGATATATTTCCTGCATTGTGGTTAGCTATCTCCATCCCTTGGAGACCTACACCAAATGGTGTCCCAGACAAGAAGCATGTTTGGTGGCTGCTTTCTCAATTTGTTACACTTTTGAATATCTTATTTCTATTGCATTTGTGTTATATTTCATGACTTTGATGCACAATTTGCGTCGATGATTTATCCTTATCATATAAGACCATACATTTGTACATGGGTCTGTAAATTTCTATTTATTCATGTCATATATAAGCAAGTACAAAAATTGTTTCCTATAGAAAGTTTTGTACAATATTGCAATATTACAATATTGCGTACATAGGAATTTGACAGCTATCTCTGGTGTCTCATTACATATGCCCTTTATTAGTCACTACTAGAACTCTTCAGGACTTAAAACACATACAATTTCACAGTTACACAATTACACAGTAAAACAAGGTTCACAATATCACAGCTGTGTTCTCACTTCAGTTCCTTTTCATGTGTCACTGACTGGCAACACCCCACCTATTAATGCCCACCAGGGTAAGACTGACCACATGCTGTGAGGTTTGAGAAAAATGTCATTCTCAGAAAATAGGCAAAGTTCTGCAGGATCTACAAAGGTTCAGAACATTCTAGGAGGTTAGTGAAAAATAGATCAACATACAGAATAACTGAAACATTTTATTTTAGACATCCTATTTTCAAACATCCTTCTATTTTCAGAAGAATGTAGGCTGGATATAACAATTGGGTGGGGCAGAATAGATACTGCATTCAATGGGAGAAAATACATTTGTGGAATCAAAAGCAGGAGCCAAGGCTGTGTAGTGAATAATGCTTGTAGAGAGTGATCCAGCAGCCACAGAAGTTGCCTTATTGCTATGGAGAACCTTGAGCCACCAAGACAACCTATGAAAAGATCCTTGTTAGTTTTGTGTGTGTGTCTGTGGTAGAAAACAAACGAAGAACAGTAGTAATGTGTTGAAGCACTCTAAACCACGGCAATAAAAAAATCACACTTTAGGAAGTGGGATGCTTTTTGGACACTAGAGGCGATTTTGTCTGGTCGAAACATAGTGTTCTCCCTAAGCTGTGCGGCAGCACATCTTCACAGGTGATTAATCAGCCCTGCCCAGTCAGAGGCTCAGGGCTCCTTGCATGGAGCTGACTCACTAGATTGGGCTGATTAATCACCTGTGAATCTGTGCTGCTGCGCAGCTTCGAGGGAACACTGAGCACAGTCCTACAGAATTATACGGAAGTGTTCAGAAGTAGCCACTAATTTTAGGTGCTCCACTTGAGACATCAGACAGGGGCGGCCCGTGGCTATAGGCCGACTCGGCCGTTGCCTAGGGCGCCGCCTTCAACTGCGCCCGATGATGACATCCGGGGTGCCCGATGATGACGTCACCCCATTGACGGCCGTGCAGGTGGGGGCGCTGATCGTTCGTTCTGCCTGGGGTGCCAGCTGCCGCAGTCTGCCTCAGGCCGCTCCTGAGCACAGAACATCCTCATCTTCCATGGATTTCAAATGAAGTTATGTGTTCTTGATATTCCTGAAAACCAGGTTCAACATGCTTCAGGTTGACTACCAAAAGCCAGAAGTCACTCTTGAAAATATTAACCTTAGCTTCTAATGTGTCATCTATTAATGAAAAGGAAGATTTAAGATATTCACACGGATTATCATGGCTGCTGTGCACATGAATCCCTATCATAGGAGAAATAGCCTCAGACTCAGATGATAATTTCCAAGGATTTTGATAAGTCTTTTACATAAAAACTAGAATCTGACATTAATTGTTCCCTCACTGCATGTGCATAGATGCTATTAATACATGCAGCATACAGAGATGGCAGAATATTCTTCTTCATGTCACACAGAAAAAGAACAGTTTGCTTTGGGGTTTCCAAGAAACCAAAACATACTGTGGGTGACAAGAAGAGACTATTACAGAGTCATTAGTTGTAATAAAGTTGTCTGTGTACTGACAATGGTTTGTTTAGGCTAAAAAGAGAAATACAAATATTGGATGACGGTCTAAAGCTTTCACCTCAGCTAACCTAGCCAAGAGTTCGTTTGTGCAAAGACAAAAGATACAGACTATGATGGGAAATACAAAACAAAGAGTGATTAAACCTGAAATAATAGTTCCCTTAAATTACAAAGGGATATATATTGTAGTTCTTCAGGAGGGTGGTCAGGATTTACTGCCGAGGTGTCCTCATAGGTCTCTGGCTCCATTGATGATGATAACCAGAAGGCGGCTTGCGTGTGTGCTCAGTGATATGTGCTGTGTAGACTTGTGCACTTAGTCTCCAAAGCAGACCCTAAGAGAGCCCCAAAGACCACAAACCAGATAAGTTTTAGTAACTGGGGTTGGTTCTTTAAAGGATTTGAAACCACAAACAGAGGAATACTTCTTTTTAGGGTTAAACAAAGATTTTTATTTTCTATTTACTTTTTAATTAATTTCTCACTTAAATCCATTCACTGTCTTTAATTCTTCTCAGACAGCATAACATACAGATAAAAAATAAAACAATTGAAACAAATATAATAACTCCCCCTACAGCTATATCCTCCAGATTTACCTTTTGACAGTTTGTGGAATTCTCTGTCATACCTATATAATACTTACATTAATAATACTTACACTAAGACGAACAACAGAATTGTTTAGATTCAGGAGATATTCTTTTCTTTATCTTTCCTTTCGGATTTTTTGTTGCAACTTACGGTCACTGTTTTGTTACAAACAGCAACGAGATTCAGCGCTGGGAAGGGAGCCACTTGGTTGATCAGACCTGGCTTTTTGGATTCGCAACCCTTCCGCTCTTGGTCTGTTTCGTTCAACCTTATTTAACCTGTTTCGGTAATTTTCCTCTCACCTGGCTATGCTGACAGTTTTTGTCGTCTCATGGTGCCTTATTTGTTGGTTGTTGTTTAACTTTCCTTCGTCTGCTTTTATTTTCTCAAAACTGGGGTTATCAGTACTCTGTTGCTTTTTTTAGTTTTTCGTCTGCTTATACTTCCCTAAAAACGGGATTATTGTTGGTTATCCAATCAAATTTTGGTTTTTTGCTTACGTCTCCTGTATCTCAACAATGCTGCCTTGCTTTTACACTTTCAACTAAATTGGTGCTCATTTGACATAAACTAGGTAGACCTTAACACATCTTTTTCACAATAAGGATCAAATGTGCCAGGCCAGGTTTATTGTAAAGCTAAGTACAGTAATAGTTGTCAGTAGACTTTACTGAACCACTGTACTTGCCACTGTACTTTCATATGTACTTGCCACAATAAAATGACTCAGTCAGTGGGAAATTTCCACTGCCCCTTAGGTCATCCAAAGACTGTCCTCCCAAGACACCACCTTAAATACAGGTACAACAAATCACACCTCACTGCTGATGTATGAGGTTGCCACACTCTGACATTGTCAGGTTACCACCCTCTGACGCTACTTAGATACCACTCATCACCCTGTACCTCGTGGTTTGATTAGATCATCTCTATCCATTATGCTGTCATTTTAGACCCTTTCCTGAACCTGAGTCTGTATCTGTGAGGAGGGGGTACCAAGTTCTTTTTTAATGAGCTAGTGATATCATGTGCTCTCTACTTATGACCAGTACCAATTATTGTTCTGGACCTGGACCTATTACCAATTAGTGTTTTGCACACTCAGCCCTGTTTGTGCCAAGTTCTGTGAGCTGGGGCCTGCCTCTTGCTCACAGCTTAGCCATGTTTTGTCCATTGTTAGCTAGGCCTCAAGCCTCAGATCAGGCCTGTGCTGCATTGGCTTATGTTTTAGGCCTCCATCTTACTACATGTATCATTTGTGAAAATGCTCTGAAGTAAATGTATGAAAAATCTAAAAAAGTCCAAGATAGGGTTGTGAATGTGTACATGGTTAACCAATGAACCTGGCTCATCGGTTCACATGCACAGTTCCATGCAGCCCCTCAACCCCTCATGCAGTGTGTGGGGGGGAGGTGGGAGCCGGTGCTCGGAGCCCAGCACGTAGCAGCTCGCTCAAAGCTTTCTGCTTCCCACACCATCCCGATACAGAGGCAGCAGTCCAGAGAAAGTAGTAAAAATGGTAAAGTAAATAAAAAAGGTTTCAGGATCCTTTCAGAATTGTCTGGTGGGTCAGATTAGGCCCAGGTCTGCCTTTTGACTACCCCTGCTGTATTGCTTCAGTATCCAGATGACACATGGGATGTTTTACTTCTTTGAAAATGTAAGTTCTTAAAAAGAAAAAAAGATTAAAAGATTAAAAACATCTGGACAAACAGGCAATTGGCAATCACAATTATTTTGCACTAGCAACATGGAATAATATTTTATTTGCATTGATAGTCATTTTAGTTTCTTAAAAGCAAAAATATTTTAATAGTGTTGTCAAACACCTATGTAGCATTTAGAAATCAGATACAATTCTAAGTGGTTATTTGAGGACCAGGAATAAATTCTTTCACATTCTGAAATTCAATACATATTTTGATTTATCAATTATTGCATAGTTTACAGAATAGTGTTCACTCTTATTAAGCTTTAGGTAAAAACATTTTCTTCAACCAAAACTGTAAAATAAATAATTAAACAGAGTTCTATTCTGTCTACAATCTTTTGTAAGTATCCTATAGAATTCTATAATTCTAATTTAATTCAGCATTAAATTTGAGAGAATAGTTAAATCTAAATGGAAAGTTTATAATTTCCTATTATACCCCATGAACCTTTTATAGCTGTAACCTATTTGTTTTCTAAAAAACAGACAGATATTTTAAATATTGGCTTTATTTTAAGTTTGGACCAGACTTTGATACAGTGCTTAGAGATTTCTTATATATTAATATGTGAATTGACAAAAATGAAAACTGAGATTCCTTGTTTGTCCACAGTACAGGGACATTATGAGAAGCCCCATCTGTTGAGATGTTTGCAGCTAGTCTAGATGTAACACTAGAAAAGGTATTCTTGAGAGCAAACCTATATCAACAAGGTGATGACTTTTGTGACTCTACTGACAATGATAATGAAAACTGTCCCGTAAGTTGTGATCCAGAGAGGTAATCTAAAGGAAGAAGTAATCTAAAGAAATCTTCCAAAAGATTAAGGGAAGGAGGGGGGGCTGAGAACCTGGATGGGGGAGGAAAGAAGGGGGCTCAGGGCTGGGAATGATGCATGAGGTGGCTGGAAGTGCCACCTCAGGTCCGGGGACCTTGGCAAACTTGGGGTTGTGTGGGGCCAGGGACAACAGAGGGAGGGTCGGGGGGGCTGGAGCAGGGTCAGGGATGGCAGTGGGACAGGAGGAGGGGGCAGAGGCATCACCTGGGGGGTAGGGAGTGAGGGAATGGCCATAGCGGGGAGGTAGGAGGATGGGAGGCAGGAGCAGGGACAGCAGCCTGGTATGCCATCATTTCCTGGATGATGACACACATGTTGTTGCCCTGCCACACAAGCTGGTCCCACATGCGACTCCACCACTTAGCATCCTCATGGACCTTCTGGGCCAGAGTCTGCTGCATGTCGTGCAGGATGCCCATCTGCTGCCTCAGGAGCTCCTCATGCACCCTTGTGTGCTTGTGGCTTCCCCGGGGTCAGATGACTGCCTTGGCTGGCATGGATCACCCTTCAGTGACAGGTGGTCCAGCTGTGGAGAATAAAGAGGGGGAGGTGGTCAGTCATCCATGCAGACACTGTCCCTGAGGCTGTGCCCTCCTTGGGCCAGAGGACAGGGATGTCCTGGAAGCAAGGCCACGTGTGGGCTGCACAGCAAACCCTGCCTCACAGGGGCCCTGAGGTGCTCAGGGGACCATGTTTCCCGCTTCTCTCTCCCTCCCCCCACCATGGACAAGCAGGCAAGGGAAGTATCCGGCGACATTGGGATCCAGTGGGCAGGAGAGGGACCTGGAGCAGCCTGGCCCTCCCTAGCCCCCCCCCCCACACTTGCGCCTGACAGCGCTGCCTGCGGGAGCTGGTGGTGCCTTGCGTGGGCAGGTATGGGTTGTGCCTGCGCCCTTGTGCCCAGCCTGCTTCCAGTGGTGGCTGGTGATGGGAGGGTGTACCTCCTAGGGATCAGATGTGTGTGTGGCTGCCCCGAGCCTGTGAACAGGATGCCAGAGAGGGGTGCTCTGGGCTGTCTCTTGAGGACGCGTGGTGCAAACTGGCGCTGCATGTGCTTCCATGTGCACCGACTGCAGCACGATGTGCAGGCCAAGAAGGCCAAGCGATGATCTCACCCATTCCCTCTGCACCCGCCTCCCCCACCCTGCGTGTGTGTAAAGTTGAGAGCACTCACCTGATGATCCTTCCCTGTCATCAGAGGATGCCTGCGACACGTCCAGGCCCTGGGGTACTGGTTCGAGGGTCAGAGTCATGGTGCTTGCTGTGTCCTCCTGCACCTGCTATTCCTCGTCCTCCTCCTTCTCCTGAGCAGCGAGCTCTGGGCAGGTGACAGTGGGCATCTCGAGCCCTGAGTCCACCACCATAGCTATAGAGTTGCCAGGTGTCCGGGATTGACCAGGACAGTCCAGTATTTTCACCTCCTGTCCAGTAAAAAAATTCAGAAAATACCAGACACCTAAAATGTCCGGTATTGTCGTTTTTTTTCCCTGCCAGGAGGCGAAAATACTGGACACCTGGCAACCCTACAACACACTCAGCAACTGGCCCAGCCCCCGGCCTCCCAACATCCCCCGTCCCCGGGCTCCCTGGTTACCTGGTTCCACAGGGAAGCTGAGTTCTGGCTTGATCAAGAAAACAAAACGGCCACCAGCAAAAAGCTTAAAGACCAAGGGGAAGCAATGCCTTCCCTGGGTCTTAGTGCTCAACCTCTCTCCTGTGCCTATCTCTATTCTGACTCTGCAAGCGCTGAAAGGGCCATGCTGTTTTAATGCTGTTTTAAATTTTGTTTTGATTAATAACTCTCGGAGTCCTTTTTTTTTTTTGTTCAACAACTTTGGTGTCCCCCTTTTCTCTCCCCTTCAACAGAAATTTTTCCCGTTTTTGGGGGGGGGGGCAGAGAAGGGCTTCAGTATTTTTGGTTAAACTATCTGGCAACCCTACACAGGAGGGGAAAGGGCTTCTCCAACCCCCAGGATCTGGTGGAGCTCCTGGTAGTAGGAGCAGGAGTGGGATCCTGCCCCGGAGCGAGAGCTGCATTCCCTGGGCCTGGTGGAGCCCTAGTGGAGCTCCTTGACCTTACTCCGGACCTGTTCTAAGGTCCAGGAGTGGGGGTGTCCCCTCTCTGCCAGGGCCTCAGCCATCTGGCCATCGATATCGGTGTTTCTGTGCTGGGAGTGGAGACCCTGCAGTGTTTCCGCTTTCCCCCACACCTCGAGGAGGGACAGGATCTCTGCTCCAGACCAGGAGGGTGCATGGCATTTGCTGCCCCTGGCTGCGTCTTGGGAGCCTTGGTGTTCATCCCTGTGAGGGCCAGGCGGTGTCAGGGGGCTTGTGGCTGGGTGATGGGTCCAATTCCGTGTGGCAGGGAGAGCTGCATGATCAGGTACTGCTCCCAGGGCTGGCTTCCTGCCACAAGGCTTGCCCAGGGTGCCTGCAGCTTTAAGAGCTGGCAGGAGACAGGAACTATAGAGTTCTGATTACTTTGGATGGAGTCACCACCAGGGCACCTGTGTTATTTCCTGGAGGCCTCTTCTTTCTAAAAAAAACCCCTCTTCTGTGTCCACACATGCCTTTTTCTGAAAAAGGCTTCTTCCTCATAGAAAGAGGTTTACCGCTGAAGGAAAAACCCCTCTGTTCTATCTACTTTTTGTCAAAAGAATGCAATAGCAGTGTGGATGTAAGTGTAGTTTTTCTGGGAAAACAGCTATTTTCCTGGAAAAACCCTGCAGTGTAGACACACCCTCATAGTATCTGAGCAGGTCACAGCCACTGTTACTTCATCACTTCACCTGGAATACCAGCCATTTTTTAGTCTGTGCAAGGTTGAGGAACACAACCTTGAAGAACTAATCCATGAATAGTTATAGATCACATGGTCCCCTTCCAAGTCTCCTTTTTCTTGCAGGCAAGAAATTCAGAACCACTCCCATCCCAGGCATACAAAACTAGCGTAGCACTGCTTTTCTATAAAATGGTCTTCTAAACATCCCTTCCATTGCCTAGATCAGTTGCAACCAGAAGGAGAAGTATCTGATACAAGTTTCACAATTCAATTCTAACTGACAAGTGCCATGAATAAATACAAAACATTAGTCTTCAGAGTCTACTTGGGAATAGCCTATACTAGGATAAAAGGTGACATTTTTAAGTGTTAGCAAACACATTTTACCAAACGGCTGTGTCTAGACTGGCCAGTTTTTGCGGAAAATCAGCCGCTTTTCTGCA
>CM057845.1:217717039-217733087 GCA_030068395.1 Apalone spinifera
GTCGTGTTATTAAAAAACCGTTCCCTAAAAAAAATCGTGCTATCGCGAAAACATGTTAAGTGGGCATGTGTTAAATGAGTAATTACTGTATTCAATGACATCCTGCCGCCATCATCAAGAAAATGGAAGGAATACAAAGCCTGTTGAGTGGCTGTGGAGTGGAGAGGGATCAGCCAGAAGTTTTGTTTAGAATTTTCATTCAAACACCGGGGTGAGACATGGAGACCTCCCTTCAGTTGATTTATATCAACACAGATTCTGATTCTTGTAGATGCCACATCAAAATGCAATATATGGGACAAAGGCAGATGGCAAATCATGACTCGTGCCCACTACATCAAGATGTACTTTTTAATATATTTACCTGGCTGTCTACTCTGCCTCAGCATACTCCCTATCTTTTCTATCATAATGCATACTGCAATATCTTTAGAGAAAGCACTATCTTTTTAATAAGGATGTATACAGGAAATAACAAAATGATGTCCTGAACCTTCCGATTTGGTTCTTCTTCTTAGGCCCCTCCTAATCCTTTCTTTCTCTCACTCTCCACACACATGAAATTAATAAATAATAATAAAATTAATCAATAATAATAATAATACAAATGAAGAAGAATGCAGCACTTAATGATGCTTTAATCTGATAGAAGAGCATATCTCAGGGTACATCTAGACTACCCATTTCTTTTGAAAGAAGCTTTTTTGAAATAATCTTTCGAAAGAGATCGTCTAGACAGCCACCACTTTTTTCGAAAAAGCAATCCGCTTTTTTGAAAGAAAGCACCCAGGCAATCTGGATGCTCTCTTTCGAAAAAACTCTGTTTGCATTCCAGAACACCTTTTTTCGAAAGAGCTCTTTTGAAAAAAGATGTTCTTTCTTATAAAATGAGATTTTCCACTGTCAAAAACACGCCAAATTCTTTCGATTTACTTTCGAAAGAATGCGGTAGCAGTCTAGACGCAAGTGAAGTTTTTTTGAGAAAAGGTCACTTTTTTTTCGAAAAAACCTTGTAGTCTAGACATAGCCTCACAGAATAGCCTACAAAACCACACCTTTGAGGCTCTGTTTATTAAAATTCAACATTTTACATAAAGACACAAGAGTTCACAGAACATCTAGAAACTAAATAGCTCAGATGTTTATAGTACCATCGAAGAAAATCCTCACCTTCTCACCCTTATCTCCTTGAGGCCCTGGGGGACCCTGTAAGACAAGACATTTTATTAGATTGCATATTATACGTTACATGTGATGTATAGACTACACACATTCTGCCACGCCAGTAAATATTTTAGCAGGCTGGCCAGCAACCCGGCTCAGTCTTGGCTCATGCCAGGTTCTGGACCTACCCTTGCTGTGGCTCTGCATTTAAAGTGTATTAGGAGCCAGGTAGACAGATAGTTCAGCTCGTGCCGGGTCCAAGAGCTTAGCCCTCCCCAACCCCGCCCCTACCTCCTCACCCCCCTGTTCCCGGACAGCGGCAGCAGCATGGGGCAACAGGCAGCCGGTTCACAAGAGGAGCTGTTTTTAAAACTGGCTCCCCTTGTGGACCAGTTCCCGCCTGGCATTCTGTGCTGCTGCCTCTATAAGAGGCGTGGCAGGGAGCTCCTCGGGAATAGGGTCAGAGTGCACTGGCTGCTGTCCCCAGCTATAGAATAGTCAAGTATAGGGACTATAGAATAGTCAAGTAACTGATAAGAATTCATGGGATTAATCGACTATTCAATTAACGAATATTTAACATCCCTATTCCCAGCCTTAGAATATCTATATTGTTGAAGGTGATATTTTTCAAATGAGATGTAAATGAGATGTAAATCTTACATCCTTCTGACCTCTTCTGCTGAATACTAATCCTCAGCTGGCTTCATTTAAATCTTTGTTAACTCGTTAAGTGTAACCACTACTTCAGACCAAACTCAGCTAGGTTTAAACTGACTCATATCTTACTCTCTATTTACACAGCAGTTTTGCAGTTCAGCAGTAGAACTATAAAACACATTGCCCTGAATGTAACTCAGTATGGGTGTGTCTACGCAGAAAAGTTATTTTGGAATAATGGCTGTTATTCTGAAATAATAATGCGAGCATATACACAGTAATTCTGTTATTTTTAAATAATTTCGAAATAACGGACAGCTTATTCCAGCTTCTGTAGCCCTCATTCTACAAAGAAAACGCCTATTCTGACATAGCTATTTCAAAATAAGGCGTGTGTAGACATTCCACTACTGCTATTTCGAAGCTATTCTTCTTGGGGCTCTAAATTGAGATTGCATGTCTACGTTAGGGAAGCCTGCCTCAGATTAATTTTGAGGCTCCCTGCAGTGTAGACGTGCTATTTTGAAATAAGCTATTTCGGAATAACTGGTCTGGAATAGCTTATTCCGAAATAACTGTGCAGTGTAGACATAGCCTATGATGGGAAAGATAGACAAGGCTGATTTTTAAAAATAGAATTAACTGGTCCCTGCTTATTGGTATCTATGGTATTCTGACAGCTATACAAGGCAGAGAATGTGTTCTGACATCTATTGCTCCTGTTAACATATCAAATAGCTCAGGTGCTTCAGACATTTGGAATTTACCACAACAGGAAATCTTCTACATTGGAAGAGATTACCCTTCCTTTGTAGCTGTTCCTAATGGTACCTCTAAGACAGGGGTGGGCAAAAGGGCATCCACAGGCCCTGCTGCTCCCCACCTCCAAGGCCAATCAGAGCCTGGGGTGTGGGGAAGTGCATGAAGTTTCCTTTGCCCTGCCCCTGTCCTGCCAGGAGTATGGAGTGCTTAGAAGTGCCATGCATTCCTGGCAGGGCGGGAGGAGACTTCGCGTATTCTGCCACCCCCAAACCCTGATTGGCCTGGGGTCAGAAAGGGGAGCACACAAAGACTCCTCCCACCACCAGGGCATGGGTGGCTAGGGGAACTTTTTTGGGGGATGGGGAAAAGACTTCACATGCTCCCCCACTGCCAGACCAATCATGGTCTGTGAGTGGGGAAACAGGGAAACATCTTGGGCCCGCCCCTTCCACCTGAGGCCCCGCCCCTTCCAGAGCAGCCCGGAGCCACTTCAAAAATTTTTGAGGTGGCCCCGGGTAAAAAATTATTGTCCACCCCTTCTCTGGGACAATCTCAGCAGCTATTTTGATTTAGATTGGGCTGTGAGACCAGCAACACATTTTCGAAGGATTGAAGAAAGGAAATTGTAAAAGCCTATTACAAAACTTCAGAAAGAGGGGCAGATTTTAATGAAGTAAATTGGAGTAAAGTAAAGCTGAAGTAAATCTGGAGTTATTTGCATCCTGAAGAACCAGAATTAGTCTCCTGGAGTCCAAGGTCACACAGAAAATGCGTGGTATAGTATGGAATGCTCCTGAGTTGCCCAGGTGCTAGGTTAAATGCCCTAGCCACTATACTGATTATCCCCAATACATTAATCATTTAGAGCTTTTTCATATAGCAGCATTTCTCTCTTCTTAATAAGTTATCATAAAATAACACTTACTATAAATCCTGGGGGACCTGGTGGCCCTATAGGGCCTTGGAGCCCTGGCAATCCAGGTGTACCCTATATATAAAAAAAGGGAGCCATTAGAAAGAGATACTTATTAGGCAATATAATTATGATTATATATGTTGTCTGGCTATACTGAAAGAAGGACAAGAGACACCTGAAAGGGGATCAGCTCCCTGCCATGCCCATCATTGGAGCTCCAAATCACTCTGTCTCCTATTCTACTCCCCTAACCAACACCTCTTTTTAAAGTTCTTTACAAAGCCATATTATCCAGTCACTGTATCCCCTCCCAATGGAGGACCCTCCTTAGACATCTACCTCACATTTATGCAATGAGGTGTAACATGAAGCCCTACACCCTTCACACCTAACGTCAGTAAAACTCTCCCTGAACCCAGTGTGGAGAAGGCAAAAAAATTACTCCTTCTCCTAGGCCAATCTGATGGTGAGGGGAAATATTCCTCCCAGCCCCCCCCCGAAAAGGAATAGGTACTGTGATACCTACAATGGGATCAAACTTGGCATTTTGCCACCTCAAAGGGAGGGATAGTGGGTGCTTTCACCCATCCCTGGGAAAAGAGATTCTCCTGCCTGGGCTTGTCTCCTTTAAATTCCTCAGTTCTTCCAGTGCTATGACACCATGCTCATCCTCTCTCCTTTTGCAGCAGTCTCGCTCCCCTCCCTCTTCCCCTCAACCTTCTCATAAAGCACTGCTCTCTCTCCTTTGGCAAGCCACGCAACTGCCCTCTCCCCTCCTCCCCCCACCACCACATACTTAAAGGTGTGGTGCAGTCAGTGTAGTTAAGACTTACTGGAAGTCCAGGCTGGCCAGTAAAACCTTTTTCACCTTTTAGCACATCCCATGGTACGTGCCCAATTACTTCACCCGGGTCTCCCTATCATGGGAGAAGAAAAAAATAAAGGTGAATTATATATACCTACATAAATAAGAACATCAATTCCATATCCCTGACATTAAGGTTGAAGAAGAGACCTAACATAATAGCTACACAGACCTTTGGAATCATTTGGGAAAATCACAAAATGGCCGGCCTTTTACATATTTTAATTGATTTAAACATATCACAAGGAAGCTGTTGTAGTCCTTAAAAGCCTTTCAGTGTCAGGTATCTTTGAAATACTCAGTAAATATTCCAGTGCCAATCTTCAATTTGCCCCTTACATTCCACGTATTTGTGGGGAAATCCCACAGGTTGCCATTAAATTTAAGTCTATCCAATCTAAGTATCTAGTCTGTGTGTGTTCCTTTTATAGGCAAGGATCCTCCTTCTCAGGCTATGATCTCTAGCCATTTCTACAACTTTGAGGCTGCAATAATCCCCATGACCACAGCACAGCACCCCACCTCTAGATGGGCTCTATTGATGGTGAACCAGTGTAGTTACACATACACCAGAACTGATCCTCCTTCAACCTACTTTATCTCCAAAATCTCTCTGAGGTTAAAATGGAACTGTGTAATGTGGCATACAGAGGAGGAAAGGCTCAACCCGCATGGCCTCCATGAACCCTGCCCCCATCCTGTCCTGTTCAACCATACCAGTTGTGCTGAGTCCATAAACCTCCATGATTCAAGAAGGATTTACATGCTAGTACAGGCTGAACCTCTCAAATCTGGAACTCTCTGGTCCAGCAACACAGATGTTGCTATACCAAAGAGCACCGGAGGCAGCAGTGGGAGACAACATGGTGGTTGGAGAGCTCAGGTGGGACCAGCAGCGGCTGGGCCAGACAGCAGATGGGGAGCCCCTGACCTGGCCAGGGAACTCCCAATGTCAACAGGGCCAGGTATGGCTGGGGAGCCCCCTCCTCGGTGTCAGCTGGACGAGATGGCTGGGGAGTCCCGGACCCAGCTGAGAAACTCCCAGCTGCAGAGGGGCTGCTGGTAGTGGGAGGCCCAGCCAGGGAACCTCTGGCAACAGCAGGGCCCTCCTGGAACCCTGGGAAACCCCCAGTAGCAGTGGGGCCCAAGTGACTGGGGAACCCTGGGGAACATCCTGCGACAGTGAGACTGCAGCAGCCAGGTGGTCCCAGCTGGGAGCTTTGAGGGACACTGAGGCAGGCTGCGGGCAGCAGCATGGGGAGCCCTTGCTGATCCAGCATTAGAGGGGTCAGGGCAGGTCGGGGAGCCCCAGGAAGAGAAACCCAGGAGTGGGCAGCCAAAAGGGGAGCACTGACCTCCCCTTGTCTGGCAAATTCCCTGGTTTGGGACAGCTCAGGTCCCCAGGGTGCCAGACTAGGGAGTTCCAACCTGTAGAGTTTTTCATTACACTCCAGATTCTAAAAGTAATATCAATGAAAACAGCAGAAGTTCCTACTCAATATAAGTAACGGTGGCAAAATCTTACCATATGATAAACTGGTACTATAGGCTCAATTTTGTCACCATTACTCATATCAAGTAGCATAGTTCCTACTAAGGTGCGAACCAGCGCAGCCGCGCATAAACAATTCTTCCCCGCCCACCTCCCATGGAGACTGCATTGCTCCGGCAGGTGGGGCCAGCTGAGAAGGTGTGATAAGGGAAACATTGAGGTAGGGAGCCAGGACTTGCTGCAGCCATGTGGCAGGGAGGAAGGTCTGCTCTGGTGGTCAGGGCTGCCACGTAGTAGGGGAGGTCGGGGCCTGTTCTGATGGATGGGAACGGAACGCACCACATGGCAGGGGAAGGGTTCTACTCCGATGGTGTTTGTCTAATCTCTTAAAAATCTCCAGTAATCCACAGGTATGGGACATAGGAGTGTGGGGGGTATTATAGTACCCCCTGGCTTGAAGTGGTTTCTATTATAGACAGGGTTTAAATGGCTCTCATCCCCCTAAAAAATTGTTCCAGACCCCCTGCAGTGATGCAGAGTCCACAGACCTCCCTGGGTCAATTTATTCCATTGCTTTACCACCCTGACTGTTAAGAAGTTTTTCCTAATGTCCAACCTAAATGTACTTTGCTGCAATTTAAGCCCATTGAGTCTTGTCCAATCCTCAGAGATTAAGGAGAATAATTTTCCTTCCTCCTCCTTGTAACAACCTTTTATCTACTTAAAAACTTTTATCATGTCCCTCTTCAGTCTTCTCTTCTCCAGACTAAGGGTACGTCTACACTGCAAGGCTATTTCGGGATACCTCTGGTAAACCTGTCAAGCTAAGGCTGCAGTGTAGATACACCCTCAACAAACTCAAGTTTTTCAATTTTCTCTCATAGGTCATGTTTTCTAGACATGATATTTGCTTTTTTTGCAACAGTGTTACACTGCTTATTCGTAGTTAGCTTGTGACCCTTTATCGCCTCCCCTCCCCCCGATCCCTTCCTGCGGTACCCCTTTCCTAAGAAGTCATTTCCCATTTTGTATGTGTGGAACTGATTGTTCCTTTCTAAGTGAAATTCTTCCTATTTTCTTCAGACTATTTAGGCTGTTTGTCCAGATCATTCTGAATTTCAACCTTAACCTCCAAAGCACTTGCAACCCTTCCAACTTGGTATCATCTGAATGGTGTGTCTGGCTCTTAAAAATAAATTTAAGTCTTTATACATCAGGGAATGGGCATTAGACACTTGCTTAACAGTGTGTACTATTTTCTTTGTTGTTGTAGCCCAGATAAATATTTACTCTTTAAAGCCCTGATCCTGAAAAGATTAATGCAAGTGCTTAAACATTACGCTCTCTGAGAAGTCCCATGGCAGCATATGGGATTACTCTAATGTATAAAATGAACCATCTACATAACGCTTTGCAGTGTCAATACCTAAGTAAGGACCACTAATTTTCATGTTCATAGGTCTTTTAATTTTTAACTTTGGAAAGCAATATATGAATGCATTCATTTTAAAGACAAAATGTACCTTAATACCAGGAGGTCCTGGAGGTCCCTGAAAAATACATTTAAAATGTATCATTTTTTTCTCATACATATTATTGATATTATACAACTTTTATTACATTTAAAATTTCAAGCATCAGAAGTGACAGGAATTAATTATGTATAAAAAATGTTTGCTTACTATGATCCCAACCAATCCAGGTAAACCTGGAGGACCAACAGGACCTATTTCACCCTAAAGAGAACAGAGAAATTGACTTTGTTTAGGAAACACATTGATATCTTAAATAATATGTACAAGAGAATTGTTGTTAAATATGTAAATGTCACCTTTGTGCCATTGCATCCTGGGATACCAGGTGGACCTGGTGGGCCATCTTGTCCAGGGATGCCCTGCCATTAGGAGAAAGCAGAAAAAGTAACAAATGCTATTGTCACTAGTAAAACTGTAAGGTTCTTATAAATAAATGTATGCTTCATACATACCGGAAGACCTGGGTTTCCTGGAAATCCCGATGCACCGGGTGGGCCCTGTAATTAATGAACACATATTAAAAAATATAAAGTGATGACATCAAAATTACCCAATAACATACAAAATTATGGGCCTGATCTAATTATGATCATTTTCGAGCTGATAAAAATATCTGGAAAAATTTCCCTCACATTTTTGCAAAGACATTTTCTCAAAATTTCAATCACTTGCTAGGCTAGGTGTAAAATAACAACAAAAACAAATCCACAAACATTTTGATTTTTTTCCAAAGTATGTTGAAAAATCTTTGATCAACTTCATTTTCATTATTTTCAATGAGAATTTAATCAGAACTGAAATGCAGTTAATGCTGCTAAAGAAGTGAATATTTTTTCTATAATTGCCACCACTCTCATTCATAATGTGAAATCTACAGAAATTTCCTTTTCACATTAAGAGAATACTGACATAATTCTGTAAATGCTTCTCTGATTTACATAAGCCATGGCCACTTTAATTTTTATTGCTCAGAAAAATTGTAGAGTTGAACACTTATACTAATTTTCTCAGGGTATGTCTACACTACAGCGTTATTTCAAAACAGCTTATTTTGAAATAACGCGTCTAGACACAAAATGTATTTTGAAATAGCGTTTTGCTATTTCAAAATAGCGCGTCCACCCTGATAGGACGCTGAATCACATTTAAGGCTATGTGGCTGCTGCCTGAGGCTATCTGAGACCTATGCTTAAAGGGACCCGCCCTCCCCCGGACAGACGGTTCTAAGATTTCCCTGCTTGCTTGCCTACCTCACTACCCGGGAGGAGGGAGCTGGCAGGGGAAGGCAAGGGGAGGAAAGGGAGGAGAAGATCAGGGCTCAGGGTTGGGGGTCTCACCAGCCCCATCTGTCTTCCAGCACCACAGGTGTGGGGGCCTCGGCATCCCTGAGGATGTGGGGAGGAAGAAGCGGGAGGGGGAGAAGGAGTGGGAGGAGGAGCAGTAGCTGGGCTGGAGCAGCAGGAGGCAGCAAGCTCTGCCCCAGGTTTGATGACCACCTGGGGGGCACAGACCGTCCTTCCCCCCAGGATGCGATCCATGGCATCAAAATAGGGGCAGGGGTCTGGGTCTGCCCCTAGTTGGGAGCTGCCCCCTGTGGCCCTGGCATACACCTGCTGCAGCTCCTTTATTTTCATGCAAGCCTACTCCTGGGTTCGCATGTGAATTTTGGTGGCCAACCTGGCAGCCATCCTCCTGTAGATGGTTGCATTCCTCTGTTTAGTGCAGGGATCATGGACGTTGGAGGCATCCCCCCAAACCTGAATTAGGTCCCTGATCGCCACCCTGGACCAGGAAGGCACCCTGGCAGACTCCTGGGAGCTGGCAGACTGGTCCTGGGGAGCAGTGGAGGGCTGGCTAGTACTGGCTGCCTGGCTCATGCTGGGGCCACTGGGTAATGTGCAGCGACTGCTGGTTCTGGGCTGGCAGGCTTGGAGCTGTCACAGGCACTGTGGCCAGAGTCTACCCCTTTAAGGGCTCCAGGGAGGGAGAGAGGGAGGGAGAGGAGTTTTCTTGGTTGTGCTCAGAGTGGCCACCAGGACATCCTGGGAAGGGCTGGAGACCCCCTATTTCGAAATAAGCGTCTACACAGCACTTATTTTGAAATAGCAATTTCAAAATTGGCGCTATTCCTCGTGGAATGAGGTTTACCAATTTCAAAATAAACCTTCTGCTATTTTGATTTAATTTCAAAATAGCGGTTTGATTGTGTAGATGCTGGTAAAGTTATTTTGAAAAACTTTGGGTGTAGACATACCCTCAAATACTTTTCAAGTTTAACAAATCAGCAGTTTGTCCAGGCAAGTGCTTGTCATGCTATTAACTTATTTAGTGTTCCAGCGAATTTCTCAAATGGGTCTTGGTAAGCATGAAAGATGGATGTCGTTTTTTTAGCTTGGGTATTTGTAATTTCATTCACAAGGTTTTAGCATTAATAAATCCCTACTCTCCTGTTACTGCAATGGTGCACATGTACAGTTATTATATTAATGTATTGTGGTGCCCCTGAGTATGTCTATCATAAACAGTTGGGTTGACTTAAGACCTCTCAGTCCCACAGTATAAGTGGCTTGTGCCAATACAGCTGACTCAAGCGCTATGTGATCTGGCCACCAGAGGGCACTAAAGAGCCATATTAAGTAAGCCTACTTGAAACTACATGCCAGAAAGCCCTAGGTGTAAAAATGTCACAGAAAATACAACACATTCGAGTTCTCTTTCGTTATTATTATGTCATTAATTTATAGTGCCCAAAAAGAGTGAGGCAAACCACAAAATGAATAAACACATGGTCAATGTCCTGGCAAGCTAAAATGAACATAACAGAAGTAAACGTCAAATGCACAGCATAGGAAAGTAAGAAGAAGCTCAAGAACACCAAACAGATTGATGATCAATCGTCAATAGGATCACAGAGATACTATGAGAGCTTGTTCCAGAACAACTGAAGTCAATGGAAATTTTCCCTTTGACTTTAATGGGCACAGGATTGAGCTTCGTGCCATGCACACATATTAATGTTACTGTCAACTGATGTGTATGTGGGTGACTCCTTTCCCCCCTCTTGATTTCCTATAGGTGAGACAGAAGAAGTGATATTTCTAAGGAAGCTTTTAAAATAGGAAAGAAGGGCAACTTGTGGTGGGCTTTCCAAGCATAACAGGGCATGGGAAAAGGCTTACAAAATCTTAACCTATATTCTTCAAAATTATTAAAACTAAATGTGAGCAGATAACTCACCCTTGTTCCTTTTGTTCCTGGTAGTCCTGGTTCTCCAGTATCACCCTGTAAGAAAAATGAAATATATATGTCTTTCACAGTGACAAGGGTTTAGGGAAATTTTCCCATTTAAATATTAAATTTACCCTACCTTAATTCCTGGTGCCCCAGGGGGACCTTCAGGTCCTTGCATTCCAGGAAATCCAACCACACCTTGTAGCCCAGGCAAACCTCTTTCACCCTACAAAGAAAAAGAACACATCAAACTTAGAAAACAATGATTCTGCTGCTTCTAACTTCCAGTGTTTCCGGAGACAAGGTTGGTGAGGTAGTCTTTTATGGGACCAACTTCACTCAACTTGTCACTCAAATATCTTAGGACAGACACATCCTCAACAACACTATATACAATAGTATACTGTCCCTTGTAAGGCTGCGACAGCTGCCAAGAGTAATTACAGATGATATATAGGTGGAATTAAACATCTGAGTTTGGTGTTTGATAGAGAAATCTAACATCTGTAAAGTTAATGTCAATCTGTATAGAAGCATGTTGCAAGGTAGGAGGAACAAAGGAGACAGAGGTACAAAGAAGACTAATTTGTTTATTTAAAAGAAGAAAATGTATTTATCTCAGTCTTTCTGAGCAATGTTCTACATGATGACTCATGGTATCACAGGAATGGCTATCTACCATTGACATGGCACTACATAGCCCCTCTGTAACTTTTCCTCCAGTATGATCGTTTTAGGAGTAGCACAGCTGCCACCACGTCTAGCAGCAAATTACATACATCTGAACAGCAAATTACATACATCTGAAATATAAGGTGACAAGTAGCAAATGGGGAAGACTAAACTATGAACCACCATGCTCACTCCTCTAACATTTATTAGGCTAGATTCTTCCAGTTAGATAGAACTTTGAGTCCCAAAGGACGGTGCGGAGCCCAAGTGCTCTAGGAGAAGTTTGGGATAAAAGTCCTTCCCAGGTGGCTTGGTGAACAGACTACCCCATCTATTAGAATTTTATTTTCTGCTCTCAGGGCCAAAAGAAACAGAGAGGTAGCCGGATTAGTCTGATCTTGGTAGAACAAAAAAAGCAGTCATGTAACACTTTAAAGACTAACAAGATGGTTTATTAGGAGATGAGCTTTCGTGGGGCAGACCTTCTTCTTCAGATCATATTCTGAAAGTCAGGGCCAAAAGAGTGACTTTCGAGATCCTTGTGCTGAAAAGTCTTCTCCTATGGATGGGTACAGTCCTATATTTATTTAAATCAGATCATTCTTTTGATGACAGAAGACTAGATCTATCCCACATTATGAATTAATCCTGTAGCTACTTAATGCTCACTAACTTAGAGCCCCATATGAAACCAGCAGGAGTTCTGCATACACTGTACAAGGATTATTATTTTTTAGTTTTATTATGGTAGCACCTAGCCAGAGACTAACTGAGAAGTTGCTTTAATATGCTAGACACTGTACTAATAAATTTAAAAAGACAGTCCCAAATCTGACAAATGTAACAATCCAGGCACAGACCAAAGGTCCATCTTGGGAGATATCCTGTCTTCTGACAGTGGCCAATGTCAGGAACCTAACCCCTGTTGCCAATTCCCAGTTCTGAAAGAGGCTAGGGACACCATGCCTTCCCATCCTGGATAATGTTCTCATATGCTTATGTTCTTATGTACTAAAATCCTATGCCATGTAAAATCCCACAACAAATGAAATAAGAAACACATTTCTGAATTTGCAGCAAAAAAGGTGTGAAACCCTAACTGCACAATTGGTTTAAATATCAGGATCCAGGAAGAGACATCTGACTAAATGTGGGTGTAATTATTCTAAAATCTGGAAGATATCAGAAATACTAAATGGATGACTGAGATACTTAAACTCCATGTATTGGCTGGCTTATTGGCACTGCAGTAGCAAGTACGTCTACAGAGAACAGATGTTATCTTATTTACAAGCAGGATTTTACAATGAATCCTTGGCACTTGCTCCTGTGACCTGATGGGAGATGAATTAGGGATATAGAAGACACTAAAATAGATATCAACACAGTTGTCCATGGCTCAAGGAAAGCACAACATGTGCAAGCGAAGGGGGAAAATGAACTCCAATAGAAGTACGTAATTAAGTAATGCTTTCCATTCAAGGAACTCAAAGCATTTTACAAATGTAGCTCCTCAAAACACCCTTTGAGATAGGAAAATATTATTTCTCCCATTCTACATATGGGTAAAATTGAAGCAGTGAATGGTTATGGGCCTGCTTCTCATGTGCTGGCAATGTAAAGGGGCCTGGAAGTGAGTATAAAGAGCGGAGATTCAGGCCAAAGTCTGCATGCTGTAGGACTAGTTTAAACAGAGCCTTTTGGTAAATGAAAATCAGGCCTAAGTAAATTGCTCTTGTTCACCTAGAGCTATTTGTTACTTCACCATCTGTCTGGACTGGTGGGTAGTATGTAGTTGTATTGACCCAGCAGCAAAGAAGATAATATAAAGAGTTTTAATCCCAGTTTCTCCTCTGATCCCACTGTTCATGGAGCATTGGAGTAAGTTATTTTACCTCTTTTTGTGGAGCAAGTTATTGCCTGCTCTGTGCCTGGCTGGTTAACCTAGCAAATAGGGGGAGAGCGGCTAGAGGGGCTAGAGATCTTGGTTCTTTCTGTCCCTTGTCTGCCCACTCTCTTGCAGAGCAGCCTCTATTTTCCCCGCTCTGCTCACCAGGACTGGAGTCAAAATCTAACCAGTGTCAAGCAGACTATTAAAAGAGCCTTAGTCACTTGTGCAGTCATGTGACGGCTGGGACAATCTAGTCCCCCGTGAATCAGTGACAGAATCAGGAATCGAAACCAGGTGTCTTAGCTTCCAGACTCCTCCCCCTACTTATTTGATTATGCAGGCCTGTATGCAAATGCTCACCCTCACGTCCTTCATGGTCTGTCATGGGGCCAATTCTGGCAGACCTAGGGAAGGCAGAGATGGCGCATTGCTCCAGCCTCCCTCCCCTATGCTCCAGCAATCCAGGTGGTAAGAGTACAGCAGTGGTTTTCAACGTTTTTTCATCTGCAGACCCCTATAAGAATTCAAATGAATGTGCAGACCCCTTTTGAAAATTGACAGAAAAGCACTTGTCTACAGGTTTACAATATTGAAATGACTTCTCAAGCAGCTACTTCATTTTTCCTGGAAACAATCTGGATTTTAACTACTCAAGCTGCTTGCACCTGCAATTATCATGGCATGGGTTGTAAAGTTATTCCCTGTAGGAACACATATTCATGCAAGTAGACCTATTTTCCTCAGTGAGGGTAATGGCATGAGTAAGGGCTAATCAGGGCACCTAAAGGCTCCAAAATTTGGCCCTTTTCCATCACTGTATATGCTGAAAATTAGCTACTTAAACAAATATTTGAGGTTTATGGACAGATGCTAGTAGCTCCAACTTAATTATGACTCTTCTCTCTCACACATACACACCCGCTTGCCAGATGAATCTGCCTGGAACATCAGAGGTTTGTATGTGTGCCAAGAGAACATTTTTTTCTTAAAAGTTTTATGCAAAACTGATTACGTTTTTTTGAGGTGACAGTTAAAAAGATGCCTCAGAATAGGTGATCTAACTTCTTTCACCATTTTGTCCTAGTTTTCCCCTCTTCTAATTCTATTTTTAGGAAAAAGTTGGTTTTGGTGAGGCTAGTTTTGAGTTTAAGCAGAATTATGTAGTTTCTAAAAATCTGAAACCTACGTTATGAACCCTGAAGATTAAATATATCACTATAATTCTACACAGCCCCACTGTGGACCACACAAAATCTATGCTGTTATATTGTTTGGAGTTACAGAGTTTAGAAAGAAATTGAAACACAGGGTATGTCTGTACTGCACACTTATTTTCGAAATAAGCTATTCCGGAATAGTTATTCTGAAATAGCTTATTTCGAAATAGCACATCTACACTGCAGGGAAATCTCAAACTTAAGTCTGAAGCAGACGTCCCTAATGTAGACGTGCTTTCTAAATTTAGAGCTCCATGATGCATTGGGAAGCAAAAACTTAGAAGGCCCCGGTGAGGAGCTATTTCGACATAGCAGCAGGGGAGCAGCTACACATGCCTTATTTCGAAATAGCTATTTTGGAATAGGTGTTAATCCTCGTTGAATGAAGTTTACAGATTTTGGAATAAGCCTTCCGTTATTTTGAAATTATTTCAAAATTATTTAGAAATAACAGAATGGCTGTGTAGACACTCACATTGTTATTTTGAAATAACGCTAGTTATCTCCAAATAGTGGTGCAGTGAGCAGGCTGATCCGACAGCTCCACTTGTTCACCCTTCAAGTCCCAAGCCAGTTGTCAGGCCCATATCCATAACACCTTCGGGTGCAAGAACACTAGACGTCCACCATAATCCACCTACAGAAAGAAGGCCTCCTCAATGGCTGGACCTTTAGTTAAGGTTAGCCAGGGACTGGAGGCAGTTATGGTTAACCCACAGTTACGGGGCAAAATAATCCCCAGGGTTAGCCAGGTACTGGAGGCAGTCTACCTAAATTCCATAGTTTAGTGTTTGTTTTATTAAAGGGACCTTTTTATTAAGGGAGGAAGAATATGTTGAGTAAATGATCTGTTGTAGACAAAGATCCTGTTGTTGTTATAGTAACTGAGGGTATGTCTACACTAGCCCCCTAGTTCGAACTAGGGGGCTAGTGTAGACATACCCTGAGTTACGTCACTAGGGGTCAGCCCAGCTGGTTTGGGCTGGTTCTAGTTAGTTCTGTGTTATGGAATAAATGGACACTTGCAACTGCTTCCAGCTCTCTGTGGGTGCATCTATACTGCACCGTTACTCTTGACTTGGTAACTCACTGGTAGTGATGAGGTCAGGAAACTCAATTTGCTTGCGGCTGACATTGCACAGTTTGCTGTGGGTCAGAAGGTTTCAGCAGATCAAAGCAAGTGCACAGCTGATGTCCCATCAATAGAAAAGTCGTGGATATTTTGGTTGTAGCATGAGATGCATTGCTGTAGGATAGTAAGAAGGTGTCTAGATGCTTTTACATGAGCGAATGTCCTCTAGCCGATTATAAACTTTGTTTTATTGCCTGCACAAACCTTTCAGCCAGTACACTGGTGGATAGATGATAGAGTGCTGAAGTGATATGATGAATCCCATTTGCTTTCACAAAATTTCCAAACTCCTGAAAGGCAAACTGCGGACCATTGTCACTCAAAAGCTATTCTGGAAGACCAAAACAACAAAAGATTCCCCATAGTTTTTGGATAGTATTCTCAGCAGTAGTGGACAACGTTATAGAGACTTCTGGCAATTTGGAATGGGCATCTACCACCACCAAGAACATTCTACCTTCAACAGCTTAATGGGAGTAAATCGGGGGGCCCAGATAATCTTCATCCAAGA
>CM057845.1:217739655-217756894 GCA_030068395.1 Apalone spinifera
GCAGCTGCCTGTGCTCAGTGGCTGGCTGCTAGCAAGTGCAGGCTGGAGCCGCGAATGCACATGAGCTGACTGGAGCACTTCCGGGTTCCAGCTGATGCTGGACAACTGGACGCCAGACAATTGGAGTTTTACTGTACAGTACATCGCTTAATGTTGACGTTGATGATTCAGCACCAACAGAAAACTGACTTTGACACCACCGCTTGAAACGCAACCCCCACCTTTTCCATTATTTTCAATGAGAAAATTGACCCCTCATAACACGTTTTCGCTTAGCACGATCATTTTCTGAACCGTATCTACCATGTTAAATGAGGAATTACTGTAGTACACAGTGGGAGGGTGTATTGCTTGCTACCTCCTCTGGCATTCCACTGGGGACTGTTTTCCTCTTCTAACAAACTTCCCTCAGTCTTCCAGCCCTGATTTGTGGTGACCCGCTTTACATTACCTCTCTTTCACCTTGCTGTGACTTGCTTTGTCCAACATTGTGGACACAGGCTCTTCCATCTTTCTCATGGGGCTTACTTCTCTTGACATTCGCTGTTTCCATCTGGTGCCACCTCTTTTTCCTCCCTCCTCCAAAGGTAGAAGTAAGGTTGAAACTACTGCTTAGGGACTCGTGTTCAAGACTTAGGACCAGAAGAAAGAAAGCTTTTGGCCACCCCATGGCAGTAGATGCAATGATCTCTGGCATCCAGAGCCAGAAAGTGCACATACAAAAAAAATCCAGATAGTTTGTCCCATCTACAGTTCTGAGTGCAAAGAACTTTGGATTGCCATGCTCCAAATGGGGCTATTTCAGCTATTCACAGGACTTGTGTGTCTATAGAGTCCACAGACAACGGGGAACCTAACATTAGAGCAGAGGTCCTATGAGATGCATGGTGGTCTGATTGATGTTACTCTAATAGTTATTTGGAAGCCACATCTGCCATGCCTTCTACAGGCCTACCATTGTCTCACATGTCAAAGTGAGCACATCTCTGTGTGAAAGACAGTAAAAAAAGATAACATACCTTCTGTTTCTATATATCTGTTTTGAAAGAGATGTTGATGCGGGGAAAAGAGTTTTTGAAAAAAAGGGTGAGAGATCTGTCCATTTAAATATATGCATGGCCACACACAAACCTCATTTAAGTTGTCATTAAAGCTATATTTTATAAGGCCACTTAATAGTATGTTTCTCTGCTCCTCATAGTCCATCTCTGTTTTTAAGAAAAATTATGTGATCTCATCATGGCTGGACCTATGCCTTTTTATATTTTGCAGATGTCTAGCACATTCCTGGCACTACCAGAAATGAATAATAAAATCATCATTATAATTAGGGCTTTTGGAGAATATATATATATATGCCAATGTAATAACACATGTAATTTTTTTATCATCAGGGTTATATGGGCTTGAGTTTTCAAGGACAAAAAGGTGATAAGGTAAGCCCCTCTGTTTGAAATCTTTTGGCATACAATTTCTAAATATATTCTTGAAGCTATATTTATTTTAAAATTTGGTATTAAAATCACTCTGTGGAGTTTTCATTTTAAAAGACTTGGATTCATACTTGGCTCAAGAAACTGCCTGATGTCACTTGTTACTAGCATGATTTGTAGAATTTGGCATGACTGGCATTAGGCACATAAAATTGCCATACTGCATCATATCCAAAGTCTATCTAATTCAATATCCCCTCTCTGACAGAAGGGAGCACCAGATGCTCCAAAGGATGATTTAAAGACTCTGCAGCAGGCAGATATGGCTTCCTGTGTCCCCCAGATATGTCTCATCCTGACCTGTAATAATTAAATACCGCTTTAAACTCTGAAATATGAAGATTAAAATTCCTGCCAAAATTCTTATGATTAATTATGAATATTCTGTATATTTCTTTAGTCTGTAGAAATGTCCATTCCCTTTTTGATTCATGCTTAGTTCTTGGCCTGAGGAGCTACTTTCAGTGGTAATGAGTTCCACAGTCAAATTACATATTGTGCAAAAAGTATTACTATTCATCAGTTTAACCTTTTTACCTTTTAATTACATTGAAAGGCTCCTTGTTCTTATATGAAAGAAAGAGAATAAACATTTCTTATCTACCTTCTGTGGAATATTCATCTAATTCAATATCCCCTCTCTGACAGAAGGGAGCACCAGATGCTCCAGAGGAGATTTAAGGACCCTGCAGTAGGCAGATATAATATTTAATATAAGAAATAATTCTGAATCCAGTTTTATATCCTAATGAAGACTAAGAGTATATTGTCTGCAACTTGAATTTAAACAGACATTTCTAGATTTAGAGTAATACCGTATGGGGATTTTTTTTAGAATTATTTTATATGGTAAATATATTTTTTTGGACATTGTAATTCTGCATTTTCAGATTGCTATGAAATAAACAAATTATTATCATCCTATATTTTATCTAATGTAATTAATGAGGCAAAATTTTATGTGGAATATGTGCAGAAGAAAAGAGAAGATTTAGCAAGATTGATTTGTTGACTTATTTGGGTTTGCCTTTTGCAAAAAATGAGCAGGAAATATAAGAGAGCAGAAATAATGTGCATAATATGTAGGGTCTTTAGGAAATGTGTTTCCTGAACAGGTGTTAGTTTTATTGTGTGGAAGCAGGTGGAAGCATCCTGCTGCAAATAAAAATATTTTCTTCTAAGCTTCTTTGCATCACCTTTTCTTTTCTTGCCTCTGTTTCCTCTGACAAAGACACCCAAAGTTTTTGTAACCTTGTAGGAATTAACAAGGTGGACCTGCCAGTGTTGACTGAACAATAATTACTCTGAGTATGTCCACTAGCTCGTTAGTTCGAGCTAGGTAGGGTAATGAGGGCAAGCGGAGTTGCAAATGAAGCCCAGGATTTAAATATCCCGGGCTTCATTTGCATGTTCCCGGGCGCCGCCATTTTTAAATCCCCCTTAGTCCCAACTCCGTGCCCGCGGCTACATGCGGCATGGAGTAGGTAGTTCGAATTAAAGATCCTAGTTTGAACTACCATTACTCCTCGTGGAATGATATTTAAATCCCAGGCTTCATTTGCAACTCCGCTTACCCTCATTACCCTACCTAGCTTGAACTAACGAGCTAGTGTAGACGTACCCTCTGTTCTTTATGGAGGGCCTAGCACTTTATGTTAGGGTGATTCAGAGCAGGATCTTTGTCTGCTAGCCAGTTTATAATGTGATTTTCTGCAACTGCGTGTGCAAATCTTTAAGTTATTAGCTGTTTGGTTTCAGTAAAATAATAAACCAGCAAACATCCTGTCCCTTTTTAAAGTTCTGTTTTATTGTTATGATTTTATTTATGACTGTTCTCAGTATAAATATTATTTCTAGCTAAATTAATAATCCTGAATTTTGTGTCTTTAGGGTGACCAAGGACCTGGGGGCCCTCCAGGACCACCAGGACCTACTCAGGAATTCACAATGAATGGGAAAACAGTACTTACTATGTATGGACCGAAAGTGAGAAAATATTACTTATCCCTTACAATATTGGATTCCTAGTTTTTTTTCTTAAAGTCAGTGGGGACAAGCTTACTAAAGAAAGAGGGAAACCAGACTTTTAGCAATTTAATGCCAATTATGCAAGTTTGGTCCATGTTTTACCTTCCTGAATAAAATTTAATGTGCTTCCTGTATGTATCTCAAGAATTTGTACATGGATAATCTGTGAATATGATAATACTTATGTAAATAAGTCATGTGTCTCTAGAAGATATTATATAATTTTATACATTAAAGGATGTTCTTTAATGCTTATGTAAATTTGAATGCAATATCAAGTAGATTGTGAATCCAGAGAAGACACACACTCCATTTCAGAAATTGAACAGTTCAGTTGTAGTAGCCTTTTGCTTATATCATCTTCCTCTCCCTAGTTGCTTTCCCTGCACTGTATACTGCACAGCTCTGGTAGAGGAACCAATGACAGCCCTGCATGGGAGCTGGCCATGCAGTCCAGGAGGAAGTGTGACCCTAGAGGGTTCACAGTTAGGATCCTTTTTACCATTGGATTCCCACCCTTCTCCTTCCACTAGGTTGTTGTCTCTGGATGCTGGAGGGGAAGTAATGGACCAAAAATTTTGGCAGGAATACTGTATCCTGCAAAGAATAAAATTTTACCTTTCTGTGGCTTTTTCTGCTGTGGGGAAGTGTAACATACAAGCTGATCAGCATAGTTTATCTGGTCAATTGCAAATGTCTTTAAAAATAGAACATCTAGTTTATATTAGACGTATTCTCATTAACAGAATCACCTTCAGTGAATTGCAATTAATGTTATAGTTATTTAGTGGGGCATCATAAGCAGTAATTATTAGTACAATACATTAGATTTAAATGGATTCAAAAATTTTATATAAAAAAATTAAAATTGAACATGTTATCTTTCCCTGCATGCCCACTAGGCCTTGTAGTTTGAACAAGGCAATGCACCACATCTGGCAAAGAGGAAATAAATGATTCATAGCAAAAGTGGATTATTGATCACTTTCCCATATATTGATTTTCATTGTTTTCTAATTTCATTAGGGTGATAAAGGTGAAAGAGGTGATACTGGAGCGTCAGTAAGTATTATGTAATCAGTTTGTTTGCATTAAAAGAGTTTACCAACCCTAATGGTGATCATGGGTATTTTAATGTTATGAAAATAAAATTTACCACAAAATGTGACCATATGATTAATCTGGCCTTTTTTCTTAAGGGAGGTAAAGGTGAAGAAATCAAAGGGGAAAAAGGTGAAACTGGGAAACCTGGACCACGAGTAAGTATATAGTATTTTATGAATAAACATTGAGCATCATCGTATTAATACTATTAAATCTGATATCTTATCAGTCAGATGTAGGATCAGGTCTGGGCAAAATATGGCGCATCCAGACTGCCAAGCCACCAGATCTGGCCCACAGACACCGTGGGGAGCCCCAGGTAGGCTCCTCGCTTGCCTCACTCCACCCTCATGCCACAGAAATGCTGCTGCGGGGCAGTTTTTCTTTAAAAACTGTGAGTCGGGAGCTGCAGCTGCCCCCAGCACAATCCCATTGGCCAGTTTCTGGCCAGAAACTGGCCAATGGGCTGTCTGTTTCAATAACAAGCAGCCATAAAGCACAATGGGCTCCAGAGCACATGGCTGCAGCCCGTATGAGGATGGGGCAGGCAGCAGTGTTCCCTCTAACCTGCACAGATGCACAGCTTCACAGGTGATTAATCAGCCCCACCTAGTCAGAAGCTCAGGACTCCATGCAGAGAGCTGACTGAATGGACGGGGCTGATTGATCACCTGTGAAGCTGTTCTGCTAGGCAGTTTAGAGGGGAACACTGGCTGGCAGGGAGGCTGATTAAGGAACAGCTGCTGGCTAGTAAGTCTCCTGGCTAGACCCTGCCTCTGGCACCCCAGTCCCTCCCTTTCCCAACCCTCTGCCCCCCACTCCTGCCCCCTACTTCACATACCCAAATCATCTGCCCCCCTCCTAAACCCATCCCAGATCCGGCACCTGAAGTCCCTGCCCCAGATCACAGTCCCCTCCTGCCCTAGCTCACAACCCAAATCCCTGCACCCCCTCCTATACCCCAATTCCCTGCCCTAGGTCACAATACAACCCCCTGCACCTCAGTCCAGTGCCAGGTCACAATTGCCTCCTTCACCCAAACTCTCTCCTTTACCCCAAGCTCCCTTCTGCACCCAGTCTCCATCCCAGATCCCTACACCTTCTCCGTTAATATCATGGAAAAGTGCAGCCCTCGACCACTTTCCAAATTCTTGGAGTGGCCCGCCATCAAAAATTATTATCTACTTCTGTGTAAGATGATATATTTGTTAATATGGGAGTTTTGCCAAAGTTTTCAAGAGGGCCAGAATCTGGATTATGGTGTTGATAGTATGCAGTGATGTTTAAAAGCCTCACAAATACTGTACAAAACATATAAGATCAGATCCCACTTTCACTAAATTGACGATTGAATTCCATCAACTTCAATGGAAGCTGGATTAGGCCATTACAGGATAGGACATAAACAGCCTCCCCCTAACCCTGCCCCAATTCAAATCTATTTACTGAATTGAAAGATTTGCATAATTAACTGTGCATAGTACATTTAAACTATTACTGTATGCTCAGTAAATCTGTTTAATTTACACATACATTTTTTCCTACAAGGGGAGGAGTGACCTTTGCACATTTTTAGCTTGTTTTACATAGATTTTAAGGCCATAAGGGACCATTATGATCATCTAGTCTGAGCTTCTAAGTGACACAGGCCACAAAACCTCACTTAGTAATTCCTATTTCAAGATACTTCTGGGTATCTTTCATAATTTATTAGCATTTGGTAGCTTTATAAAAATCTAAATGGAATATTCGTCTGTTGCTGGGTCATGCTCATTATAAGGGTCATGAAAGGCAACTAAGGAGTGCTGCCTGACAAAATGTTATTAAAATCAAAGCAAAGAAAATCTTGCTCCCTCCTGCCCTATTATGCCTTTACCCTTCAAAGTCAAGTATATCATGCTAAACACCCAAAACACAGAAAATGTACCTGGGCTTACTCTTGTTGTCATTTAGATATTTTGTGTGCTTCATGGAGGTGTAAGAGGCCTGGGAAAACATTTAACTGTAAGCGAAGTTATATGGTCTCATGGTGCCCATGTGCCACCAATATTCCAGAATGTGGGCCAAGCTCCACCAGTGTTTGGCCTTATTTTTTCAGAGCCATAGCATGGACTGGGGCAACTATCCTGGCCCCACACTTGGGGAGGGGGAACTGCGCTTCAGGGGGACGCAAGATGAATAGCAGTCTGGGAGTTAGTAGGGGGGTCTGATAATGATGGCAGCGAGCGACCTGACCCCAGTCCACTGTACTGTGTCCCACCTTCACTCCACCCTTTCCCCCAAGCCACCAGCCCACCTCTTATTGCCTCTGCCCCTACCCTGCACAAATTTCATACCTTCCCTCAAATCCTCATCCCCACCCTGGCTCTTTCTGGCTTCCACTCTCTGCCCTCAGTAACGCTGGGAATCTGGCAGGATGAAGCATGGCTGGCTGAAGACAGTTCACACAACTGGTGTTGGAGCCAGGCCTACTGCTAACATTTCAGGCCTCCCTGGATCTAGGGATGTAAGCAACTAGTCATCTATCCAATAAGCATAAGCTTTTCGGATGGTCAAGTAGTGACTCAATTAGTCACTTCCCCCTTCTAATAGAGGCAGCAAGGGAAGGTGAGCAGGAGCCGGTGTTTAAAAGCTTAAAAGCCAGTTTCCCCCTCCCCCACCAGCACCGTCTCTGCAGAGGGCAGGGGAGGCAGAGGCATAGCTGGGAAATGGCACAAGTGGGGACTGCTTGAGTCCTTGTCACCCTATGCTCCCTGTGGCACCTCCCTTCCCTGCTGCCTCTTATAGAGGGAAACAAGTGCCAGTACTGGGGGGTGCTGGCTAAAAGGGAATCCGTTATACAGCTGGATTCTTAGTTTTAATGTTTCAGCCAATGTGTACAGAAATCATATAAATGTGATGATTATAATTTAGTAATGTGGAATTTTCTGTTTTACAGGGAAAACCTGGAAAAGATGGCGAGCAGGGACCAAAAGGAGAACCTGTATGTCTTTCACTGCATTTTAAATATTTTGCTTATCATTCTAAAAGAAAAAATTCTCTTTTGCACTAAATGTTTGATTCCTTTGTATGAAAAAATAAGAAAAGTGCAAACTGTGGGGGGCTACCGGCAGTTTTCAGAATTATTTGCCTTTTGTGTTGAAAAAGTGATCAGTTTGAGGATTTAAAATAACAGAGAGTGTGTCTACACTGCAAGCTATGATTTTGAAATAATGTCGAACTGGATGAGTTCTTAGTCTGATTCCTGGTACCCCTCATTTTACAAAGAGTAAGGGAAGTGGAAGGAAGAGTGTTCTTCCTTCGACTTCCTGCTGTGTAGACCGCGCCAAAAGCCGAACTAAGCTATTTTGACAAGATATGCAATTGACATAGCTCAAGTTGCATAGCTCAGTTTGACTTTTTCCCTGCTGTGTAGATATGCCCTGAGACACTACCACTATTAAGGATGAATTTATTGTGTCTGATTTGTTTTTTCTCTCCTCCCCTTCCGCAATATACACACAGGGCCAGGATGGTGAGTTTGGATATCCAGGACGATCTGGTGAACCTGGTCCTAAGGTAAATAATGAAACATTAGCTCTTTGGGGCAAAGTTAATCAATAAGATCTTGCATTCATAGCTTATAGTAATAGGCTATAGATTATACATACTGTCACTGGGCAAGCATTCACCCCCAGTTGGAGCACTCCTTTCCTGCCCACAGGACAGTACTAGGAGGAAAGGACACTAGATCAGTGCCTCTGCACTCTGGGGTCCTCTCTTCCCAAGGGATCACCTAGGTAAGCTCCTCCCACCTCCTCCCACACCCCAACTCCCTGCCCTACGTCACTATCAAAACCCTCTGCACTGCCCTCCCCCAGGTCACAACTCCCTCCCAGATCCTGCACTCCCTTCTTCATCCCTCCTCCAGGTCAAAATCCTGCCCTGCATCTATACTTCCTCTCAGACCCTGCACCCCAAACTCTACCCTGGATCACAATCTCATCCTACACCCAAACTCCCTCTGAGACTCCACACCCTCTACTGTACCTCTGTCCCCTACCCTGAGCTCTCTTCTGTAGCCAACCTCCATCCTAGATCCCACACTCCCTCCATAGAAATGTGTGGTCCTTAACAACTTACAAAATCTTGGAGTCGTCCCCCTTCAAAAATTATTGTCCACCTCTTAATAATATTTAGTGCTACCAGACTCCTCTATAATAATAAACGTAGTATAAAACAGTATTTGTCCCAGTACTTAGTATAAAACAGTACTTGTCCCATCATCTAGAAAAATTCTGAACATATTATCCTCAATTAATTGATTGTGTACTTCTTTGCATTTGGGGATTTTGTACAGAAGAAGGGTTTTGTGTAGATGAATCTGGCTCAAATATGCACTTGTGAAGTGGATTTCTATATTCATTTTGTTCAGCAAGTAAATGTAGAACATAAAATCTCCATGTGTAAGACTAAAAAGCTAAACTGAATGCCATTGATAGATTGGTTTTTGTTGTGCAGTACTTCAGATTTACAAATGTAAATTGTCTTTCTGTTCAGGGAGATAAGGGTGTACAAGGTTCTCCGGGACTTCCAGGAAGAGTAAGTAAATTACATTTTGCTCATATGAAACAGACACAAGATACCTAACTAATGTGGAAATCAACTCAGGACTATTTTTTAAAGGCTATGCATAGGATGTGTTACAACTAAAATCAGTGGCAATGCTGCTGTTGATTTTCAGTGGGAGCAAAACTTGGGAGCCATATGTTGTCCAAGTATATTTGAAATCTATAGAGGGAAATTTCTGTGTAACAGCAATTTGTACATTTGAGTTTTAAATTATTTTGTTTTATAGATTTAAAATATTGCTGCTGTCTTGCTATTATTATAAAGCAATACAAATAATTACTGGCAGTGGTGGAAATAAGACTTTGGAGCATGATCTGTTGACATCACAATGTAGTACAGGGGGTTTTCACACTATTTTTAGAAGTTGATTGCAGTTAGCCAGCCATCAATACGTCCCAATGTTGTGAACACTTGCCTCTGCATCTGGCATCAAAGGACTAGATAACTTCTTTCAACTGATTGTGCATAATTCCTGAATATGTCTTTGTAAATTTAGAGTACTGTACTTCAAGTACAGTTCTATGTCAGCAGAAATCACCAGAACAGACTATACAAAAATAAAATGTAATGTAATCATCGTCAACTAAATCTTGATCCACACTAAGGACTTGGCTACATGGTTAAGTATGGTTTACACTACAGCTGAAGGCCAAAGTAAGATACACAACTCCAGCTATGTAAATTGTGTAGCTGAAGTCAACATATCTTACATTTCGTTTCTGTGCTGCCCCCACAACAAGAGGTCAATGGGAGCAAATGCTCCTATCAGTTTCTCTTACTCCTTGTGAGGAGCAGGAGTATCGGCGCTGCCAGGGGCACCCTCTGAATTCACTGAAGCGGGAAGATCCACCAGAGCAGCATCAATCTTCTGCGTAGTGTAGACATGCCCTTAGTGTGCTGCAAGTCAAGATGTAAATCTACAGTGTACTAGCTTGCCTCGCAGTGACATCCTGTATAGATCCTGCTATCATGCACTGACAGTTCCAGAGTGTGCATTGGCCTATTGCTGTTTGAAAAAGGAATACATCAAGTCACACTCCCAAACTGTAAGTATACGGTTGCAAGGTCCCCAAGGTGAGTTAGTACATGGAAGCCCAAGGAGCTGTAGATTTACACCCTGGGCTGCTACGTACTAATATCCTGCGTAGACAAGCCCTTAGGCACAACTCTTGTTGTCTAGAGGTCTGAGCAGGAGTCATACATAGTGATTGGAACTGCAGCTCAAAACTGAAGATGACGTCAGATAGCAAGCCAAGGTTCAGAGCCAGAGACAGCACCCATCGGGGTAAGGTGGAAGAGTAGGGGCCTGGAGTAGGGCAGCACTGCAGGAACTGGAAGCAGATGAGAGGCTGGGATAGATAGGAACCAGAAACAGTTGTGGAGCCTGGACTCAGGATGGGGAGCCAGGACTCAGGATGTGGAGCCAGGACTCAGGTTAGCAAGGAGAGTCCATAGAAGTAGCCAGTCAAGGATTCCTCCTGTTGTTACTTCCTGATATATCTCTCTCCTCAGTCTATTGAGGGCTGGGGCCTTCTGCAAGATCACCCTTCACTGGGTCCTTCTCTTAATTACTCAGATGAGTGATGGGTGATGGTTGGCACCTGAAAAGTACCTGGGAGCCTGGGTTCAAGGCCTGTGGTTCATCCACATCACTCTCTCCCTTACTGAGCTCTCTGGGGGGTTGTGTCCAGATTTTTGAGGTGGTTCTGCTGGAAAGCATTTGCCAGATTAGAGGCATGTATGTTTTCTGCTGTTTCTCAGGAACACTCTTCAGAACCATAGTCTTCCCAATCTGCAGACTGCCAGCGTTTACCCTTCCTAATTTTGGTATTGAAGCTTTTCCAGAAGATGTATTCATTATGGTCTTGAACATCTACTGGTGTGGTGACAAGGGAGGTTGAAAGTAGTGAGGGCACAAGTCTGGAATGGGGGGCTTCAGGAGTAATATGTGGGAAATAGGGTTCATTTGGAGAGAATAGGGCAAGTCAAGCTCAAAAGCAACAGATTTAATTTGCTAGCAGATTCAGTAGGGGAGAGGGATCTGATAGTCTTCTTATTCCTAGTTTGCATGAGTGGATAAGTAGGTGTTGGATGGCCAGTCAGAATTCCCAGGGTCAGAGAGAAACGTGGGGAGTGGATGGTTCTGAACTGGAGGGTCTCTGCTTGCTCCGGATCACAACATTGAGCCCAAAAGTTTCTATGGCCACTGGGCTGGCTAAAAAGGGGGACCCATCAATTATTTTTACTGGGTCTGAAATAGGCTTGGGCTGGCAGGGAATCGTTAGTGCCCAGGCTGTCTCTTCATCAAGGAAATTCTGTGCCACACTCAGGTGAATGAAGAACTGCTATGCAGTGAGTAGTTGGGAACAACCTGCGATTCGCAATTCAGCTGTGACTTGTAGGTGTGTTGCTGGTCAACAGAAGCCAGTGCATATCCCTATCAGGCTCTCAAGAGGATTTCAAGGGAATACTCTGCCAGGAATCCAGGCCAGCCCTTTTCACTGGGCTCTTTTGCCAGATTCCCTTGGACTGGGTCCCTGTGTGGCAATTGGTGAACTCATGCCCTGGTTCATCACAGTAGTAACACAAATGTAGGCATTGCCAATGCTTTCTGTCTTTGGAGTGAGTTACTGGTGGGTTAGGTCTAACTGCACTGGCTCAGCTGGTCAAGAGGAATCCAATAACAGGGGATCTGATCATGGTGCCTGTGATGGAATGCGGTCACAGACGACCCCTCGGGGTGCCTCTGGGGGTGCTGATATGGCCACTGCCATTCACCTTCCCGCTTTCTGGAGCTCGTCACCACCGGGTCCTACTGGCCCAGCTCCGCTGGTTTCCCCCAGCCAAGGCCCCGAGCTAAGGTCCCTGCCCCCACCAAGAAGCAGTACAGACACTGAACCTCTTCAGGTCCAAGGAGAATGTATTTTAGGGCCCAGCCTCCTGAACTAGCACTCCCCAGATGGGATCAAACCCCAAAGAATTAGGTAAGCCCCCTTTAACAATGAAAATTACACACTTGCCCTCCCAAATAATAATAGTTTACGCTGGGTTTGATAGAAAGTAAAAATGATTTTATTAAGTGGAAGCAGTAGGATTTAAGTGGTAATAAGTGAGAACAGGCAGAGCAAAGCAGGTTACAAATCAAAAGAAACAAAAACTCTTGGCTAATTCTACACTGAAACCTCAGTACAAACTCTTCAAACTCACCCTAAAACCTCTTTTCCACCTGCCCCTTCAAATCAGGACTGTCTCCCCCACTCTGGGATCTTCAGCTCCTTCCTTCAGGTGCAGCTCAGCCAAAAGACCAAGGCCCCTGTTTTCCTATTCTTTTTGTTAAGGAGTTGAGGCCACTCCCTACCAACCACTGCTCAGATTTAAGGACAAAAGATTATTTAACAGGGGCTCATCTAGAAGTTGTGGGTAACACCTTCTCTTCACACATTTGAAACTCACAAAGTATTCCCCACTTAATGTGTCTAATTTTACACACACAAATGATACATACAACTGAGTAAGATAAACAGAACCAGAGGATCATGACATGAAGATCGATGGGTTACATGAAATAATTTGCTCAGAGCACCTTTGAATTATGTAAATTCATGTCCATAGTCCATAAGTCCATAGTCCATAAGTCCATTTCAAAAAGCATGGGGGGGGAGGGCTCGTCACAGTGCCCCTCTTTTTAATTCCCTTTATACATGTAGTTGATGGTCAGTACAGATGGCGAGTTCTGTGAAGCTGGCCAGACCCATTGGTGTCTTGACTCAGGCCAGTTCATCCTTAATCTCATCCCATAGGCCCTATCAACACTGATATAAGTGGGTTGCCTCTTTCCATTCTGTGTCTGATGCAAGATGGTGGAGGTGAGCTAAATAGGCAGTGGCTTGATCCAACCCTCATTCGAGTTTTTGCTGGGAGTTTTTGGTGGAGCAGGTGCGGTTGGAAGGCATCCCAGTGAGACAAAACCAGACTGCTGGGTTTCCAAAGCATATAGAGCCAGTCCAACACCTCCCTTGTCAGCAAGCTGTCTACCAGGCCTTGTTGGGTGTGGTCAGAAATTTGGTCGAAGTGAGAGCAAGAGGTGGAACTGAGTCATGAAACTTAGGAAATTGGAGCAGCTTGCATGAAAACACTTTGACAGAGGGACAGTGCATCCTTTTCAAAGTTATTTTGAATCCCTCCTTTCTTGATCCCACTTGCAAAGATCTGCATAAACTTTAATGATAATGGCGTAGATAGTCATGCCTAGTGGTCAGAGCGAAGGCTTAAAACTGAAGATCGCATTGGGTGCCAAGATCAAAGGTCAGAGATGGAAACAAAAATCAAGTGCCAGGCCAGGGGTTAGAGCCAGAGGCATTATCAGAGATAAGGCAGAAGAGTAGGGCAGGGCAGCAGGAACTGGGAGTAGATGGGAGTCTGGGATAGGAGAACAGGAACCAGGATCATGTGGAGAAGCAGCAACTAGAAGCTAGCAAGAATGCAGGTAAGCAGGAGGGTCTGTAGTAGCTGTCAGCAAAGGATTCCTCTTTGGGGAAGCTGGGCACAAGCTCAGACAATTTCCTGTTTGAGCAGCCCTCATCTAGTCAGGAACTTTGGAGAGGAGCTTCTGCAAGTTCACCTGTCACTGGACCCTTCCCTATGTACACAGATGTACTGCTGAGTGGCAGTTGTGGCCTGCATGCTGACTGGGGATCTATGGGCCTGGCTTTGAAGCTTGTGAGCCCTCATACCTAACACTCCGGTATAGGGCATGCTCAGACTCAGAGCGGGGCAAAGCTAGAGCACCCTAGAGATTCGTCAGGTGTCACAGCAATAGGTCAGGGCTATTTATAGCAGAGGCAGCTTTGAGTTATACCACACGTCAGGTGTCAGGTGTCACAGCTATAGGTCAGGGCTATTTATAGCAGAGGCAGCTTTGAGTTATACCACAGAACAAATTGGTAGCCCCGAGATCAGAAAGGCTGAAATGCTCCAGCACACGTGTGTTCCCATATGTTGCATATGACTTTTGCATTCGGGGAAGTTGGGTGCGAGCACTGGAAACTCCCTAGAAGTGTGGGAGACTCCAGTGCCTGGGCTTGTGGTTCTGACTCCACTCAGCCTCCTCCCCTTAAATCACTGTCTGTGCTCTATCCCTGCTTCGCCCTGAGGCCCCTCTCAGGCTCCACCTTTTTCCTCAAGGCCTTCTGCCTGCTCCTCTCTGCCCCTTCCCCTGAGGCCTCCCCTGCCTTCTTCTTTCCTTCTGCCCACTTTCCTTCTTCTCCTGCCTTAAGGATGCACAGTGGAGGAGAAGAGATGGAGAGGAGTGAGCAGCAGATGAGGAAGCCTTAAGGAGAAGGGGTGTGGTGCAAGTGGGGACACTGTCTAGATACTTGTGACCCCCCCTGCCACACACACACACACACACACACACACACACACACACACACTTCTCAGGAGCTTCTAGCATTCACACTCCTGAAGCGACCGGCTGGCGCACTCCAAAGGAAGACACACTACATCTGGCATTTCCTGCCTCATTTGGGGAGGTTTAATCCTCCCCATGCCTTATACTACCTTAATATTTGTTCTGTGATTCAGGTAATAGGTACTGGAACAGTGGATACTTATGGTGAAAAAGGAGACATGGGTCCTCCAGGTTCTCCAGGAGTAAAAGGTGAACAAGGTCAAAAAGGTATGCCTTTTTATTGTGAGGTTGTTGGTTTTTTTGGTGTTTATATATGCTCTTTATTTTTTTAAAGGAGAATATTATTGAATTACTTGAATGCATTATTGGAGTTATACGATAATGAAATGCCCAGGTTTTGTCACTGTATTGCTGTTGAGTTATTGCATTCTGCTTATGTAAATTTCCTATGTAATTTTCACTGAATACGGCATGGTTTACTTTGCTATATGGCATGTATCACGTTTTCTTGTACTTTCGCTGTGCCCTATTTAAAGAAATAGAACTGGGCAAAAAAAATTCAGACAAAAAATGTATTGCAGTTTCAATAGACCCAAACTATTTGCAAATTATCACCAATTTGCTGAATAGTTTCTGGCCAAAATATGTTTTTCTTCCAAAAATGTTTGTGCTAACCTACTAACTTTTAGCTCAGTGATGGGATATCCTAACCACCAGGCAGTTGGCTGTTCTGGGATGGGTCTCTCTTCAGCTCTCTTGTTGAAGCTGTTACGTTTTATATAAATATTGAAATAATCAGGTGACGGCCTGATGGACAGCCAACAGAGGTATTCTCACTCTTTTGTTTTGGCCCAATTTGTCTATCTTATAGAAAACGTAACTGCTTCAGCCAGAGAGATGGATAGAGATCCAGCCCAGAGTATCTCATAGCCTGTGTTTAGGGCACTCCTCTGGGAAGAGGGAGATCTGGATACAAATCCCTGCTTCTTTCAGATAAATGGGATTTACAGCCAGGTCTCCCACATCCCAGGTGGTTGCTATAACCATTGAGCTAAATGTTAGATGGGCAGCTCTGGATCTTCCTCTTGCCATTTCGTGAATCTAGACCTGGGTGGGGAACCTGAGGATTGGGAGCTGGATGTGGCTCCTGACTTGCCTGGATCTGGCCCCTGAGGCTCAGGGCTCCCCCCACCCTGGCAGTAGGGAGCCCACACTGGTGCTCCAGCAGCTCCCCCACTGCCACCCCATTGGGCTGGAGCACACAAAATCTACTAGCCTGGGCCCCACTAGGCTCTGGTATGTGAGGAGAATATGGGGAGTGTCTTTCTCCTTCTCAGTCAGTGGCCACATCAGTGAGAATTTTTCTTTTCTTTTCTTTTGTTTTCTTTTCTTTTCTACAGCCCCCAAATTATTTTTCAAGTTATCAGCAGCCCCTGACCCAAAAAAGGTTCCCCATCCCTGATCTAGATCTTTAACAATGTCTGGGAACAGTCTTTCCTGAGGAACAAGATATTTCATGTGTCTTGAAATACCCTTTTTGTGTTCATCAAAAGTATTTGGAATTTTCAAGTTCAGCTCAATCTGAATCAATTTTATTTTTAAATATTTTGAAACTGTTGGAGAACTGAAGAATCAAAAATTTCTTCAGCTCTCTCAGGGATACCTCTTTCCAACTTAAATTAGGCTTCATTTTGGCACTCAGTAAAGTCACCACAGAAAGAACAAAAAGGCCTGATTTCCCTCACTACAATACTAGTTTTACGTTGGTCAGATTCCAGAGATCTTGATAAAGAAATGTACGTTGAGTTATAGCAGCATGAAAGCAAAATAACAGAAAAGAAGAGACTCAGGAACATAATTTTCTTAAATAGTCACAATCAGTAATTACATTTTCAGTCTTAAAGGATATGTCAGTAACTTATAAAGATGATCACAAAATAGGTGTGGGGGGGGGGGCATTTTTGGAAAAGAAATTTCAAAACCTTTGAAACTTTCCAGCTAGTTTGGTACTCCTTGCACTTTCTGAGTTCACAATGACTTAAACAGGAGTTTGGGGCATAAAGAAAGCTGTATCACAGTGGTCAACAACCAGTAGATTGGGATCCAGTGGTAGATCTTGGAGCCTCTGACAGATGATCCTGACTGGTTTGGCCAAGAGGCTACCAAGTGCTGGCACTTCAGCTGCCCCTCCCACTACTGCTGTGCATCTCCTGCCCTTTGCCTTGGAGCTGCCTCCTCCCACTCCCAGGACCCTTCTGCTTGATGGGCAGGGGAGGGAGAAGAGGGGTGCTGATGTTAAGGTGCCCTCTCTATCACCCTGTATCCTATCTCCAAAGAGCAGAGAGGGGACACCACAGGGCTTGGGATGGAGTTTGCTGGCTGCTTTGGGGAGTGGTGCAGGGCCAAGGCTGGGGTGAGCCTGCATTAGCCCCACTATACCACCTCCCAGGAACCACTTGAGGTAAGCAGTGCCCACTCGGACCCCATATTCTGAATTCTTACCCCAGTCATTAACCCCCTCCTGCACTCCAAGCCTCTGCCCTAGCCCTGAGTACCCCTGCATCCAACTACCTGCCCCAAGCTCAGCTCAGAG
>CM057845.1:217829525-217843094 GCA_030068395.1 Apalone spinifera
ATAGTAGCCCAATGTCTGTGACTCTGTAACGCTGAAACGCTGGCTGTTCCCTCTCGGCAGCAATGTTGCCTCCTGCTGTGGTGCTCGGCTGACTTCTGTGCCGCTCAGCGGGCCGCCATGTGGGAGCAAGCAGCGCAAGTGGCCGTTAAGGGTCTGCGCGCCCCATGCAGCACGGGGGAGCTTCTCACAACTGGCAGCACGTGTTGCTATTGGTGGTTGTCAAGGGGCCAGTCCCCTCGATGGTCAGGATGCCCCCAAAGTCCAGGCAATGCCCCTTTTTCGCAGGGCAAATCGCAAAGTACAGTGCCCTCCAACCAGGGTAAATACGGCCCTACAGGCCTAGTCTCAAACACAGTACCCCCATCAGGTTGCTGCTGGGGTCACGGCAGCGGCTACAGGGGTGATTCAGGAGCTCCTTCCCCTCTGGTGGTCCTCCCCTGACTGAGCTGCTTTACTGTCTCTTATACTCAGGACTTGGCAAATGTCGGTGAAAGCCACTCGCCAGCCCCACACTGCACATGTGCAAGAGCCGCATTGTGCATGCGCATGCCGCTGATAAACGGGGCACGCAGCTGAAATCTACTCGCCATGAGTGAGTAGATTCTATAGTTTGTCGAGCCCTGCTTATACTGGTCCAGTACTTGGAGCATGCCCTGTCTGGGGAAAGCCGCAGGACTTCCTCTGCCCACAGAGTCTTAGCCCCCCCCCCCCTTCAGTGCGGGGTACACTCGCCCCGTCACAGTAGTGCACAACTGCACATGCTTCAGTGCATATAACAAAATTCATCCCACACATGGATGGAAAAAATTAGAGGGTACATTGGGTGGCATAGAAGTAAAATGAGAACAAGCCATAATAGTATCTGTGTCTAGAAAGGCCATGAGGACACCCTGGTGGCTTCTAGACTTTGCCTCTCTCAGATTGTAGGGAGTGTTGCTTGTTCTGTATTATTTTTATTTACCAAATGTCAGTGATGTGTACTATACTTCCACAGAGAGGTGTTAATGTAAAAACCCTGCCCCTAGAAGTTGGCTTTCAATTAAACATCTTAATGATCGAAGAGAGAAGGCCATGGATTCCTAAGTGAGGTCTTAAATCAAACTCCTGTTAATGCTGAACCCAGGGTCCCAGTGTTCTGTAATATAAACAACCTATGCCATTATGGCCTTTGTGATACAGAGGTGGGCACTTAGAGATCTCATGAGGGATTCTGAAAAAACATGAATAAAAAATATTACTTCCACCCATGACACTCAGACTGAACATTGATTTAATCCAAATTATATAATATACATTTACTGATTTATTGTAAGCTCAGACAGGATCTGTTGGAAACCAAAAATGCTTTATAAACTTGTTTCCATCAGTGTCATCTTAGCAAGAAGTAGCCTTTTCTTCTGTTGCAGAATTTGTAAATGAACTGCCAGAAAGGCCTGTAAGAAGAAACTGATCAAATGGCTATCACAAGCAACATTATTGGTATTTTTAATGGTTTTTTTTTTCATAAGGAAGAACTAATACCCTCAAATGAGACTATATAGTTTGGATTATATCCTTTGAGTAAGCTACATGTCTGTGTTACCACCCAGAGGTATTGAAAGCCCATGGGAAAAATAAATAAAAGCCCAAACTCATATACATCCCTAACACTAAAGACTGAAAATACTTATAGTAAAGATAAGCCATTCCCCTCCTCATCCTCTTACCCCCTGGCTTTACTGATATAATCTCCCATGTTCCATGTGCACCTAAACTGGAAAAAAAATACACTGAACTGAACATTCATATCTATATAATTTTATCTAAAAATGTGTCACTAAGCATATTATGATCTCATACCAAAAAGAGCCTGGCTTTCAGTAAGCAGAAATATTTGATGGAAGTCTATCTGAATATTTCAGAGTTCTGCATTGGTAACAGAATTTTTCTTTCTTGCCATACAGTCAGTCAGCTCTACTTATCATAATTGGTATGAAATTGACAAGATACTGACAGAGAAGTCTAGAGAAGGCAGATGATCATTTGATGCTCTGTCAACTTCTGACTTGCATAAGAAAACATGTTGCCTTTGTGCAGGAATGCAGCAGGTCTTATTCATCATTTTGTCTTTGAGCTAGATTGTAATAAATAAGCATGGGCATGTTGATACTAGGAAATTATTTCAGAATAACTAAGTTTGAAATAACTCTCCAAATAACTATTTTAAAATAAGCGATATTCCACGAGGAAAGCAGGAATATGAGTTTCAAAATAACCAGCCCGGTGGACACTCCACTTATTATTGGAGTGGACACTCCACTTATTATTTCAAAATAAGGAAGGTTATTTCGAAATAACACCCCAGTGTAGACCAGGGATAAGTGAAACATGCTGGACAAGGAGAAGAGTTTTTTTATCAAGTTGACTTCATACTCCCTGTAATGGGATTCTGATCTGTATTATATTATTCAGATAGCACTGTGTATAAAATACCGGATTTAAATGAACCTCAGCTATACCTGGTAGAGTATTAAAGGCTCTTATGATGAACATGTCTGGTGTCTGTAACTAGGCTCTGTTGCCAGTCTATATCTGGTAGAGGACATGACACTATGGTGGAATAAACTTACCATAGTGTCTTTCCGAAGTGTATCTGCCAATCCTTCATCAGTGTGTGGATCCATTTCACTGTAAGTTAAAAGGAGAAGTGCAACATCAATAGTGCTAGCAGTCACTCAGCACTCACTGTCTTGGCAGGCAGGGAAGTAGACAGTGGGAAAGCGTTCCCTCTTCCCTTCCTGGCCGTGTCTACACTACACCTCTCTGTTGGCAGAGGGATTTAAATGAAGCACTTTGAAAGTGCAAATGAAGAGGGGATTTAAATATCTTGTGCTTCATTTGCAAAATCACATCATGGCGCTGTTTCAAACAAGCGCCATGTCGAAAGTGAAACTATGGTTTAAACACAGGTTTTTTGACAACGGGGTGCTTTTTCAAAAGCTCCTGTACTCCTCATTTTTTGAGGAGTAGAGGAGCTTTCAAAAAGTGCCCCGTTATAAAAAAAAAAAAACGCATCTAAAATGTGGTTTCAGTTTCAAAATGGCGCTTGTTCGAAACAGCACCATGACGTAATTATGCAAATGAAGCATGGGATATTTAAATCTCCGCTTCATTTGCACTTTCCAAACGTCTAATTTACATCCCTCTGCCAACAGAGGGGTGTAGTTTAGATGTAGCCCCAGATTAAATGACCCTATCAACGATTTTTTGGGAGACTTATAAGCAAAACTGAAATATTAGTGCTATCATGGGGAACAGAGTCTTCTTATTAGGCAGGCGATCAAAATGGCAACCAAATCATAGGAACCTTAAAACAAGGACAAAATCACACATCACAAAGAGTTCTTCCAGTGCTCCCTTTCTAGAAGGCACCAGGAGCTCTGACCCAAGCACGTTCCTCAAACACCGGCATCAAAGAAGATCTAACTGTTTATCTTTTTTTTCTATAGTATCAACGCACTGCAGGGAGGTGCCCCAGTTTCATGAGGAGGTGAGGTCCAGGCCATGGTACAGCAAAACCCTGTCACCAGCACAGCAGGTGCATTCAGGAAAAAGAGGATCAGTTACTAGATGATTTTAGAATTTTTTAACTTGTGTCTGATCACCCTGAAGCAGCATTTGGGCACCAGCTGACTCTCAGGCAGCCCCACTCTTTGAGGAGACCAGTAATTTTGCAGAGTGACTCATCCTTTGTTTCTAACACAATCATCCAGGCCCCCAAACAACATGACTGAACAAAGAATAAGTTCCGACACAAGCAGAGGAAAAAACATTCTCCATCATCATCTAGCCCTTCCTCTGCTAATCCCCCAAAAAGCAAGTATTATTGGCATGACAAGAAACTTCAATCCAAAACACCAAACATCCTCATTTCTATATAAGATGAATCCAGGACTCGAGCAAGATGGTGAATTTTCTAAATTGAAATGGGGAACAAAATCAGAAATTAAATTTGAGAGAAAAATTTCCACCAGATATCTTCACAAGATGCATTAGAGAGCTTCGGCATTCAGACAGACCAAAAAGAAAGAAACTGTCTATAGCTACAACATTTTCTTAAGGTTACAAGGAAGAAATAGGACCCTCTCTTAATAAAAGCGGCAAGGAGTCCTGTAGCACCTTATAGACTAACAAATGTATTGGAGCATAAGCTTTCATGGGCAAAGACCCACTTTGTCAGATGCAAACTAACACAGCTACCCCTCTTTCTCTTAACAAGGTCATCTCAAACACCATGAAGATCAGATGGGAAAATACAAAAATCCAGTTGACTGGCTTGACCATGCATAAACCTTACTTATGCCAAAAGACGTTATGTAAAAGATAGGTGCAGGATTGGTGGCCCAAAGAAAGACTCTTGTCTTTGAGGACCACAGAGATGAAAAACCCTGTTGAGTGAAATCTTGAAGTCACAGTCAAGAAAAGCCAAGGCACTTGGCATCATCCTTCAGGCCAAATCCATATCCATCTGGTTTCCCAAAGTGATGATAGGCTGGTCTAAAGCACAGAAGGAATCAGTCCGGATTATCAATGCACAGGGCTGTATGGGAATGGAGAGTATGGAAAGAATCACTGAGCTACCAGACCAAGTCATTGCTTTTCTGAGATATTAAGAGATGAAAAAGCTGCTCTCATACACGTAACTTCAATGTCAGCACACTGATATGCTCTGCAGTAATCTGCAGCTGTCAAAATGTAACTGCCATACATAAATTAACCATTGTCAGCAGTGGAGATCTGTTTGTTTTAGGAAGCATACAACACACTGGAAATTCTTGAAGTTTCTCTTTCTGTTTCCAGGTGAACTGCAATGACAGCCAGAGTGAGAGAGGTTTTGTACTTGTTTGTTTGCTTTTGAAAGGCACTGAACATGACCCCTGTGGAATGTGTACGAGAAGAAATGAAAAGCATACGTGGGAAGCTGAGAAAGCAGCACTTCTCCTCTATCATTAGACATATAATAAGGTGGATCATATCAGTTGTTGGATTATTCTCCCAAGTGAATAGGTGCCATCGACACAGCACTGTCTGGTTACATATTAACTTGGTGTATGGCAGAAAATTCAAAACAATAACAGAGGAACTGTATGACATGCAAAAGGAGTCCGAAGATCTCTTACAAGCAAACAATTCTGTGACTTTTAAGGGTATGTCTACTCTTCTGTATTGACCCCTGAGTCCTAATCTGGGGCTCCAGTGTCTACACAGCATTGCTCAGGCGCAAGTCCAACCACCCATATGTCATCTGAAGATTCATCTGATTCAGCTGAAGCAGTGGGCTGTGCCCACGAAAGCTCATGATACCATCTACATGTTTTGTTAGTCTCCAAGGTGCTGCAGGACCATTCCTTGATTTTTATTTTTTTTCAGTTAGGCTATGTCTACACAGCAGCGTTATTTTGGAATAATGTCAGTTATTATGAAATAATGTAGTGTGTGTCAGCACAGCAAGCCCATTATTTCGAAATACTTTCGAAATATTGGGCTTCTTACTCTGACTTCTGTAAACCTCATTTCATGAGGAGTAAGGGAAGTCCGGGGAAGAGTGCTCTATTTTGAAATAACTGCTGTGTAGACAGTGCCAACAGTCGAAATAAGCTGTTTTGACTTAAGCTACACAATTAGCATAGCACAAGATGTGTAGCTTATTTTGAGTTTAGCCCGGCTGTGTAGATGTGCCGTTACAGACTAACATGGCTACCCCTCTGAGACACCCATATGTCAGACTTCCTAGCACCTTCCCAAGAATGTGGCCTTTCCTGTCTTTTGTTCATGGTACAGTATGGAAAAACCCGACTGTCTTCTGGGCAGTCCAGTTTGGTGGACAAAGAAAGTTGGCCTGTGGAATCCTTGTGGCAAGTTCCTGGAGCATGCGTCCAGTGGGGCTGTGACTACTCTACACCCCTAGCCATGCAGGAACCTGCCTCACTGCCTAACTCTCAGGGCACCCTTTATCCCAGTGGGCTGGGGTGGGGGACCCAGGCCACTAACCCAACACCCTGCTTTCCCCAGGCGAACATCCTATCCCCTAGGCCATGCAGGAACCCACTTTAATCATGGGTCCAAGGTTCCCACTAAGCTGTGTGGCAGCATGACCCTGCAGCTACTTAATCAGCCCCCTCACCCACTCAGGCAGCTCTGTGTGCAGAACTCTGACTGGATGGGGCTGATTAAGCAGCTGTGCACAGCTTAGAGGGAACCTTGCCAGGGTACCAGCTTGACTTGGCTTGGACTCTCTGCTTCAGTTGAGCCCTGTGTGATTTGAGTGTAGCTGGAAGAATTGTGATTAGAACTTGAGCGTGAGTTCAAACTCTGCATTTACAATGCAGTGTAGACATACTCTAAGGTGAGAGTCCAGTAGCAGGGCGGACCTGTGACAACCAGCATATTTGTTCACAGAGGTGTAAAGTGCGCTGGAATGCAGAGCCTACCTTTCCTTGCAATAGGATAGTAATGTATGAACTGTCTCTATAAGAGCAACCACCCCTCACCCAGAAAAATTCCAATAAAAGGGTATTTTTAGAGAAGCCCTAAAACTAATCCCTGGTTTTAATAGATTCATATATTCTGTATAGTATCCGATCAAATTATTATTAAGAATAAATAGGCCAGGTAAGACTTTTCATCCACTAGTAACACCTGCAGACCCCAGTCGTCTCTGGGTAGAATTGAACCTGGGACCTCTGGAGCTTAGTGTGTGAGCCTTTACTACAGGAGCTAAAAGCCAGCTGCTTGTTAGCTAAAACTGTAGAGCTCATTATTCTCTCTGGGCTTTTTTTGCTGCCACTAGATGGGACAATACACCACTCCAAGCAGGTGTGAGGGTTACACATACATTTCAAAAACTGTATATAATAAAAAGTAAATATTATCCCCCATTTCAAAAACTGCATAATAAAAAGTATTATATTATCCCCCAAAAACAAGCACAGAAGGTAAATTGATTTACCCAGCAAATCACATCATCTGAGTCCCAGTTTCATGTTCTGTCTGTTCCATGCTTTCTCCCAAATTGTATGGTTCTTTTGGCATAACCAGACTGAGCATTTGCTTACTTATTCAAATTGATAATCCATTCTAGTCCTTGATTACATATAAAAAACAGATGGTCTTTGAGATGCTTAATAGAAATAGGATGGATAGGGAATCTTGTAATAGTAATAGGCGCCTTACAAGTCCTATACATTTTCTTGTGGAAGTCCTCATTTTTTCTATTGTAAGGATTTGTATGTTGCTCAGCTCTTAGGATTCTGTTACCCTATGAGAAGAACAATATCCCCATCTCTATGTTTGTTGTTTGCAGTTTAAGTGTAGCCATTTTGGTCCCAAAATTTCAGAGAGACATGGTGGGTGAGGTAATATCTTTTATTGGACTAACTTTAGTTGGTGAAACAGATGTGCTTCTGAGGTAAGACACAACTCTTCTTCAACTAAAATTGAATGCTTGTCTCTTTCACCAATAGAACTTGGTCCTATAAAAGATTTTCCCCACCTTTTATCGTTAGCTCTAGACTTTCAAAGTAAACTTTAGAAACAAAATAAGGATATTTTGAAAGAGGTAAGTCAATTTTGGTAAAAATGACATATTTATTACATTGCCAGGCCTTTGTTTTGTGTGATATCCCAAATAGGATTAGGAAGAATCACTACATAATAAAGAACAATGTTCATACTGGGTGTTCCTACAATAACAGATATCCTGAGTAATAACTTTTCTAAGACCTGTCTGAAATTCTAACTATTGTCTCCCTTCTCTGTAATCTACAAAGAAGTCTCTATCCAGTCTGCATTCAGAAGACAAGTGTAGAGCCCTCTTCTGCATTCTGGATACAATTTCTAGTAGGGGAACACAGGCTTTTCCAGTTTATTAGTGAGGATTTAAGTAACTCCCATTTCTGAAGCCTGCTATCGTGAGCTATTTCCATACAGGGTCTTGGAGGGTACGTCTACACAGCACCATAAACTCAAAATAAGATATGCAATTCACTCTATGCCATCTCTTACTTCTCGTACAATGAGGTTTACAGGGATGGCGAGAGAGCTCATCCGCTATATTTCAGAATAGCAGATGAGTTCAAAAGATGCTGGGTAGCTCTTTTGGGATATATTTTGCCATAAAAGAATTGCTAAACTTCTATCTGCAAACCATTTATTCAAGATGTTGCTAAAAATTTGCCCCAAAGCTAGATTAACCTTTTAAAAACTTGGTTGCCAGCAGTTAAATGCATATAGTAGGATTTTCTAATGCACTCAACATTTGCCTAACTTTGCTCCCATTGAAGTCAGTGGTCACCTGACTGTTGACTGAAATTTGGACAGAGCTAGGACAACACTTTTGCAGATCCCTTGCATTAGAGTTAGGTAATTCCAGGATAAAGCATCAATGCCACTGTTATCTAGGTCGCCTGTAGATACTGCAGCATTTGTCAGTTGATTTTATTTAGGCAGTGTCTCGTTGGTTCTTTCCTGTACCAGCTGCACTGTTTGGGGGATTACTAAAGAAATTAGTCCTCTTAAACTCTCTTTCCATTTTGGAAAAGAGGCCAACAAAGTTTGCCATCATTTTTTATTAGCGCGAAAAATGCTAACAAGCTTTCGCCATTGGATATATATAGCGGGGGAAAAAAAGCATTCAGCAGCACCTTTCAGCTGCAGATGAATCATGCCACTCTAGCTGCTCAATAGGTTTCAGTTCTTCATATTTTAGTTATTCCACATTTAGTGTGGAAAAGGCAGACTCTGGGCCTTATACTACAAAGAAGCATGTTTTAATCACTTCCTAGATATACAGTGTGATGCTGAACAGCTTAGGAAGGACAATGAAGAGTTGTGTATGTGGTTGTTTGTCTCATGAGGATCTGTTGACAGGAATTTAATGCTCCAAGTGAGAGGAAAAGTCAGACATTGAGAGCGGACTGTAGTCTAGGCTTGGTGAACCTGTGAGCCTTACTCTTATTTCATGCTGAAGGGGCTCAGTGAGTTGAAATGGATAATTTAAAATATAAATAGATCGACAGTGAGTCACTTCCTGCCTAATCAAGGAGGTCTAATTACAGAAAAAGAAATGCAGTGGAGAAATAATCTCTCGTAGTTGTAAGAGAGCAGCTGAGACACATAACTAAAACAGAGATTCTGCTACAGTAAACTTCAACTGGTCGGACAGGTTTAAGCACTTAATCCTTTTTCTGCTCCTGTTATAACACCTCCTAGAATATGGCCACACTAACAGGATGTTTTTCATAGAGATTAAAAAAGGATTAGTTGTTTTTGTGAAATCATCCATGACTCATCTCCAGCCAGTCCATTGTCAAATCCGTGGCTGATTGCACTGGCCTGAACAAACAGCCTGTTTTCCTGATGAAAGCAAAGCAAACAATGAAGGCCCCTGTTCATTTTTTGGTCCCTGTTTATTTTGACCTTTGCTCTAAATTATCAACAGTGATCATTAAAAGAATCCAAACACACTGAAGTTACTTTTGGTTCCTTCTACACAGTAACCTGAAAAGTCAGTCCAGGCCCATCCTTAAGTTCTAGTTAGTCACCTTTTCACAGACTTTTTGGAAATATCCAAGTGTAAAACCAAGAGAATAAAACAGAGAATGCTGAGTGACTTCATTTGTCAGATGGCTTGGCTTTGGGATAGATTATCTCGTGTGGAGTGAAATATGTGAAGTAGCGTAAAGACTCTGTCCTACTCTGCTTGGTGTTGTTCAGACTGACTCTGGGCACTATTTTCCCAATAGTCCCTTTTGCGAGAAAGTGCATGAAAGGGGTGCAAAGAGGGAGGAAACCTCTGTCTGCTGTCTACAAGGCAACCAGAGTAGCTGTCTTGGAGTACATGTGTGCTCCATAAAAAGAGAGGAAAGAACTTACTCTTCCTTGGAGCAGGGAAAGAATTGTGAATCTGAGGGGATGTTTACACTTTAAATGCTACAGTGGAGCCATTGCACGGTTGTAGCACTTCAGTAATGTCTACATCTTTCGTCTGCTTTAGACATTAGTTAGCTATGAGAGGCGCAACATTAAGGATGGCGCATAGGCCGGAATGCCTGAGGCATTAATGATATGCATTTTCCTGGTATTGTTTTACTCATTTCTTCCTGTTACTCTTCTACTGCTTGTCTCCAATGGTCCCACTAGTGGAAATTTGCTGTTTTAAATATTTGGACACTCTTCTCAATGGAGCTTTTGATTCACTTTCTAAAGAGACACCAGGATTCACCAAACTCCTTCAACGATTATGTGGCTCTTTCCACTTTCAGGTTTGCTAATGTGCATGTAAAGTGTTTTGAAGGTGTACCCATACATTAGAAATATGTTTGTGAGACCTTTTTATCAAACTAGTGCTCTACATAACTAATTGCAACATATAGAAAAAAAGCAATTTTCTGAATTATACAAAAATATCTAGCATGTTAAACACTCTGGAGCACAAATTGCCATGTTGCTATATTTTCCTGTGACGCAGCAAGTATATCTTGCAAATGTTGTGACATTTTTGACACGGACCACCAACTCTAGGGCTCCTGAGCAAGCACCCTACTTGACTTTTTATTTGTCCTGCTTGTCTTCTTGCAGGGTCCATAGCAATACACATTATAAATACAGAGCTACATGTATATAATGCTGTTCATGCTAGGATCTCAAAGCCCTTTACCAACTTGGATACTATTATCATAACTACACAGATGGGGAACCTGAGGCAGATAAACTTACCTGGCATTGCCTGGTTCCTCCAGGGTGGGGGGCTGGTGGTGTGAGGGATGCAGGAGTCAAGGCAGGGCCTTGAGGATGTGGGGAACTCAGGGCAGGAGGCCGGGCATGTGTTGGGTGCAGGAATCAGGAATTGAAGAGGGGCTCAGGGCATGGGGCTAGGGATGTGGGGGGAGTCAGTCCTGGGGGTGAGGAGAGGCTCAGGGCAGGGCATGGGGGTGCAAAAGTCAGGCCAGGTGGTTGGAAGGAGGGGGAACTCAAAGCAAGGGGTGGGTGTGGCTGCTGGCTTCTCCCCAGGGGCACCCTGCCTGTCAGCTTCTCCCTGGGGGCCTGGCCAGAGAGTGGAGGGCCCAGTGCTTTCCAGTCCTGGGCTTGGCGGGGCACACAAGCTGTTCCTGCTGGTGCTCCTCAGGCCCAGTCTGCAGGGGGGTGGGGAGCGCAGGCCTTGTTCAGGGGAGCAAAGAAGGTGGGGGTTCAACAGACTGCCCCAATCACACTCCCCAAGCTGGCGCAGAGAGGGTGGAGTGCGTGGCCAGCCAGGAGGTGGGTACTCTAGGAGGCCCAGAGATGCTGGGGGGGTGGGGGCTGTGGCTCTTGGGGGAACAGCGCTACCTGGCCTGGAGATGCTCCTGGGGGGTCCATGGCCAAGGGCTGGGAGAGGAAGGAGGATTAGGGGCCGTGGGGCCATTTGCCTGGGCTGGTGGCTGGCAAGATGGTGAGTCCCAGTCCCAACTGGACACTGTCTTCCCTGTGCAGCCACCCTCTGTGGTCACTCTGCAGTATAGCTATCTCCCTTGCTTGCTGACCCCAGTAGTCACTCTTCAGTATGGCTGTCCCTCCAATCATCCTCTCCCTCTTCATGTTATGGAAAACAATTGAATTCCCAGCACATCTCATTTTCCTGGCAAAACCAAACCCTGACTTTGCCTTATATTATGATAAAAGGAAGCTGCATGCCAAATTTGGTGGCCCTAGTGCTTACTGTTTAGGAGGAGTTCTTGAACAAATGAACTCGCAAATAGACTGATGGATGGATTTACAGACAGGCAGACACACAAATCTCTAATATCTATCTATCTAGCTAGCTAGTTGAAATGCTAATTTAAACTCACCAAAGTTAACATTAAAGCTATCTCTTTGCCCTTCACTTATTTCCCCTTGCCTTGGCAGCTTTTAGAGCACATGGTCTTACCCACATTATGTTGTGTGTGTCAATGTGCAGTAAAGACATGCACACAAAACATAAGAGGGTTAAGTCCCTTCATGGCCTGCCTGAACCTCAAGTCCAGGTGTGCAGAGGTAAGGGTGTTTGGTCCCTCCCTCAATCCAAACAAGAAGCTAGAGTGGGCCTGGAAGTAGGCTGAGTTGGTACAATGGGCTAAATGTGGGCCAGTGGCAAAATGCTGCCCTCTGGAACATGGGGAGAGCAGACACTGATAAGCAAGTTTCACAGCTTCTTGAGTTCTCCTTAGACAGACACATGGGAAAGCCACTATCTGGTTCTGAGGCCATAGTCACAGTGTGGGCTGGTGCTAACGGGGGGATTTCAGTCCATGTAGGAACACCTGAGTGATAGTAGGTAGGTTGGCACAAGCATTCTTCTGTCAGCCTGGCTATGTCTGCAGTGGGGGTTGGGTTGGCATAGCTACAATGCTCAGAAGTGTGGATTTTTCATAGCCCTAAGCTATGTCAGACCAGGGGTAGACCAAGTCTAAGTCTTTTACTTAGGAAAGAGGAAGTTGTCCACGTGAAGTAATTATCTCCAGTGAAAATTTCTGCAGGTATGTCTATACTAAGGAGCCTTTAGTGACAGCTATGCCAGCATAGCTATACCAGCATAGGCCCCTGATGCAGCCTACACTGACAGAATGACATAAGATACACTGACAGAAGCCCTCTTCTGTCAACACAACTGTGTCTACATTGGGGGTTTTGTCAGCATAGCTATGTCATTAGCACGGGGTGTTTTTCCACGTTCCACCGGATAAAGCTATGCCAACACAACTTCTAAATGTTGAGGTAGTCTCTATTTTCAGTCTGCCAGTGAAAGGCACTCACACTCCTACATAGCCCCCTTGGAGGCATTTCTGTGACAGGAGGCTGACCAGAGACGGGGCAGTGGATAGCACAGTCAGGAAATTCTGTCCCTGGTCATTGTGCTCAAAGCTACTATAAAAATATCACAGCCAATTATGAATTTGTCAGAACGTTCTGATACAGATGGAAGGAGAAGGTCATTGTGAAAATAGCTCCTATTTATTTGTCTGTCAGTGCTGACAAGGAATCATATGCATGTACCAGATGCTACACTAGCTATGCCCTTGGTTCATAATGCTGGCAATTAAACAAAAACAAGAATGTCTGTGTGATGTCGTATTAATAATCCTAAAGATTAACAGCTAATCCCAAATCATAATGAATTTTCCATCAGTGTGACTTGTAGGTCACTGTCACTATACATCTAGCTTCACAAAGACCAATGTCCAAAAGAATTGCCATGGATCATTAAAAAAGCAACAAAACAAAATGAAGTATGGTCTATGAACCAGAATCTGAGATAAAGAAACTAAACTGAGATAGCCTCTGGGTGGCAGGGCATGCATCTCAACCACTCTTCAGATATACTGAAGAAAAATACATTCATGGAGAAAAACACAAAGCATCGTTTCCATTTAGTGCACTCTCTGTTCCGTTTCGCATTATTTCAAAATAACAATGCGAGCGTTTACACAGCCATTCCATTATTTCAAAATAATTTTGCAGTAATGGATGGCTTATTCTGAAAAGTCACTTACAGGTACCATGAAACCCTATTGG
>CM057845.1:217900404-217911021 GCA_030068395.1 Apalone spinifera
GGATCTATGAGTATTTTTTTGTCATCCTTTCGTAATGCGTGTCTTTCTTGTGGGGTCTGATCCAAAGCCCATTGAAGTCATCTGCAATTTCTTCCATTAACTTCAATGGGCTTTAGATCTGGCCCTCTAAGAAAGCATAGGTATTACTTTGGACCACAGCAACTATCAAGGTCATTGTGAGCTAAGGGCAGTCCACATGAGCACACTGATATCTTTGGCTGCAGTTTAGGAAACACTTTTAAGTATGTGTTTATCATGCAAGATGGCAAAAATCCCATTGATTTAAGCACATGCTCACCTTCAAACATGTGGGAAAGTGATGTCCTGAATAGGGGTAATGTCCTCAGCTGAAAACTTCATGGCTGGAGAAAAGGAAAAAAAACAATGGATCCAAAATTTTAAATTCTACTGAAGAGTAACAGAGAAATGTTTTATGGTTTAAATCAAATATTTCCTCTTGCTAGGAAAAATATAAGAACTTTATACAGAATAATAGTTTTTTTAAAACAAAACCCAAATGTTTGGCATAAGATAACTATAAAAAAACTGAACTGAAAGCTTCCAAATGGGTGTCTCTCATTTCCCCTTCACCTCTCTGTGTGTTCTGCTTGGATAAGCATCAATGAATCATCACAAGGAGTTGGCCTGAGGTTCAGTTGTGTAATCAAATCTAATTTGCCATGCTTTTCACAACCTGTGGGATTAAAAGGAGCATAAATTATGAGTTTTATCTACCTCAATCATTAAACACACATATTAACCTGTTATCTGAGTTTTTGCACATATTTTGTAGTTGTAATCAACAGGGTTTTTATAATTTGTTTTTCCTTTTCAATGCCTTTTTTTTAAGAGATGCCTTAAAATTTCAAAGTGATTTATTACTGAAATTTTGCAGGTTAACAGGCACTGAAATCCTCTGAAATACCTGACCAAGTATTTACAGTCAGATAGCAAACCTCATAAATAAACAACAAACCCCATTTCTATATAGACCCAAGCACTCTTTAGGTTAACAAAACATTGGCAGGAATCCGGATAGCCAGACATCTGGATAAAATAAGCAGGGATTAACCAGGGCTCAGTGATGTTCCAGGGAACAAGGATGAATAAATGCCAGTTCAGAGTTCAGGGCAGCAGAAGAGAAACTATACTGAACTGTCCATCTCCCTTTTTCTCTAGGGTGGGATTTCAACTTTCCTCATTTGACCCACCCCACGTTGGGACTACGCTGAAAATTTCTTATGGACTCCTGCTACATATTGCAGGGCTTGTTCACTGTATCTTGAACACACACAATTGGCTCTCTGTGCACAGAGGGTCTACATTGAACAGTCTTTAGGCAGGAAAAGTGGACCAAGCACATCAAGTTCAGAGTTTAAGGCCATTATCCATTCATCGCTTTTTTCGAACGATGCCAGCCTTCACTCTCCAATGGATGCTTCTTCCAACAGCATCTTCTTTCTGTCTTCCCCACTGCCCTGAACATGAGGCATCTCTGCATCCCCAAAGAATTTGTGACAGTATATTTCATATGAAAATATGCTTATAAATTTGAATATGCCTAACTCAAATATTGTATGCAACCTATCACTGGAAAGCTTGTAGTCCCCTGAACATGTATATTTTATTTGTATGCAGACACAGTGAAAGCTTTGTTATCCAGCACTCGTGGGAAATGGGGGTTGCTGGTTAATTGAATGTGCCAGATAATAGCCAGCTTCCCATGCACACCGGCTCCTGTGGAGCTTCCTGCCCCCCTCTTCCTCTTCAACACTGCTACCTCTAATACAGAGGTGGCAGCGTGTGGGGGGGAGGGCATGTGGCTCATGGGGAGCCTGTTTAAAAACTGGCATCTTGAGAGCACCAGCTCCTGCCTGCTCCCCTGCCTCACACTGCTGCCCCAGTAACAGAGACAGCAGCATAAGGGGATGGGCCTTGCATGAAATCATGACGCTCAAGCTCATTGGTTAACCATTTAACTGTGTACACTATTACTACTCCTGGCAGCTCAAAGGAGGTGCCTGCTGATGACATCAGTCAACAGTGCCAGCTGTCAGAAGCCCTGCAATGATTGACTGGACAGGTGGGGGTGAGGTGCATGAGCCTGAAGATGTGGCAGTACTGCTGTTTAACAAAGTTTTCTGGTTAACACAGTGCTGGATATCAAAGCCTTCACTGTACATTTCTGTATCAGAAATTAAGAATATTGACAATAGATTTATTATCAATGTGTTCGTGTTGACAAAAGCTATTTCCATCCCATCAGGAACATCAATGAAGAGACCAGACAGAGCTCATAACTCAGTGAGAGACAACTGAGTTGCAAAGACATGTGTCTGTCATCTAATGCTGGAATCCATCTTGAATTTTGTACTTTTCCACAGGTATCTGGGGAGTAGGACAAAGGCTTCCCGCCCTAGGGAAGATTCTATACAAGGTAAGGGAAATAAACAATGATTGTCTTCAGCTGGTTTTACAGACTGTGTCCCCACCCCAAGAGGATACATAAAAACATCTGGAAACAAAAGAACTATAATGATAGGGGCAGAGAAGAACTACTGGACCCAGATCAGAAAAAAAGATCAGCTCTGGTCTGAGAAGGAATTCACCTGAAATAAGAACTCGGGTGAGAAATCATACAGTACTAGAACTGGAAGGGACCTCCAGAGATCATCAAGTCCAGTTCCCTGCACTCACAGCAAGACCAATCACCATCTAGATCATCCCTGACAGGTGTTCATCTAACCTACTCTTAAATGTTTTCAATTATTGAGATTCCACAATTTCTCTAGCCAGTTTTCTCCAATGCTTAACCACACTGATAGTTAGGAAGTTTTCCCTAATGCCCAACCTAAATCTCCTTTATATGATTTATAATAACTTCTTGTCGTATATTGGCCTTAACAAGCATGTTTTGTTTTATTTTGCTTAGTAACTTCCTTTGAGCTGTCTGTTATCACTTGCAACTACTTGAACGCTGCTTTTTATACTTAATAAAATCACTTTTGTTTATTAAGTAAACAAAACAGTGTAAAGAATTGTTACCTGGGGGGAAGAGGTACAACAAGTGTGGATATCTCTCTTTCATTGATAAAGGGGGTGAAAATTGCATCATCTTGCCCTGTATAAAACTTTTATGCAGAGTAAAATGGATTTATCTGGGGTTCTGCTCCCCTTAGGTCTGTGCACCTGGTCACTATGTCAGATCCCTTTGACTGAGCCTTCCCAGAGCTGAGCTTTTCTCAGTGTCTGTTTCTCTGTTGCGGGCTATGACCCCAACTCTGTTCCATCACTGGGGGGAGACCAGAAGTTCTGGCTCAGCAGGTCATGATGGTGGGGCGATCTAAAGGGCAGGTAGGCGGGCGCCGTAGTATTTTCAGTTGATCAAGTGACAGTCTCAAGGGGATCTCTATGACTGAACATGTCACAGTACTCCATAAATCCATTACTACCTTCTCCTTCAAATCTTTCTGCAGAACTCAGTCTTACTGTGATGCCTCCAGATTGAAACTGCAGACTGATAGGATGTGTCTAGACTACATTGCTCTGTCGACGGAGCCAAGTAGATGAGTTTACTCAGCAAAGGGAAATGAAGTGGTGATTTAAATAATCATTGCGTCGTTTATATCAAAATGGCCGCCGCGCTGTGCCAATCAGCTGATTGTTGACACAGTGCGGTAGTCTAAACGGGGATCTGCCGACCCCAGAACCCTTTGTCATCAGATCCTGTAAGCCTCGTTTACTTCACCCACCTTGCCTCTCTAATATCCTGAGAATGACATGGCTACAACGACGGTAGGGATTACTGATATGCATTCATTCATAGTAAAAAGGACAATGTGGCTCTCTGAGGGTATGTATGTACATGGTGTCAAGTTCTGTGAGTCCATGGTGCCTGGGAACAATGAATATTCCTGGCTTGAGACTGGGCTCCAGCAAAGTTTAGGGCCAGGTCTTTCCGTCTACCTTGCCTGCTGTTCCTGTGTGCTTCCTGCCCCTCCCCCACCAATGTGTGTTCCCTCAGCCCCATCTGCCACCCCTGTGCGGGGTTTACAATGGTTTGGGGGCCTCTGCTGCCACCACTGGCAGTGCAGTGGGACTACAGCGGCTTCTGACCACTTGCTTTGCATGCAGCTGCTGACACATCCCTGTGGTCCTTGGGAAGGGTTGTCTCTATGCACTGTCCCCATTCCAATCGTTCCTGCAGCCAATGGGAGATGTGAGGGATAGTGCCTGCATGCAGAGACCCCCACCCCCTGCATAGAAGCTGCTGCCAGAGGGAGGTGCCCCAGGTAAGCACCACACCCCTCCCCAAGCACCCCTTCCAGTACTACACTGCATAGCCTGCACCCCCACCTCCTCCTGCTTCCAAACTCCCTCCCAGCCCCCTCCCGACACCCCATCAAGCCCTCACACTCTCTCCCAGAGCCTGTGCCCCTCCTGCACCCCCCAACCTTACTCCAGCCTAGAGTCTGTATGCTGCACCCAGACTCCCTCCCAGAGTCTGCATCCCTTCTCTGCCCAAACTTCTCCCACCCGCAGCACTTTAGGCAGGTGGAGGAGTGGGAGTGTGGGGTGAGGGTGTGGGCTCTGGGTATTCTGGGCACCATCACAATTTCTGCAAACCTGCTGCTCCTGTGAATTTAGCTAGTCTAAGTTCAGGCATGTCCTTGCCATCCTTCCCCTTCTTCTCCAAGTGTTTGTTACACTCACTGGTTGTGCTATTTCCTATGATACAATGTGGGTTGCTATCAGATGTCTGTGGGATTGAAGTGAGAATGTTTGTAGAGGAGCATTCTGCATAACTAGAGACTTGTGAGAGGTGTGGGAGTACACTGGCATAACCATTTGTGTACATGCTTCCTTTGTTTCCTTTCAGACCCCTTATCGTGCTAAAAGCTCCTTGTCCTCTGAACAGTCAAAATATGATGTACCAAATAGATTCATATTAAATATTTTCTTTTCATTGTCTCAATTAAATTGCATGAAGGGTTGAACTAGGAATTGGGGAGAGGTATAAAAGATGGTGAAAGATTAAATGATATAGAGAAAAACAGGAGCACACCAGTCTGAATCAGACCATCCTTCCTTTGACACTGGCAGTGGCCAGTATCTGATAGGTTAAAAAAAATATTTTATGCCCACAATCCACTGAGTCTGTGTAACACAGTACATGGGGGAGGGTACGAAGTGGGATGGAATTTCTTCCTGAACCATCAATGATTTAAAAAATGCCCTGCCCTTTTATTTACCTGAAAAATGAATCCTAGGGTGGATCCGGATGTTCTAAAATAGAACAATCAGGAAGAAGTTACTTCAAATGAAAACTTTAGGATTAACCTTTGTGATGAGAAGCTGATAACTTTCCACAGCTGTCCTCTTTATCATCAACACAGCCTGCAAAATAACTGCATCTGCTCTCTGTTAGTGGAAACAAAGTGTTACTTCTGCATTTTCTTATCTTCTAATGTTGTAACAGTATTGGCTGTGCCGTCACTTCCTTTTGGGTTTTTTTCCAAACAAGGAATCTAATCAAGGTGAGGATTAACCAGACAGCAGGTGAGAAGAGAAAACTCTGGTGGAGATTCATTGCAGGGCAGACAGGGGCAAAATGACAAAACTCTCACTGAGTTCAGCGGGGACCAGATGACACCGCAAGTGGTACATGCATAGAGTTGTGACTCTGGTTCTCTATATTGCAAATCTTATTTACTCTCAATGAAACTTAAAGTGCATAAAGAATCAGCAACTGCAAAGAGTGGAATTTATGGTTCAAAAAATGTTCCCAAGGATTTACTAGGTCAGAATGTACACAAAGGTAAGGCCACACCAGATAGTGGAAAGGCTACATTTCTTCCTGAGCATCCTGTATATCTGCTGCAAGAAATGGGCCTCTCTGCAGAGGCTCTGTGCCTCTGAACTGCTGCCAAGCCCCCATGATTGTATGCCTCGACTGACAGGAAATTTCCTGCAGGAGTCACACGGCTGGACACTTCCCCAGCTGTCCCTTTTATGAGTGGGAGTGTGTGTAATTGAGAACAACTAAAGCACAGAAGGGGGAGGTCTGCAATGACACCGATTTCCATTGCAGGTTTGGATGGATGGAATCCAGCAGAGGTGGCATTTCTCAACACTCTTCTTCCATGCTCCACCCTCTCCTGCTGAGATGAGATTGCTCAGGCCCCTCCTCATTTGAATAAGTGAAGGGGCCTCCCCTCATTTTTGATTATACAGCTTAAAATGAAATATTCGGCAGCATTGCCCAGGCAGTTGCTCTTCAGTAAGGTATGTTAAATAAGTCTTGCATCTGATTAATTTTGAAACCAGGCTCTCCTTTTATATTTGTAGTAGTGTGATTCCTATTCTCTTTGCATAGTGCAATAGGTCCCTGGGAACATGCAATCTTTTCTCATCAGAAGCTGTTCATAATAATGGAAGTTAGAAAAGAATAAGGCAAGGTGGTAGATTAAATCAAATTACTTCCCCATCAGTCCTTTGGGAATCATTACAGATGGTTATAAAATAATAAGTGGAATGTATTTCTAAGTGGAGCTTGAGGGGGCATGGTAAGAAAGGAAGAAAGAAAAAATAAATTAGCACTATTTTTTGCAAAGGAAAATGTATTTCTTACATTCCTCAAATACATTTGTTTCCTTTTTCATGTGTTCATTCCTGCTACATGTATCCATTCCTTCTCTGTCACAACTGTAATTTTAGTCCAAAGCCCATTGACTTCAGTGGATTTTTAACCAGCCCTTTGGTTGAATCTCATAAATAGGAACAACATTAATAGTCCACCCTAGGAAGTTACTTGTATAGACTGACTTTGCACATTGCTGCAGTTCATCTGAGGGCCTCAAAATATTTTGCAAGCATTTTCTAAGCCTCACAACAGCCGTGTGAAGTTTAAGAATAATTATTATTCCCATTTTATAAATGGATAGTACATAATAAAACAACTTTATAATATTTGGAAATAAATTTACAACACGTTGGTGATTCAGAATTAAAGGGAAATATATAGTCTAACAATCCACCTTATAACTCACCCCCTCCAAATTAATCTTACAAGCAAAAAAATGAATTAACAAATAAATAAATAAATGGGGCTCATCAAAAACTTTGAGTCAGACCTCATGCCTTTGAATATTTTAGCAAATTAGGTTAAACAAGGCATTTCAAGGTTTGTTGTTTGATCCAGGGTTGCAATCTTTCTAATTGCTGATAAACTGCACAAACTTCCTGAAGCTTTGAAAGGGAAGGGGAGTATTCCTGCAGGGCAACAAATATCAAAATACTGAGCAGAGTCATCAGGGCAGGCATTATGGGTTATTGGTGGAAGCCATTTGTGTTGAAAAAACACGTTATTCTGAAATAACACTGCGGAGTAGATGTACCCTCACTGTTTTGCCACAAAAAAGCGGTTTTTGGCAACAAAACATTGTAGTGTAGACAAAGCCTCAGTGTAAGTACATTTAACACTAACTGCCCCTGGAGTTTATGCAAATAATTACCATTGGCTACTGATAGCACAAGGAATACAGGAAAGTGGCATGGGCAACGTGTGTGCGCATGTGTCCCATAGCTAAAACACGATGGGTTGTATATGGTGCTGAAGAGCTTGTACATTCACTAACTGTGGAGCTGGCAGAGGTAAGGTATGTGTGTTAACTTTAGAACTGAGGGGAAAGATATACATTTCCTGGTTTTCAGAAGTTTGACTTTTGCTAAATCCAGCTTTCTGCAAGGGGATGACATACCACCAGCAATCTTACGTGTTCATTAATACAAATTTCTGTCACTGAATATGTTATGTCTCTCTAACATACTAAACACAGACGAGAGACAGATTGGAGCAGATCTTGTTTTATAGCACAGAGTAAATTGACTTTCTCACCCTTGATTAATGACCTGGTAATTTATTTTCATGGCTGCCTTCTTGAATTGGATAGTTGCCATTTGCAGTTTGAGTGTGTGTTCATGAGTGAGTGTGTGTGTGAGAGAGAGAATAACAAGCTGTATGGACGTATTTGTGATATATTATGAAAGACTTAACAGGAAATAGTTTAGGTAGTTGCCAAAGCAAATTAATTATGAATGTTTATAGTTTAGAAGTTTTTAGAATCCTTGCTGTTCAGGATATATATGTATGTATAAATATAAAGGATAATGACTTATGCTGTGTTTACTTAATGAGTAAGACTGCAGAAGCTTCATGCAACAATTAAGTGTCGTGCCTGAGAAAAACCACCCCAGTGATCACCACCCAGGTTTGGAAACGGTGTACTTTCATGTACTTTAAACTTTACTGCAGCCTTGCTATCATCTCTAGAGTTTGTAGCTTTGTCATAATGTAACAATGAACAATCTGGGTCATAATTCTTAGCAAATCAGGCAGACAGTAACATCCAAACATATTGATTATGATTTATATAAGGGAAAGCCATGAAGCTATTGTCAGATATGTTTTAAGCGCCTATCTCAGTTAAGGAAATTTCTAAACTAGTTAATATCCAGCTTCCAAAGGCACTGACTCCATGAGTGTTCTATCCCTGGAACACTCATGGGGAAAAATTACCTCTGTCCACCCCCGCTCTTCCCACACAGCTCCTCTTGCCTCTTGGTGGCTCTGCTAACCAACTCCTTCCCCTCCTTCTGCTCCTCCCAGCTCCTCCTGACTAATTTGTCACCTGCTACATCAATTTGCAGCAGTGTCAATCTCCCTGGTAGTGAAGAATAGCCCTAAGATATTAAATGAGAATATTGTCATAGATTACAAACTGACTAAAATACAGTAAACCAAGGATGGAGAAACTTTTTGGAGTCGAGGGCTGTTGACCACAGAGAAAACAGTCGGGGGCTGCACACAAGTGAGAAGAGGAAAAGGAAACCCTTACTGTGGCCCCTGACGGAAGAGAAAGACACTCCCCACATTCCCCCTCACACACCAGAGCCTAGGGAGGCCCAGCCTAGTAGATTTTGTGTGCTCCAGCCCCATGGAGAGGCAGCAGGGGAACTGGAGTGCCAGAGCAGGGACCCCAATGTTGGGGGGGCCCTGAGCATCAGGGGCCGGATCCAGGCAAGCTAAAGGCTGCATCCAGCCCCCGGATCTGAGGTTTCCCACCCCTGCAGCAAACCATTGGAATAACAAGTCAATATTTGACGTGACAAAATGTTATCAGTGAAGTACTCCAAAATTCTGTATTCTGGTATTCAATATATATATTTGTGGTCTGGAAAAGATGAGTAACCCTATAAGGTGGCAAAATATGCCAATGACACAAGTATTTAGGTTAGTGATGATTAGAGAACTGAAGAACTTCTGAGGGATATAACAAAGCTAAATTAACACAGTGGAAAGAGACCTAATTGTTGATTAAATACAAAGTAGTGAATATTGGAAGGAATAACTTGAACTTTTCATACACACTTCTGGATTTAAAACTAGCTCAAATTTCTGAGGAAAAAGATTTGGGTGTCGCTGTGGACAGCACAATGAAAACATCGGCTCAATGTGCAACAGCAGTAAAAAAAGTAAACAAAAACACTAGGCTGCACAAGGAATAGGGTAGAGAAAATAATAATTACATAAAACTAGTATGTAAATAAACAGTATCCCAGGTTAGGAGGCACTATGTTTAACTCTGGTCATTGCTTCTAACAGAAATAGGGGTTCACAGAAAGGTAGAAAAACTATTAGCAGCATTGAAAGAATGTATGGTAAGAGAAGAAATGAGTAAGGGGACAACATAGCAATGTATAAAATAATTAAATTTTAACAGACTAAATAGAATATAATTTGGGAGCTTCTATTTATCCTCTCTTGTAGTGCCAGAGCAAGGGGCCACTCTATGAAATTGAAACTTAAACACTTGGAAAAGGAAATACAGTACTTCTTTATACAATGCATAACTATTAAGACCAAGAGCTTAAGAGGAATTCTAAAAGGGATTTGACTTTCATACCAATATTAAGAAAATGTACAGTTTCTTCAAAAATATCAGTTTATATAAATAAACTGATATTTTTGTAGAAAATGTATATACAAAAGATTTTACAGGGAAGTTTATATATTTATGTAGCTTCTTTTACCATCATCTGTGCAGGAGTTATAAAGACCTGCTTGCCAACCCCTCCCTCACCGTGCTAACCAAGGCTACATCTACACAGTGGAGCTATTTAGGGATGCTGCTGGTATCTCAAAACAGCTATTATGTGTCTTAAGAGCAAGCCTGTTATATCAAGATATAATGGGCCCACTATTCTGCTGTCCCTGCCCCTCATTGCACGAGGAATAAGAGATGTTTCAAAATCAGCTATTTTGAAATATCATCGAAATAAAGCTACACAATTTGGGTAGTGCAAATTCCATAGCTTATTTCAAGATAGGGGTGCTGTGTAGACACATCCCAACAGACATACTTTCCGTAAGCCTGCTCGTCACTTGGGTTCACTTTTTGAAAGAAACCAGAGAAATTAAGTAGCTTTTGGTACCAATGATAGAAGAGAAGTGAAAATAACTGCAGAACTGTTGTCACTAGTGTGACAGACTATTTGGTGTCCGGGACCTCCCCCCAGCCTGCGGGGAGGGTCCGCAGAACCCAGAAGAACCAACTA